>CM053626.1:217975790-218027159 GCA_028646595.1 Phalanger gymnotis | reverse complement strand
GGGGGGGAGGGTAGAAATGGGGAGAAAAGCTGTAATTCAAACTCTTGTGAAAATCAATGCTGAAAGCTAAATATATTAAATAAATAAAAAAATTAAAGAAAAAAGAACCTACTATGTGCCAGCCACTGGGGATCCAATTAAAGCAAACATAGTCCCTGATTTCAAGGAATTCAGTCTAATGATGAGATAATACATAAATAACTATGTACAAATAAGACATATGTAGAATAAATTGGAAATGATCAACAGAGGGAAGGCAGTAGAATTAATGAGGATTGGGAAAGGCTTCCTGTAGAAGCGAGTATTTTATATGGGACCTGAAGGAAACCAGGGAAATCAGGACATGAAGATAAGGATGGAGAGCTTTCCAGGTATGAGGGTAGCCAGTGAAAGTGCCCAGAGTCAGGAAATGGAGCATCTTAGTAGAGGAAAAATGATCCTATCACAGGATCACAGGGTACCTTGGGGGTGGGGTGGGGTATGATGTGTAAGAAGAATGGAAAAGGAGAGAGCATGCTCTATCCACTGTGAAGAACTTCAAAAGACTTTAGAACTTTGATCAACACAATGAACAACCATGACTCTAAAGGAGTCATGATGAAACACACTACCCATCTCCTGACACAGAGGTAATGGACTCAGAATGAAGATTGAGACTCTTTTTTTGGATATGGCCAATGGGTGTATTAGTTTTGCTAGAGTATACAGGTTTGTAATTTGGGTTTTGGTTTTTTTTTTCTTTCTCAATTAGGGGATAAGAGTGGGCTATGGAAGAAAAATTAGAAAGGAGAATTAACAGCTTATCACAAGAGATTATCACAAGAGGTACAAAAACTTACCCATACAACAGGTTCCTTGAAAATTAGAATGGACCTAACAGAAATAAATGCTTCCATGAGGCAATAAAAATATTAAGAGAAAGTCAAAAGACTTTTTAAAAAGTTGATTTATCTCATATAAAAAAAAAAACTCCTGAAATACAAATCAAAGAGAGAGTTTAAGAATCATTAGACAAACTAAAATAATTACAAATGACTGGGGGAATCAGGAAAGGTCTCTTGAAGGAGGCAGCTGGACCTTGAAAGGAGCTAGGGGTTTTACGAGGTGGGAATGATGAAGAAGAGTATGTACAGGCATGGGGAACACTAGTCACAAAGACACGGAGATGTACTACGTGACGTGCTGAGGAAACAGGGCAACAACCTGGCAGTAATTAGATTTGGACCAACATCTCATGCTCAAAGATAACCTTTAAGTGGAAACCTGACCTAGATTTAGAAAGTCACACCATAAAGAAATTTAGATGATCAAGGAGGAAATTACCCTTTGGATCCATGGAGAAAGAGTTCATGACTAAACGAGCAATAAAGAATCACACAAAATAAAATGAACCATTTTGATTATATTAAATTTATAAGCTTTTGCACAAATAAATTGAATGTAATAAAAATTGAAAAAGAAACAGGTAACTTGGAGGGAATGTTTGCAGCAAGTGTCTCTGATGGGGGTATTGTGTCCGAGATATGTAGGGAACTGATTCCCTATGCTGGGAATCCCTGAGAGTTATTCCCCAAAGGACTGATAGTCAGAAGGCACGAGGTCAGTTTTCAGCAGAAGAGATTTAGGTTATGATTTAGGCCAAATGGGCAAATGCTAAGTCACTATTGACTGGAGAAATGCAAATTGGAGCAATTTAAAGTCCTGCCCCAATGGGGAGCTGGGTGATGTAGTGGATACAGCACAGGTCCTGGAGTTATGAGGACTTGAGTTCAAATCTTGCCCCATATCCAGCAGCCTAACTGGCCTGACAAAAAAGGAGAATGACAAATGGAAAATGGAAAACAGTACATTGTTGGTGGAGCTGTAAATTGGTCCAACCATTCAGGAAAGCAATTTGGAATATGTCCAAAAGATTGCTCTGCTGTTATTTCCTACCATTCCAGTCTTCTTACACCTTACTCTTTTCCCCATACTCTGAGATTCAGTGACATTGGCCTCCTTGATGTTTCTCAAAACTCTATTTACTGACTGGTCATTTTCATTGGCTATCTCCCCTGTCTGGTAATCTTTTTGTCCTCATCTCTTCTTCCTGGCTCCTCTAGCTTCTTCAAGTCTCAGCTAAAGCCCCACCTTCTGCAACAAGTCTTTCCTGGTCTGCTTTAGTGTTAGTGCCTTTCCGCTGATATCATCTTCAGTTTTTCCTGTACGCATGATGTATAGAGTTGTTGGTTTACATGTTTTTTCCCATGTTAGAATGAGCTCCTTGAGAGCAGGGATAGTTGTTTGCCCTTGTATCACTAGAGCTTAGCACAGCGCCTGGCACAAGGTAAGTGCTTAATAATTGCTTATTGACTTGACTTGTATGTATCCTTTGACTCAGCTGCACCACTGCTGGGTCTATAGCTGAAGGGGGACAGGGAGAGAGGAAGTGGAACTATATTGCAGGGATATTTATAGCACCTCTTCTTGGGATGATCAGAGATTAGAAACTGAGGGGCATTCTATTGAGGAACATCTGAGTGGATTGTAGTGTATGTATATGATGGAATATTGTGTTGTGAGAAATGATGAAATTCATAGTTTCAGAGGAAATTGAGAAGAACTTTATGAATCGTTGTGAAGCAAAGTGAGCAGAACTAGAACAATTTATACAATGATAACAACGTTAAAAGATAATTTTGAAAGACTTTCGAACTCTAATCAACACCATGATAAATTATCAATCCTAAAGAATGAAGATGACCCTTGCCATACATCTCCTGACTGAAAGGTGATGAACTTAAAATGCAGAAAGATGCATATATTTTTGAATATTACCAGAGTGGAAATTTGTTTTGCCAGACTATGCAGTTATATAATGAGGATTTTCTTTTTCTTTTTGAAAACATCTACTCAAAGGGGAAAGGTTAAGTGTGAGAGACAGATTAATTAAAAAAACACAACAACCACAATATGTTTGGGCTACATTTATTTCAATATAACTTTGCTATGCAGTGGTGGTGATCTGAATTAAACTTAGGTACTAAATCACCCTGATAAAGAAAATATGTTTCATCGTCTTGCTGCTAAAAAAGAGAAATATTTCCATGCATTGCCTTAATGAGGTAGGATTGCCATTGATATTACTATGACTGGAAATGAGTGGGGAGTATTTAAAAATAATTTAAGTGCACAAGATTTAAAGTGGACACTATCTGTATTTTTTAAATCCTGACATTTCTAAGACACGTAGGCTGCATAATAACATAAAATTTTTAAAAAAGAGATTGACAGATAAACACAATGATATGGAAATGGAATGTCATATACAAAGACCAGCAAATTGGGAGGGCGGTTTGGCTTGAACATACAGTACTTGTGGTGAAGTAATGTGCAATCAGCCCTGCAAGAGAGGTTGGAGCCAGATAGCGAAGAGCTTCAAATGACAAAGAAACAAAAAAATTTTTATTTTATCTCAATGGTAATAGGGAGTTACTGAAGCGTCATGAGCTGGGAAGGGTTTTGGTCTAGTATGTGCCTTAGGAAGTCTATTTTGACAGGTATGTGAAAGATAAAGTAGAGAAGGAAGAGGCTGGATGCCGGGAGATGAATTTGGAGGCTATTAGAGTAGTACATGTTAGAATACAGGTAATACTTTAAATAGTACTTCCTTTTATCCCCTGAATTTGCTCTAGGTGCTATAATTCCTAGGTATAGCTCTGAATGTAATTACTTTTTGTTTCCCCTAAGATATCTGCCATTTCTATTGAAGATTAAGATACCTTATGTTTATTTAACTGGAGGGGATCACTAGGAGAGCAAGGTATGTGTTTTTGGATGTAAGGAAAAACAGGAATTCTGAGAGTCATTATGGTTTTTCATATGAATCAAAGGAAAAGACAGGAAAGCAGACTGTGGGAGAAGCTGTCTCCAGAGGATCAGAGTATATGCTATTCAAATGCCCCCTTTATTCAAGATTACAGATTTAAATTCACATTATCTTGATGGTCTTGTTGTGAAAGTGAAATGGCATAAGGATGCTTATGTCAGCGTTCTTTCCATTAGAGGGAGTTCATCTTCTCATTTATTGCAGAAGTACAATAGAGGCTACTTGTTTACTCCCTTTCCCCCTAATTTTTCTAATTCCTGCTTCAGGGTCATCAACACAATTTGCATATTTAGGTAATGGAAGATATGGCAGGAATTTAGAACACAAGTGAAAAAGGATATGAGTATTTATTTTTAGGTTCAGAAAGACCCTGAGGGAGGTACTGGCAACCTCAGGTGAAAACTACATAACTCCTAAGCTGGAGAAAAGCTTTAATTCAGCTAAAAAATATAGGGATCTCTTATTGAGAAGAGTGACTAAGAATTATTACAACTTCTTGAGTAGTGATAGCTATGGAAGAGCTTTGAGATTGAACAATAATAGAGTTGAACATGTGTTGCCTAGCCCAAAGACATACTGGCCAGGTGGTCTCACTCCAAAGAGAAATAACATCTCTGTGAAAGAGCAGTAATGGCACATTGGTGAACTAATAAGTAGAAACTTAGGTAGCAGAATGAAACAGGAGGCAGAGCTTCAGTAGATAACTACTGAAGTAACAGTGACAAGGGAATTTCATGATCATGCTAAGGAGTTGTGGTAGGCAGAGGCAGCAGATGCAGTGTGATACATCTGGTCGTCAGGAAACGGACTTAGAGAGAAGAGGTTTTTTTTTTTTTAGTTATTATTTTGGTTTTTGTTTTTTTCTGTAACTATGACACAAGGCAGATAGTACTGAAGTCCTTCCTTGCCATAGAGCACAAGTTTTCCAGGGGCTTTTTTCCATCTTTCCCACCAGAGTATTTTATATCATCATCATTACATAATGAATATAATTTCCCAAATATATATGTTATATATATACATATTTATATGGGAGATTATATTCATTTATGAATAGAAGCTGAAAATGTCCATACTTTATGATTTTTTCCAACTATTTCCTTTTCTATTCTGTTCTAGTTAAACACTCTATGTCTGATATATGGTTTTTGAGGGGTCTATTAGTAAAGTAGATGCAGGATGGAGGTTTAAACTATATATCTCTCCCATTTGGGAACCTGTATAACATGTAATTCTAGAGATGAATGGGATAGCTGTTACATTTCAACTCCATGCAGAGGATGCATTAGGCCTATACTATATTACAGAATACTTTAAAGTTATATTTGTTGAGACACATTACTGAACATGTCCATGAATTTCTTCCACTAAAGACAATAGAGCATTCATTTGTAGTCCTGAAGGGTTGATCATCATCACAAAATAATCTTTCATTCAACAAATATTTGTTTAATATCTTCTGTGTTTGGGTCAATCGTTTTACCTCTCTGGGCTTTAGTTTGCTCATTTGTAAAATGAGAGGTTTAGACCAGGTAGATGACCTCTAAACTCCTTTCTGCCTCTAAAACCCTATAAATCTATGAAGTCAGTATGATAGGAGCTGAAAGGAGTACCCACAGAGCCTAAGCATATGTGTGGCCCCACATGCTTTCATGTCCCGTAGCTCTGTTACTCAATTCTCAATGATTTAGTTTGTGGATCTAGGCATTTGGTGCTGTATTAGACCTCGATGGGGAGAATTTCAGGCATTGTCTTGTGTCTTTTGATTATCTATGCTAGCAATTCCTTATGCCATCTCCATCAGCCATCAGTGATAATTTATGTAATTAAGTATAATCTCAGTTTCTAGGCCATAATAATAAAACATACTTTCACATTCTACTATGAAAGGCATGAGGATGATTAGCTAGATTTCTTCAGAATCTTACTCCTTTGCTTTGGCAGCCCACAGAGGAAGCAGACTACCGTACTACTCATCAGCCTTGTCAGAACTGGGAGTTAAGCTTTTTGGCTTTGACTGTATTCTTGGCCCCTTTCACTCCGATGACAGCTTCAGCATAAAAAATAAGTATGAGTGTCTATTGATGGAAAATTGTCATCAATTGTCCTGTAAAAGGGACTGGTGGCTTATTTTCTCTGATAGTCCCAGTCTGGCTGGGTTCTCTGCAGCTGTGTTGGCTCTCACCTCTTGGCACACAATGAGATCACTGGTATTTTTCCACCCCTTTTCCTTCCCACACAATGCTTATTGATATGGCAGGGTCTTGGGATTTGATGAACCAACAGTTTTTGTATAGAGATATCTTGTCAAAAAATAGATTTTGTTTCATCACACCAAGAATATTCTTTTCATAGGGGAATCCCTTTTAAAAAGTTCTGTCATCCTCAGATGGATATTTATATCATTTAGCTTCAGTTACAATATGGTTTGGAGGATTTCACAAGCCTATCAGGGGTTTTAAGTGATTATTAGCCCACTTCCCATTTATTCATCAAATATGTTTTTAAATTTAAATTTCATCACAACTTTCATTGACAAATACAGCTATTTAAATATGAGTGAGAACAAAAGAAAATTAGCAAAACAAGCAAATAAGCTGAAACAAAAAGCAATAAAAGATCATAAGTGATTATGAATTTGTCTGGCTTCCATTATTTACTGGCAATTAACATCCCCCCCTTCCCACAATAGGCAGTGTGGGGTTGCGGATAAAGAGGCTTACTTAAGATATAAAAGCCTGGGTTCAAACACTGCTATATGCTGTTAGTGTGATCCTGGGCAAGACACTTAACTTCTCGATGCCATAGGAATTCTCTAAGACTATAAATTATAAATGAGTTGCAAATACATGTGCATATATGTGTGTATACACACACGTATGTGTGTATACATATCTATCTATATCTATATTTCTATATCTATGTCAGAGGAAATTTCCACAATGGAAGTCCTATATGTCACTGAACTTGTAATCTGGACCAAGATAACACTACTCCCAAAAGACGTTTGTATCTTGGCTTTAACACAGTAGCATCTACACTCCCCTTGCTTTCCTGTTCTTTTTTACTTTTAAAATTAAATATATATATTCATATATACGTATATTTGCTGTATACATATATATGAATTTTTGCTGTTATTTTTCATCAACATACTTATATATTTTTTGTTTGGTTCTCTTGTTATGCCAATTCATATGACTCTTCCCATGTTCCTTTAAATTCTTTGTATTTATTGTTTCTTAAAGGACAAGAATGTTCCCTGACATTTATAAACCGTTATTTCTTCAGCCATTCCTTAATTGACACTTGATTTGTTTCTAGTTTTATATTATTATCAGTAGTTCTGCTACAAATATTTTTGCAAAGATACGTCTTTTGTTCCTTTCAAAAGTCTCTGTGGGATATGGCTCCAGTAGAGGGACCATTAAATTATCTCTTGCTTCTATGATTTGTTTATCAACCTTTCTTACACTAGATCTCCCTATCTCAGCCAGGCTAAAAGTTCAATGCCCAGTCATGGCCTCAGTCACAATACTGAGTCAATATAGAAATTTTAATCTGCTCATTTTTCCAAGGTGGTTTTGTTTGCCCTTCCTTAAGCAAACTACTGGTTTTCTACTCCTGGGGCTTCATCATATAATTTTGTACTCAGTGCAGTCACAACATTTATTTTAGCCTTGTTGCAGCTCAGAACTCCCATACTCAAGCCACCTACCAGCCTCAATCTTCCCAACAGCAGGGCCTACAGCATGCACCACCACTCGGTCCATGCTCGGTCCACCACTTCCTTAAGATTAAATTATCTATTTTATAATTTTGAATGATTTCTTCAAGGCTCTTTATGGTTGATAATTTTTATTTCATTGCTGCCAGAAATCATATGTTTAATATTTCTAATTTCGTGAATGCATTTATGAGATTGCAACACCCTTGAATGTGGTCAGTTTTATAATGGATCTTTGCACAATTGAGAATTATGTATACTCCTCCCTATTCCCATTCAGCAAACTATTATAGCTAACTTTTCTAAAATTATGTTCTGGTTTTTAACTTCTTTCTTTTTGATCCTTTTATTAGATTGGTTAGATATAGATCTAAAAGGGGAATATTGAGATTCCAGACAATTATAATTCTGCTGTCTATTTCTCTCTGTAGATTCTTAGTGAGGAGGGATTGTTTCATTCCTTGTTTTTGTATCCCAAGTACCTATCACAGTGTCTGGATCATATTAGGAGCTTAATAAATACCTATAGATTGATTAACTTTTCCTTTAAGTTCTTAAATGCCATGCTATTTATTGCATGAATACATATATATATATGTTTATATATGTGTACACATATATAAACTGATACTATAAATTGGCTATAATGCCTTTAAGCATAATCCTATTTTATTATTTATCCCTTTTAACTATGTCTATTTTTAGTGTTGTCTTGCCTGAGATCATGATTACCACCCCTGTTTTTTCTGAGTTCACTTAACACATAAATAAATTCTACTTTACCCCCTCATTTGAACTGTTTCAAGCATGTTGCCTGTAAACAAAAATATTGTTGGATTCTGTTTTCTAATCCATTCTTCTTTTCTGTTTTATGAAGAAGTCATTCCATTCACATTTTATAGTCAAGACTGTTAACCGTGCATTTCCTTGCATCGAATCATCTTTTTGCCTTCTGCACCCCCACCCCATCCCTCACACTTATAGAATAGAAGGTTGCAGAAAAGATAGAATGCTATTAACACTAATGATCAGCAATTGACATGACTGCATAAATCCATTTCAGTATTTGAATAAGAAAGAATTTTCTAGCAGTTACTAAAAAGTGGAATGGGCTAGTAGTAATAAATACTACTATAAATTTATTCCTACTCTAGGTTCCCCAAGCTAAGTTTAGAGGACTATTTGTTAAATATGTCCTAGGGGAGATTTTTGTTCAGTTTGGGGTTGTCTAATTTTTTTAGGGACAGCTAGGTGGTGCAAATGGTTAGAGCACCAGACCTAGAGTCAGAAAGACTCCTCTTCCTGAGTCCCAATCTGGCCTCAGATGCTTTCCAGCTGAGTGGCCTTGGGCAGGTCATTTAATCCTATCTGCCTTAGTTCCTCATCTATAAAAATGAGCTGGGGAAGGAAATGGACAACCACTCCAGTATCTTTGCCAAGAAAACCCCCAAATGGGGTCACAAAGAGTTGGACACAACTGAAAAACATCTGAACAACAATAATCATGATGTCCCTTTTAACCTTGAGATTCTATGAAAGGCTTCTGATATTTAGCTTTATTAATGTTTTTGTTGATTCTTTTTGGTTTTCTAGATAATATTTTCTGCAAATGAAGATATTTAAACTCTTTATCAATGTGTATTCCTTTAATTTCTTATTATCAAGCGTAGTGTTTCTAAGACAAATAATAGTGAGTGTAGAGAACCTTACTTAATTTCAGTCTTAAGTGGGCAAAGTTCTAAAGTTTCATTGCATATTCCATATGCTTTATTTCATTTCATATAGATATTCTATTATAATTCTTCTTCTTTGGTTAAATTAAATAACTTGTATTATGCAAATATCTATTAATCACCTATTTTAAATACCTGTTATATCTTATTTCTGTCCCTAGGTGGTCTCTAACCACTAACCTTTCAACTAATAGTCTAATGCTGGCTATGCCTGTAATTATAATAATAATAGCTTTGAGTTGTATAGGACTTTTAATTCATTTCACAACCATTATTTCATTTGATCTTCAGAATATCCCTGCAAGGTATGCAGGTGGGATACATACATACACACACACTCACACACATATTTACACACATACATATATACATAGAGAGAGAATTTCATAGATTAGAACAAAATGAAACAAAAGGAGATTATATACATGTTACATATACATAATACATATAATATAATACATATTATATATACATATATACACATATATGTAGTATATATATATACATTTATGTACATATACATTTATATATTTGCCAGATAAAGAAACTGAGGTTCATAAAATCTGATTTGCCTAAGGACACACCATGATTCAATGGCAGCAAGCAATAGAACTTAGGTCTCCTCTCTTTTTGTCCAAAGCCTTGGTGACTTGAGAAAAACTACGTTACCCTCTGTTTTTCCCTGACTAGATAAACTATAGGTAACAGAGGAAATCAATTGTATCAGAGATAGCTACAAAATTAGGTTATTTTAGTTTCTACTGAAATAACCCATCATTCTTCATTCAGAAGAATTTAAAGGAAGCTATTGCATTAGCCCCTAAGTCACAGCATAATGACAGTCTTTAGTAGGATTTTCCCATGAGAGTCTTCCATATTCCTGCCTCAGGGGCATTGGTTGTATAGCTAGGTGAGCTATGCTAGGCTTCCCCTCACCACTACCACAACCCCTGGGACTCAACCCTACTACTTACAATCCTAACTTAGTCACTGCCTCTTTCTCCAGCTTTTATAATTGAATTTGAAGTGAGTAGAAAAGGATTCCCCATTTTCTTTAGTACCACTTTCCATGAGTTCTTGGATCTCCACTCACTATGAACAATTATCCTTTGCTGGTGAACCTATTTATTCAATATAAACATATTGGACCAATGACTTCATAAGTCATTCCTGGATAAAGAAACTTCCTCTACCAAAGCAGGTCAGCACCTTTACTGCAACTATATAGTCTTAGGAAGTTGCTTAGATCAACTGCAGTTTGTTCAAGGTCACAGAGCCAGTATCAGAGGTGAGATTTGAACCCAGATCTTCCTGACTCTGAGACAAGCTCTACAATGACACATGGAGAATGTATATGAATATAGTACAAAAAAAATTGAAGTGATTGAGAGTACCCACAACTAGAAAAATAAAAGAAGTCTTTGCATAGGAGGTAGACCCTCAGGAGACCCTTTAGGAAATCAAGGGCTCTGAAAGGCAGAGTTCTGGATAATGGGGAATGGTTAGTGCAAATGTAGGAAAATATGGGATGGAGAATCAAGTTTTGTCAAGGAATTAAAGTCTACTTAGACTTCAATGTAGCATGTCTAAAAGGAAGGAGTATCAAATTTGGTCAAGAAGCCAGAGGGTAAACCAGATTATAGAAGTCAAATAGACTAAAGTTAGGGTTTTTTTTTCCTATAGGCACTGAAGATTTTTGAGTAGAAGAATGACATTCCCCTCCCTAGGCTTTAGCTATCTCATCTGTAAAATGAAGAGCTTAGACTAAATGGTCCCTAATGTCCCTTCCAGTGCTAACGTGTGGTGTTTAAAAAGTTCAAAAGACATAGTTTCTGGGTAATTTAATAATTTAATTAATAAGGCTAGCATGTTTATTAATAAAAGAGGTCATTTGGCTGTCCCTCTTACAGCAAAGATCCCTCATTGTGGTGGCCTCACGGTTTATATACCCTTGGAAGATTAGATGTTCCTGAAGGTGGCAATCAACTCTTCTTGGCTAGCAATTAATGAGAAAATGAAGATTACAATGAGAATCAAGATTATATTACAATGAGGGTCTTGGGTAGGTAACTTGGATCACCCAAATCTTGGTCAAAGAGACATCAATTTCCATATGGCTTGTCTGACAAAAGGGAGAATCAACACTTCCCCCTGACCTGTCTGAGCAAACACAATGAGCGGGAATACATCAATGTTCTAAACTTAGAGCTTTTCAGGAAAGCTAATGCCAACAGCTAGGATGAGAGAACTAGAGGAAGCTAGGTGTTTCAGTGGATAGAGCACTGGGCTTGGAGTCAGGAGGACCTGAGATCAGATCTGGCTCAGACTCTTACTAGCTTGTGACCCCAGGCAAGTCATCTAACATCTGTTTGCCCAGGAGGCAGCTAGGTGTCTCAGTGGATAGGGCACTGTATTTGGAGTCAGGAAGACCTGAATTCAAATCACTCAGAGACTTACTAGCTGTGTGACCTTGGGCAAGTCACTTAAACTCTGTTTGCCTAGGAGGCAACTAGGTAGTTCAGTGGATTGAGCACCAGGTCTGAAGTCAGGACGACCTGAGTTTAAATCCTGCAGATATTACAAGCTGTGTGTCCCTGGGCAAGTCATTTAACCTCTGTTTGCCTTAGTCCACAGGAGAAAGAAATGGCAAGCCGCTCCGGTATTTTTGCCAAGAAAACCCCATGGACAGTGTGGTCCACAGGGTCATGAAGAGTTGGACACAAATGAACAACAAAAAGAAGAGGAAAGGAATGAATAGTAAATACCATCTCCCTTGTGTTAAGCACATGGTTCAGAATGAGGTGTGTTCCATTCATAAATTCTCCATCACCAGCCTTCTCCATGAGTGTCTCATTCCCAAAGCTCAGATATTAGCAGTTTGATTATAAATATCTTGGCATCGGCATCGTTATGGGAGGAGGGTTCGTCATGAGAATAGACCAGGTTGCTGAGAGAGGAGGAAGGGAAGGAGATCAAGCATAATAGAACTAAGCTGCTTAGCAAACATTAGCGTCGGCTCCAAAAGACAGCTTTACAGCAGCCTGACAGTTTCTCCAGGATTAATTTTTTTGAAACCAAAGTCTTGGCTTCAAGTTCCCATCTGACCTAGCTACCTCGCCTTTTGGAATGAGGTCAGCTTGCAAGTTTGCTCTGCCAAACAACTTCCTGGGTAAAGAATTCAATAATAATAAATCCTCCCTCTCTTCCCACCACATCAAGGCTGGGTTGACTGACTGATATTTATACAGGTTTAAGTGCTTGACAAGCTTTATCTCATTTGAAGCCTGCAATAACACCGTGAAGTAGGTACTAATGGGGAATCAGAGGCTGAGTGAGTTCATTGGTCTAGAGCCAGAGAGGTCTCTCAGAGATGACCCAGTCCAACTGTGTCATATTACAGATGAGGAAGCAGGTCCTGAAAGATAAGGTGATTTCTCTGTGGTTACACAGGTAGTAGGCATCAGAGGTAAGATTTGAACCCAAGTTTTATGACTTGAGATTTCCATTGTATCATATGATTTCACTGTCCAAAAAACACATCAATTCGTAAATTTCAGAAGCCTGATTCAAAGCCACTTTCACTCAATCAGTGACTCCCTTGTAGGAACACACACACACACACACACACACACACACACACACACACACACACATACACACGTACATTTTTTCAGGTAGGAATAGACAACCATTCTAGGCAGCTAGACTTTTCCTTTTCCAGTTCTAGTTCCAGACTTATGCCAGGGGAATGCCCTTCCCAGAGCATAGGCAGAAACAGCTCCTGCTTTGCCTCCTGTAGAATTCAGCAGATGGGAGGATTCCATCCATCCTTGAACTGTATTTGATGATAGGGATAGGGGGTAGGATGGGATCAAACCCTGGGAGAGTTCTTTGGACTCAAGACTTCTGTGCTAGCATACTCAGCCTTCCAGTTTCTTTGAAGGATGGGGAGAAGGAGATAACAGCAAAATAAAGCTTGAAATAAGGGTGAAATGCTTTTGTCACATCCCCACTCACCCTGCCAAACTCTCTTTAGCTGTTTCAGTTTGCAAGGCTGCAGGGACAAACACACTGAGCCAGTCACAGGGAGCCATGACCTATAAAAGAAAGCCATCGATAACAGCTTTGTGCTCCTGTAAGAAGGAGGTAAACTCACTGAGAGAGAAGGAGGGTGGGAGGTTCTTGGTTATTAACTGCAAGTAGGTGAACTGTTAGGGAGAACTTGGCCCCCTCCCCATGCTATTTACAACTGGCAGCAATTTTATCTAGAAAAGTGACATATTGTCAATTCACATTTTTCTTCATTTGAATCCCATAAACTGTCATAATTCTTTTGTACTCTAATCATCTTATATTTATATGATGATGATAGCTCGCATTTATATAGTGCTTTAAGGTTTGCAAATATGATCTCATTTGGTCTTCATGATAACCCTGGAATATAGGTGCTATGATTAGAGACGAGGAAACTGAGGCAGAGGTTAAGCGACTTGCCCACGGTCACACAGTAAGTGGTTGATTTTTCGTGGATCTCAGTGACTCCACTTATGGCATCTAGTGAGTGAAAATGCCTTGACTGTGAGTCCACAATGCCTTTATTGGTCTTCACTGTTCTAGGCGAATAGAGAGGGAACCTTGCAAATTTACGAGGGTCCAGAGGGCAACTCTGCATCCTGGCATCCCAGAGTGTATAGTGTTGATGATGTGAGAAGCCAAAATGGCTAATGGAGAGACATTTGAGACCCAGGCTTGAAATGCCCCTTGCTCTGAGGCATGTAGCACCCCCCTTGCGCAGGGCTGTGCATGCTGGCATGCAGCCCCTTGCTCAGGGGCATGCAGACCTCTTGCTCAAGGGCGTGCCGTAACATTCCACTTACTGGAGCTCTGTGACCCCAGATCCAACTTAGCTACCTGCAACAAACACTTGGCATAAAACCCCGAGTCTTGAGATCAGACCTAGCTACCTGCAACGAGACCCTGTGTGGCCTCTGATGGGCAAGCCTAGACACACTCACAATACTCTGCCTAGACAAGCTCACAATACTCTGCTTTTGTAACAGCTTGCTTGCACCTGCTCAAGGCTCACGTATAAGAAGCCCTAGATTCTTGAGCTTGGGGCTGCTCCCCGCTATGGGACAGTTGCCGGCCCAGCTAATAAATGATGCTCAATATATATTCTAATTTGGCTTGGTCTGTGTTTCTCGGTCCATCCATTTCAGGCTAATAGTAGGAACTGAAATATGGACTCATTCAGATAGGTGCATACAGACATGAACTTGTGGGACCAGCGCTGTGTAGCAACTGAATTAAGCTGAGTTTTCTCTCAAAGAAACTGAAGTAATATAGGGGAGAGTAGGCCCCCACAGTATTAGAGGGAAAACATCTGAACTTTGTGCTTGCTATATCTTTGAAGAAAATATCCATTAAAAATTTAATATATTTTATTTTTTCCCAATTACATCTTAAAACATTTTAAATAAACTCTTGAGTTCCACATTCTATCCTTGCTTCGCTCCCCCATCAGTGAGATAGTTAGCAGCCAGATATAGGTTATACCTATGCAATTGTGTAAAACATTTTAGTATTAGTCAGAAAATATCTATTTATAAAAGCGACCCATTGTTAAATAATTAAATGAAACACAGTGCTGGTCATTGACCCCCTAACAATGGGAGGACCCCAGCCAATGCGGGCTTGAGCCAATGGCATTAAGAAAGAGACCAGTACACTATACTAAAGCCCCAGGGTAATATAGAACCCTCAGAGCAGATTGTAGCCATCTTGCCTTTGGATAGTGGGCCAGAATGTACTCACTACTCACATACAAAAATATCTACAATACAAGCCACTGATTTGTTCTCTGGATGGGTCTCAATTTCTGCAACTTTGAAAAAAGAGAGATTGAGCCAGATGGTCTCTTAGGTTCTTTCCATCTCTAACAATTAATTATCTTATAATCATAAATACCATATGGTTACTGCAACCAAAGTGCTATAGGAGTTCAGAGGAGGGAGCAAGAGATCACTTTTGGCCTTTGGTGGTCAGGAAAGAATTACAGAGAGAGATGACACTTTGGTCACTGGACCCTGCTATATGACCACATATAAATTAGAGTCACTGAAGCAATTGGAATGAGGGCTTTGGGGAGGTTTTTCTTTTGTTTTTGTTTGTTTGTTTAATGTAGAATGATTACTTTCTCTCATGCCTTTCAATTACTACATTTGGTGGCAAATGTCTCTCCAAATAAGCAACTGTGGTAACTCAGCAGCTGTACTCTTGAGAAGAAAAGAAGGAAACCTGTCCACAAGACTTCCTTCCCCCTAAAGACTTGTATTAGAAGATATTCTTTATTTATTTTTTGAGATGGTGGCAGATAGCAGGACGTACAAAACTACAACCAAATGTGATGGTGCTGCGGTTTTTGATGATGAGAAAAATTGGAGGAAAGTCTCCAGCCTGTTGGATAGATCCTCTGTAGCAAATTTTTAAGAAAGAATGGACAATATAGGTACCATGAATGGGCTGTCAATAGAGGGACCACTTGTCAGGAGTTTCATGATTGTGTTTTCTGGGGAACCAGCTCCTTCTGCTTCCAGATCTATTCTTTGAGATCTTTGAGTACAGTAATTAGCTGAGGGGCATAAGTGTATGGGGCTAGAATACTTCCTTATTGGCTCAAGGTTGAGTAACGGGTGAGATGTGGAGGATCCTAAGATCCCAAGTGCTTTAAAGCTATTTGGGCTCAGATGAGCTTTTAATTTTGAAGTTGTAACTGGGGAAACAGGAGGTGATCTTTTAATCTTGGTTTAGATGTGAAAGAAAAACAAAAAGCATACAAAACTGTGTGGGTATACAAAATAGTAGCCAATTAATCTGGACATGGGTAGTGGGGCACTGGTGAATGTTTAATAGTCAACTGCCCCTTCCCCCATGTACACGTGACATACTTTAAAGCTTAATTTGCATCATTAACATCTTCTCTGTTACTTTGTTAAATCTAGACCATCATCAAAAAATTAATCAATTCCTGATTTGTAGTGTTTGCCACTTACTAAGGTGTAAAAGCTCACACTGAAAATTTAACAATCAGCTGAAAGAGTGTCTATGAGCAGGCTCCAGCACCCTCCTAGACATGGGTTTTCCCAGCGAGTTCTGCTTAAATGGTTTCACCAGTGCTAGGAGAATAGCCTGAATCATACCACAACAGTGGTCATAAAGACAGCAAACCAGACTCCATGTTGAAATATATCACTGCAGTCATAGTTTGAGGCCTTATAACAATATATCAAGGCAAGGCAACCATCTAGTCCAAGATTTCCTTCTCCTTTGAGGGAACCAGTCTTTTAAGTATATGGGTAAAGGCACACCCCCCACACACACACACCCATCAGGAAGACATTGGTCTCTGCTAGAGCCATAACTATCAGATTCATTGATTCAAAGATTGACCTTGTAGGGGCTATTAACAACAAGAAGGGTGGAGTCAAAGGAAGCTTATGATAATGGAATCATCATAGTACTTCAAAGCTAGGAGGGCCTAAAAGATCATCTTGACCTACTTGTTCAATTTACAGGGAAATTTAAAACCCTTTGGGGTGAGGTGATTTGCCCAAGATCAAAACAGAGGTTGAACCAGAATTTTCAGTGGAATATGTTACTTAGTCTTCTATGGCATTGTTATTCCTTTGCTAGCACCATAATGCAGTTACATTACTGGCTAAACAGGCTTTTGTGGGCTAGTCTGGAAATGCTACCATATTCCATGACACTGTTT
Organism: Phalanger gymnotis; assembly: GCA_028646595.1. NCBI lineage: Eukaryota > Metazoa > Chordata > Mammalia > Diprotodontia > Phalangeridae > Phalanger > Phalanger gymnotis. The sequence goes on along the minus strand of CM053626.1, from coordinate 218,010,057 downwards.
ATATGAGAAAAAGCATTCTGAGTTCCAGACCGACTTAAAATCAAATTTTTGGAACACAATCTCTTTGTAATTGGTGGGCTACTCATATGTTTCATGTATTATTTTATCTTTCTTATAAACTTTTTTTCTTATATGGTCCAGGGTTGGCCTGCCCTAGAGAGTAACCAGAACTCATCACCCTTAGGAAACTCTACCTCATGTCTCTCTAGGACTGATTGATAAAGAGAAGAGTATCCCAGGGCATTTGAAGATTGTCAAGACTCCCCGCCCTTCCCGCCTCAAACATAGATAGGTATCCAATCCAAGAAGCAATCAATACTATGCTAAGTACAGGAGATACAAAGACCAAACAAAAAGCAATTCCTTTTCTCAAGGAGCTTATGTTTTACTTTGTTTACTCATGTTTAACTTCGCTGGAAAGTTCCCCAAATGTACCTTAATGGAAGAGCCTCCAAATTCTAATCTTGGTTCTGCCACTGGCTAGCTGGGTAACTTTGACTGAATCATATTCCTTTACTTAAAAATTAGAGATTTAGACTACATGATCTCTAAAGGTTCCTCTCAACTCTGACATTCTGTGTTTCTGTGAAATGTCAAATCATCCTTTCTAAAGAGTTCAAATATATCCAGATGAATAAACCCCAGCCTTCTTTGCTCTCTGGGCACATAAATATATGTGGTTCATTTACCATGTAGATATTAGGTCAGAGACTGGTCAATGACTCAGATACTGTACTTGTAACATATTGCGAATGACGTTTTCAAAAGAAAGGAATCAACTAACTGAACAAACACCAGACCCTATGGAGCTGTCATGTGGAGATGGATTCTGTCCGAAACAGAATGTCAGAACAGTGTGGCAGACACTGACCACATTTCTCTTCCATCTGGAGATTCAATTGCTTCCTGGTTTCAGAAGAAAGTCTCTCTTGTCTCAGGGAAGTGACATCAAGGCCAATCAGAGCCTCGGGATGCATGTTCTCACTCTGATTGATTCTTAAACTCCATGCTTAGGGTGTGTTAGGACATCCTGCCAAAAAGAAACTTCAGAGACAGCACATTTTGTCCATGCCTTGAAATAATGATGTCACCAGTGCTCAACAGTGGAGCTGTTCTGTATGGTTATATAACTGCAAAGGACAAGGAAGCCACTAAATGAAAAATGAAAAGCCAGCCATCTACATCAGTGGGAGAAATAGACCACAATGTAAACTGGCAGAGAGCTACTCGTTAGGGTCACCACTATTAAATTCTCACTTCCTTACCCTGAAACTTTTTGTTCTTTCTTCTGGTTCTGGTTTAAAGATTTGCTAGGTAAGAATAGGGTCACTGTGACCTGCTTTCCTTTACTGTAAAAGTACTGTAGAAGAATGGAGAGGGTCCCCCTCTCCCCTTATTCTATTCTCCTTCTTCAGATTTATAGATGTCACCTCAGTTGTAATCGTTAACTAAGGAAATGGGAATTGGAGTTTGTGCCTTGATTTCCTGGTTCTTTGTCTAGTTTTTTCATGCTCAGATTGTAAGCCCGCCTCCCAGCCAATGGTGAGAAGGGTCAGAGATGGGCGGGAATTCTCTTGCCTTAGGTATAATTATTGGTGCTTTGCACCTTGTACTTTGCCTCCCTTGCTGTCTGTGCTGGCAGAGGATGCCCTATTCTCGTGAGAATTGAATAAAATTCAATTTCTGTTCCCACCTTGAGATGGCTCCTCATTAGTATTATTTGGTGAGGGCAAAATATCCCACACAGTACTTAATAAATGTTTATCGACTGCCATACTGTATGATGTCTCTCTAGCTTTGAGAGTCTATAATTAGATCTGCCTGCAGTAGAGTAAATGGGGATTGTCAATACAATAAACACTATGAGTAATAGATACTTTTGGTAATTTGAAATTCTACCATTTTAAGGTTTTCAAAGTTTTTTGCATGCTTTATATTGTTATATTTTCACAATAAAACTAGAATGAAGGCACTAGAAGCCTCTTTATCCTGATTTTACAGATGAGGAAACTGAGGTTTAAGGAGGTAAAGTGTCTTACCGATGGTCATGTTAATGGTTCATTCATGTTGGAGATGGGCTTTAGAACCAGGTCTTCTCTCTGACTTCAAGACAAGGACCATATTCATTAGGCTACACTGTTTATAGGAAAGGTGAAGGGATGGGAATGTAGGCAAGTCTCAGTCTCGGTTGGTCTTTCCTTCCACATTCAGACTTGCCTGCTTGGCTGAGGAGAGATAATGTTGGTGGCGTCTCGTTCTAGGGGATGCATTTGGTTTGTCCCAATATCTGCATCGCCCTGCTTTTAGTGCCATACACCCTGGTGTCTAGCTGGGAATTCCTGCACACATGCCCTGCAGACCTGCTTACTCTTTATGTACTCCACCTCACCCCTGGTACAGGTCTGCCATGGCCCAGAGCAGATGGTCTGGGAACAAATATTTTTTTAAGGTGTCATTTACCATTAATTAATGGGACAGTGCATGCAGGCCTGGTAATTTTCCTAGACCGTGTCCTAATTACAGACTCATCCAATGGTACCTTTGGCGAATCAGCCATGCACAGCCACACTGTGTCAGGCAGATCTGTTAACCCATCATAAACCATTAATCCTGGTTTATTTATCATATGCAGGGAGATTGCAGCAAGCTGGGAGGAAATAATGAAGTTACAGCTTTCTGATAAAATTATGGCTGAGTTATGAAACTGTAGGCTTTGCGAAAGACACCAAAGACAAAATTATAATGCTCCAAAATACCTCCATCTCAAAATCTCAAGCATTTTGTATTTTGATTGTCAGGTTTCCATGGTTACAGAAGAGTTAACGATTTATACTTTTGATAAAAGGCTTAACAGAACACGGTTAGCTTATGGGCATCTGGATAACAGCTACTTTTTTCTCTTTCTGATTTGTATTACTTAAAAGTTAAAGGATGACAACTTTGGATCTCAATTGTTTTCTCTCTTTCTATGCCATATAGTGAGTAGGCAGTCACTTCTTAGGTATCTAGTAACATTGCTTTTCCATCAAGTGCACACACTCAGCCAATTAAGGGCATCTAGTTCTTGGCCCTGTGCTGTTTAAAATTTGCTTATTAAATGACCCGGGTAAAGGCACAGATTAATCATTTAATATTATGTAAGTTACATAAATTATATAATTACAAATAATTATAAATCAAGCATTTATTAAGAACTCATTATATACAGTCCTTTCCCTCAATGAGCTTATATTCTGTACAGGGAGATATCATATTTACATACTATAAAAAGCTAGGAAGATTAGTGAACACACTGGATGACACAGTTGGGACCTGAAAAGTTCTTAACAGGCTAGACCACTGAGCTGAATAAAATAAGATGAGATTTAATAGGAACAAATGTAATCTTTCATCTGGATTTTTTAAAATCCTCTTTAAAAGTACAAGATGGGTAGGTCATAATTAGAAAGCTGTTTGGAAAAATATCTGGGGGTTTTAGTGCAATTATATTATGAACTGATAAACCAATAAACATTTATTAAGCATCTCAGGTATAAGGAGTGTTTAAGGATGACTAGCACCTCTGGGATGAGGGTTTTCTGAGCCCTTTTCAGGGCTGCTCATCAGCTTATATTGTCCAACTGTTCCCTAACCCTCACTTGTAGCTCCAAGAAGCTGTTGCATGTGCAGTGGCCACATCCCAGTAAAACCATCTCAGCAGACAGTCAAGGGTAACCAATAGGCCTCAAACCCATTGGTAAGCTAGTCTAGCCCGAGCCTGTGAAGACTTTCCTTGGAGTAACAGGAGGATGAAAGAAATTTATGCCAATGGACATGAAGGTGGGTGAAGCCAACCCTTAGAACTTGGTCAGACATCAGAGAACATCTGCTGCATCCTGAGATCACCAATTGTCCTGACTTTTGTCTTTGCCACTGGACTTCTATGATTATGGAAGAGAGCGAGAGTGACATTTTTGTGCACTCTACCTCACTTAAATCCAATCCGTTTTCAAGTCAAGATGTTGCCTGGAATGTCACTGGTCTTCTTCAAAATGAAGGGCAAACAATATTAAGCACCAGCCATGTTCCAGGAATTCTGTTAGGCACTGTAGATACAAAGACAAAAATGAAATTGTCCCTCTCCTCAAGGAATTTCTGTTCTACTGAAGGGAAACAATATGTTCATAAATAAATAAAGGCAGGATAGAAACAAAATAAATAGAAAATGAATTCAGGGGAGTGACACTAAGAACTGGAGAAATCAAGTTTATGATTGCGATGGAGCATTATTGTGCTATAGGAAATGATGAGCAGGAAGATTTCAGAAAAACCTAGAAAGACTTAACATGAACTGATGCAAAGTGAAGTATAGTAGAACAACAAAACGTTTTATACAGTAACAGCAATATTACACAATGAATTTTGTTGAGAATAGCAAAATCATTCACAGCTGACCATCTTAACAATATTTCTGTTCTCAGCAATACAGTGACTTAAAACAATTCCAAAAAGACTCATGGTGGAAAATGCTATTTACCTCCCGACAAAGAACTGATGGAGTCTGAATGCAGATTGAAGCATACTGTTTTCATTTTATTTATTTGTTCATGATTTTTTCCTTTTTGTTATATTTCTTCTTTCACAACATGACTAATATGGAAATATGTTTTACATGATTGCACATGCATGACCTATATTAAATTGTTCATCATCTTGGGTAGGGGAAGGGACAAAGGGAGAAAATTTAGAACTCAAAATTTTATTTAAAAATGAATGCTAAAAATTGTGTTTACATTTAATTGGAAAAAATAAAATATTATTTAAAAGGGGGAAAAAGAAATAGAAAGCTGATGAAAATTCTTGGTAAGAGTAGTCCTTTAAGAATATCAATTTTGGGAGGAGAAGGAGCTTGGGAAAGTCCTCCCGTATAAGGTGGGATGTTATCTGAGTTTTGAAGGAAGCCAAGAATCCTAAGATGCAGAGGTAAGAAAGGAGAAAATTCTAGGCATGAAGGACAAACAGTGAAAATGCATAAATTGGGGAGATGGAAGAATAGGACAAAGGCCAGGAAAAGTAGGAAGGTTGTAAAGGGCTTTAAATGACCAACAGAAGATTTTATATTAGATCTTGGAGGTAATAGGAAGCCACTAGAGTTTATTGAGTAGGAGGGTGACATCATCAGACCTATCTTTAGGAAAATCACTTTGGCAATTGAGTGGAGGATAAATTAGAATAGGGAGAAACTTGAGGCTGGAAGACCAATTAGAAGGCTATGGTAGTAGTTCAGTCAAAAGGGTAATGGCTGTGTGAGTAGAGAGAAGGGGAGAAATACAAGTGATGAGGAGGTTGTAAGATTGACAAAACTGGGAAACTGATTAGATATAAAGGGTAAGTGCTAGTCAAAAATCAAAAATAATTCAGAATCAAATAAAAAAATGAGTCAAAAATAGCTCCTAGGTTATAGACTTGGGTAACTGGAAGGATAGTGGGTCCCTCAACAGAAATAGGAACATTTGGAAGAGGGGTGTATTTAGGAAGAAAGTTAATGAGTTTGCATTTGAGATGCCTATGGGACATCTAGTTGGAGATGTCTAACAGGCAGTTAGAGAGGTGGGATTAGGGCTCAGGGGAGAGACAATGATGATAGGATACACAGATTTGAGAGTAATAGAAATAAAAATGATAATTAAATCCATGGCACTGATAACTCTAGGAGAGGGTATAGAGCAGAGGTTCTTAATCTGGGATCCATGGACTTCCTAAGGGTCTGTGGATAGATTTCAGGGAGAATGAGGACATCTTTATTTTCATTAACCTCTAACTGAAATCCAGCATTTCTTTCAATTATGAATGGAGCCATGGGGCAATAGCATCGAAGCTATTGCTCCCAGCAGTAATAGTGAGGTTGACTTTATTACTATTCCATGAGTGAGGTAAAAAGTAGAGATGAAGGAGAGTGTGTGATTGTCAGTAGAGCAAATGGCAGGAACATTGAGGGTGTGATGTCTTGTCTTCTGTTGTAACTTCCAAGTTCTGATGGTAGGATAATGGCTCCATACATGAGAACTTTAATTAGAAGTTGAATTCATTATACGGTATTCCATCCGCTCCCATTAGTAGTAGAAGGCTACATGCCCTATGGGGCCCACTTTGGCCAGATTTCTAATTGGAATGTTTTAGGTCTTTCCCATCATTTTACCTCCTTCTCTGAATATGAGTTTCCTCATCTGTAAAATGTGCACACCAGGTCTTATGGCATATACCATAAGGCTCAAATGAGATAATATACAAGGTGTACCAAAAGTCTTAGTGTAGGTCTAAGCTATTAAAGTATATGTAAATCACTTTGCAAACTTTAAAGCAGTGTACAAATGTCCACCATCATCATCATAATGCAGTATAGTTGAAAGGACATTTTCTCTAAAGTCAGAGCATCTGGGTTCAAATTCTGCATCTGATGCCTGTTGGTTATTTGAACTTGGGGAAGTCACTTCAACTCCTTGGGCCTTAGTTTACTCACCTGTAAAATGAGGGTGTTAGATGGCCTTTGAGGCTTCCTCTTGCTCTAGATCTATGGTCCTATGAGACTTGAATTACTATCCCATGCTCATCATGTTCATTTCTATAAAAATCATAGCCAATTAGAGGACCCGGGTCTATGTTCTGGCTCTGTTACTTTAAGGCTATGTCAATTTAGATGCGTCACTTTGTCTTTCTAGGTCTCTGTTTCCTTATTTGTGGAATAGGGATGTTAATGCTTGTGTTGTCTATCTTGTAATAGTGTGAGAAAAAAGAACTTGGTGGGTTGTAATGTACTATGTAAATGTGAATTATAATGAATAATAATACTGATGATAAAGATATGATAAATGATTGGTCAATGAAAATGGTGAGCAGAGTAAACAATCCATTTTGGATATTTTACTATCTCTTGTCACCCAAGCTTCTGTCTTTTGGAGAAAATGGGAAGCATGTGTGAGGAAAAGATCGGAAGAAACAGTACTAAGAAAAATCAAGAGAATTGTTAAGGGGATTGGGGAAGCTCCAAAGTACCTTAAAATGTTTAATTCTCTTTTCCTTATCATCTTCAATCCCTGTTTTGGAGTTTCACAGTGGGTTCTGTTTTGCATAGCCAATCTAACTGGGGGAAAAAAGCCCACACAATCAACACTCTATTCAGCCTCCCATCAAGCACCCTATTGTTGGCCGTCTCCTTATGTACACCATCAAACACAGCTTGATTTTTAGATACTAGGGTGAGCTTGCTGTGCTGATAGAATATAACCTGTAAACTAGATGCATTTACCATGGAAGTCACTGATGGAGGAGAGAAAGAGACAGAGAGACAGACAGACAAAGACAGAGAGTGACAAAGACAGAGATGATTACCTACAGGTTCCCTCCAATCAATAGACTACCACTTAGTCTATATTTGGGAGGATCTTACCTTCTGCCTCTTTATAGATGAAAGCAGGTGGAGGTAGTCAGAGCTGCCATGATATTAGACCACTGGCACATTCATATATATGACTTCATATATCTACCAAGCTAGATATCATAAATAGAATTAGTTAGAAAATAGGAAGAATAGTAATAGAGAGGCCTGGTAATTTACAAAACAACACCCAAGGAAAAAATCTGACAATAAAACCCACAACCTAAGATGTCTCTACACAAATGGATGATGTACAGGAAATGTGCATAGTAAGCTAAAGAATCTAATGCAAGGAGGCAAATTAGATCTCATGGGCATAAGACTCCTAGACTCATTATGGCTTTGGAAGGGTACACTTTATTAAAATACAATAGGATAGTAGATAAAAGGCATGTGTATATTAGGATAGGATTGTATATGCATCGCTGAGAAAATATACTCATTCGAGGAAATGCAGGAACCCAACAGACAAAGCATTGTGTGAAATTCAATGAAGAAAAGCAGATATTGCTGTCATTATGAGAATATTACTATAGACTCCCAGAACTAAAAAAAGAAATAGTTGAAGAGTCTGGGAAATACATGTGTTATAGAGGCATGATACCATAGTGATGGGCAACTTCAATTGACCAGACATCAGCTGAAGTTTTCTCTCTGCCAAAAGTAGAAAAGTTAATTTCTTGACTTAATAACAATTTCATCATTTAGATAGTAGTCTCAAACTCATATTCCATGTTTGTTCATATATTTGCACTATTGCTATCTTTGTTTCCTTTTCCAGATTTATTGATTCAATTATTTATTTCTTAGCACAAAGTGACAATGAAGTACTGTGTTGGAATGGAAAATTAGTTCAACTTGGATTTATGAAAGACCTAGGGTTACATTCTCCCCTTGACAACCCTTAGTAGCTGGGTTACTATGGAGAAAGTGTTAAATCTATTGAGCCTCAATGTTTTCTTCTCTAAAATGGGCATGATAATACTGTTAGTGCTTAATTTATCATGCTGTTGTAAAGAACAAATAAGATGCCTGTAAAAGTACTTTTTAAACTTTAAAGCATTATGTAGGTATCTAAGATGATGATCATCATAACACTTTGATTATGGTAGCAGCGCAAGTGACTTCAGTTTGAAATATTTGTAATAAAAAATAACGATCCATATTTATATAGCCATCAAGGTTTTCAAAATGGTTTCCTAGTCCTCCAGGTTATATATCTATGCTTTTAAACCATATCCTTATATATTGTTATAATAGAGTATAAATTCCTTGAGTGCAGGCACTATTGTCATTAGTATTACTTTGACATCTCTGTATCCTCAATTGCTAGAATGTACATACAGGGTTAGGGATCAGACCTAGAATCTCATTAGCATGGGGAACTACCGGGTGGCTCTGCGAGATGAAATGCTTTGCCCAGGTCAACACTGGCAGTATGTATCAGTGATGAGCCTTAAATCGAACTCTTCATAGCTTTGAGATCAGCTCTGTATTTGCTATACCAGGAATGCCTTTAGCATGTGTGTGTATGCCCACGCACATATACATATATACGTATACGTATAAATATGTACATATACAACTACATATATGCACATATACATACACATATATGTATGTGGGCATTCAGTTGATATTTGTTGTGCTGTTGTTTTCTATGTATTGAGTTGTGCCTCTGTACTATCTTTCCTATTTAATGATAAAAATCCTTGAATTCAGGGACCAAACTTAACCTTCCTTGCTCCTAGTCACATACCTCCTTAGTACAGTGCTTCACACATGCAGGTGACTCAATATGTGTTGTCCATTGATTTTTATGTTTTTGAGGGTGATCAATGGTGGATGACTGGCAACTCTAGGAACTTCAATGAGGACTGTGGTTTTACCTTTTAGAGGTGTTACCTATGCCAGCTGGTAGATCTCATGGACACAATGATAAATCTCTGCTGCCTGAAGTTGCTGAGTTTAGCACATTTCTCTAACACAGAAAAAGCTGCTAAGTATCTGGCCCTGCCATGGCCTTTGCTTGCTCCTAGAATAGCACAAAGGGGACATTATTTATCTCCTAGAAAAAGGCTATTAAACTATTCCATAAGATACTAAGTTATAGGAATCAGATGGCTTCATGGGAGTAGACCACATCCAAACATGTGATCGATTTGTTATCTCCCAATTACCCTTGATTCCTCAAACCCGAATTCTGCTGTCATCTCTTAACTGAAATTTGGCTTCAGGTGGAGCGATTTCATAATAATTGCTTCATAAATGCTTGTTGACTTGAAAATAAGGGATTCTGGACTATGTTAATGTTTGAATGCTGTTGATAAAGAGGTACCAGGGGATGTAGTAAACACAGTCAGAGAAAAAGGTTTGCACTGTAATGCCTAAGGAGAGCCTCTGAAGGTAGTAAATCTGAGATTTGGAGAACTCTCAAAAGTCGATGGGTTGATGGAGTTCTCCTTTTCATTTTACTGTCAAAAATTGTTTGTGTGTTACACAAATACATAATATGAGTTTGGACATAATGCAATAAGAGAGGATAAAATTTTGGAAGCCCTAAGCCATGCTTTCCTTTGCCAGGGTCCAAGACAATGCTCTAAGCAAAGAGGAACCTGAATGCTAGGGGAGCTGGGGCATCTTTTTTCTATATGACCGTTCCCACTCACTGTAGGTTCACCTAAACCAATCACAGAATTTAGAGTAGAACCGAAATTCTTTTAATTCTCACTGTGGTGCTCCTCACCACCCAAGGTTATTACAGACCAGGATACTGGTGGAACTGAGGAGGAATTTCTTAATACTCCTTCTCCCCATTCCTATAACACCCATTTGGACTGTTGAATAAAGATGGTATGGGGCAGATCTGGAGCAATTTTAGTTAATTTGCCCCTAGATAGATTGATCTGGAATCTAGCTGTGTCTCCTTTAGTCCGAAGACTATAAGAGTAGTTTTTAAGACTTTAGCAAAGTGCTCTTGAGACCTCAGGCAACCTCTTTGCCAAGTGTTTTAATCTTCTTTCTGGTGACCCTCATCTATTTTTATCTTCCTGAACTATTATATTAACTGACTTGGGAATTACTTCTATCTGGGAGTATTAGACCTGAACATAGAGTAATGAGGCATCATGTTGCAATGAAAAGAACTTGGTTTGAGTTCTGGCTCTGTGCTTTAGCATTGTATTACTTGGCCAAGTGGGTTTAAATCTTTCTCGACTTTAGTTTCTTCATTTGTAAAATGAGAGATTGAACCAGATGGTCTCTGAGGTCTCTTGTATCATAAATCTATGATCCTGTGACTTGTCGCAAGAGAAGGAAAATCTATCTAAATCGTACTGGGGCTGCTGGATCTTCCCCGAGGCACGAGAAAGTTGTCTGAAATTGGGGATACTGACCAATGTGCCCCAAAGGACCTCTGTTTGACACGTTAAATGAGGGGAGGGGTTAACTGGGTGGAAAATGATAGACAAGTGTGTCAGGGGAATCCATAGTCAAGGTGGTGATGGCACATAGGAAACTTCTTTTGATTGGTTGATTGAGGAACAGTTGCTTGCATTGTGGCCTATAAAAGCAAACTGAACATAGTCTGGGTTTATTACACAGCAGTAGGAAACCTGCAGTCTTCAGGCCACATGTGACCCTCTAGGTCCTCAAGCGTGGCCATTTGACTGAATGCAAACTTCACAGAACAAATCCCCTTAAAAAAAGGATTTGTTCTGTAAAACTTGGACTCAGTCAAAAGGCCACACTAGAGGATCTAGAGGGCCACATGTAGCCTCAAGGCTGCAGGTTCCTCACCCTTGACTCTGGGACCATTGGATCATGAGGACTTACTCTTTAGACATTTCCCTTGTACATAAAAGTGTACATTTCTCCCTTAACACCTTTCGTCCCCTAACCAGGAGTACCTGCAATTGGAAATTGCCTCAGAATGTCATGGTATAGGCAGCTAATCTAAAACCTCATCTTCTACAAGAAGCCTTTTCTGATTCCTCTTTAATACTAGTGCCTTCCCTAATAGTAATTATCTCCAATTTATATTGTATATATACAATGTTCATGTTGTCTTCTCCATTAGAGTGTGAGCTCCTTGAGGCCAGGGACTGTTTTATTTTTATTTTTTGCTTTTCTTTGTCTCTCTGGCACATGTTGTTATTTAGTTGTTTTTTTCAGTTGTTTCCAACTCTTTGTAACCACATTTGGGGTTTTCTTGGCAAAGATATTGGAGTGATTTGCCATTTCCTTCTCTAGCCTATTTTACAAATGAGGAAACTAAAGCAAAGAGGGTTAAGTGATTTGTCAGCTAGTAAGTGTCTGAGGCTAGATTTGAACTCCAGAAGATGTCTTCCTGACTCCAGATCTGGCGCTCTATCAATTGTACCACCTAGCTGCCCACACCACCTACCTGCCCACATACCCACTATGTCCGGCACACTTAGTTAACATTTGCTGATATGGCTTGACAGGCCTGCTATTCAAAGCACAAATGAAAAGGGAGTTCTATAACTGAATATAAACTTTTTGAAGGTAGGGGCATTTTATATTTTATCTTTGTATTCCCAGCACTTATCAGAGGACCTCAGCCCTTTGTACAATCCTCTTCTACATCACAACTATCCCCGTTGATATATCACGGGTTGGCATAAAAAAATTAAATGGGAATTTTGGGGGTTTTGTGGAAGCCACGATGACATGCAGAGGCCAGCAAATGCCACAGAAAAAGTTTAGAAACTCAAAAGATAAATGTATGTTATTGTATAATATCAAAATATTTTGTTTTCCAATACCACAATAATTCAGACTTCTTCTCTGGTATGGAGGTAGAACCAAAAAATTTTACATGCATTTTCTAGTTCACAGGGGGTGCTGTGCTCCTAAGCCCTGAGATGTGAAAGAGATTAACTGTAAACACTTTATAAAAGCTTATTGAATGAGTGATTGTCACGGTAATTTCTTCTCTGAAACCAACTGCCTAACGGCCGACATTTTGCCACCCTGCTCTGATGTGGTACAGCCCTGAAAGGGAAACAGCTTTGAGAGGCAGTAAAGCAGGAAAGACATGATGTGGCAAACAGTGCCCTTTACCCCTCTCACAGGGTATGCGTGTAGGCCTCCCCAATCCATACATCTTGCACAAAAGCATGCTTCCATCCCGGGTCAGCCAAAGACCATCTGGAATTTCCTCAACCACAAACAGCTTGTTGCTGAAGAAGAGAAAAGACAGAAAATGATGAGAGACTGTAGATAACAAAAATTGCTGAAGTGGAAATGAAAGCTTCCATATAATTTCCATCTGATAAATCTCTGCATTGAGCTAGATGGGCATCGAGCAGAAAAAAAGAAGACAAAACCCCTAAGATATTTAATACTCCTGCCAGTGTACAACAGCCCCAAAGCTAATATCTCTACATAAAGTTTAGGCCAAATGACTTTATCCTTTTTAAAATTCTTTATTTTATTCCTTCCGCAGCCTGGGAAAGACAATTTTCTTCAGGCCTTCCTTTCCAGGTCCATTGGTATTTCCCACTCCCAAGGGCTCTTGTTTAACATGCAGGAAAGATGCCAGACTCCAAGGTGGACAGATCAGGAGTGTGTGACAAATGGAGTAATCTAACGCTATTATTAACAGCAGGCATGTTGCTTCTAGGCCATTTTGTGGCTTGTTTTCAATTCGCCATCACCACCCAAAGTAGGAAAATTGTATTTCTTATGTCTAGGGCAATTACATTGGTCTATGATGAGCAGGCCTCTTCTGACAAAGCGATCAACTTTTCCATGGTTGGCAGATGAGTAAATTGGGTTTTACTGAAGTTATTAAAAATGGTTTTTGACTGATTTACTACCTGCTGGGTTTCCATGGAAGTTGAGTGTATAAATACAGCAAGCCAACAGCATTAATCTTTCACTCTTAATTCATCATGGTTTCCAACAGCCCTGGCATGGAGCAAGCACAGTCTATCAGATAAGGAAACAAATTGTCTATAGCTACTTTGTTAAGGTTGACAAGAATAAATAGCCATTGACATACTTATTCATTCATTCCTTTAGTCAACAAGAATTTATTCACTACCTACTATGTGCTGGGAAACACAAAGACAGAAATTCAGAGAGGAAAGTCACTGGATTGGGAATCAAGAACAACTCCACACATACCTATATAACAGCCTCTTAATCTCCTTGTGCCTCAGTGTTCTCATCTGTAAAATGAAGAGTTAAGGCTAAATCCAAGGATTATAGATTTGGAACTTGTAGGGACATTTTCATCTGTAAAAATAAAAATATTGGATTAAATTATAGATTTAAATCTGAAAGGGTGATTAGAAGTCATCTAGGTCATCCTTCTTATTTTACAGATGAAGAAACTGAGGCCCCAGTGGGGAGAAGTGACTTAGCCAAGGCTACATAGTTAATAAGTGGCAACAGATCTGGGTTTCAAACTTGAGTCCTTGGATTCTGAATCCAGAACCCAGATCATCTTCATTTCTATGCATCACCTTCTTCAGCCCTAGCATTCTATGATTCTTCAATTCCCAAGGTCCTCATATAAGCTCATCTGGCTTCAGGTTTAGCACCTGCAAGCAATTGCTGTTGAAAGTGATGGCTCATTAATATAAATTGGTTGCTCTCCGGGGACAGGACTCTTCCTAGGTCTCTGATCTGGGTGAAATGATCTTGCATCACTTTCACAGTCAGGACAATTTCTTTCTTCAGTGTATCAAATTCCTCTTCCCCTCCAATCAACCGAATGATGTTGACTTGATGGCTGTGAGTTTCCCAAAGGCAGAAAGGCAGATTCCTGATATGTGGTCATTGGTGTGTGAACAGCCCTGGCAGCAGGGGAAAGGTCATCTGCAGTGAAACAAGACCTGCAAAAAAAAAAAAATGAAAGCAAATCTTGGAAAGAAAGAGACTTTTGGAGGAGAGGTGAGTTATATAGTTGGGGGAAAAGCCTAAAGAAAGAAAAATCTTGAGGCATTATCTAAACCACCACAAGCTTTTTTTTTTTTTAGCTTACATTGCACCCCTTTAATCCATATTCCTGGCTTTGGGCAATTTTTCATCCCGCTGCTCTGTACTAAATGGCCCCAAAACAGCATTTGGCCCAAAGTATGAGTGGGGAGGTAAGATTTTGAAATAACAACATACTGAGTCCTCCATGCCTGGTTGACTTCCTATAGCTTTGGCATCCCCGGCTTGACTCAGAAAAGAGAATGTTCTCAGGCTGGTAAGGAACGGTAAAGCTCTGAGCTCAAGGTTGGACAGTCTCTTCTCTTAAGTTCTTCTATTGTCTGGCATATCTGCTTGAGCATTTTCGTAGAAAGGTTGTTAAAGGCTTTGACTTCCTGGATATCTCAGGCTATGCTCTCTCCACTCAAGCTACCATCTCTATTCCTTCCCCACTGGAGAATCGTACTAGGCCCCTGGAACCACTCTGGGATGTGATAGGCCACTTGTGGTCTTCTCTTGCCTGGTTATAGACCTCCCCAGCAATTTCTGGATATCTCTAGCCAGGCCACAGTGCATATCTCCTCCGCCCCTTTCAAATTCCCTTCATTTGCTGTCTTTCCCTATTAGAATGTGAGCTTTTTGAGGGCAGAGACTATCTCGCTTGCTTTTATTTGTAGCCCCACCCACCCACCCCTGCTGTGGTTATGTACCTGCCACATAAGTGCCCATTAAAAGCTCTAGCTAGCTGGCTAGCTGGCTATCATTTGCAGATGTCATGGAGTTCAGGATTGTCAAGGTGCCCGGAAGGCAGTGGTTCTAGAAATAGTGAGTTTCGTAACCTCACTATTGGGTACCTAGATAGCAAGGAGGATAGAGTACTGGACCTGGAGTTAGGAAGATCTGAATCCCAGACACTTACTAGCTGTGTGACTCTGGGCAAGTCACTCAACTCTGCCTCAGTTTCTTCATATGTAAAATGAGCTGGAGAAAGAAATGAAAACCACTCTGATATCTTTGCCAAGAAAACCCCAAATGGGGTTATGAAGAGTCAAATGTGAGTGAAAGGACTCAACAATAGCAACCCCACTAATTCAAACTAATAAGGATAATGAGCAAAAAGTAGGATTCCACAATAGGATCATAGACAGGGAAGAAAGGAATTTTAGAGGTCATTAAGTCTTGATGGTGGTGGTCAATTATTTCAGTTAGACACGACTGAAATGACTGAACAACAAAGAGATCTTTAGGGGAACTACTTTGAGGAACAAGTAAGGGCAATTGGTCGTTAGGCTGTCAGATGTTTATACTTAGACACAAGTACTTGAACTTTCTGTCCTTCCTTCTTCCCTCTCCTTTATCTTGTTAACCTTACTGGCTTGCACTCTCTGTGAAGGCAGAACTTGCCAAGAAAAAGTAAATTCACATCTATGTCTAGGGACAGGTGCTCCTTGCATTTTGTAATGCAAAGGATTCTGGGCTTGGTGTCAGAAGATCTGGGTTCCAGTTCTGGTTCTGATACTAGTGTATGACCTTGAGTACCTCTCTGAACTTTAGCAATCTCAGTAGATGATATCTAAGTTCCATTAAAATTCTATAATTTTACAGAATATATATATTATAATTAATATAATATATAATAATATAATGTTACAACATAAATATATATTGTATATATTTATAATTAAAATTCTGTAACTGTGCAGTATGGGGAACCTGTGGCCCTCTAGATCCTCAAGTGTGGCCCTTTGACTGAATCCAAATTTCACAGAATAAGTCCCCTTAATAAAAGGATTTGTACTGTAAAACTTGGACTCAGTCAAAGGACCATACCCAAGGACCTAGAGGGCCACATGTGGCCTCGAGGTCGAAGGTTCCTCACCCCTGGTGTAATACAAAATCTGAATCCGTGCTCCAGTTGTCAAGCATCGAGCTGTTCCCCATGTCTAGAATGACCAGAACATGGCCCAATCTAACCAACTGAGTACGCTTCCTAGTCTTATCTGCTTCGCTTTGGTGAGTCCAGCTTTTGACAATCACTTAAACGTCATACCTGTTAGGCCGACCTAAGCAGTTTGTAAAATGATAAGAAATCCATCTGGGAGTGAATGAAAGGCTTTCCTTCCAAGGGAGGAAAACACGTTATTGTCTTCAGTAGTGAAAACACAGTAATCACTCTTCCTGTGCCCAGGCTGCCCAGACTCTCATCAAACTCATTTTGTTGAGGGGGAATTGACAGTGATTACTCAGAAGGCAATGCTGCAGCTTACAATTAGACTGCCTCCCTACCTTCAAGCTACACACAAAGAGGGAGAAAATAATACCTCTGACAGAAAGTTACTTTTATCATTTCCCTCCCCAAGTGTTCTACACAAAATAAAAAGCCTAGAGTGGCTTCAGAGAGATGACTCTGTTCTTGGATGGGCCTGAGAAACAATGTGATACAGTGAGGAAAAAAAGCCAGAAGACTTATAGCCAGGAGACCTCTGGTTCCTAGCCTGACTCAAACACTTACTAGTTCTGTGACTCTGAGTCTCGGTTTAGTCTCCTCTGAAATGAGTGTAATGGTGATCCAACTCACCTCACAGAGCTGCTCAGAATAAATATGCACCCTTTTACACAGGGCAGCCCTTCAGATTTTGAAGGATACTCTCATGGACTGCTTTTGAAACCTCAATGTTATGCATCAGGGTCATGGCTAGATAAAATAAGCATTTATTATGTGCTTACTGTGGGCCTAGTACTATGATAGATAGTAACTCTAGGAGGAATCTTAGAGGTCATCTAGTCCAACCCTCCTCTAGTCATTTTACACATGGGGAAACCGAGGCCCAGAGAGGTTAAATGACTTGTTTCAGGCCTTGTGTAGTAAATGGAAAGGGGAAGATTTGAACTCAGGTCCCTTGACTCTAGAACCAGTGCTTTTCTTACTGAACTATGTTACCTCCCTAACGTGAGTTGTTATTAATTATCACTACAGCTCTAAACGTTTCAGCAACATCGATGCTGGCTTTCTATTTTCTGACTCCAACATTCTCTAGGAGGTTACACAGAGGTCTTTCAGAGAACTAAAGAAAGGTAACTGGGGCTTTGGCCAAGGGCACAAAAATTTACATGGCTCAGTGGATAGAGCACTGGGTCTGGAGTCTGGAAGACCTGAGTTCAAATCCAACTTCAGATACTTAGCAGCCATGTGACTCTGGGCAAAGTCTCTTAACCTCTATTTGCCTCAAACCTCTGGACAAGGAAATGGCAAACTACTCCAGAATCACTTTCTTAAAATACATAATTTTTTTCATATTACATGTAAAAACAATTTCCAACATTGTTTTTTTTTCAAATTTTGAGTTCCAAATTTTCTTCCTCCCTCCCTCCCCAGTGCCCTCATTGAGAAGGCAAATAATTTGGTATAGGTTATACATATGCAATCATGCAAAATGTATTTCCATTTTAGTCATTTTATAAAAGGAAACACCAACAAAAAAAAAAACTTAAGAAAAATAAAGTAAAAAAAGTATGCTTTGATCTGCATCCAGCCTCCATCAGTTCTTTGTCTGGAGGTGGATAGCATTTTTCATCATAAGTCCTTCAGAATTGTCTTGGATCATTGTATTGCTGAGAAGAGCTAAGCCATTCACAGCTGGTCATCATACAGTGTTGCTGTTACTATGTACAATGTTCTGGTTCTGTTCATTTCACTTTGCATCAGTTCAAGTAAGTCTAGGTTTTTCTGAAAGTATCCTGCTCATCATTTCTTACAGCACAAGAGTTTTCCATCACAATCTCATACCACAACTTCTTTAGCCATTCTCCAATTGATGTGCATCCCTTCAAAAAGAGCTGCTATGAATATTTTTGTACATATAGGTCCTTTTCCTTTTTTCTTAACTCCAGGATATAGACCTAGTGGCCCTTTGGCATAGTTCCAAATTGCTCTCCAGAATGGTTGGATCAATTCACAACTCCAATATTCTTTAATGTCCTAATTTTTACACATCCCTACCAACATTTGTTATTTTCTTTTTCTGTCATATTAGCTAATTTGATAGGTGTGAGGTGGCGCCTAATTGTTGTTTTACTTGTATTTCTGTATTTTTCTAATCAATAGTTATTTAGAGCATTTTATGTGATTATAGATAGCTTTGATTTTTGTCTGAAAACTGCCTGTTTTGATGGTCCTCTGACCATCATTTAATTGGGGAATGACTTGAATTCTTATAAATTTGATTTAGTTCTCTATATATTTTTGAAATGAGGACTTTATCAAAGAAACCTCCTTTTTATGCTTCTCTAGAGTCTTGTATTTGAAAGTCTAATTTTCTATTCAGCTCTGGAGTCTTTTCATTAGGAATGCTTGAAAGTCCTCTAGTTCATTATGTATTCATGTCTCCCCAAGCCCCCACCTCTCCCCCCAACCCTGACCCCCACCTCCACCCCCACCCCCGCAACCCAAAAGAATTATGCCCAGTTTTGCTGGTAGGTGATTCTTGGTTGTAAATCTAGATCCTTTGCCTTCTGGCTGCTTGCAAAATTTTCTCCTGGGAACTCTAGAATTTTGGTATAATACTCCTCAGGGTTTTCATTTTTGGATTTCTTTCAGGTGGTAAATATTGGGTTCCTTCTGTTTCTATTTTATCCTCTGGTTCTAGGATATCAGAGTATTTTTCCTTGATAATTTTTTTTAAATATGATGTTGAGGCTCTTTTTTGATCATAGTTTTCAGGTAGCCCAATAATCCTTAAATTATCTCTGCTTGATGTATTTTCCTGATGGGTTGTTTTTTTCAATGAGATATTTTGAATTTTCTTCTTTTTATTCATTCTTTTGATTTTTGTTTCTTGATGTCTCATGGAGTCATTAGCTTCCACTTGCTTTTTTGAAGGATTTTTTTTTAAATTTTGAAGGAATGATTTTCTTCAGTGAGCTTTTGTACATCCTTTTCATTTGGCCAATTCTACTTTTTAAGGAGTTCTTTTCTTTAGTGAATTTTTTTACCTTTTTTCCCACTTAGTCAAGTTTGCTTTTTAAGGAGTACTTCAGTGAATTTTTTGTGTCTCTTTTACCATTTGGACAATTTTATTTTTAAAGGTGTTGCATCACTCATTTCTTTTCCCAACTTTTCCTCCACAATCTTTTTGATTTTGGAAATCCTTTTTTTTTTTTGAGCTCTTTGAGGAATTCTTTTTTTTTTTTTTTTTGGCCTGAAACCATTTCACATTTTTCTTCGAGGCTTTCCATATAGCTGCCTTGACTTTGTTGTTTTCTTGTGAGTTTACGTTTTGACCTTCTTGTCCCCATAGTAACTTTCTACGGTCATGTTCTTTTTTGTTGTTGTTTGCTCATTTCTCCAGCCTATTTCTTGACTTTTAACTTCATGTTAAAGTTGGGCTCTGCTCCCACAGTGGAGGGGGCACTGTCCAAAGCTTCATGTTTTTTGTGCTACTGTTCTCAGAGCAAGTTCAGGGGGTTTGTAAGTTTTCAGTTCTTCTGAGGTAGTGTGATCTCAGGCAGGGTGGGGAACTTGTGGCCTTGAGGCCACACGTGGCCCTCTAGATCCTCAAGTGCAGCTCTTTGACAGAATTCAAATAAATTTTGTTCTGTGAAGTTTGGATTCAATGAAAGGACTACCCCTGAGGACCTAGAGGGTCACATGTGGCACAGGTTCCCCAACCCTGATCTAAGGAGAGCTGTGGTCATTGCTTCTTGCTTGTGGTCTGGTCTGTAAGTGATTACAAGCACTCTTTTCCACTCTGAAAGCTTACCAGAGCATCGCCTGTGTTGGATTACATTCTACTCTTACCCCAATGAGAAAGACCTTTCCTGACAATATTATAAGTTGTCTTGGGCTGGAAAATTGTTTCACTCCAACCATTTCTTGGTTCTGCCACTCCAGAATTCATTTTGAGGTATTAGCTTAAAGTTGTTTGGAAAGCATTTTGGGAGATTTCTAGTGAGTCCCTGTATTTACTTTGATATCTTGGCTCTGCCCTTTACCCAATGTCAAGAAAACCCTATGAACAGCTTTGGTGTACTGTGGTCCATGTAGTCACAAATAGTTGAACACAACTAAGCAGCACAACAATACTTAGAACACTGACAGGACTTTCAGTCTTTACTCAACATAGAAGCAGCTGAACTTAGTATCTGGTTAGCAAGAGTAACGGGTTAAAATAGGAAGCTACCAGGTGGTATCCTCTGCAGCAGCATTTGAGGGTGTAGTTCATACTACCTACCCCAGGGAAGTTTTGTGCTGCTTCCCCCATGCATGAAAATTGCTAGTTATGGCTCTGAAGGTACGTAATTCATTGCTAAATAAACATACACAGGAATTTTCACTGAGACAAATTAGTAAGAATGGGCACTCTTCTGATAAGGAAGACTGAGATATACTATGAAAGCAAGGGGGTAGGGATCAGGAGGTTAGATATATTAAGTTTTAGGATACAGAAGGGAATATTATGATATGGAGGAAATTGAATAGGTGCTATCTTTTGCATTGAAAGGTGAGAGCTTAAACAGTCTTAGAGTTGGAAGGAACCTCAGAGACCCTCAAGTCCAAACTCTTTCACAATTGTAGAATCTCCTTTATAATATTTCTCTCTGGTAGACTTGTAGCCTCTGTATGAACACTTTCAATAACAGGGAACCTCACTAAAACCCCTCCCATTTTTGACTTTCTCTGTTAGGAAATTTTTCCTATTGTTCAGCCCAAACTTTCCTACCTGTAACTTCTGCTTGTTAGTCCTAGTTCTATTCTCTGTAGCTTCTTAGAATAAGTATAAACTCTATTCCACCCCTGGCAGAATGGGTGGATGAGAACAATTTGTTCCAAAAGGCCGTGAAGGCAGCTGAAGTAGGTGCTGTGTAGCACTTAGACCTTGGTCAGACGTTGAAGATGTCATGGTCATCTATTGCATCCTGGGCCATCTCCAATTGTCTTGACTTTTTTCTTGCCCCTGGACTTCAATGACTCAGGAAGAGAAAGTGAGGCTAAGAACTTGGCAAAACTCTGCCTCATTTTAATCCAATTTACATGCAAATCAAGACATCATCTTGTGATGTCATTGGTTCTCTTTGAAAATGAAAAATGAACAACAAACAACAAGTCTATTCCACAGAACAGCCCTTCAAAATTTGAAGATTGCTGTCATAGGTTCCCTATCACATCTTTGGTGGAGTTTCCAGTTAGTTAACAAGCACTTAATAATCATTTACTATGTACCAAGCACTGTTCTAAGCTCTGAAGACATAAAGAAAGGCAAAATCAGTCCTGCCCTCAAAGAGTTTACATTGTAATGATAAAGATACTTTGTAAATAGCCAGGTAAATATGAGATGTATGGGTGGCAAAGTAATCTCAGAAGAGAAAGTGCTGGAAACCAGGGGTAGAAATCTGGAAAGGCCTGCAGAAGGAGGAATCTGAACTGAGTCTGGAAGGAAATCAGATAAACTAAGAAACAGAAATGAGGAGGGAGAACGTTCCAGTCCTGGTAGACAACTAGTACAAAGGCACGGATGTGGGAGATAGAGTATGATTTGGTTAATAGCTGTCCTTAATGATAACTTTTATGTCTTCTTGTAAATCTTACATGGAAGGAATTAAATGGTTCACTGGACTGTTTCCTCTAGATCTTTTACTATCGTGGGGGTACAAGTACAGCGTTTGGGCTACACATTTGTTATTACTTACTGTTAGAACATGACTGACTACTCCTATTTTTAATAATGTTCTCTATTTTATATATACATATATATACACACACACATATATATACATATATATATGCATATATTTATGGTACTTCTTGAAGATGAGTTATTATTGGTAATGCACACTAATACTTAAATCCACCATGAGTCTTTCTTACCCTTTTGGTCATCCTCAAGTTTTATTTTTCAGAGATTCCCTATTTTGTATCTACATACCATCATATAGCTGCAATATATTTGATATTGTACAAATGTATATGCATGAATACAGATTTTTTTAAAATGGAATTTTGTGTTATAGAGCAACTTTTCAAATTCATTCCAGTCATCTCTTCTATTTAAGTCTGAACCCAGTGATCTATGAAGTAAAGATAATCAATCACAAAATGGTCCTCAGTCTACTATACATATATTTATTTAATTTTAAAAAAAATTTGATTATGTGACCAGTTTATAAGCTCCTTCATTTGCAATTTGGTTTAGCAAGAATATATTAAGGTAATAATACGCAAGTGCTAGATGCTGTGAATAAAAAATTAGATACAACATGAGATCTTGCTTCCAAAGAATTTCTCTAGTAGGAAGATGTATGTGCACAAATAACTAAGGGCAGACAATTAATGGGGAATGTGATGAAAAGGAGGGTTTCAGACCAAGTACTATGAAAAATCCGAGAAGGAAAAGATGGAAGACCCTTGTGGAGTAAGTGACATCTGAGTAATGCCTAGAAAGAAGAGAATGATATCAACTCATGGAAGAGGAGGAGAAGGCATTTGCAAGCCTGGGATGATATAAACAAAAGCACAAAGGCAGATAGGCAGGCTAAGAGTCCTATATGGACAGGAATTTGATAACATAAGACAAGAGAGTCCAATTTGGCAAGGATACAGATACAAGAAGAGAAGCAACATAATAAAAGGGAGAAAAGGCGAGATGGAGCCAGGTTATGGATGACTTTGAATGGCAAGGTCAGGAGTTTATACTTTATTCTGTAGGTGATGGGAAATCACTAGAGTTTTGTAAGCAGAAGAATGATTAATTAAGAGGCTGTTATTATAATCCCTTTGTCAATTGGAGGTCGTAGGCCTCTTTCTTTTATTGGACTGGCAGGGTTCAGACTTGAAGGCTTCTTCCTAAAATAGCTTGTATACCTTATTTTGCTCTAATCTTGAGTCCAGGGCCTGGGAATATCTGAATTATACTAATTTATAGCTTTGGTTCATTTCTCCTACAACCCTCCAGACTAACAAGCATACATGGAACAAATAACGCTTTTAATATACAAACAAAATACAAAATACATAATGAAAAAACTTTCTTTTCTTATGAGCCCCACTTCTTCTAGGTACCTTATAGTTGCTTCAACCATATACCAATGTAAGCTCCAAATGTATATATGACTGAGATCTGCAAGGCTACATTATGAATTAATTGGAGGAACAAGAAAGAAATTACATTTCACTTCCATAGACAGAGTAAGAGTTTCATGACTAAATAAGAGATAGAGAGAATCACAGAAGAGAAAATGGAGTATTTTGATTACATAAAATTAAAGTTTTTGCACAAACAAAAACAATGAAACTAAAATTAGAACAGAAACAGTTAAATGGGAAGATATACTTGTAATAAGTTTCTCCAATATATAAGGGAATGATTCAAATTTATAAGAATGTGAGCCATTCCTGAATAAATAAGTGCTCTAAAAATACAAACAGAAAGTTCTCAAGGGAAGAAATGTAAATTATCAATAGCTATATGAACAATGCCCCAAATCATTAATAATTAAATATAAACTAAAGCAACTCTGAGATTCTACCTTCCTCATATTACATTGTCAAGGCTGACAAAGAAAGAAAATTACAAATGTTAAAAGGGCTGTGGAAAAATAGGTCCTTTGATGCACTTTTGTTGCTGGGACTGTGAATTGGTTCAAACGTTCTGAAAAGCAATTTAGAAACATTGCCCCAGAGTTACTAAATACGTACACTGTCAATCTCAATTGTACCACAATAAGCATGTATCCTAAAGAAAAGGAGAGAGGACCCATATGTACACAAATACTTATATCAGCTCTTTTTGCATTGGCAAAGAAAGGGAAGCTAAGGGGGTGCCCATCAACTGGGGAATGGCTGAACAAATTATAGTATGTATTTGAATGTAATGGAATACTGTTGTGTTATAAGAAATGACAGGGGCAGCTAGGTGGTGCAGTGAATAGAGCACCAGCCCTGGAGTCAGGAGGACATGAGTTCAAATGTGACCTTAGACACTTGACACACTTACTAGCTGTATGACCTTTGGCAAGTCACTTAACCCCAATTGCCCTGCCTTCCTCCCTGCCAAAAAAGAAAAGAAAAGATAGGTGGCATGCTCTCAGAAAAACCTGGAAAGACTTACATAAACTGATGTAAAGTGAGCAAAACCAAGAGAAAATTCTACACAATAAGAGCAATATTGTATGATGATCAGCTAATAGTAAATGACTTAGCTGTTCTCAGCAATGTAGTGATCTAAGACAATTTGAAGGATGTATGATGAAAAATGCTATCCACCTCCAGTGAAGCAACTGATGGAATCTCAATGCAGATTAAAACATATTTCAAAAAACTTTCCTTTTTTTCTTTTTTGGTTTGTTTGTGGGGTTTTTGTTTTGCTTTGTCTTTTTGATTTCCACTTTCTTTTGCAAAATGGCTAATATGGAAATGCTTTACATAACTGCACACGTGTTATCTATATCAAATTGCTTGCCTTCTCAAGGGTGAGGGAGAAGAAGGAAAGAGGAAGAGAATTTGGAACATAAAAAATGTTTTAAATGAATGTAAAATATTTTTACATGTACTTGAGAAAAAAATGATGAAATAGTTTCAGAGGCACCTTCCTGCTGGAGGCATGACTCCAACACCAGCACCAAGTTTTGTTTTGGGACAAATTGAGGCACTAGAAAGTTACTGGACATATAGCAAAGGAGGTTTAGCTTGCCCCAAATCAGGAAAAATATTCAGTAAAGAAACAGCGGTACTTAACTTCTCTGGACATTCTACCCCACACTCCTCCCTTTCCATCTGAAAATGTATGTAGTCTGTAGTTCATCGGGTTATGGCACCTAGTGGTCTTAGGCTTCTACCGAATCTGAGAGACCCATATTCCACGTGGTTGGAACTTTTATACCCTTAGATAAATAGGATGCTGATTCAAGGGAAGCTTGGGCTAATTGGGTATGCTGGGGGCAACTTTGGCTTATTTCAATGAAGTCTCCACATGTTGTGGATGGGAGGAGAGAAATTGTGTAAGGTAATACTTGTGTGAACTGATGCAGAGTGAAAATAAACAGAACCAGGAAATGAATTATAACAACAACATTGTTTAAAAAAAAAACTTTGAAAGACTTTAGAACTCTGAGCAGTGTAATGACCAACCAAGATTTCACAGGAATGGTAATGAACAATCCTGCCTATCTCCTGACACACTTTTATTTTTTTGAGAGGACCAATATGGGAATTGGTTTTATTTAACTATGCATATTTGTTTCACGATAGTTTTTTTCCAGTGGGGGTGTGGAGATAGGAGAGAGAGAGAGAAAATAAACCTTTGTTAATTGAAAAAATTTAATTTAAAAAACATAAAAAAATAATTTGGAGTTGCTAGATAGTCAAGCAACCCATCTCAGTAGTAAACCCAATGTTTTCCAGGGATCCATGCACTTGCCCCACATTTAGACCTTCACTTTGGGTCTGATTCATACTCCATTACCCCCATCAAATAAGGGAAAGAAGTTGGGTTGTTAAGTGATTAACACACCTGGCATGGACCTGCAAAGCTGCATGACTCAGAGGCCAAGGTCTAGGTTTGCTTCTCCAAATTGCATTTCTGTGCTTTGTGGCTTCTCAGTCTTTCTCTGATACTTGGGTTCAGCATTTCTTGCTACATTGGTCTTCCGTTCATCTTTGATGCTAGGTTGTCCTGCTGGTCCATGGACAACATCTTGATGTTGCTCCTTGTCTGTGTCTGTGTCTGTGTCTCTGTCTGTCTGTCTGCCCCCCCCCCCCGCCCCGTCTCTCCTACTGGAGCTTCACTGCTCTGCTGTGTTGTCTCTGTTGCTGCTGATTCTGCTGCTGCCACTGTCATTACTGCTATCTACCCCTTTGCTGCTATTGCTTTCATCTCTGCTTCTGGTGAGCCTATCTCTAATTCTCCAGGGAAGGATGAAAACAGGAAGCTGTTTTCAAATGAGACAACCAAGACCAAAATGCAGCTAGGCTAGTTAGAGCACTTCCAGCTCTTTTGGTAAGCCCACTGGTAAGTGCAGTCCAGGGGACAAAAGGTCTCCAAAGCTACAATAAAAACATTCTTATCCACCTGTTTAAATGGATAGTCTTTAGTCTTCAACTGTTAAGAGTTTTTTGGTGTGTGTGTATGTGTGTGTGTGCATGTGTGTGTGCACACGTGCGCATGCCTACGTCTGTGTCTGTGTCTGTGTATTTTATTCAAGATGTAATTTCATTGGCCTCAATACTCTGCATGAAGAAATCCCTTCTACCAATGCAAATCAGCAGTTAGTCAGCAATTTTCAGTTGCTTGGAGCATTGAGAAATTAAGTATATTTCTCAGGGACACAAATAACAGCCAGGACTTGAACTGAGGTCTTCTTGAGTCCCAGACCATGCTGCTTATCTAGGCATTTCTGGTTGAATAGCCTATTTCCTATATCACTTAGTGTTTTTGAGGCTGGGGAAAAACATTCATATGCTCCTTCACTTGCCTTTCTGCCTACCAGCACCACCCCTGTTAGGTTCCTAGGACCTGGGCCTACGAATTGCCCTGAGTCTTAGAGAAACCTAAGAAAGTCATGGAAGTACCCAAATTAAGGGGTAGAGCTGGCATCTAGCTTGCCCCAGTGCCCAAGTTTCATTTCTGTACTACATTATAATAGTTGAGACAAGAATTGATGAGAGTCTGAGCAAGTATAGTCTAGAACAGATGTTCCCAAACTTATTTGGCCTACTACCCCCTTTTAAAAAGAAATTATTCAGCACCCATGGAAATCTACTTTCTTTAGCCTTTTAATGTTTTTTTTAAAAAATTTGCACCATTTCAAAAAAAAGTGAAATATTTTTTGAAATGATGCATCTTAAATTTAATAATTTATTATAAATTTGTGAGTTTTTTTTCCTGCAGTGAAATTTTGATGACGCAATATTGTATCATGTAACCATATAGTATCGTATTATAAACAAGTCATTACATGCACTGCCAATGCATGCTGGAATTCCCGACAATACCCAATAGGCTCACCTACCAACACTTGCTTCTTAAGACCTATTGGCAGACTTGACCACTGATGGGTTATAACTTGCATTTTGTGTGTTTATTTGGAAAATAATTTCATCACTATGACTTTAACTCTGTTACACAACAGATGAAACATACATGAATGGTTTTTCAAAATTTTCATATCTTTTTCTTCTTTCCTTATGCTTCCACCACCCCCTTATTTTTATTCAACACCCCCCAATTGCACCCAAGACTACTACCATCCACGTGGATCATTCCAGTGCCCACCAGGGGGTGGTATCTCCCACTTTGGGAACCCATGGTTCTAGATTCAGGGAGTTAAGAGAAGAGGATGGATGTGAAGAAACTGCATTTGTGTTGTACATCTTTGGTCATAACCTCCTAGGTGGCAAAAACTAGTTAACTCTGTAGAGAGCCTGGCACAAAAGTATATGCAAATTCAGGCTTTATCGGAGTGTTAGATTAGATGCTGAAATATATGAGTTCCAGACCTTGTGATCCCACTGTGTTGGCTTGGCCAAAAAAAAAAAAATGACTGCATATATCTGGGTCTTAGCCTCTGAACTCGTAAATGGTGGGGGATGTGGTGCGGAGTGTTGATAAGATGATTTCTAACACTCCTTCTACACAAAACAGCAAAGCAAACAACAAAGACAAAACAAGCACAGTACCTGGTACATCATTTTCATTTAATGAAATGATTGTTGATTGATGGGTAGATACCTATAATTCTAAATGGAACAGATATTTAGATTTGCACAGCTGAGCTTGCTGGTCTTGACCTCAGACACACCATGGAGAATACTGCTAGGAGAAACCAAAAGAGCCACATGATCACATGGAGCTGTAAAACAATTACATCCCAGATTTGGCAAGCATAGACTTGAATCCTTTTCTTAGAAATGGCCACCCAAGGGGTGAAATATATTTCCAAATTGAAGTACCTTCCAAAGACAATTATCAACTGGTATTCTTTAAAGGTATCCATTGTCCATAGATCAAGGTATGCCTGGAATACTTGTTTAATTGTACTGAAAGTCAAACACTTGGAATTTTCAGTGCAGATGAGTACTAATTGCTATGGAGAAGCTCCTGTTGGTAATGTCACAGACCTTGACAGAAGAATCTATCAATGCCTTGCTACCTTCTCCCAACAGCCCTTCTATCTCCAAAGGATCATTCTCTTCAACCCATCCCATTAGTGTCAGATTTGACCTTATATTGGACTACCTCATCTACCTTGTTTTATTTAGGTCTTGACCTGTGATTTCATTGATGCAGAGCAGTGATGTCAAACTCAAATAGAAATGGGAGCCACTTAACCCTACATAAGGATCCCCTCATATCAGCTTGGGAAACCATATATTAACATTAGCTATGTTCTATTATATTTTTATTTATTTTCTTAAATATTTTCCCATTACATTTTAATCTGGTTCAGGCAGCAATCAGGAGTATTGTCAGATACCCCCCCCTCCCTACTCCTCCAAGTTTGAGACTTCAAATATAAAGAACTCCCAGTGAGGAAACTCCTTTCCATCACTTGGTTACCCTTTCTCATTTCTAGTTCCCTTTTATGTGTAATGTTCCCCCAATAGAATGTAAGCTATTTTAGAGCAAAGGCTGTCTTGCTTGCTTTTATTTGTATCCCCATCACTTAGCACAATACCTAGAATATAGTAAGCACTTAATAAATGCTTTGTTGTTCAGTTGTTTCAATTGTATCCTACTCTTCTGCCCTGTTAGTGGATTTTACGTGTATATGTATGTATATATATATATATACATACATATGTATATATATACACACATATATATTTATATAATAGTGTATATGTATGTGTATGTGTATATGTAAATGTATATATAATGTGTATATACATGTATATGTATATGTGTTGCCCACTCCTTTTCTGCTTCACTACTGCCAACTGTGTGTTGGCTCAATTTTCCCTCCAAGTTAGCAATAAACTGGTCACGCTAAGAGCTCTGATCTGTTGACTTTAATTCTTCTGGTAGTCATTTTGCCTTGGGGGCACTGCTTTTGTTGAATGCCAATATTTAGCTTTAAAAAGATAAGTCTATGATCAGTCCCTCATTCTGCACTACACATTGCCTTTGTCACTCTCACATTCTGTCTGTCTCTTCTCCTGACAATCACATTGTCTATTAAATGCCACTGTTTGCTGTGAGGGTGCATCCATGAAGTTTTATTGCATTTAGATAAACAGAAGACAGTGTTGGTGATGAGAAGATCATGAGATGCACAAGTCTTCAGTAGGAAGTAGCCATTGCTGTTGCTGTTTCCAACTCCATTCCTTCCTAGGATTCCCTGCCAAGTCTGGTAGTCTGAGCCTACTCTAGCATTAAAGTCACCCAGAATTATAAGCTTGTCCTCTTTTGGCGCATTGATAAGAAGGGTCTCTAAGTCTTCATAAAATTTTTCTTTGATCTCATCAGGGTTCATCATAGTGGGAGCACAGGCACTGATGATGGTGGTGTGATGTTTTCCTGTAAGTGGCAATCATATTGTCGTGAGCCTGTCATTCACTCCTTTTGGCAGGCATACAAGCTTGTTGACTAGATTAGTTTTGATTGCAAAACCTATGCCAGCTTTTCAGTGGTCCTCTTCACTGTGGCCACTGCAGAAAAAGGTGTATCTAGCTTTGACTTCGGTAAGCTGGCCTACGTTTGCCAGCTTTGTTTCACTTAGGGCTGCTATTTGGATGGGATACTTACTGACTTCTCTTACAATAAGAGCCATTTGTCTTTCAAGTCTACTGGATTTTGTGTTCTCTAGTGTGTACACATTCCATGTGCCAATGGTGAGTAGAATTGTCTTTGCAGACGTTTTTGTACACGTTTTATGTATTTTGACCATGGAGTGGGATTCCTTGCCTGCCTCAGTAATCAGTCCAGGGTTGGGTAAGCAGACGATTTTTAGGACATCTTTTCTAGCCTCCTCCTCACACCAGGAGGTAAGCAGCGAGATCCTTAAAAGGCTGCTCAGACACCCAGGGGGCTGCCAAATCCCACTGCTGCTTCCAGTGAGAAATGACCACATGACCATATGGCCTGGGCCACCTGTGTGCAGGATTGCGACTACAGCTCCCAGTGTATCCACACCTTCTGCTTCATTACTCGGCCACTTGCCTGGCACCACAAGACTTTGAGACAGGTATAATGGTAAAATGGTATGGGTGATGTCTTTTGATTCATGCGTAAATTGCATTTAAGTGAGGCAGAGTTGCACGAAGTTATCAGCCTTGCTCTCTCCTCCAGAGTTGTCACAGCCCAGTAGCAGGACAGAATCAAGATAACTCCAGTTGGCTCAAGATGCAATGCAAGACCTTGGCATCTTTGATGTCTAACTAAGCTCTAAGCTACTGCACTGATGGTAAATTCTTCAACTTGAAAAGACTACAAGCCAGAACAATTCTCTGCTACTTGTGCTAATTTTGGCCTAACAATTAACACCAAGAAAATACAGGTGCTCTATCAGCCACCACCACACTATCCATACATGGAACCATCAGTTACAGTAATGTATACACACACACACACACACACACATATACACACACACATATGTATATATATATATATGTGGACGGATGGATGGATAGATAGATAGATAAATAGGAGAGGTAGATGTATGTAGAGCAGCTAGGTGGTGCAGTGGATAGACTGCTGGACCTGGAGTCAGAAAGACTCATCTTCCCGAGTTCAAATCTGGCCTCAGACACTTGCTGGCTGTGTGACCCTGGGCAAGTCACTTAACTCTGTTTGCCTCAGTTTCCTCATCTGTAAAATGAGCTGGAGAAGGAAATGGCAAACCACTCTGGTATCTTGGCTAAGAAATCCCCAAATGGAGTCACAGAGAGCTGAACATGACTGAAATGACTGAATAACAACAAGGAACATAGCGCGTTGCTTATATCACTCATGTAATTTTCTACTCTTTTTTTGTGTATATTTTCTTTTTTGAATCATCATTATCATAGCATTTATAAAGTATTTTAAGACTTACATAGCTCCCATTTCATCTTCACAACAATTGTGTGAGCTACTACTATTATTTTATAGATGAACAAACTAAGGTTTAAGAAGATTAAGTAATTATCCAGTTACATAACTAGTGTCTTTAACAAAATTCCTTTTCCCCCTTCCATTTTACTTCATTTTCAGTTTGAAATTCTCCCTCCCCCATCCATTGTGGAGGCAAGAAATACGATACCCATTGTACATATGAAGTCATGTAAGATATATTTCTACATTAGCCCTGTTTGAGAGGAGGAGGGAGGGAAGGAAAGAAAAAAAACAGAGAAAATGCTTCAAACTGTAGTGTGAGTCCATCAGTTCTATATCTGGAGGGGATAACAGGTTTCATCATGAGTCCTTTGGAGATGTGGTGGGTCATTGTGCCCATCAGTCACTAAGGCTTTCATAATTGATTATCTTTACATTTTCCTGTTACTATATAAATTGTTCTTCAAATTCCGCTCACTTCCTTTGTATCCTTTGATCATTTGTGTGTGTTTTCTATCTTTTCCTCTGTCCTACACTATGAACACCTATAGATGAGATCCTGTGTCCTATTCATCACTGTATTCCCCTAATTGCCTAGCATGGTGTCTTGGGCACAGTGGGCAGATAAGATACCTTTGAATTGAATTAAATTGAACATCTGGCCTTCCTGGGCCTCTGTCCTGCATTTGGTCTAAGTTTCAAAGAGGAGACTGACTAGGACTTTCTCTTCTAGGCTCTCACTCTACTTCAGACAATCACATTCTGTAAGGAAGTGCTCATATCACGACCCCCATTTTGTAGATGGCCCAAAACAATGGAACAGCAGAATGAATCTATGACAGAAGTGGGGTGAGGGGAGTGGGTGGGGAAAGACTGTCAGCTCTTGCTTATCCAGGTGAGAAAGAAGCCTCTCTCTGTCTGCCCTTCTGTGGCGGCCTTCCTGCCTCTTGGGAATGTTAGCTCCACCTCTCACCCCGTGTCCATCAGTATCTCTCCATGACACCAGGAGCATCTTTACTTTAGCCATTTCACAATCATTTCTTCCCCCAATCATATTGCTGCCTGCTATTCTCTGGGAAACTCCTTTCTTAACATCCATGTGTCTCTCACATTTATTGTCAATCAATAAGGTAGGGAGGCCAATGGGCCTTCTCCAGTCAGCTTTTTCTGTGTGCATGCTGGGGGGAGGGGGGATTAAGCCATGTGGCATCTGTCTAAGTTTTTTTCAGGCAGCTGCCTCAATCCAATTCCTAGGAAGCAGGTTTCAATGTCATTGCCACCTCCTCTCTGGCTGGCACTAACTAGATCCCCTGTTGCCTCCCTTGGCAGAAAAGACAAGAATGAGTTGGGCTAAAAGACATGGATATTCACTGCAAAGTAATTTGGGGGAGAAAACATAATATAAAACATCATGAAAGAAAAACAAATATCCTTAAATTCTTTCATAGGTAGAGCCATCTTGATTTTGATATTAAACCTATTAATCATTTATACCCAGCTGGTGTTTCCTTAATATTTTCCTGTCCTATGCCTTATTTATGAATGACCTTTTACAAGCATGAGGGACTGAGAGATGACCAACATAATACTGTACCATCTGAAACTTTGCTGTTTCCGGTTTTTAAAACCAAATACTCAATTTTAGGAGGCGAAGGAGCAAAAAAAAAACCCAAACCCACCTGAGTTTTGCTGATACCTCTTTCAAAAATTTTAATAATGTAAGGTTAAGCACTGGAGGAGTCCAAGGACAAATAGGTGGCAGGGAGGAGGGTGATGGCAAGAGAATAAAGGGTCTGAAGTTGACTCAGATATAGCCTGTACTCCGTCTCAAGTCATAGTACTCCAAAGAACCATTTTCAGGCTTGAGCTCAGAGAAGGCTACTTCCAGGCCAGACAGGGGTGATCAAAGTATATTCTCCCTGCCCCCCAATTCATTGGAAAAAACACAAAGATTGCTTTGGAAGAATTTGGGCTTAGTGCATGGAATATATCTTTGGAAGTTGGAAGGCATCATTTTGCTCCCTGTTCCTCTGCAGAACTCTGCTGCAGAAGTGGATAACCTTTGTCATCCTGATTTCTCCACTTGTGAAACATTTATTCTGCAGGAGAAAAGCACCTGGGAGATGTGAACGATTTAGACATAGAGACCATCATTGCGATAATGTCTATGTGAAATGACTCGAACTCAGGACTTCCATTTAGGTCCAAAGTTGCTAGGTTGGGGGTGTGCATATGTGTGTGTGTGTGTGTGTGTGTGTGTGAGTGAGTGTGTGTGCATGCTTGCGCATATTCCACTGAGGTTATTTTCCTCACATAATACTCCATATTACAACCAAACTTGACTCTTTGCCATCTCTTCATTCCTCTCCCTTCTTTCTCTGTGCTTTTTTTCTGAGTCAATCCCATGCTTGGGATTGTTAAAGTGTCCTCTGAACACCTCAGCCAAAAGGATTCTCACTGTACTTTGGACCTCTTCTTTTTTTTTTTCTTCTTTTATTTTTATTTTTATTTCTATTTAATATGTTTAGTTTTCAGCATTGATTTTCACAGGAGTTTGAATTACAAATTTTCTCCCCATTTGTACCCCGCTCCACTCCAAGATGGCGTATATTCTGTTTGCCCTGTTCCCCAGTCAGCCTTCCCTTCTGTCACCCCCTCTCCTCCCATCCCTTTTTCCCTTCCCTTCCTGTAGAGCAAGATAAATTTCTATGCCCCATTGCCTGTGTATCTTATTTTCTAGTTGCATGCAAAAACTTTTTTGTTTTACTTTCTGAACATCTATCTTTTAAAACTTTGAGTTCCAAATTCTCTCCCCTCTTCCCTTCTTACCCACCCTCCCCAAGAAGTCAAGCAATTCAACATGGGCCACATGCATATC
>CM053626.1:217944489-217975290 GCA_028646595.1 Phalanger gymnotis | reverse complement strand
AAAAAAAAAAGGAGGGGGGAGGGAGATGGGGAGAGGATTAGAGACCAGACACCTGTACTACTAAGCCAGCAAATGCTTTGTCCTTAACTGGAATGAGTGTGTTTTGTCTCTGCCACTGGAAGGTAATACAATTGTTTAACTGTTCATGAATATGAGAATGAAAATGAGAACTCTTGAGCCTGGACCGGCACAGAGATACCTTGTCTAACTATTCCTGAGATATCTAAGAACTCATGTCATTCTCCATCACTGACTTCCTACCTTCCTTAAGGACTTAGCCTCCATTCCAGAGCCTAGGAGCTTTTAAAACTGTTTTACAAGAGGTTTATGTTACCCCCTTTTTGCCTCCAACACATTTTAAACAATCTTGATCACTCACTACCATCTAGTTCCGAACATATTTCTCTTTTGCTTACATCTTTTGAAACCCTGTCAACACTGGACAGATCCTTGAACTCATTTAGAGAGCCCTTTCTGGCTTCGGAGTAGAGGTCCCTCAATCAGTATGAAGGCTATAATATGAGATGCATCCTTGGGACTGCCTTCCGCCACAGCTGTATTTGGTAGGCTTAGGTGTAGTGCCAGGCAGTTAAACCCAGTGGTTAGGGATAGGAGGCTGTCTCTATGTGAATGAATATACTCATATGACCCTTTTACTAGTCCAAAATGTTCTTTGCTCTGTCCGCCACTATTTAAAACATCTCTATAAAGGAAAGGGAAATAGGTTGTCCTGGGACGATCATGGGGGAAAGGGAGAATCCTTTCTCTTAGTCATTGCCAGCAAGATTTTTGCCAGTCCTCCTTCACCTGGAAGATGGTCATCTACCCAAGAGCTTCAGAAAGGGCTGAAGAAGAGTTGATGTGGTGTTTGCTGCCCAACAACTCCAACAAAAATGCCAGGAGCAGAACAGAGGTCTGTACACAATGCTCCTTGATCTGACTAAGGCCTTTGACACTGTCAGCCATGAGGGCCTGTGGAAGATAATGGCAAACTTTGGTTGCCTGGAGAAGTTCATCAGTATTGCATATCAGTTTTATATTGGCACGCTTGCATGGGTTCTGGATAACAGACGTCTGCTCTCATACTTTCTCAGTTACCAATGAAGGGTGGTGTATTCGTTCCCATTCTTTTGAGCATGATGTTTTCAGCAGTGTTGCTGAATACTCTCAATAAGGAGAAAAGATCATCGAGGTCAGCTACTACACTGATGGTAAATTATTTGATTTGAAAAATCTACAAGCCAAGACTAAAGTGGAGGGAAGGTTGGTTTGCAACTTTTTGTTTGCAGATAATTATGTACTCAGTGCAGCTTCTGAGGTTGAGATGCAACAAAGTATGGATAGATTCGCTGCCCCTTGGGCTAATTTTGGCCTGACAATTCATACACACACACACACACACACACACACACACACACACACACACACACACACACACACGTTCTCCACCAGCAAGCACCATATCATTCATACATGGAACCATTAGTTAGAGCAAATGAAGATATTTTAAATGCTGTGAATAAGTTCACTTACCTTGGCAGTATACTTTCCAGCTATGTATTCATAGATGATGACATTGATGCTTGCATTGCCAGAGCTAGCTCAGAGTTTGGGAGGCCCCAGAGGAAAGTGTGGGAGGGAAAAGATATTAGGCTGCCTACCAAACTGAAGGTCTTACAGGGGCATTGTGCTGAACTCATTATGGTATGCCTGTGAGACCTGGACAATATACCGGTGCGATGCCAAGAAGCTGAATCACTTCCATGTGAATTGTCTTAGGAAGCTTCTAAAGATCCCCTGGCAAGATAAGGTACTGGACATAGAGGTCCTTTCTTGAACTGAACTGCCAAGCATTCAAACTCTACTACAGAGTGCAACTCCAATGAGTGCTGTTTGAAAGCCAAATGTACGTTTGTCTAAAATACTATTTTATGGAGAATTCATGCAAGACAAGCACTCATATGGAGGTTAGCTCCAAAGAAGCAGTATAACAACACTCTCAAGATCTGTCTGAAGAACTTTGGAATTGATGGTGAGAGATGGGAGACACTGGCACAGGACTGCCCAGCATGGTGTGCCCTCATCAAAGATGGCACCATGCTCTATGAGCAATTCAGAATTGCAGTAGCTCAAAAGAAACATGAGATATGAAAATGTAGAGACATCTTCAGCCTTCCAAGCTTTTATTGGTCTGATCAGTCAGTCAGACACACTATACCTTGACCCCAACATAGTGATACCATTTTTATCTTCTTCAAGCACAAAGGGCAACAATCAACTATTTTCCAGATGCTTGGATGCCCCATCAGATTCTGTTCAAAAAGCGTTTTATACTCCATCATCCTTTTCAAGGAAGATGTTGAGTGAAAAATTATTGGGACCACAAGTAGTCCAGTTATAAACGCCCAAGATATGGGATATAAGGCACTAAGAAAATGTATAGAGGTCATTCAATGAGTTGCCAAGCATTTATTAAGTACTTACTAGCTCTAATCTTAGAGGGAAAGCAAGTTGAGAAGGTCAATGAAGACTGGGAAAGGATTCTTGCAGAAAATGGGACATTAGCTGAGACTTGAAGAAAGACAGGGAAGCCAGAAGGCTGAGATGAGGAGTTAGAATTCCATTGTAGTGAAGGTATCATAAACCACATGGAGGAAACCATGGGGGCTAAAGAGTGCAGGCTGTGAAAAGTTTAAGGCACAGCAAAAAAGATTTAGGATGATAACTTTCCTGTTTCTGCTCTCCCAACCCCAATGCATTTTAAACAATTCCAATCATTCACCTTCATACTTGATAAACTCCAGGGGCTCCCTATCAGGGATCGAATACAAAATCCACTGTTTGATACTCAAATCTCTTCATGATCCAGTGTCCTCCTGCCTTACCAGTCTTCTTATACCATATTCCCCAACACATACTCTTACATCTAAGGACACTGGTCTTCTGGCCTGGAATGTTCTCCCCCATCAATTCTGCCTACTGACTTCCCTGGCTTCCATTAAATCTTAACTAAAATCCCACCTTTTATAGGAAGCCTTGCCCAAACTCTCAATCCTAATGCTTTCCCTCCATTGATTATTTCCTATTTCTCCAGCACAGAGCTTGTTTGCATATATTTGTTTGCTTGCATACTATCCTCTTCAGCAGATTGTGAGCTCCTTGAGGGCAGGGACATTTCTTTACATCCTTTAGTATCCCCATTATTTTAGCACAGTGCTTGGAACATAGTTGTTTTTTATTGTTCAGTTGCTTCAGCCATGTCCTACTCTTTGTGACCCTATTTGAGATTTTATTGGCAGAGATACTGGAAAGGTTTGCCATTTCCTTCTCTAGCTCATTTTACAAATGAAGAACTGAGGCAAACAGGGTTAAGTGACTTGCCCAGGGTCATAGAGTTAGTAAATGACTGGGCCAGGATCTTAACTCAGTATTCTAACCACTCTACATAAGCTGTCTGAAGGAAGAACAGTTTAAATTTGATTAGAAATAGGAAAGCAGGACTAAAGATACTGAAAGAATTCACTCTGTGCTTCTCCTCACCTCCCACACTGTGGTCATCTTTCTTACAAAGAAAGAGCCCAGGCTTGACCTTAGAAACATCATGCAGACACCTCCCTGGGAAGCTGTAAAGTTTGTCTTGTGGCGTGGGAGAATTGCAGCACCTTTCAGAATAACTGCGAAGGCTTTGTCTCCTTCTTCAAAGTTGAAAATTGTTTGAGAAAAGCCCATCTAGAGCAGGAAGAGGAAGACCCTCTTCTGTGGTTTTGTCCAAACTCCTCTGTCAACCACTCTAAGCTTAGTTCAGAAGAAAGGAGCAGAAAGGAATGTGGGCAGAGTATCCTTAGGAAACCTGCCCAAAAGACAATCAGTGATTATAAGAGCTTATGACTGTGAGTAGGTAGCACAGGTCATACACGTCAGAGGACCGAGCTGTGATTTCCAACTCCAAATCCTGACTCAAGTGTCCATTTCTATCCCCAGCCTTCAGAATGATGGATGCATGAGAGAGTGGTTCTGAACTGTTTTCTGCTAGGTCCTGGACCCTATCATATTATTTTGCCATGACTACTTGTGGTCACCCCTGCCAGCCCTCTAGTCACACCCCTTCCCAATTTCTATGAAGAGGGAGATACCGGGATCTCCCATCTATTAGCTCCACATTTGGATTTATTCTGGGGTGGGGGAGGGGAGTTGGGGGGGGTGAGAGAATGTGCATGTGAGTGTGGGTGTGTGCTCCCTCCAGGCTCCAAGCACAGAGCACAAAAGAGTCAGTCAGAAACCAAAAGTCTTTTATGAAAGAAAAGTTATTCCAGCAGGGAAGCAGTTGGATATGGCAATAGTAACTGCTACCATCCCCCAAAGAACTCTCCATTTAATATCCTAAAGTGAAATGGTTACAGAATATGTTTGGAATCCAAATGTGCTCTGTCTCTCCAATCTTCCTTCTTTTGGTTTATCTGTGATTTCCAGTCTATCATTGTGAAGCTGTATAATGAAATTCCCTTCCACTGTAGGCAATGTCTTTTTAGATCAAAGTCCTGGACATCTCGTGTTCATAACTCATATTTTCTTTTGTAGGCTACAAGGTAGAGATTCCCAGCACTAATATATACATGTCATGGGACTCATCCATCCCACAGGAGCATTGGGATTTGGCCAGGACATTATTTTGCAAAATAAACATGAGCCTCTCATTCTCCTCTTCTTCAGATCAATAGACATTTAAAAAGCCATTTAGATCTTTGGAGATATTTTCAGCCTTCCTTCATTGTCTTAAACATCTGTTAGCTTTTCTCTCTGCAATAATATGGTTTATTTTGGGCCACTGATTATAGGAAACCTGCTTGTTTATCCACAGGATGACATTTTTAATCACATTTTCCTTTCAACTTTAAAGAACCAAATGATTTCCTTATCTTGACATGATTTATCATTTTGAGCCTTAGCCAGCTCCATCTGAGAGTGTGCATAATCTATGGCTTCAGGAGTGGAGAGGTTTGTTGTCAAGCATGTCTGCTGCATTCATGGGTGAAGCTGTTGGGGGGAAAAGAACAAATAAAGCAGGCACTAGCTTTCCTTTGGTAGGTTTTCCAACGATATTATCTTTAGTAAGCCAGTTTCCCCGTACCAAGATGATGTAGTTTCTCACTACCAGGGGAAATATGGTAGATCTTGGTGGGTGGTCACAAAAATCTAATGAGATGTTTTGACTAGGAGTTCACTGATGCTCTATTTTGGCTCTTAATGGGCTTTGGTTGGGTTTTCTTTCCATGAGCTAAAAGCTCTTTGTTCTTGAGGTACCTATAGAATGCTAAGAATCTCTTTTACAATAGATTTTGTCTACCCAGATGTTCATTCATTCCATAAGCATTTACTAAGTGTCTATGATGTCATGGGGCAGTGAGGTGGCACAGTGGATAGAGCACAGGTCTGAGGTCAGAAAGACAAGAGTTCAAATTCAGCCTCAGGCACTTATTGTCTGTGTGACCCTATGTAAACCACTTAACCTTTGTTTGCCTCAGTTACTTCAACTGTAGAAAGGAAATAATAACACTTACTTTCTAGGGTTGTTGTGAGGGTCACATGAGACAATAATTGTAAGCACTTAGCACAGTACCTAGCACACAGTAAACACTATATAAATGTTAGTTGTTATCGTCATCATCATTATTATTGGTTAGGCACTGTGTTGAGTGATGGAGGATGCAGAAACAAAAATAGATAATCCTTGCCCTCAAGGAGTTTAGATTCTATTAGGGGACATTGTGTGTATATCACCTATATTATATGTAATATTATATAATTTATATATAATATGTATGTGTATATACGTAAGTAGGACAGCTGAGTGGCACAATGGTTAGAGTACCAGACCTGGATTCAGAAAGACTTATCTTCCTGAGTTCAAATCTGACCTTCAGATGCATACCAGCTGCTGAACCTGGGCCAGTCACTTAACTGTTTGCCTCAGTTTCCTCATCTGTAAAATGTGCTGGAGAAGGAAATAGCAAAACTTCTCCAGTATCTCTGTCAAGAAAACCCCAAATGGAGTCATGAAGAGTCAGAAATGACTGAAAAATGACTGAATAATAAAGTTTGCATATAGTCAATACAATGGAGGGGAAGTGGAGGGGAGTATGTCCAGACTTAGACTTTCTCAAAATATTTCGCTCGTTTAGGAAACTTGTCAAGGAAAGTCATTTTACCAAGGCAAATCAGCAATTGTTCTCCAGTTTAAAGTGTTCAAGAGTAACTAAGGGCATGGAAGGGCCATAGATCATAAATCTAGAAGGGACCTTAGAGGTCATCTAGTCCACCCCCTTCAGTTCTTCTTCAGAAGAAGAAACTGAGGCCTCTAAAAGTGAAGTGACTTGCCCAAGGTCTCATAGATAATAGATGGCAAAATCAGGTTTTGAACTTGGGTTTCATCACTTTTAATCCAACAAGGAAGTTCTGTGTTCTTTCTACTACACCACTGCTTTCTCCTACTATGCATCAGAAGCTACACTGAAATTCAAGTCTTCCTGAGACCAAGGCTAATATTCTTACTATTATAGCATGTTCTAGACACAAAATACAAAAACACAAAAGATTTTTCAAAAAATAATTTCCAGGGCAGAGCATGGAGGGAGTTACTGTATTAGTATTTGGAAAAGCCTCTTGTGGCAATTGAACTGAACCTTGAAAGGAGATAGCGTTTCTTAGAAGTAAAAATGAGGAGGTAGTACATTATAGGCATGAGGGAGAGCCAGAGCAAAAGCATAGAGGTAGGAAATGTGGTACAAGAGGAATAGTAAATAGGCAAATTTGATTGGAAAGAAGAGTATGTAAAGGAGGATAATGGGTAATAAACCTGGAAAGGTACAATGCAACCAGCTTGTAAAGAGCGTTAAATGCCAAATAGAAGAGCTTGTACTTAGAGGGAATAGGGAGTCAATGGAGTTTTTTCTGGAAAGGCAAGCAACATGATCAGATATATGTTTTAACAACAACAATAATAATATTTACATAGTGCTGTAGGTTAGCAAAGCAATTCATAAATATTATCCCGTTTTAAGAATAGTTGGGAAAAATACGATGAAGACTTCATCACCAGCAAGATCTTATTGCTATAGAGTGAAATGAGAACTTTTGTCTTTTCTCACTTTGAGGTACTGACTAGAGAAATGATGGAACAAGGAAGAAATACTACAGAAAAAAGTATCTTCTAGCCATCATAAACTTTAGAATTAGAAGGGATCTTAGAAGCAATTTAGTCCAAAATCCTTATTTTACAGAAACAATAACAACAACCCTGTGGCCTAGAGAGATTTGATTAGTCTGAAGTCAAACAGGAAGTAAATTATAGAGTCAAGATTCAAACCTTGGTCCTTCTGACTCCAAACTCAGTGCTCTTTCCACTCTTATCATGTGATCTGGAATTTGAAAGGTTTGCTAACCTCCATTTAATTCTAAGTCTCACCATAACCACACTTAACACAGTACCTGGCAAATAAATATTTATTGAATGATGAGCTATTGGCTGTCAGTTAAAAAAAAGTTCAATTCAAAAAGATTTATTGAGGGCCAATATTTCTGGAGTAACTATGTTGGGCACCGAGAAGCAATCTAGCCAGTGGACATAGAACTGGTCTTGGGTTCAAGACCTTTATCATACACACAATGGCTGTGTGATCCTGTATACATCATTCAATCCCCCAATCTCAGAGCTATGCTCTAAGATTCTTAAGTTGTAGAGAAGTTTCCATATTGTTTAGATAGAAGGAACCTCGTGGT
Source organism: Phalanger gymnotis (assembly GCA_028646595.1). NCBI lineage: Eukaryota > Metazoa > Chordata > Mammalia > Diprotodontia > Phalangeridae > Phalanger > Phalanger gymnotis. Next base: position 217,967,514 of record CM053626.1, on the reverse strand, counting down.
GAATTTCATATGCCAGCCAATGAAAGAAACCACAGGTCCAGATCTCCCCAACCCTCTAGTCTCCCCACCATGGACACAGACACAGACACAGACACACACACACACACACACATGCACACACACACACTCACTCACTCACCTTAGCTACTTGGAGGAAGGAGAATAAATAGGAACATAAAACACATTATCTCTCTTTTGGAAACCTACAGTCTAGCCGAAGTGCACATCATGTAATCCTGTAAAGACTGAAAAACAATACAAAACATCCAATGTTTAAATGACATGCTAGGTGGCAATAAATACAATAGGAGCTCAGAGTAGATTGAAGTTTAATTCAATTTAACAAGTACTGGCTGCTGGAATAGCACTGTACTGGGCATCACCAAAGACAAAAGTGAAAAATCAGTCCCTGCCCTCCAGATGCTTAGATTCCATTGAAAGGAAAAGTGTTTAAACACGTAGTAAACAAATAAGCAAATATAGGATGTCTTTTGGAGGGAAATAGCACTAATCACTGGGAGAATCAGGAAAGGCTTAGTAGGAGGTAGACCTTGAAGGAAGCTAGAGATTCTCAGAGAAACAAGGGAGAGGATTCTGTGTTCTCTACAACTAACAAACAAATGCAACAATATTTTTTCCTTCTGAACACAACATCCTAGACTTGAAAGATACTTCTGAGTTCATCAAATTCAAATTTGCAGGAATCCCCTTTACATTAGAAATTACACATTGAATCTTTGCTTAGTAATCCTTTTCATGTAAAAATAAAACCAAGATAATAAAAGTTTCCTGATGAGGTTAATTGGCAAGAGATCAATCTGAATTACAGAATATTTTAGGAGAAATGCAGTTTTATTACTTTTAAGTATGTGCATTCAGACCTAGGTTGGGCCTCAGAATATATTCCATTATTCATTCATCCATTCAAAAAACATTGGTTCATCCAGAGAAAGAACTTTGGAGTCAGAATGCAGATGGAAGCATGCTATTCGTTCTCCTGTTCTCTTGATGTTTTGTCTTGTTTCTTCTTTCTCGTGGTTCCTCCCATTAGTTCCAATTCTTTTTTTCATCATGACTAATGTGAAAATATATTAACATAAATGTGTAGGTGGAGCCTATATCAGATTGCATGCTATCTTGGGGAGGGGTGAGGAGGAGGAGGAGAAAATTTAAAACTCAAAATCTTATGGAAGTGAATGTTGAAAATTAAAATAATTAATTAATTATATTAAAAACAACAGCAAAAAAAAAAAAACCCCAACAATATTATTTGAGTGTCTACTACTGTGCTAGATACCACAAGATATCATCAAGTTTAATGATGAGGATGATGATGATGACAACAGTGTTTAAGAAGCCAAGTGAGGAGGAAATTCAAGAATTAGAAATAGTCAACTTTGCCCAATGCTATATAGAAGGAAAGAAGGAAAATGAGAAGATTTGGAGTCAGAGGACTTAGGTTCAAATCTCAGCTCTTCCTTTTGGCCCCTGTGTGACACTGGGCAAGTTATTTAGCTTCTCTATGCCTCAGTTTCCTCATCTGTAAAATGAGTGGGTAAGATTAGATGGTTTCTAAGATTTCTTCTAGGTGTCCATCTAAGATTACAAGATCCTGCAACTGAGAAATATCTATGGGATTTCCAAAAGAATCTGTGCTTAAAGAGTCATTATAAAATGTTTTAAGAGCTATATTTAATTAATTCAAACAGTCATATGGTACTCACCGAATACAAACACATGAAAACTAGGATGTAAAATGAAGTAGGAGAGGTTAGGATTAGGTACCTGGAGGGAGAAAGGGAGGGAGGGAGGACAGAAAGATAAGTTTTGGAACTAAAAACTAAAAAAAAAAGTTTAAAATTGTTTTACATGTAACTCAGGAAAAAATATTATTTTTAAAAAGGAAGTGCAGGCAGCTTGATAAAAGAGGCACCAGAATTTTTTGACTTATCCTTGGTGCTTCTTCTCATGTACTTCACTGTAGCAAGGCATACCTTCTAGAGCAATCCCCTTCTCAGCTGGAGCTGCTTCTCAATCTGGATCATTGTCCAGAAACAAAGTCTGGTGTCTCTGAAATCTTATCATTCCCTACCTCCTGATTAGCTCTATTCAAATATCTGAATGTCTAGACTGGTCCCCCTTTTCTGAGCAGGCATAAGCAAAGATGTACTCTATAAGGGACATCTAATAATTCTGGCCTTTAAATTTTGGTCTATATTGTGCATTTACAAATTTTAAAAAGGCAATAGTAGTAATTTCTTCTCTTTTTCCCTCCCCAGGTCAATGGCCAGAGAGTTAATCAGTGTGATATAAGATGTTATAAAACAGGGTTGAACTCTATAAATATAGGCATTCCTCAAGTCATCAAAAGCATGTGATCCCATGACACCTTTTAGTGTCAGAAATTTCATTTCTATTCTTGAAATTATACACAAGATACAGGAAGGCAGTCCCAAGTCCTAGACTCATAGGGAGGAACCTGTAACCTTTCCCCATGTTTATTTAATCACCTTCTTTGGCTGCCACTTCATCCACTAACACTGCTGATGACCCATACTCCTTGGCCCATACCATGAATACCTCTTCAGCCATTGTCCAAGTATGTACTTTTGGACATTGATGCTGCCTCTGATGTCTCTTCAGTCCTATTTCTTTAATTTGCACTGACTGTTCCCCATGAATATATAGTGGGAAAGAGAGCTTCCCCCAGGCTCTTAAGAATGGAGTCCATAGATAATCTCTGGACACTTGTCTCCAGAGTGCCATTAAGTGTAGTCCTTCCTCATCTCTGCCTCGTAGAATCTGTTTTCTTTCAATGTACAGCTCAAGGAACACCTTCTTCATGAAGGCTATCCTGATTTCCCCCAACTGCTATTGTTTTTCCTCTTTAATTACCTTATATTTGTATTTATTAATTTATTCTCATTAAAATTATTTTTATGTAGCTATATATTTATTTATTGTCTCCTCTAACTCTTCTTGAAAAATGAGGTTTCTTTATTCTTTGTATTTGTATCCCTAGCACCTAACAGAGTGCCTGGAATATAGTAGATAAATACTTGTTGATAGATTAGTCATATTTTTGCCTCTAAAACCACTGCTTTTTACCATTATCGCCACTTTAGTATCTACAAAAGCAATTTATTAGTTAGTTGCCTATTATATTCAAGGCTCTTTGTTAAACATAGAAGATATAAAAGACATAGTCTCTGACTTCATAAAGATTACAATCTAATATTTTATTTCAACTAGTTTTTTAGTTGATCCTATAGGATTCTCTAAGTATACCATCATATCATCTGCAAAGAGTGATAGTTTTGTTTCCTCAAAGCCTAGTCTAATTCCTTCCATTTTTTTCTTCTTTTATTGCTATAGCTAGCATTTCTGGTGCAATATTGAATAATAATGTTGATAATGGGTATCCCTGCTTCACCCTGATCTTATTGGGACAGACTCTATCTTATCCCTATTACAGATAATGCTTGCTGATGGTTTTAGATACATGTTACTTATCATTTTAAAGAAAGTTCCATTTATTCCTATGCTCACTAGTATGTTAAATAGAAATGGGTATTGTATTTTGTCTAAAGCTTTTTCTGCATCTATGGAAATAATCATATTGTTTCTGTTGGCTTTATTATTGATAAAGTCAATTAAGCTGATACTTTTCTAATATTGAACCAGCCTTGCATTCCTAGTATAAACCCCACCTGGTCATAGTATATGATCCTCATGGCATACTGCTGTAATCTCCTTGCTAGAATTGTATTTTAAAATTTTGCATCAATCCTTTTTAGGGAAATTGGTCTATAGCTTTTCTTTCTCTGTTTTGCTCTTTATAGCTTAGGCATCACAATTTAATAGACATTAGGAAAGCATTTCATGGAATATTTTATGCTATTCTTGCAAGAAAAAAATAGAGAGGTGGGGGATAGGTGATAATACAATTTAGATTGCTTACAACTGGTTGAATGGTAGAACTCAAACAGTGATGATTAGTTGTTTCATATAAACTTAGAAGGAAGAATTCACTTAAGTGCCACACAGATCTGTGATGGGTCCTGTGTTATTATTCAGTTAGCCTTTTTTAAAATCAATAATTTAGCCAAAAGTAGAAATGGCATACACATTAAATTCAGAGGTGACACAAAGCTAAGAAGTATAGATGGCACATTGAATGATAGGCAAGATCAAACACATTGGCAGGCTAAAATATTGGGTTGAATCAAATAAGGTAAAATTTAATTCACAGAAAATATAAAACCTTACATTTTGTTTTTAAGATTATTTACTTCATAAGTACAAGATTGTGAGGCACAATTAGACAGATGAATTAATAAAGATTTTTAAAATGTTTATGATGTGCTAGGCACTGTGCTAAGTACTAGGAATACAAAAGAGGCAAAGGACCCTGCCCTCAAAAAGCTCACAAGTTTATCTGAAAAATACCCAGAATTTTCTGAGCACTTTTGGCTCAATGTGAATCAACAGTGTTATATGATAATCTCCCAAAGCTAATGAAATCTTATGCTGAGTTGAGAGGCCTTTTTGTTATTGTTCAGTCATGTTATTTCATCATCTTATTTGGGGTTTTCTTGACAAAAATACTAGAGTGGCTTGCCATTTCCTTCTCCAGCTCATTTTACAAATGAGGAAACTGAGGCAAACAAGGTTAAGTAACTTGCCCAGTGTCACAGAGTTAGTAAGCGTCTGATGCTATATTTGAACTCAAGAAGATGAGCCTTCCTGACTCCATGCCTGGCACTCTATCCACTGTGCCACCTAGCTTCCTCAAATTGAGAAGAATAGCTTCTGGGAATCAGAAGATGACAGTGCCACTAAATTCTGCCTTGAACAGGCCATTCAATGTGCTCTGTTCTGTGCATCATATTTTAGAAATTACATTGATAAGCTGGAGAGTGTCCCAAAAAGAGCAAAAATAAGGGTGAACGGCCTCAAATCCATGCCAGATGAGAAAAAGTTGAAAGAAATGGGGATGCTTTGCTTAGAGAAGGTTCAAGAAAGGATATGATAGTTGTCTTCAAGTACTTGAAAGGCTGTCATGAGGAAGAGGAATTAGTCTTATTCTGATTGTTTCCAGAGGTAATAACTGGGAACAATATGGAAAAGATGCTTAAGAGACCAAATTAGGACTGGTGTGAGGAAAAACTTCCTGACCATTAGAACTACCCAGAAGTGGAACAGACTGCTTCTCCTTGGAGTCCAAAGTCTGGATGGCCACTCCTCAGGTATGTTTTAGAAAGGATTGTTTTCTAGGTGTCAGATGGACAAAATGGCTGCTGAGGTCCTGTCTAGTTCTGAAATTCTTTGATTCTGTAAGATATGCACTCATGCAAGGATGACATAAAGCAGGATGAACTAAGTACAAAAGATAGGTCCAGACCAACTTATATGAGCCATAAAAGAAACAACATATTTTTATTATTTTATCCAACAAACATTTTTTTCAGTGTCTATAATGTGAAATACATTGTAGAAGGTGCAAAAAATGCAAAGATTTTTTTTCAAAAATATAATTCCTATCCTCACGAGACATACATTCTACATTAAGAACATAGATGAGTACACAACACAATGAGGAATGAGAAGGAGAGTGTAGAGATCCAAGTAAAGTAGAGAGAGGGACTGGCTTTGTGATTTTATTGGTATAGGAAATCCTTCTTCCAATTCAGGCCACTGAATCACAACTTGGTGTTAGAGAGATGCCTGGAACATTTCAAAGTTAAAGCGACTTGCTCAGTCACACACAACCAGTATCTGTCAGAGGCTGGATTTGAATGCACTATTCTTGCTTTGAGGCTACCCTTCTATGCATTATGCCACACTGTCCCTCACAGACAAAGAGCCCAAGGAAAATTTGAGGAAAGGAAGATAGAGGTAGGTCTTAGCTGAAGGTTAAGTGAAGGCTTCAAAGAGGAGGTGGTGCCTGAACTGAGCAGAGTAAATTTTAAAATGCTAAGGCAATGAGTAAATTCCAGGCTTGGAGAATAGCCAAGGGAAATGCAGAGACAGGAGATAGAATGTCAAGTTCAAGGAAGAGTGTTCAGTTTGACTCAACTTCAGAGTATACAAAAAGGAGTAAATGAAATCGGGATGGAAGGGTAGGGTGAAGCCAGATTGTGAAGAGAAAGTCAGGCTAGGAAGATTATATTTTATCCTGAAAGGAATAGGAAGATTTGGGTCTGGCATGATCAAACTTGTACAAATAAAAAAAGAATTACTTTTGGCAGCTGTGGGCAAGGATAGATTAGAAAGGAGAGAGAACCGAGGCAGAGAGATTAGTTAGGAGGCTATCTCAACAATCTAGATCGAAAGTAATGTGGGTCCAAACTTGAATGGTGGTAGCGTGAATGGAGAAAGGCAAGTAGATGGCAGAAATGTTAAAGCAGATAGGATCAACAGGGTTGGACAATTGCTTAGATGTAGGTAGTGTGGGAGAAAAAAGATTTGAAGATGAACCCAAGATTTTTAACCTGAGGTACTCAAAAGATGCTGATGAAATTAACAGAAGTATGGAAACTGAGAGGAGAGAAGTTTGGAGGGATGATGATAAGTTTCAATTTGGGGCATATACCAGAGGAGCTGGTGAGAAATCTAAGTGGAAATGGACTTCTAGGGAAGGATTAGGGTGGGAGATACACACACACACACACACATACACACAGACACTGACACACACACACAAGAAATAATGTGGCATGTTGGACAGAGCGTTGGACTTCCAGTCAGAAAGACATCAGTTCAATTTCCACTTCAGGCACTTATTAGCTACCTATGTGATCCTGGAGAAGTCATTAAGACTTTTTGAGACTCAGTTGCTTAATCTGTAACATGGGAATAATAATAACAACTGTGTCACAGGGTTGTTGGGAGAAACAAATGAAATGAGATGATGGCTTTGAAGACTAAGGAGCCAAGTGCAAATCTTTCCTCTGTCACTTGCAACTGTGGAATCTTGGGCTTGACTTGACATCTCTTGGCCTTAAGTTTTGTCACTGGTAGAATGAGAGGGGTTAGACTCAATGTCCTTCCAGCTCTAAATCTATAATCCATGATAAAGTGGAAAGGACACTAGTCAGAAGTGTCTGCTTTATTACCTGTGTAACTTCTTTAGGCCTCAGTTTCTTCATCTATGAAATAAATAAGTTAATAAAGATGGCCTTCAAGGTCCCTTCTCATTCTAAAGCTATAATCCTTGTGAGTGTTGAGTAGGTGCTCCTGAATGGGCAGCTAGGTGGCACAGTGGTCAGAAAAAAACCTGAGTTAAATTTCAGCCTTATAAACACTGGCTATGTGACCCATAACCTCTATCTACCTCAGTTTCCACATCTGTAAAATGGGAATAATAAGAGCATCTACCTCCCAGGGTTGTTGTAAGGATAAAATAAGATATTTGTAATGCCCTTTCCAAACCAAATGCTAGCTATTATTATTTCATTAACAGTAAAAAAAAGAACTATACAGAATAAAAAGGTATAGAAGGAGGGGGTGCCTACACCAAAGAAATCATGGTTACATCGAAGTATCAAATTACTGATTGCAAAGTATATATGTACATGTCACAATTATAGTGGGTTGTGGGATTTTTTTTCCCTCTACTTAGGGTTAAATATGTCTTCAAAGGTCTATGAATTCAAAACACATCAAATGAGATATGAGATCCATTCTGTGAAGGTAGGAGTTGCTAAAAAAAAAATAAAAATTAAAAAATAGATCCTCCTCAATACTCCCCCCTCTCCACCTTTCAAAAGTACACTGGGAGCTTCATCCTGCCTAATACCAACCTTAAATCAGATGTTGGTAACCTGACTTATTGTTTTGCTGTTCTTGTTCTTCACACCTTTCCTGGGCTGGGGAACTAATTGTGTGTTTTGACACAAAAGACTTCCTGATGGATGGCAGGGTGAAGGTGAAAGTAGAAGTAAATAAGAGATAGTTAATTGTGTCAACAAATAACTTCATAACTTTTTTCTGCTTAATTATGTCAATAAAACCTGAAAGCAAGGTTTGCCACCAATCCACAAAGATAATCTTCCTTGGCATCATCAGGAGTTGGCTGTCAGCCCACACATTTTTGCACCATTTCAGAGAAGTGGAGACATTCCTCTTCCTTGAGCCTAATTTATATTTTTTTCCTTGAGAAATGAATAACAAATGAGGCCAAACACCTTTCCTGCATGGAAATAGTTCACATGAATCTTCCATGAAACTTTGCCATGGCTTTATATTAATGCAAATTTAAGCCTGAATACAACGGCTTCCAGAGAACCCTGTTCTCAACCTCAAAGACCAAATGATGCCAAATGTCTTCTTTCCTCTGTCCCCATCTGCCACAGCATGCCTTAAAAGTCTCTCTTCCTGAAACATGACAGGTACTTGACATTTTCTAGCTACACTCCTGGTGAGAGAAATGGAATAACCCTGAAAAGGAGTAGAAGGCATTGGTGGAGCATAAAAGGAAGACAAAGAAGAAAAAAAATGTGTCAGTCAGAATGGAGATAGATTATCTCTAAGCCCTCATCCTCTTCTTAGATGCTATAAACATGTACAATAGGAAATGTACATGCTCTTCTCTATGCCTTCCAACTATCTTTTTGTTCATTCATGCAAAAAGAGGAGGGGGGATTTCTCTAGTCCCCATGATATTCATTCAATGGTTCTCAAAATAATAGAGCAACATTTGTCAAGCTATGCCATGGAAGCCTCAGGTACAACGAAGAAAAAAAAAGTAATGCCATCATGTAAAAAATGTAATATTGCCATGATGCACAAGCACAAATAGAACATCTGTCTGCATTGAGTGTGTTGGTAACAAGCACTCTTTGTACACAACTGATTCAGAAAATCATCTGAGAATGCTTGAAACCACAGAATTATAGGATCACAGAACTTAGAGCTGGAAAGGATCTCAAAGGTCATTTAGTCTGACCTTTTCATTTTATAGATAAAATATATATATAGATAAATGTCATAATCTGTTGTTGCATTGTTTCAGTCAGGTCTGACTTTTTTTTTGGCAAAGATACTGGAGCAGTGTGCCATTTCATTCTCCAGATCACTTTACAGATGAGGAAATTGAGGCAAGAGGGTTAAGTGACTTGCCCAGGGTCACAAAACTATTCTGAGTTTGGTGTCTGAGACCAGATTCAAACTCAGGAAGATGAGTCTTCTTGACTCCAGGCCCGGACCCCTAGCTGCCCTAAAAATGCCTCAATCCCATGACCCAAAATTGGTCTCGTAGATCTAGAATCAATCAGTGAATGAAAAACAGGTTGACTGTCAGCTTGTCTTAGCAGAGTGCATGTAAAATATCAGTTGTCTGCCTATAGCCTCATTCTTTTTTTCACCTTATAACAGAGGAGAGGGGTAATACCAAAAGAGAATATTATATGCATTGTCAAGTAAGATGTTTTTGTTTTTTTTCTTTGTCACAAGAATGGTGCTATACGGGGACTCGATGAGAAATAATTTATGTAAGGACAAAGGACATCAATAAATAGTGCCTGGCATATAGTAGGTGCTTAATAAATGCCTATTGACTTGACTTTTGAACATCTAAGGTGAAGGACAGATTTCATCACTCAAAAATTTTGAGATTCACTCTAAAAATCAATGCTCTCAAAAAATAAAAGCCATGGCTCCTGTTGCCTGTGAGCTTCCCAGAAAAAAAATGTAGGTATGGTAGAGAATACAAGGAGAATGTAAGGAGATTACAGCTTTTAGAAGAAGAGAAAAACACACTTAACCAATTAGAGAGGCCACTTCTTCCCTCAGCTAGCCATCCTCACTTCCTTTCATTGGTTTCTATGTTGCTAAGCAAGAAGAATGCAAGCATTAACCTACAATAAATATACTTAATTCTCCCCCATAAATACATTTTCAAGGGGATAAAATGCAAAGGGAAAAAAGAGGGAGAATATACTACATTATTTAAGCCCTGGTTTCTAATTTATTTTCATCGATGATATAATAGAACTGTATATAAAATATAAGGCATTTTCAAGCTGGCTTTTTCACTTTAGATGAATGGAACATCATATTTACTGATAGATGCAGTAAATACTGTATGAAGCCTTCCACCACCATTATAATAGCTATTGCATTTCAAAGTATCTATTTATTTTTGTGCATTATTACTTTCCTGACTTACTTAGTAAAACCTGTTCTTTACAACCTACATTTAAAAAAATAATCCAAATGTCAATAAAAATAAAGAATCATATGTATCCTTGTTACTTTCAGGTATTTTTAGACACTGGAGTTGGAGAAACCTGATACTACTGTGTGAGTTGGGCGAAAATGCAAATTAAACAATAATAGTAACTGTGATTTATATAAGTGATTTAAGGTTGGCAAAGCGAGTTACATTTTGTTCAATTGTTTTTCAGTCATGTCCAACTCCTCATGACCCCACTTGGGGTTTTCTTGGCAGAGACACTGGAGAGGTTTGCCATTTCCTTCTCTAGCTCATTTTACAGATGAGGAAACTGGGGCAAACAGGGTTAAGTGACTTGGACAAGGTCACATAGCTAGTAAGTGTCTGAGGCCAGATTTGAACTCAATAAGAGGAGTCTTCCTGACTGCAGGCCTGCCACTCTATCCAGTGTGCCACTTAGTTGCCCTACATACATACACATATATGTAATATACACATACATACAAAGACCCAGCACTCTATCTGCCACCTAGCTTCCCCAAGTAAATTACATACATTACCACCTTTGATCTTCAAAACAACTCTGTGAGGTAGGAGCTGTTATCATGAGGTTAGAGCCAGATTGTGGAGGGACTTAAAAAAGATTAAGGAGTTTGCATTTTATTCTGAAAACAATAGAGTTGCTGACAATTTTTGCACATCCGAATGACTGGAATGTTTTATGAAGTGAGTAGTTACTCATTGTTAAATCATTCATCAGTCAACAAGAATTTTTATTAAGTAATTATTTTGTGCCAGACAACATGCCAAGTACTGGAAATAAAACGACACAAATGAAACAGTTCCGGCCTTCAAGGAACCAACATTCTTTCTTTATTCATTTTAAACATCCTTTTTTTTTAAGATTTTGAGTTTCCAAATTCTCTCCCTCCCTTGAGCTTCTCCTTTATCCACTGAGAAAGCAAGCGCTATGATACCCATTATACATGTGAGGTCACACAAAACACACTTCCATATTAGTAGTGTTACAAAAAAAGGGCAAGTAAAAATTTAAAAGTAAAAAGTATGCTTCAATCTGAACTCAGAGTTCATCAGTTATTCTCTGTCTCTCTGTCTCTGTCTCTCTTTTTTCATCATTAGTCAATTGTCTTGGCCATTGTATTTATTAGAGTAACTAAGTCTTTCACAGTTGATCATCATTACAATATTACTGTTACTGTGTAAACTGTTCTGCTCACTTCACTTTGCATCAGTTCATATAAATCTTCCCAGGTTTTTTTTTCCTGAAACCACCTCCCCTCATAATTTCTTATAGATAGCACAATAATATTCCATCATAATCATATATCACAACTTGTTCATCCATTCCCCAATTGATGGACCTCACCTCAATTTCCAATCCTTTGGCACCACAAAAAAGCCACTATAAATATTTTTGTACACATAGGTCCTTTTACCTTTTCTTGGGTCTCTTTGGGACATAGAACTAGTAGCAGTATTGTTAAGTCAAAGGGTATGTACGTATAGCCCTTTGGGCATAGTAAGGAGCTTACAAACTGAGGAGGCAACACGTACACATATAAGCATGTACAAGACATATATAATGCAGATACATGATAACCTTGGAGGAAAAGGCACTAACATCTGAGAAGAGACCAGAAAAGGCTTCCTACAAAAGGTAGAGTTTGAAGGAAGCCATGGTTCCCATGAAGAAGAGGTAAAGAAGGAGGATATTCCAGGTACGGGAAGTTACAATAAAAAGGCACAGAGATGAAAGATGGAGTATTTTGTGTGTGTGTGTGTGTGTGTGTGTGTGTGTGTGTGTGTGTGTGTATAGTAATGCACCATAATTACAGGACCACCCATCTAGAGCTACAAGCCACTTCAGAGGCCATCTAATCCAAACTTCAGTCTATAAGTGAGGAAGGTAAGGCCAAGGGGGGTTAAGTGACTTACCCAAGGTCATATAGGTACTAAGGGCTGGAAATGAGATTTTAGCCAAGGTCCTTCCACCCTTTCTACTGTACCATAAGACTGGAAAGGTAGATAACAGTCAAGTTATGACGCCTATCTTTCTTTAAATGAGTAACAGAGGAGTTTATATTTGATCCTCAAGGCAATAGGGAGCCCCTGCAGTTTGAGGTGGGGGATAGGAAGGGTTGGGCAGACCTTTGCTTTAGGAAAATCATTTTGATGGCTTTGTGGATAGATAACAAATTGGAGTTAGAGGAAATTTGAATCAGGAAGCTAAAACAGAAAGTTACTATTGCAGTTGTCTAAGTTAGGAAGGGGAGATCCTGGCTATATCTAGTAAGGCAGGGGTCCTGTGACAGTGAACATACAATCATAATTTTAAATCCGGAAGTATCTTAGAAATTATGTAGTCCCACCAATCACTTCATTTTACAAGAAACTCAGGTCTAGAAAGATCAATTATGTCCCCAAGGTAACACAGTCTTTTAGTATTCAAGTTAAAAGTATAATCTGGGGCAGCTAGGTGGCATAGTGGATAGGGTGTCAGGCTCCGAATAGGGGAAGACTCATCCTCCTAAGTTCAGATATGATCTCAGAGACTTAATAACTATGTGACCCTGGGCAAGTCACTTAACCCTGTTTGCCTCAGATTCTTCATCTGTAAAATGAACTGGGGAAGGAAATGGCAAACCACTCCAGTATCTTTGCCAAAGAAACTGCAAATGGGGTCACAAAGAGTTGGACATGACTGAAATGACTGAAAAAATACAATCCAGGTCCAACAAGCAGTCAGAAATGCAAGACTGAGGCTCAGAAAAGATGTCAGGTAAGGTTTGAGGTTGTCGTGTTGTTGTGTTTGTCCATTGTTTTCGAAGAAGACCATGACATCAGGGAAACAATGACATGACTTGCAATTGACTTTGATTTGAGTGAGGGAGGGCTGTGCAAGGTCACCAGCCTCACTCTCTCTTCCAGAACCATCTGGATCCAATGAGCTGATATTCATCAGGCTGACTGGAGATGGCGCAGGATGCAATGGGAGACCGTGGCCCTTTCTGGCTCAGGCCTTTTCATGTACTCACTTAGAATGAGGTAATAGCCATTCAGTGAATAGATTTCTTTAAGAAGTGAGCCAAGGGATGGCCCCTTTAATTAGAAAAAAAGAAAAAAAATCAAGCTGGGAGGGGAAGACCCTCAGAGTTGCTGTTCCAAAGAGAAACAATTACCGTTGACTTTCACTCTAAGCCAAGAGGACCCCAAATTCAGCCATTAAGCGGAGCTTGGGCACAGACCTATTTATGAAGCTCATGGCTGTGGAAGTCACCTATGAAAGAAATAATTGACACTATGGGAGTAGATGAGGTCTACATAGTTTCCATGAAGTCCTGTATTATATAGTATTTAAGATTTTTTAAAATTTATTGATTTAAAAGTATGTTTAGTTTCATTGAAATGCAAGAGAAGACATTTGTTATCTGATTGTAACATAACATACAGATACAAGAATTATTTGGACACTTGGATGAATCCTATAAATTCAGATACTCATTCCTCCAGGGCATGATACTTCGGAGATAGGTTTTAAAACACAATGTTTATTGATTTAAAAGTATGTTTACTTTCATTTAAATTCAAGAAGAGACTCTTGTTACCCAAATGTAACATAACATATGGAAACAAAACTTACTTAAACACTTGGATGGATCTTACAAGAACAGATGCACCCCTTTTCAGGGCAACATTGTATACTCTCTATGCCTTCTCATTCAATGTAAATCTTACCCAAGTCTTTCCATAAATGCTGCACAGATAGTCTGGCTACCTAACTGTAAAGATCAGGTGAGATGGTAATTGTAAGAGTACTTAGCACAGTGCTTGAGACATAGGCATTTAACAAATACCAGCTTCCTTCCTTCCATATATTGGGAATACTGTTTATCATTTTCTCTCTATTGTTTCTCATCACTGCTTCAAAACTAACCTTATCTCTTTTTCTGGGCTAACAGGTCCTTTTACATCATCCTTATATACAAATGAACAAATGAAGCAGTGTAGTCAGAACAACTCTGGTTCATATCCTCATCTATAAAATGAGGAAATTGGACTCAGTAGCCTTTTTTGCTGTTCCTTGCCCAAGGTACTTTATCTCTCCAAGCTTAGTAGGTGTGGCACTTTCCTCAGCTGTAAAATTGCCACACCTACTAAGCGTCAGAGGCCAGATTTGGAGAGGACTGGAGGAAGGCATGTTAGGTATGTCTTTCTCAATCCACCTTAATGCTAATTCCTTCCTTCTGCAATTACCTCAAAATTATACTATGTGTAATTTGTTTGTAAATATCTGTCATGTGTATATTGTCTTCTCCATTGGACTATGAGTTCCTTGAAGACTTTTTGGGCTATGTGTTTGCCTTTATTTGTCCCTTCAGTGCAGCAGAGTGCCCAGCATATAGTAGATGCTTAATAAATGCTTCTGGACTTGACTCTAAGGTCTTTTGTGACTCTAAATATATGTTCCTATGATCCTAAGTCACTATTGGTAATAGGCTAAAACCTACTAACACCCACCATTCCCTTTGGCTTAATTGTATTTTTTGTTCTTCTGAAATGGTAGCATTCTGTGATTTGTAGCCATCTGACATTGCTGTATGATCGTTTTTCCATCCAAACCAAGAACTAAATGGAATACCCAATAGAATCCCAATGACATGGGGATCACTAAGCAGTGAAACAATTACCATGAATGGCCATGGAATTCCATTACCTGGAATCCATTATGCACGTCATAAGTTCATTCTCCGCTGCCTTTTTTTTTTTTTTATCGCGTCAGGTCCCTGGAGCCAAATCACAGACACCAGCCCTACACTTTTCTTCTCAACTCATGAATGTCCAAGTAACTTCTGTAGTTCTCTCACTTTTGACTGTGAAGACCCAGCCTGGGCAAACACCATTGAAGACAGACTAGTAGAAACTATGACTCATTAATGTAATACTCAGTGGTGACCTGTTTTTCTGCCAGAACTTGGAACTGTGTCCTTAGAATCTAGAGTAGCTTTTAGCAGGTAAAAAACAGAGGGAAAGGGAGTGAGGAGGGAGGGAAAAACAAAGAGAAAGCCAAATACAGAAAAAAAAAAATATCTGCAATAGAACAGAAAAGGAAAAAAGGGACAGGATAAGGAGGAAGATGGGAGGAGACGAGATGGGGAAAAAAGTAAGCAGAGGAAGCATGTTTCCATGCAGTCAGTCCTGAGAAACCCTGTTAGCCAGCAAAAATGAAATAATTGTATTTTTGCTTTCCCACAATATGCAAACAAATGATTTAGTTGCTAAACGTGTGGTTATTGAATTCTGAGAAATTTCCCTTCCTAAAAATGCAATATTTTTGTGACAACATTGTCAGCAATGCCAGATTGCTTTTCTATTTCAAAAAGGCTGGCATCCAATGTGCCATCTATACCCAGATTCCAAATGATTGCTTTTATGTAATTTTTGTATAAGCAAGAATTAATTACATGCTTAGAAATGTGAGAAATGTGTTAACCTTCCCATTATTTTTCAGTGCCCAGGAGAATTGGAGCTTGAGCCACAATGGAGAATTTAATTATTTTTCATGATGAATTTTTATTTATGTTAATATCCTTAAGGGCCCATATATCTGTTATTAACCACATTCACCATTTGTTTTGCTCCAAATCTTTGTAAGCTGTGTCTTTAATCTTTCTACTTTTAGAAGCTTTTGACACTATTGAAAGTACTTTAAACCTGTGAACAAAGGATTATGAAATCATTCTTTTTGTCTGTCACATATGTTCCTCCTTAGCAATTTCATACTGGGAGCCGATTTCAATGAAATTTGAGGGAAGAACCTGACCACTCCCCATCTTCTTAGTTCTTAGAATCAAAGAATCATAAAACCTCTATTACAGATGACCACAGGGCTCTTCTAGTCATCCCTCAGTGGGACAGAAACCACATCTGTTAAATCCCCAACACATATTCATCCAGAATGCTAGAAGAGCCCCAGAGATGGAGAACATGCTAAGTACTGAAACAGCCCATTCCACTTTGGAGTGGCTTTAATGATTAGGAAGGCTATCCTTATGTCAAGCCAAAAGTAGGCTCTCTACAACTACTACCATTGTTCTTAGTCCTGCCCTGTATAATCAAGTGAAAGAAATCTAGTTCCTCTTCTGCACAACTGCTTTTCACAGACCTCTACACAGACATCACATCTCTTCTTCTCCAGCTAGGCTAGACGTTTCAAAGGGTCACAGCATCTCAGAAAGAGATCCCAGAGATCATCCAGATACCACCTTCCATGAAAAGGAATACCTCTACAAAATCCCTAATTAGTACCTATCTAACCTCCACCGAAAAGACCTCCAATGCTGGAGAACCTATTATCTCCTGAGATGGCCCATTCCTAATTGAATACATACATACATACATACATACATACATACATACATATATATATACATACACATGCGCACACACACACATATGCATATATATACACACACATCCACACAAATATATACATACACATATGTGTATACTTTCCCCCTGCATATGTGTGCATATGTACATATATATACATATGCACAAATATATACCCATGTATATACACACATATACATATACACACTGAGCTAGAGTCTTACTCCTATCCATTCCCTCTGGTTCTTCCCAATGGGTTCTTCCCAAACTGAACAAGTCCCATTTATCTTTTACACAATAGCCCTTCAAATACTAGCTATCACCTTCTCACATAAGTCTTCTGTTTGCAAGACTAAATACCTCCCTACCCCCATTTTTTTCAAGTAATACTCCTTTGGAAATGTCTATAGTACTCTCACCATCCTGGCTGCCTCCCTCTGAATATGATACAGGTTGGTGCCCAGAACTAAACATGTACACTAGATGTTGTATTTGACCAGGCAAAACACAGCAAATATCTGACTGGGGCAGAATACAGCAGGTTTGTCACCTCCCTTGACCTGAGTACTTCTGTCGGGTCTTCAGTAGTTAAATGTGTCTGTGATCACTCACTAATATGCACACTTCCTCAAACTAAGCTAATCACAACCTAGCCATGCCCCTGATTCCATGTAACCTTTGGTCATGTGGATCTTATAAATCTTCAAGATGGTGATCACTCAACATTCTGGAAGCATTGCTCCATTCTTTCAACATCACGGGCTGTCCATAACTTGCCCCTCAGTCTTGCCCCATCGCTGGCACATCTTCTCTGGTCATACGTTTCTCTCTCTCATGTCATCTTGTAAACCAGCTCTCTTGTGCAATTAAATGTGGGCTATATGTTACAGCCCACTCATACCACCACAAACCTCTTCATTGCTCTTTGGGTAACCTCCAACTTTAATTCTTTAATTCAAAGTTTGTTACACTCTGTTCTCTATAACATCACTAGAACAGTTTTTATTGAATACCATGCCTCGCCTAATGCCCTGTGATTGCATTAGACATTTTGGCTATCACAGTGTTGACTTGTATTAAAGTTGAAGTCCACTAATATCCCCAGATATTTCCATTATAACAGCTGTCTACTCCCCAATCCTAAACTTACAGGGCTGATTTTTTGAGCCCATTTGTAAGATTTAAACCTCTCTATTAAATTTCATTAAATTTAACTCACCTTTTAATCCTGATAAAATCTTTGTATATTCCAACTCTCCATGCTTGCCACCTTCATATCATCTGCAAATCTCAAAATCATGGTGTCCATTTCTCCATCTACAACATTGATTTTAAAAATAAATAAATAATAGTACAGGTCTAAGGACAGTGCACTGGGGCACAAAACTAGAGACTTCCCTCCAAGTTGAGCTGACACATTTATGACTCCACTTTGGGTGCAAGCATTCAAACAATATATCCACTTAACTATACAATTGTTTAGCACAATAGTATACTCCATCTTATCTATAAGGATGAGAAACTACATCAAATGTAATGATTTTCTCTATTTTTAATGACTTTTTAAAATGAAGATCCACCTTCTCTCCTCCAATCTCTTCTCTCTCTCTCCCCCTACCATTGAGAAAGCAAGAAAAAACAAAACTCTTATTAATGTGTAAAGTCAAGCAAAAAAAAATAAAAACAAAAACTTTCATTGATCATATCCAAAAAAATAAAATAAAAGTTTCAATCTGTACTTTAAGTCCATCAATTACCTATCTGGAAGTGGGGTACCATGTTTCTTCATAAATCCTCTGGAATCCTAGTTGGTCATTGTATTTATCAGAGTGGAATGTCTTCTTCTTAGTGAAACTATGCTGCTTCTTAGTGATCCCCATTTCTATTTCTAAGCATTCAAACGCACACACACACACACACACGCACACCACACACTTACTTTAATTTGGGCCTAGTGACTTCAACTCATTGAAGACCAACTTCTTGGGAAAAGATACTTTATAATTTATGATACTTCTTTCAACTTTGTTCTAGTATTTATTGTTGTCTCGTGGAGTCATTGATCTCTGGTCTAATCTAATTTTTAAGTCTTTATTCGAGTAAGGTTTTGTACCTCCTGTACTTGTTTATTTTCCTTCCATTTTTTTCCTCTAGAACTCTCATTTCATTTTTTAATTTTTTTAACTATAATTTCATTTCTTCCTAAAATTCCAGTAGAGTTTTATGTCAAATTTGTGATTTTATTTAAATCTTTGATTGTAGGGGTTGTGTAGTTATTCTCTTTCTCTGAGTCTGTGTCTTGAGAGTCCACAGTTTCATAAATATTTCTTTAACATCTGATTCTTATTCTGCTTGCACATTTTTTTCTAGCTTTGCTTCCTAAATTGAGACTTTATGGGGAGGCCTGCTTTGGTCCTGATCGGAGGTCTGAGTAATAGTGCTGTGTTCTTCAAGGACCTCATGAGCAGTTTCCATCAATGTGCTGCAAGCTATACAGGGCTGTGTGATCCAGAATACACATTGATCAATGCCCTTCCAGTCTGAGCTCTGTTGACTCCCAACCCTGGTTGAGGATCAGAGCAACACTGTTGTAGGATCCAACAATCATTGGCTATACTGATATAGGCACCTGTCTCCTTGCTCTGAGTATGCAGTTTCAGACTTTAGGCTTCTCTGGTTTTCCTCTAGTGTCTAGTTTGGAAGATTTCTGTGAGCTGGGCTCCCAGGCAAGACTTTTCTCTCTGGGTCCCTTCCCTAGTACCCATAGGCTTCTGGTTGTCTCTTTGTATGAACCTGGGGGTGGCGAAATGTACTTATTTTGTCTTTTTCTTGGATTTCTTGATTGTTCCTAGGTCTGGTGCTATTTGCATTCATCTTTGCTGAAGTCATTATGAGAGAAAGAACTAAGCTGTTCTACGTAATCTGCTGTATTGAGGTGAGTCTGAGGCCAGCTTCTTTAACTATTGGCCATTTTTTTTTCATTCCCAATCCCTTTGGCATCCTGGCTGCCCCTGTCTAAATTAGATCGTCAATATCCTTCCTAAAATACAGAGCCCAGAACTGAACAAAATTCTAAAAAGATTAAATGAGATATTTGTAAAGCACTTTGCAAACCATAAAGTGGTATATTTGTTTCTGTTTTTTTTTTTTAAGTTCCTAAAAAGGTGTCTGGTGTATTGGTAGGTACAATATAAGGATTCGTTTCCTTCCCTTCCCCTATTGCTATTATAATTACTATTACTCCAGAAGTACTCTGATTAGAGAGGAGTACAAATTCAAATTCAATCACTTATTGAGCACCTACTTTGGGTACAGTATTGTGCAAGCATCTGGAGATACAAAAAAACAAAACAAACAAAAAAGAAAACAGCCCCAGCCATCTAGGAGTTTATATCTTCCTGGAGAGACAGAACATGCACACCACTAATTATAATACAAAAAAAAAATTAAGAATGAAGAAAGCACTAGAACCGAGGTGCAGAGATGAGGAGGGAACAAGCAGAAGAGATTCAAAGAATTCATGCATAAGTGGAAGATTGAATGTAAAGTTGGAGGAACTAATAATCTAGTTTGATAGGGGAAGAGAGTTCATAAAATGAAGTATGGAGAAATCTGGATGGAAAGATAGGAACAACGTGATTTTTGGATACAAGGTTTCTATTTAACTAAGGTCTCATTGCCTTTCTTGGTTGTCATCTGTCACTATTGACTCAAATTGAGGTTGAAGTATACAAAGTTTTAGAGAGCTAGGTGGTGTAGATGACAGAATGTTGGACTTGGAATAAGGAAGACCTGAGTTCAAATCCTACCTTCGATACTTCTTCAGCTACATGACTCTAAGCAAATCACTTTACCTCAGTTTCCTCATCTGTAAAATGAAGATAATAACACTCTTCCTCATAAAATTCTTGTGAGGATCCCATGAAAAGGCACATCACTAACTGCTTCCCCACTCTGCTGCCAGGGATGCAAAGGGCAGGGTGGAGTGGGTGATGGGTGTGTCTACAACTTCTCCCAAACAATGCCTTTCCAGATTTCTATTGTCATGCTTAGCAGATGTAAAATGCTTTATGAATCTTAAAGCATTATAGAAATCCTAGCTACTATGATTAAACCTGCCAGATATTTTTCAAATAAACTACTATTCAGCCATTTCTGTCCCATACTTGTGCATACTATACTTTTATTTTGGACTCAAGGCAAAGACTTTACATATCATATATCTCTATTATATTTAATCACGTTCAGCCGATTGCTCTAGCCTGTCAAGTTTTCTGAATCTTGACTCCATCATCTGGGAGGTTAGCTGTACCTACCTCTCAGCATCTTGTCAATTCAAAATTTGAAGAGCATTCTACCTGTGCTTTTATCCAAGTCATTGATAAAAATTCTAACAGCACAAACCCAAGCGTAGAGCCCTGGGGTACCCTATAGGAGATTGCCTTCTGAGTTTGTATTAAGCCATTAATGATCACTTCTTTAGTCTGGTCATTCAAATATTTCTGAATCTACCTAATAATAATGCTGTCCATCCCACATCTCTTCGTTTTCTACATAATACAAAAATGAAAACATTTGTCAAATACTTTGCTAATATCTTAGTTTCATATGTGTGTGTGTGTGTGTATCAACCCCCAATTAACCAGCCTAGAAGCTCTGTCCAAAAAAATGAGGTTAGCCTGGCACGACCAGTTTTTTGTGAAAGCATGCTGATTCTTTATGATCGTGCCTTCTTTTTTCTAAATGTTTATTATTTCTTTCATTGTAAGTTCCAGAATTTTGCCAGGAATCAAAGTCAAGCTCACTAGCTGACAGTTGGCTCTGTTCTCATCCCGACATGGAAACTGGAACCTTTGACCTCCTGTCTTGAAGTAACTAGCTCGTTCTCCACTCTTTCAAAGATCACTGGTACACTAATCATCACATTTGCCAGCTTACTGCTACTGTTGTTCAGTCATTTCAGTTGTGTCTGATTCTTCATGATCTCATTTGGGGGTTTTCTTGGCAAAGATGTTGGAGTGGTTTGCCATTTTTTTTCTTCAGCTCATTTTACAGATAAGGAAACTGAGACAAACAGGGTTAAGTGACTTGTCCAGAGTCACACAGTTAGTAAGTACTTGTCTGAGACCAGATTTGAACTCAGGTCTTCCTGACTCCGGACCCAGAACTCTATCCACTGTGCCACCTCACTGGCCTAGCTTAATATAGTTCATATCAGCTTGGACACTTGTAATGGCTAAGATTTACAAGTGATCTCTTACTGCCTCCTTATTTATGTTGGGTTCCTACTCCACTTTAGCTACTTTTGAACTATACAGTCTAAAGAATTCTTCCCTAGGCCGAGGAAACAGAAGCCAATTAAAGCATCTCTGCCTTCCCTCTGTCATTCATTACTTTTGTCCCACATAACGCAAGCAGAAGTTGTTTCTTTGATTTCCACGTTTTCATAAAATAGCTTCTGCATATGGTACACACACACACACACACACACACACACACACACCCCTTTTGTGTTGTCCAACTTGTTTTCGAAGTGCCTAGAACATTGGACCTAGAGTGAGGAAGACGTGAGTTCAAATCTGGCCTCAGAGACTAGCTTTGTGACACCTGGGCAAGTCACTTAACCTCTATCTGTCTCAGTTTTCTTATCTATAAAATAGGGATAATACTAGCATCTACTTCCCAGGGTTGTGAGAATAAAATGAGATAATATTTGCAAAGTGATTAGCAAGCCTTAAAGTTCTATATGAATGCTAGCTACTATCCTGAAAGGGTTGGGTCATTTTTTTGTATTAGTCTTTCATTCCCTGCTCTTGTTTCTTCTCTCTTCCACATATACCTTCTCTAAGTCTAAATTGGTTGATGAAGGCCTTGAGTATATGCATTGGTATCTTTGAACAGCCCCATTTCCTTATCATTATAATTCGTCCACTCTTTGTCTTTTATTCATTCTTAAAAGCTACTAATTTCTTCTGGGCTAAATTCCCCTGTAAAATTTTATGAGATGCTACCTGCTCTTCTTCAGAATTTTTTTGAAATCTAAATTCTAGAGCACAAGTCAGACTATGCCCAGCTTTTCTTTTCTTCTCTATCACAAATTCTAAGATGGAATAGTAACTTTTCTCCAAGGTTTCGATCATTTCATCTCTGCAAATAATTCATCCTTATTAGTGAAAATCAGATCCAAAATCCTCCAAGTCTTCTGTTAAACAGTTCCTTCACACTTAGAAGGATGAAATTATCACTAAGGTGAATTGAGATATTACTAATGTAATAGTTTATCCACACATAATCAATAGTCATCATATGTAATTTTAAAAAATGTTACACAAAATAAGATAGAGGAGGCAACATTGAGTGAGAGAAGCCAGGAATGTGCCACTAAGGGATTCCCCAAGGGCCTAAATCTCTCAAAACATCTCCTTTACTAGTCTAAA
>CM053626.1:217928910-217943989 GCA_028646595.1 Phalanger gymnotis | reverse complement strand
TTTTTTTTTTTAGTTTTTCCTCAATCTCTATCATTTGATTTTTAAAATCTTTCTAAAGTTCTTTTATGAATTCTTTTTGGAGAGGAGACCATTTGAAATCATTTTCCAGAGTAGGAGAGGGTTTCTCTGCTTCAGTATCCTCCTCTGAAGATGAACCCCACTCTTCTCTATTTCCATAGTAACTTTCAATATTTGGATTCTTTCTCCTTTGCCTGTGCTTTTTTTTTTTTGTAATAGCTTAATTTTTGCAATCACCTCTCATCCTGGGGCATGGGGGATGGTGCCTCAGATCCTCCTTCAGTTCTCCCCTCTGACCTGGAATTGAAACCAAGATTTCCAACCTCATGTAAGTACCCACAGCCAGCAGCGTCTCAGCTCCACTGCTTCTGCAATTACCAGGTGTGTGCTATTTCCTTCTTACCCAGGGCCACATCTCAGCAGAACAGCTGGCTCTGGCACTCCTTGTTGGCAAGGGTTCCCTCAGTCTTCCCCTGCTCAGATGCCCAACTCCTCTCACTGTTCGGGAGGTAAAAGTTCCTGTTGCTGGGGCCGAGACTGCTTCTGAACCAAGCTAACCCTAGGGCTCACTGCTTGTTATTTAAGCAGAACTAGCCTGGAGGTGTTTATTCTTCACAGAGACCAAACCTTGTCCTGGGATTTTTTCTTCAGATTTTCTAGAATTATCCCAGGAGGACCGCTCTTCTGCCTGTACTCATTTATTTTTACCACTCTATGTTTGCCCCGAGGCGCTATTTTTCTCATTTGTGGAGAAAGTCTAGAGAGCTTGGAATTTTCTGACCTACTCCACCATCTTCCTGGAGTCCTCTCCAGTTGAATATGGTTATTAGAATATCAGTTCATTCTATGCAGATTCATATGTATCATCATCCTCCCATTTGATTTTATCTTCTTCTCAAGGTCTCTGTATTTTGAAAGCATTTTATTTCATGTAGCTTGGAGATTATGAGTATTGGGTACATTATTAAAATGTTATTCTTTAGAATTTATGAAATTCTCATATACTATATATTCATATAATGAAATTCTCAAATAACTCAAGGGTCTGAGGCCAGTGTATTGATTCAGTTCAGAATATTTTGAGGTCTGTGTTTGTAGTATGGGGATTTGCTGTCTGCCAGTCCATGAAGGATAGTAAACTTTTGATATATAATTCTAACTGTGAGACTTTTGGTGTTTCTTAAATCAGTAAACTGTGGTACAGCTTCCATTATTTCCTTGTGAAGCATCCCTTTGGATCACCAGAAAGCTTAATATAGGTTTTTTGCTTGTTTTTTCATTAAATCCAGGACAATGTTTCCTAGGCTCACATCCCTCTTTTTTCTTCTACTATTTCAGGGAGCTAGTTCTAGAGAATATTTATGGAATTCAGTAAGCCTTGAGCCCCTAGACCAGGGAAGAAGTCTTTATTTCCCTAACCACCAAGCAAACATTGGCCCCTCTGCTCCACAATACAGTATGAAAAATATCTCCACTGGCCATTGTTTCTCCTTTTACACATTACTCCACAGTGAACACTTCCTCAGAATCCTGTGAAAGTCAGTGTATTTTATCTGAAGACAAAACCCATTGTAAAAGCATAGACAGCAAATAAATGAAGCTTAAGAGAACAGGAAACTCCAAAAAAGTAAACAAGGTAGTGATAAGGCAGAGGGAAGTTCAGTAGGAAAGTGGATATATTCATGATGTCTCAGAAGCAATTTGAGATAGTGGGCACAGTCAGCCAGTCAGCAATTTCTTTCCCAATAGGTAACTCCCTAAGCACTTCAGCAATCCAGGCAGGGATCCAGGTGCTCACAATTGTAGTCAGTTGGGTTAATATTGTTCTTTCTCTTGTGATTGGCTCCCACTGCAAATTCCTATAAGTCCAATTGTAAATATATTGAGCCCAGATGGTTTTTTACCTTACTCTGAGCTGTCAATGTTGTTGTTGCTGCTGCTGCTCTATGGTGAAGCTATTAACAAACAAGCAGATAGATAGATAGATAGATAGATAGATAGATAGATAGATAGACAAATAATTTTTTTTAATAGCCACCCTACTGCTACTGGCTTTGCTTAGGAATCCCATGCTAGCACTTACCCTCAGGGTACCTTTTCCCATGCTGTCCATGGCCTAACTTCAATCGTTCTCCAAATCCTTCTCTTGTTTAGAACTCTGTAGCTAGCAGCTGTCATGGGGTGTAAGACCCAACAAAACCAGCAACAAGAGCTGCCAGCACAGGTTCTTTTGATCTGCTTTACTAAGGAAAGCAATTTTAAGGGGTTAACAATCTTACTTTAATCCAACATACAACTATAACTCACTTAGTTCAGGAGGAAAAGTCAGCAACCTGAACTTCAGAGCAAATACAAACAATTACAAACAAATACAATATAAACAGACCAAGTTACAATTTATAGTTACCAGGAAAGCATCAACATCTGGGTTCATGAGCCGGGAGGCTCTTAGAGTGGCTGGCCAGAGTCCCACGCCACTCTTCCGGTAGCTGAGAGCCCCAAGGGAAGACACCAACCTCTTGAGTTTATATATTCTATTCAGGGTCAAAGGGAATCACACATGTGACTCACCCACATGACCTAAAAGTGTCACAAACATGCATCTTAAACCCAAGTGGCCTAGGCTTTCCCTTGAGGCAAGGAGGTCATCAAAGACTACTGATTTAATCAAAGAAACAAAGGCCAGACTCTTCAAGGGTACTTGATTAAATAAGTGCTAAAAGAGAAAACAGTAAAAGAAAGTCTCACCTTAATTACCAATATGAACTCCCACAATGCCCAGCTAGAGTTCAAATTCTTTGACCTGTGAAGTCAGCAACATGTCCCCCATGCCCTATAGGTTGGGTGGAGGGGTTCCATGTTTATAATCTACATTTATTGCTAAGTCTGCACTAGGTAAGGATAACCCTTCTGTGATTTCTGATCTAGTCCTGAATTTCCATCATAATCCCCTTTGATTCTTCAAATCCACATGACTAAGTCAATTGTTTGAAGCTCTTCTGTTGGCCTATTGTTCTCTGAATTTGGGAGAACTATGGAGGACCTTTTTATTCCACTTCTTTTGTCACTGGTGCTCATTTGTTGCAGTCATGCCCGACTTTTCAACACCCCATTTGGATTTTTCTTCACAAATGTACTAGAGTGGTTTGCCATTTCCCTCTACAGCTTATTTTACAGATAAGGAAACTAAGGCAAACAGGATTAAGTGACTTGTCTAAGGTCACACAGCTGGTAAGTGTTATAGGCTAGAATTGAATTCAGGAAGATGTATTTTCCTGACCAGGCCAGAACCACCTAGCTGCTCAGAAATCTTGTGTAGGGAAGGAAAATAATGGAAGGTGGAGATATCCTCAATTTCCCCACTTGCAGAATAGGGATGGCCTCCCTTGTATTCCATCTACCTCAAAGGGATACTAGAAAGATTCTAATATGTCTGTGAGATAGATGGAGCTTCCTGCCATTAAACCTTTATAAGCGGAACTTATTACAAGGAATCAAAAGAAGGTGCAAGCACTCACAAAGAAATCACATTTATCTAATGATTAATCCAGCAGGATGTATTAAAGCAAGAAACTGGCATTAGGGAGGTTTGAAATTGGATCCTTTATTTTCCTACAAAATATGTATTTAGATTTTCATTTCCTGTTTTGTTTACCTGCTAACGTGGTGGAAAATGGAAAAAAAAAATGAAGCCTCTGGCAAAGATTATGTAAAATATGCTCACATTAAAAATAATATTTATTTTCTTAGCTCCTGGTGACCTCTGAGATACTGTGGGCATTATTCACTGTGTCCAGGAAAGCCAGGGATCAGTGAGCTGAGCAGATAGACTGGGCAGCTGGAATTTTATGAGTTTGTTTTTACAGTACCAGAGGCGCTTATCCACATTACTGACTAATGGCTTGCATAACATCTCAGCTTTTCCAGTCCTAATTCTCTCCCAACCCCTACCAGGTGTTGGGGGTGGGGAAGGGCCATTACGCTCTCCATTGGAGGGACAGAGAAACTGCAGGTGTACCCATTGGGTGCCTGGTACTTTCTAGGTGGTTTGTTTCTTCTTTCACTATTACAGGAAGGCTGGAGAAACACTGTGGAACATCTCCAAAGCTGGCATTTATGAATGTGACCATCATAGCACTCATAGGAGGTGACTGTGTTGATGAGTTAGTCAGGGCTGGTGGTGTTAGGTACTTGAGTGGAAAGATCAGGCTACCCATGAAAAGAAATGGCCCATACAGTGTACTGCCTGATGAAAAACGTGGCTCCTATAACAAGGGAGTAAACATTAAATAAGAAATACTGAATTGTCACACTTATGAATGCGTGCCTTTTGATTGAGTGGCAAAGAAAGCTCTTCCTTCAACCAGAACCATAGGAAGGCATTTAATATTAATGGAAGAAGGAGGGAAGGAAGGAAGGAAGGAAGGAAGGAAGGAAGGAAGGAAGGAAGGAAGGAAGGGAAGAAGGGAAGAAGGAAGGAAAGAAGGAAGGAAGGAAGGGAAGGAAGGAAGGGAAGGAAGGGAGGCAGGAAAGAAAGAAGGAAACAAGCAGTTATTAAGCACCCACTATATGCTAGATACTATGCTAAGCCCTTTATGATATTACCTCATTTGATCCTCACAACAACCCTGGGTATCAAATGCTACTATCCTCATTTTACAATTGAGGAAACTAAGATTAAGTTACTTGCCCAGGGTCACATAGCTAGTAAGTGTCAGATTTGAAATTGGGTCTCCCTGACTCAAGGCCCAGAACCCTATCCACTGTACCACCACCTAACTCCCTCTAGGCAGCTCCAGAAACTTGACACAAATTATGAAAAGAGATCACTCCCTTTCTCTTTTGTTCATCAATGTTACTAGCTGACTAAGTTGAGAATCAACATTAAACCACTGGCATTATCTAATGACCAATTTAAACCATCATGGGTTGACCTGATACTGAGTAATATTCCAGAAATGCTGGGAAATGCTAGATTCATCATTATTCTCCTTTTCTAGTGGTCTTCAAATTTACTCTTAGAAGGTTCTGGGCTATAGTTCAGATAATTCTGATTCCAGAAACATTGGAATAAGAGTAGTCACTACTGAATTTGTGTTTTCCTTGATACCTTACATGTCAAAGTGGGTTGTGTGGGTGGGAGTGGACTTCTACCTGAGGTCTGAAAATCACTAAATGGAACGTGGTTCCAGTGTGGTTATAGGATTTTCAACCCATTAACAGAGTAAAACCTTAATCTTTTGTTACCTTACTTAACACATAGGGTAAGTCTGTTCTTTCCTGACCATTTGAAACAATATTTTCCAACTTTAGCACTTCAAGAGAAATCTTTCAGAAATAAGGAAAATACAACTGTGATATGTACATTATTATTTTACATATTGGCATTAATCCTTATGACCTATGGTCAGTGGTCCCAGTTTAGTTATATTCAACAAGTGTGAGTGCTTATTGTATGTTTCTCTTCACCATGATAAAAATAACCAAGATGGGGTTCTATCAGTTACTGGCTTCTGAAAAATCTTACTTTCATTTTTACTGTTCATTTTCCATCAGCTGCTCTGCTTGGTTTTAACACCCGGAACATCTTCCTTCTCCCAGGATAAGTTGATGACCTGAAATCTCATCATGGAGATTGACCCAACTTTGATACTCATCACCTTCTCAACACTCTCAGCAGTCTCTCCCCTCTGATTGGAGGGCTAGAGAGCAGAGAAATAAACTTTTCCCAAAGCCTTCCTTCACAGGGGCCCCAGAACTTTCCAGATTAATTCATTTCCCATCAGTAATTCCTATAGGACCATCACGCTCCTAGGTCAGTACCTTCTGGTGCCACTTCTCCCTTCTCCCCACCTTTTCAGCTTCCTTTTGTGTATTGTCTTTCCCCATTGAACTGTAACCTTCATCAGGGCAGGGTCTCTCTTTATTTTTTTTATTTGTATCCCCAAAACCTGGCATGTAGTAGAATATTAACAAATGTTTAATGACTATAGATTATTATCTTCTTAAGAGGTAGTTGAGTCAGAGGGGTTGTGGCCTGCTTACACCAGCAAGAAATCACTTTAGCTATTAAAGGGACAAATGGGTGTTCAGCTGGAGCCAATCCTGAAGACAACCCACTTTCCTTGTCCTGATGGAACTGAGCTCTTGTTCCTAAACTGAACTATTTGGCATTTATGATCCCCGTCCATTCCCGATGTCCCATGTTCTCCCAAGAACTGTTCTTATGTGTTTATGCTAGTAATCTCATCTGACTTTGACTCCTTAAGGTTTACTTCTCTGTGACTCTTTGGTGAGGTGGCTATCTAACTCTCCTGATTTAGCTTAAGTTTAGTGCTTCTGGTCCCTGTTTTTAATCCAGGATTAAGGTTTTATCCTTGACCACCTTCCACTTAGCAATAAGTTGTCTTCATGGAGCTTCCATTCTGAGGAGGCTTTGAGACTCCTCAGTGCCAGTGATGCATTGAAATGTTGGTCCCCAAAATTAAAAGAAAATAATTTTGTTCTTGATTTCTCCCTGTAACTTAAACCCCTGCCTAGTATCTTGTTTTAGAGATTGCCAATATAGAACTCAGAAACCAATTCCTAAAGTAATTTGGATTTATTGCCACAAATGCAAAGTTTAGAACCTGCCAATTTCCATTGAAGTCCCTATTTCATCTTGACCTGTGTGGTTGGAGAATTGATTCTACAGATATACACATACAAGACACAAATAACAGAAACAATGAAACACAATTGTTTCAGCAGATAGAAACTATTCGTAAACCTCCCAAGATTTCAGAGATGGATAAGACCTTAGAGATTATATAGTTTGTACACAGTAATAGCAGCATGGTACTATGATCAATTGTGAATGATTTAGCTATCCCTAGCAATGTAGAGACCCAGGACAATTTCTAAGGACTTATGATGAAAAATGCTATTTACCTCCAGAGAAAGAGCTGATGGAGTCTGAAAGTAGATCTAAACATACTATTTCTCACTTTATTTTTTCATGGGTTTTTTTTTGGTCTGTATTTTTTTCACAACCTGACTAATTTGGAAATGTGTTTTGCATGATTGCACATGTGTAACCTATATCAAATTGCTTGTCTTCTTAGCGAGAGGGTAGGGAAGGGAGGGAGAAAGAGAATTTGGAAATGAAATTTTCAAAAATGGATCTTAAAAAATGTTTTACATGTAATTGGAAAAATAAAACATTTAAAGACCACCCACCCCAAAGAAATTGTGTGGTCCAGCATTTTCATCTTACAGATAAGGAAACTGAGGCCCACAGAGATTTCAGTCCAAGGTTACATTGCTATTAACTGGCAGAGGAAGGACCAAAATTCACGTATTTGGATTCATTCAGTCAGTCAATAAGCATTTATTAAGCTCCCACTGTTCTATTGCGGTTCTAAGACCAACGTTCTTTCCAGATAGCTGTTTTCTTTTCCTTACTACTAAGTCATGATTGATTAAAGGATGAAGTGAAGATTTAGCTAAGTGCTTATTTAATTCTGATATTGATATAACCTGGTCAGACTAGATCCCTCCCTTAGAGGGAAGAAGAAGGGGATGGGGGGGGGTCCTCATTGACTGGAACAGAGAATAGATAGTTCATAAATGCATAGCTTGATCAACAAAGGAATGCTATTATGCCATATGTATATTGTTATCCAGTTTAGTCATGATTAATATAATTGTGTCTTTCCTTCTGGGCTACCTTTTCCAACTCCCTCTTGTGCTGGTAGTCTGGATCCCCAGAAGGCAGACAGTTTCTACTCTTCTCATAGTTCAAGAGATAACACTGAGAGGCTGGGGCTTTTAACACTATAGCTACTGAGTTCCCATCTGATATGTTCATTATTATCAATAAATGAGTAGAACTCTTAATTTTTAGAAAAAGGATTTCCTCAAAAAAGGACATAGGAAGAACAATAGTTATAAAACAATCCCTCTAAACCAGGGACATGGTCTCCCCTTGCACACACAAAGTCTCTGAGGAAAGTAGAATAAAAATACAAAGGCAGTAAAGCACATAGGTAAGGGGCAAGTGGTATCTCCCAATTCTTGGACTTGGAAGTCCTTTTCTTCCTTTTCATGGGCTTTCCTTTAGGTTTAGTTCTCTGCTAGACTCTGAGTCTATGCCTTTTAGGGCTCAAAGACATCACTTGATATGTTACATGATAGTCATTCTGTCATTGGCAGGGAGGTTTCACCACCCATGAATCCTCAGGTAACTGTCTTTCCACATCCATCGGCAGGCACTTTCTCTGTCTCTTGTCATCCATCTCTAAGAGCTGCCAGTGGGACCTATGATGACTCTTTTGACTATCCAAAGTTCACTAGATCTAAACCAGGTCAGTTCTACTTCTATATACTTAAATGGATAAGCTTAGGGAAAAACAAGCAGAAAAGAAATAGAGGCACCATGTACTCACAACCATATGGTGCTAGAATGGGAGAATGCAGTTTACTGCCACACTGCCCTCCAGCAACTCACAGTAGTCTTTGCTTCACTTGCCCCGGGAAGGTAAAGACCAAAAGCATGAGAGAGGTAGTAGATCACTCTTTTTGCATTGCATTCAGTTCCAGCTCAGCAGCTCATGCACATATAAGTATACAAAAACTATTTACAAGGAAAATACAAGGTAATTTTGCCTTTGAGAGAGGAGGGAAGAACTAGCAGCTGGGAATGTCAGGAAAAGTCTCATGTAGGAGGCAATATTTGATCTCAGCTTAAGCTAGGGATTCTAAGAGGCAGAGGTAATGATATCCCTGCTCTCACTGAGCATATAGTCTAGTAGGAGGATGGGATACATGTTTATACCAGAGCAAGGTTGAGATTCAGGGAGAAGGTCAAGTGAGTTAGTTTTTTTATCCTTTTTTTTGTGCATGAGTGTACCATAAGATGCTTCTAATGCATTCAGTAAACCTAATAGTTAGCAGGGGAGTGTGGAATAATGTTTCTTTCTTGAGATTCCAAACTGGATAAGCACAGCTAACCCTAGTCTTCTGGTTGTAAGTCCTTCTGAGCCCTGTGTTTATGTGACTTCCATCAAATTACTTCCTTCTTCTGAGAGTCTGTATTCTCCTGGGTAGAAGTAGAGAATTGGTAATATAAAAGATGCTAACACTGAGCTGAGGATTAAGTGATTTCAAAGTCATGCAAAGCACTTTGCCAATTTGCTGTTGAAATGGGTGATACCAGTCAATTAAAACAAAATCAGTTAAGCAAAGAACCTGTTCCTAATATTTCAGAGTCATTGCAATTAGCTTTAAAAAAATCATTTCATTATCTCCTCCTCGTCAATTTACTTGCCTTGACCCAATGTAATTTCATTGACTCAAGGGAGAAAATCTCACTACTTCTCTCTGGAGACCATTCTACAGCCTAATAGATCTTACTCTTTGAATATTCCCTCCACTAACTAGCCTATATTCTCCTTCTGACCAAAATAATAATAATCTGACAATAGAGGTGAGACTGTGGGACCTTACCATGATGGCTCATAATGAGAGGTCCCATCTCCTGCAGCATCATCATCAGAGACCATGTTCTATCTGGAGCTTGGGTTCTCTGTTCATCAAAGTTTTCTAGTGGGGTCAGCTCGTGATGACAACTTATATTTGTACAGTGTTTAATGTCTATTATGTGCTATACGTTAGATCAGCGAGTTAGAACTAGAAAACATCTTAAAGGCCATTTAATCCAGCCCTTTAATTTTATAGATGAGAGAATAGAGGCCAAGTTAAGTTATTTAACTCTCACCTGTGGCTTGAAGAAATTGTAACATATGCAGCAGTCACACACCATCTTGGCAGACAGGCTAAACCAGGCTGAGGGTAACTGACAGGCCTCAAAGCCATTGGAGAATTAGGGGGATATCTACCCCAAGCATGCGAAGACTTTCCCAGGTGGGATGGGTAGGTGAGAATAATTTGTTCCAGTGGCCATGAAGGTGACTGAAGCAAGCTTGGTCAAACATGGAAGACACCAGGATCATCTACTACATCCTGGGCCACCACTAGTCATCCTGACTTTTGTCCCACCACTGGACTTCAACTCTAGAAGAGAGAGTGAGGCTGATGATTTTGCTCAACTGTGCCTCACTTAAATCCAATTCATGGGCGAGTCAGAACATCATCAAAAATGAAGGAGAAACAACAACAATACCAGGGGCAAACTGTAGATCCAGGATTGGAGAGTAGGTCTTCCTTCTACTTCTAAATCCATTATCCTTTCCATTATATCATACTGTGCCCCAATACAGAGGGGGATAGAAAGGTAATTATGTCCATTTCATAGGCAAAGCAACTTAAGTTTGGAGATTAGGGGACTTGTCCAAGGTTACACATCTAGTAAGTCAGAGAACTAAACTCAGGTATTGTGACTGCAAGTATAGTGGGGTTTTTTTCTCCTATTTTCACTATTTGGAATTAGTCATCTTCAGGTATCAAGTATAATTCAATGATTATATGCTGTAAACCAGGAAGAGACCTTAGAGATCACCTGATCTAAATCTTTTAGCTTAAAGTTGAGGAAACTGAGTCCTAAAGAGGTAGAGACACTTGATCATTAAACTATAATTGAAGGAAATCACAGGGTTTTTGTTTGAGACAATATGATACAAAGAAACAAACACTGGCTTAAGAATCAAAAGACTGGAATTCATAAAGAAGTATGCATATAATAATTTTACATATGCATGTATGAATATAGTTTGTATATATGTATGTATATATACATATATGCATATATGTATATGTATACACACAGGCACATATTTGTGTCTGATGGTAGCCATCTCTAGGGCAGGGTGGGGGAAGAGGAGAAAAAAAAAGTTTACACGATAATTTTATTATATATTTAAAAGGAATAGCAAGTTGTAAATAATACATTTGCAGTTTCATGTGCAATCATCTCTTTTCACACTGTTATAGAAGTGCTTGTTTTATTTCATAAATTAAAAATAAAATAAATAAATTCTACCTCTGATGCTTTCTACCTATTTGACCTTGACAAGTCACTTTATTTCCCTGGTCCTCAGTTACCTCATATGTAAATTAAGGGGGATGGACTAGATGACCTCAGAAGCCCTTTCCAGCTTTAAATCTGTGATCCTGAAACAAAGTTTATATTGCCTTTTCATGACCAGCAGGGGATCCCTTTTACTTTCCCTCTGCATTGACATCTTTTTAAATATAGACCCTGGGAACCATGCCATGCTGTTTTCCTTTTTGCTTTTAAGATTGCATTAGTTGGTTTCTAAAAGTCCTGCTAAGATACTTTTCTAAGAGTCAGCTTTACTGTGTGCTCTGTTTTCCGAGAATTACTAAGACCGGTAGAAGAAAGCAATACATTATGTGAACATGACCAAAGTTTTTGTTTTGTTTTGAGGTTTTTTTTTTTTTTTGGCCAGAAACTGGGTCATCAATCCTTTTTTCCTCCCCATGGGAATGAGGGCTGAAGGAGCTGCATCATAGAGGAACCTTCTTTGGAGGTCAATTTGTGTAGTGTGGGAATCTGTTCAATGACGAGAGTATCAGCCACTTCTTATAGACACAGAAGTAATGGATATTCATCATTATTATTGATGAATATTATTATACCTTATTCTCTCTGTTACAACTAATGTGAATGTAAGTTACAAGGTTAAAAACTAGAGGGTATGGCCCCTTTGCTTCAGTAGATAGTGTAGCTGCAGACCCTATGGTAAGGAGTTAAGAGGCAGTTTGATATTGTGGATAGTGTTTCTCCAGGAGTCAAAAATATTGGAGTTTGAATACTGCCTCATATTCAGACACTTATTAACTATGGAACCCTGGGCAAGTGAGAAGATCCTAGGGAGAATATGGCCATTAACTGCACAAGATAACAAAGCTTGGAGCGGTTGCAATCTACACCAATGAGGGAAATCGCCACACTTTTGATTTCCAAGTCCTATCTCACCTAATACTTGATTCTGATGATATTATTTTCATTGCTTTATCTATATGAATAAAAGCAATTACTGGCCATCAAAAAAATCAAGGAAATTACAAGGTTTCTTCTTTACTCCAATGACACATAAACAGAGAGAGCCAGAAAACAGGAAACAACCACAGAGAACAAAAGAAAGTTTTGTAGGCACTGTTAATTGAGGAAGAATTTCTTTAAGAGGATTCTGTATGGGTTACGCCACAGGGGAGAAGGGAAGTGGGGTCTTTAGTTGTGGTTAAAGAAAATACCCTTCATCTCCCAAAAAGGTGAGTATGAGAAGTGATGAGGGTAAGGAAGAGAGAAAAAGGAAGGAAGAATGCTTCTTGTTTCTTTCTCCCCTCTCTTACCTAGAGACATACTTTCAACAGAGCTGCAGCTAAGAATTCTAGTTCCTGGGACATGTTCATGTAAGGAGGATGAGAGTGGCTGAGGTAGGAGATGGATCTAAGCTTATAAGTTCACTGTCCAAAAGAGTATTTAGTGTCCTCTAGGGTAAAAACATACACTCAGCCTAGCATTTAAGGCCCTCCACAATCCTACCTTTGTAGTTTTATTTTCTACCCTTTGTGCACCATAAGTTTCAGCTAAACAGGGGTCCCTACTAGCTCCTAGGATCCTATGTTTCATCTCTTGTCTTTGTGATTTTCTCTGTTCTTGGAATGCACTTGACCGTATCTCTGTCTGTCAGAATCTTTATCTTCTATCAAGGCTTGGTCTAAGTATCAGCTCCTCCATGAAGCTTTCCTGTGACTTCCCCTTCCAATAGCTAGTGCTCTTCCCTTCCTCAAATTACTTCATGTTGACTTATCTGTGTACTTGCTGTGGGTTCCTAGAAGAATGTAAGCACCATTCTGTCAGAAGCCAGAATGTTTCCCCCTCACCTGAACTGCCTAAGGCCCTGACAGGATACTACCCTGAGACCAAACCCCTGTTGAAAATAAAAACCCACCTGAACTCATTCATCAAATTCCCCCCTGGTCATACCTTCCCTATCTCAATGATTGTGAACCTCCAACTTAAACTGATTCTCTGTTCCCCACTGCTTGACCTTTTATTCCCTTTTCCCCCAAGCCAACCCCCATAATATTCCACTCTAAAGCTGTCCATCCTTTCCACTGTGCCTTCTGGAATACTTGCTTCATAGACAACTTTCTTTCTTCGTAAATCTTTTCCTTTCCCCCTCCTTCAATCTTCTTCCTCTCACCTAATTTTGACTTCCTTAGAATGAAAGCTTCCCTGGTCTCCTTTTTCAACACTGGTTGCACTTTTATTGATTTTGCCCCCTTGCTGCCAGGAGTTCTAATAATTTTGCTCCACATTGCCACATCCAGCTTTCCCTCCACCATTATCACTCAGTAACTTTGCCTCCTTTGAGATTATTCAATCCAGATCAACTACGCACTCAAAATTCTGGTAGCTATTGTCTACTGACCTGGAGAATGTTTTCTTAATGAATTCAGTGACTGGCTTACAGTTTTTCTCTTCTATTTAATTCTTGCCGTCATACTAGGGAACTTCAATTCAGTCTCTTAAAGACTCTAAGTTCACAGTTCTTCAACTTGCTCATATCATATGACCTACTCTTTGACTTTACCTTATTCACACAGAAAAAATGGTCATACCCTTTTATGTTACCATCACTTACAAATGTACCACTTTCATGTTTGTGAACTCTAAAATTCCTTTATCTGATTACAATCTATTGTCATTGCATCTATTTCCTGCCTTACAACTCTGAAGTTTGTTCTTTGGCATCACCTTAACTCCAATCTCTTGATTTCTCAGTTCTTCCCCAGGTTATCACTCTTGCACTAGCTGTACTCTCTTCCCTTCCCCATCTTGACCCCTTGGTGAACTGGTTCAATTCTATATACCCTCCTTTTCTTAAGTCCCTTGACCCTTGTCATATTGCCAATATTGCCCTGAAAAGCCTTATCCATGGAATACTTCTATCACCTGCAAACTTCACTCTCACTGCACCACAACAATGCTTTTATACTTCCCTAATTAACTATCCAATTCACTCCAGTAGGTCTTCTCAATCTTTTTATCTCTATTCAAACCTCCCATGGCTCCCCATCCTGCTCCTCTCTTACCTGATAACCTTGCCTCATATTTTACTGAAAAAAAATTAGGTGATTCACTAAGAACTCCCTCTTTTCTCTTCTTCCTCATCTAACATCTCCCAGATGCTTTCTGTTACTTCCTTCACCATTGTCTCACACAAAGAGGTGGCCCTTCTCCTTGCCAAGGCAAACCCTTCTAAATGCACAAGTGCTCCAGCCTGTCTCCTCTAGCTAATCACCTCCTCCTTCATCCCAACTCTTTCACTTATCTTCAATCTCTCCCTGTATGCCGGCTGTTTCTATACAGCTAACAAATGTGCCTATGTACTCCCCATCCTCAAAAAGCCCTCAGTTGATCCATCTACTCTCATTAAATATCCTTTGACATTTCTTCTCCCCTTTGTGGCTAAACTTTTTGAGAAGACCACATATAATTGATGCAACCACTTCTTTTCCTCTTACCCTTTTTAACTTTCTAAAGTCTGGTCTTTGACCTTATCATTCAATTGAAGCTGTTCTCTTTAAATTTACCAATGACCCTTAATTGTCAAATCTGACAAGCTTTTAAAAATCCTCATCCTTATGGGGCCCAGATGGTTTAGAAAAGGCAGCAGCTCACCTGAGCTCTCCTATTTTCAAACCAAACATCTCCAAACAACTTTAAATAATGCCATAAAACAATTCATGGATCAGCAGAACCCACAAAAAGATAGGGTGAAATAATTTTCCAGGCAAAGACAACTTAGAAGGTCAGCAGGAAAGGTCTATCACACCTAGGTGAGATTAGAGCACAGTCCAGTTCAGGTCACATCAGCACAGCAAACCAGAAATAGATCTTGGGAGCCACTAAATCAACAGCAACAGCAGCAGCAGCAGCAGCTACTTTCAGAGCTCTCAGCCCACAGACAGTAAGGGGGTCAAACAATTGGTCAAAAGGAGGTCTCTTTGCTAGCCCATACTCATATCTTACTGATCTGAGCCCAGATGTGAGCTCCCCACCAAGTCCCTCCAAAAACCTATAAAAAAA
>CM053626.1:217905466-217928410 GCA_028646595.1 Phalanger gymnotis | reverse complement strand
TAGAAGGGAGGGCAGATGGCAGTGGAGTTAATCAAAAATAAACACTTTCGAAAAGGGACAGAGTCAAGGGAGAAAATTCAATAAAGGGGGATAGGTTAGGAAGAAGAAAAATATAGTTAGTCTTTCACAACATGAGTGTTGTGGAAGGGTTATACATAATGATATGCATGTGGCCCATGTTGAATTGCTTGACTTCTTAGGGAGGGTGGGTGGGAAGGGAAGAGGGGAGAGAATTTGGAGCTCAAAGTTTTAAAAAATAGATGTTCAAAAACAAAACCAAAAAATTTCTGCATGCAACTAGAAAATAAGATACACAGGCAATGCAGCATAGAAATTTATCTTGCCCTACAAGAAAGAAAGGCAAAAGGTGATGGAAAGGGAGTGGGGTAACAGAAGGGAGGGCTAACTGGGGAACAGGACAACCAGAATGTATGCCATCTTGGAGTGGGGGGGAGGGTAGAAATGGGGAGATAATTTGTAATTCAAAAGCCTGTGAAAATCAACGCTGAAAACTAAATATATTAAATAATAATAATAAAAAAAACTTAAAAAAGAAAAAAAAAAGAGGCCAAATGATACAAAAAGCCAATGAAGAGAAGAACGCCTTAAAAAGCAGAATTGGCCAAATGGAAAAAAAGGCACAAAAATTCACTGAGGAAAATAATCCTTAAAAAGTAGAATTGAGCAATGGAAGGTAATGATTTTATGAGAAATCAAGAAATAATAATACAAAACTAAAAGAATGGAAATAAAAACAGAAGACAATGTGAAATATCTCACTGGAAAAAAACAACTTACTTGGAAAATAGATTCAAGAGAGATCATTAAAATATGGGACTACCTGAAAGCCACGATAAAAAAAAAAAGAGCCTAGACATCATATTTCAAGAAATTACAAAGGAAAACTTTGCTGACATTCTAGAACCAGAGGGTAAACTAGAAATTGAAAATATCCTCAGATCACCTTGTATTGGCAATTAAGGTGGGACTTTTTTTTTTTTTTTACTGTTTTAGAAGGCTAAATTAATTGTCTTTGATTGAGCCTTACTAGGTACAAAGCTCCAGGCCCAAACCCCT
Organism: Phalanger gymnotis; assembly: GCA_028646595.1. Classification (NCBI taxonomy): domain Eukaryota; kingdom Metazoa; phylum Chordata; class Mammalia; order Diprotodontia; family Phalangeridae; genus Phalanger; species Phalanger gymnotis. The sequence continues at coordinate 217,927,333 of CM053626.1, read as the reverse complement.
AACTACTAGGTGCTAAGCCTATGTGGGCATGAAGCCCTCAAGGTGCTAAAGGGAGTTGCTAAGACCAGGGCCAATAGTAGGCACCTACATTCTGGTCACTCAGATGATGTTTGACATGTGAAAATTGTATAAAAAGAGAGAACAGAGTTATTTGCTTGAGGCTCTCATTCCTGAAGGAGTATTGGTGTGGGACTCTGGGCAGCCACTCTAACAGCCTCCCAGCTCATCATCCCAGATGTTGATGGTTTCTTGGTAACTGTGAATTGTATTTGGTCTGTTGATAATGTATATTTGTAAGTCGTTTGCATTTTCTCTGAAGTTCAGGGTTCTGGCTTTTCCCCCTGAACTAAGTGAATGATATTTGCATATTCGATTGAAATAAGATTGTTAACCCTCTAACATTACTTTCCTTAGTAAAGCAGATCAAAAGAAGCTGTGCTGGCAGCATTCTTGTTGTTGGGCTTATATTGGTCTTTAACCCCCACAGCAGCTACTAGCCCAATTGTTGCAACACACTTCCTGAAAGAGATCCCAAAATGAAACCCCCCCAACAATATTATATCCAAATTCCAGAGCTCCCAGGTAGAGGAGAAAATGTAAGCAGCCATAATGAAATTGTTCAAATGTTGTGGAGCCATAGCCAGGATAACACCTTTCTCAAATTGGATGTTCTATAGACATCTTCAACTCAACGTATCCCAAAGTGAACTCATTATCTTTCTCCTCAAACCCTTCACTATTCTTAATTTCTTTATTGTTTTCAAAGATACCACCAATTTCTCTCCTTTACTCCATCCTCAACACATTCTTGACTCTTCACTTTCACTCTCACCCTCCACCCCATATCCAATATGTTGACAATGCCTGTTGATTTTGTCTTCTTAACATCTCTCACATAGAAACTCCCATCTCTTCTCTCCTCTGAAACTGCCACCAGTGCAGGCCCTTATCACTTCATGCCATAATTTCAAGAGCTTGTGGTTGATCTCTCTGCCTCAGTTCTCTCCCCACTGACATCCGTCTTCCACTCAATGTCAAATTAACCGTCCTGAAGCACCGTGTTATTCTGAACATGTTATTCTATTCTCACACCCTCACACACCTCAATAAATCCCAGTGGCTCCCTGTCATATCCAACAACAAATACAAAACCCTCTGTTCGATATTCAAAGTCATTCACAACCTGACCCCCTCCTAAATTTTCAGTCTTTTTACCTTATCCTATCTCCAGTCCCCAATTCCCCCCACAAAATCTGTGATGTAGAAACACTGGCCACCCTGCTCTTTCTCTCACAAAATATTTCCTCTTTCTATTCTGCATTTTAGCCTGTCCCTCTGTATCAACAATGTTACTAGCAGCGGCTGCGGAGGTGTAAGACCAACAGCACCAGCACACAGGAGGGCTGCTAGCAGTTTCTTTGATCTGCTTTTCTAAGGAAAGCTACTTTAAGGGGTTAACAATCTTAATTTAATTAAACATACACATATCATTCACTTAGTTCAGGGGAAGAAGTCAGCACCCTGAACTTTCAGAGAAAATAGAAACAGAAATTACAAACAATAATTATGAGCAGAGAGAATAACAGAAACCAACAGACTTCTATCTGTCTGAACAAATCATAATACATAGTTACCAGAGAGAGAAGCACCAACATCTGGGTTTTCAAAGCAGGGGAGGTGCTCTTAAGGGTACCCAGAGTCTCATTTGGCCAAGCCATGTGACCACTCTTCCAATGAGTGAAACCCCCAAAACAAAAACACCAACCTCAGATCACATTCACAGTACTCAGGGCCCTGGGGCTTAGCACTTACTTAGCTAAAGGGTGTGGGGCCTGGGGGTGGGGCCTGGGGCCTGGGGCATTCTTGTTTCTTAAGCACATCGTCAAAGACTCTTGATTCAATCAAAGACTCCCAATGAAACAAAGGCAAGATTATCAAAGGTACTTTATTACCTTGGTGCTGAGAAGCTTTCCAGAACAAAAGACAACAAAAAGTCCCACTTTGCTTGCTATTAGATTTGAAAGGCAAGACTAATCAAAGGTACTTGACTGCCTTAGTGCTGAGAAGCACTCCTAAAGAAAAAACAAAAGCCACCCCACTTTCCATAACACCCTTATGCTAGGAAAGCTCTCCATACTCATCTCTTCCTCTTGGCTTCTTTTATATCCCAGTTGATCTCCTACCTTCTATAAGAAGTTTTTCTTGATTTCTCCTAAAGTTAATGCCTTCCCTCTAATGATTATTTCTAATTTATCCTGTATATATCTTATTTGTACATGTCGTCTCTCCAATTAAACTGTGAGCTCCTTGGGAACAGGAACTCTCTTTTGTCTTTCATTATATCCCAATCCTCACAGAATGTTTGTCATATCTTCATATATGCTTATTGTCTGACCAAGAAATAGGATTGTTTCATTTTTTATTTTTATTTATTTGATTTTTATTTTGTAGTGTAATGCTCTGCACATAAGTATTTGTTGGCTTGTGCTGAGTAATAAGCAAACATTAAATTTACTATTAGATGAAGCATTTATTAAATGCTAATTTATTATGTGTCAAGCACTGTGCCAAGTGCTATGGATACAACTGCAAGCAAACAAGATAGCTCATGTCTTAAGTTTATATTCTAAAACGAGAAGACAAAATATAAAGGGTAGCTACAGAGGTGGGCAGGGCTAGGCTGCTGGTGAGGAGGCACAGCAGTATGGAGAGTAAGTTCAATGAGAGTGATCTTCACAACTCTATAGTACATAATAAGGGATTATTAGACCTACTCTTTAGAGCTGGGGAGGCTGGGAGGTCAGGCAGCTTATCCAAGAATCCCAGCCAAATAACTGTTGACTAGGACAGAAGATCAGAATTTCTAGCTTGCAGTATTTTTTCATAACCCTGCCTTCCAAATACTTTTGAAGTGAGTGTGGGAATGAATGAATGAACCATGAATTAGCCATGCTTAGTTTAAGAGAGACAAGGAAAAGCAGATTACTCTACAGATGGGCCAAGTGAGAGACAGCAGATGGCTGCCACCTGAACATGAAAGTGTGCAGTTGATAATGTAATGTTTCCTTTCATTTTGTGTTTAAATAATGATTTTGATTTAAATATCCAAAGGAAGGGAATTTGGTATCTGCTAGTTCAATAAAATTTTTCTCATGACCATCCCAGATTTATAGACTGTGACCATTTTGTTTTAACTGTGTGGTTAGAATGAATGAATTTAACTCCACATGCCAAAATTCTATGGGTAGAATTGCTTTGAGATTATTGGTGATGGGAGTGGGATAAGGAGGCATTGGAGGGAAATGTAAGCTGGAAGCCTAGATTTAACTCAACATAAGATTATGGTTTCAATTTCAATATTGCTATTAATAGCTTTGTCTTGTTATCACTGAGAAATAATCTTAGTTTTTTAACTTGAATATAGATATTTGGAGCTAATAAGTAATCCCCAAGAAGAAAAGCCTGGTTTAGTATCCTAAATAGATGGATTGGTAAGTAGATAGAAAGATTAGATGGATAGGAAGAAAGGAAAGAAGGCAGGAAGGATGGAAGGAAGGAAGATGGATAAATGCTAGAGCATTTATCAGATGCTTGCTACGTGTCATGCACTGTGCTAAGCACTGAGAATAGAAATACAAGGAAGCAAGACAGTCCCTGCCCTCAAGGAGCTTACGTTCTAATGAGGGAAGCTTCAGGGTCAGCTATCTGGTACAGTGAATAGAGTGCTGGGTCTAGAGTCAGAAACATTCATCTTCCTGAGTTCAAATCTGGCCTCAGACATTTACTAGCTATGTTGCTCTGGGCAAGTCACTTAACCTTGTTTGCCTCAGTTTCTTCTTCTGTAAAATGATCTAGAGAAGGAAACGGCAAATCACTTCAGTATCTTTGCCATGAAAATCCCAAATGCAGTCACTAAGAATCAGACATGACTGAAATGACTGAACAACAACAAATTTCTGACTCCAAAGCCAATGTTTTTCCTCACTGCACCATGCTGTCTCAAAAGCAGTAGCATTCAATAATAACTAGAACTAATCCCTTTATAGCACAAATGCCAAAGAAAGAAGTCAGTCTGAGAGTCCTGAGGGACTGCCATCCCTCTTCCCCCACTTCATTCCCAACATCCAGACTCAACAGCCAGCACATGATCATCCTTCTCTTCTACTTTGAAGAGTTGGGAGTCAAGGCACTAACAATCCCCTCCCCCTCCCTCCTTATTGCCCCTCCTTGCTCATTAAATATTAGAATCAGCCAACAATAGTTATACAGGCATCAGCTTATGTGCTGCATGCATGGGAATACATACACATACACACACACACACACACACACACACACACACACACACACACACACACACACACACACCATCCTACAAGGAAGAAATAGCCAGAACATTGACAGACCATTTTTGAAAGAGTGTAAATTCCTAATCTAGATATTTCATCAGATATTCAAAGCTGTCTCCAGCTGGTAGACAAGTGAATTGAGTCAAGTAAATGTTACAAAGATATTACAAAGACATCAGCTCAGCCACTGTTTTGAAAAGTACTATTCTGTTGCTGAGACATTGATCTAATCTGTTATTTTCCTCCTTGGCACAGTGAAATTTGAACACAGCCACACAAGCTGGTTGGACTATCTTGACTGGTTGGACTATAGCATTTAATGTCATTTCTGTTGCCTTGGCAATTTGTCCTGCATTGTCTTATGGCATCTTTTTTTTTTTTTAAATAAAATCTTGAATTGTTATTTAAAACTTACACATTTAGCTATTTATGCCTATCTCCCTGTAAAGAGTGGAAGGCCTTTCAAAGTTACTCCTATCTCACAGAAGGCTTAACACAATGACTTGCGTGGAGTAGGTGTTGAATAAATGCATAAATATCAATTGATTAATTTATCCAAAGAATGAGGAATTCTAAGTAGTCCCTCCCCGAACAAAAACAAAACAAAAACAAAACAATCTACATAGATGTAGAGGAGAAATCCTGACCTCTATTTCTCAAATGCTTAGGACTGAAAGGTGCTCTTTCAATAAAAGATACTCCCTAGATTATATTTTTAGAAGGCTATGTATGAATCCAATATAAAGTAGTGTTTTCTAGCATTTACTCTAATAGAGTGAAGAGAATCTACAGCATGGTTGATGGAAAAGCAACATGGAGTCTAGTGAGCTAAGTTATTGTAAAGATGAGAGTGTTGGGAAAGGACACACAGAGGTGAAGACCTTGCTATCACATTCTAAAAGCCTAATTTTCTGTCTTGTTTCTGAGGACTGACTCCAATGCTAAGTAAGATAACTTACTAAACTGTTGCACTGAGATTGAAAAGGGAGTGATTAACCAGAGTAGCTTTGAACTCTAACCTTTAAGCAGCATGAGTAAGAGTAATCTGTGTGACTCATTTTTGCCATGTTAGAGAGACAGATGGGGAGCCAGCAGGATCAATTGGGTGGTAAACTAGTGTTCCCCTGGAAGTATAGGAGTTGGTAGTTCTTTGGGATAGATGCAAGTAACATTTTCTGCCTTGTTCAATTCTTTGTTATTATTTCTCTTGCTATTCTGTTTCACTAAATGACTTTTGTGCTGAATTCACATGTCATCTAGTGTGGTCTAGAATACACAAGCATTGGTGAGAGCTTGGAGGTATGGATTTGAATAGATTACGACACAAACAATATTTTCAACTTGGATCTAACTGAAAGGGATGCTATACAAATAAACGGAATATTTGAATCCCTGACCTCTTTTTAGCTTGCTTGTTCTCTTTTTCTTAAGTCACCAGCATCTGTTGCCCCTCTAATATCTCTTGCTTCTTTAGTATTTCCCTAGGGCCAGACTGGTGCTTCCTCCCCACTCCTCCCTCCTCCCACCCCCAACCATTAACTTTATAAACATCTGGGGCTATGTGCCCTGATTTCATATTCTGCAGTAGCAGCAACCCCTGAACATCTTCCCAATCTCTTTGGACTTTCCTGTGCATGGAGACTACATGCCCTAGGGCACAATGGCTGAGTTTCATACAACATTATCAACCAATTGGAAATAACTTTATGCACAGAACTTTTACCTATTCCTCTGACAATGAAAGAATACTAGTTTGTATATTATAGTAATTTTGGGGGTAATTTCTTTTAACCATCTAGGACTATTATATCTTACCTGGAAATGAATAGAGAGGGCAAATGCAAACTTGGAGTAGTCTATATAATGACAATTTAAAAAATTGCTAGCATTTATATAGCATCTTAAGGTTTTCAAAACCGTTTACAAATATTATTGCTTTATGGGGCATAGAGATCTACCGTGCCCTACAAGAAAGTAAGGGAAAGGGGGATGGGAGGGGAATGGGGGGACGGAGGGGAGGGCAAACTGGGGAACAGGGCAAACTGGGGAACAGGACAACCAGAGTGTACGCCATCTTGGAGTGGGGGGGGTGGAAATGGGGAGAAAATCTGTAATTCAAACGCATGTGAAAATCAATGCTGATAACTAAACATATTAAAAATAAATTTAAAAAAAATATATTATTGCTTTAATCTCTCAGCAACCTGGGAGGTTGGTGCTATTATTGTCTACATTTTCATAGGTGAGGAAACTGAGAGAGGTTAAGTGATTTGCCCAAAGTCACATTGCTAGAATGTGTCTGAGACCAGATTTGAACTCATGTCTTCCTAAATCAAGTCCCAACACTCTATCCACTATACCACCTTAGCCGCCTTGGTGTGTGGCAAGACCTGAAGAGTCTCAGAAAGTACCTGAAGAATCAAGGGAAGGAACTGGACTGGAGATTCATTTATCAATTCTGTTAGAATAGCCATGTAGGCAACACAGTGGGTGTGTAGAGGTGGGAGGAAAATAGATGGAACTATTGAGGTTAATGAGTCTTCTCCCAAATAGAACCTATCAAGGCAAGTCTGGCAATTGTTTCCAGGCTCACTCCAACTTTGAGTCGGTGCTGTTCTTACAGCACCATGGTCTTCAGGAAGTTTTTAGCAGACAATGTAAGTGATTTTTCTCCACATCATGCCTATTGATTTGTCTGATGTCTCATCACCCTTGTAGAAGTCACAAAATGAATACAGGAGACAAGTCCTGTGGGAATATATGTAAGTAAACTTGAAGAAGAGGTTATGGGCCTTGGAGTAGATGGCAGAAACATCCCCTTTTTTTGAGATGGGGGCGGGGAGGTTCCTAAGGTAGTGTATCTACAATTTGACACTAAGAAATTCATGTTCCTGAGTTAACAAGATTATAGCTTGAAGGCAACACCTTTCATCATTACAAATACAGCATGGGAGGAGATGCAATTAGAAAATGGTTCATGTTAAAAAGCCTAGGGGTTTTAGTGAAGGTATGTGGACTTTTAATATGTATCAGTAGTGTAAGGTAAAAAAAAAACCAAAAAACATGAAAACAAAACTTTTAAAAAGGATACCATGGTATAATGGGAAATCATTGGATTTGGAATCAGAAGCCCTGAGTTTCACACACTGTGGTCATCAATTTCCTTATCTTTAAAATAAGGGAGATGAGCTAGATGCTTTCCAAGGCCAATCCAATGGCCCTTCCTTCTCTGCTACTAACTAGGTGTGTGACCTTAGGCAAATCACTTAACTTCTCTGCACCTTTGATTCTGCATCTGTAAAATTAGAGCAAAGATACACTACCTACATAACAGAATGATTATAAGGTCCAAATATAATTATGTCAGTGAAGTATTTTCTATGTATAATCTGTGATTCCAGTCAAACCTGGAACATTTTGCATGAGACTCCTTATTGGTGCTAATATTACTTTCTGTGACTTTGTGAGGGGCAGAATTGATGTAAGAACTTTGAAGGAGAGAGACATTCCCCATCCTTCTTTGAGAGTGAGACTCTCATGGTCTCAGATTCTCTTTGGTACTGTGTCCAGAGAGCTGAGAAAGACTCTTGCAGATAAGTGGGGGAATCCAGCTCTTCAACATCTCTGATTTCCTGCTTACATCTCTAGAAGCTTCAGGGAATTTCCCCTTGGATGAGATTAGGATCTCTTTCCTGATGGAGTAAAATCCCAGCTCACTCCTATCTAAATAAAGATCACTCACTCTTGTGTATTTTCTGGCATATTCTAATCTGTAGAATTTCTCTAATTTACAGAAGTCTACTTTACCAATTTGTTCTCCCCCCCACCCCCAACTTCCTGCAACCCATGCTCAGCTCTTTTAAGTATTCTCTTTTACTATTAGACTCTAAAGCAAGGACTGTCTTTGTGTTTGTATTTCTATCCCCAGTGCTTAGCATAGTACCTAGCACATAGTAGGTCCTTAATTAAATGCTTGCTGTCTGCTTGCTTTCTCTGCTTCTGTTTGTCATATGCTTGGGCAAGTGAGTTTATTCACCATTCACTATTTGTGATGGTCTTTTGTGTAATTAGCATTTGTCCAAAAAGAATTAAACACCTAATAGCTATTCTCTCTCCCTTCCCTCTCCTAGGGAACCAAGGAAGAAAGCAGCATTTTCTTTTGGTTTTGAAACTAAAATTTTGTGCCCCTACATCAGCAATATTTAGGAGGGTGGCTAGCTATAATTTTATTTCAGTACACCTGTGAGACAAGAACAGAGTAGCCAGGCTTCTCTTGCTACCTTGACACAGGAAACACAATCTCTCTTGGAGAGGGTATTTATTAAATTCCAAAAGTCTTTGTCAATGTCTTCCTTTACTGCCTGTCTATACATTTAGACATCCCATGTGAACATACATAAATTGCATTGATATCTTACACACATTACATAGAGCACAAAGCCCTCTAAGATCTAAGGGGCTCAATGTTAGATCATGGTAAGAGCTATAGATATGGAGTCAGCAGACTTCTTTTCAAATCCTAGTTCTATTATTTATCATCTGTGTGACCCTGAAAAAATCATTTAACTTCTGGGCCTTCTGTAAAATGAAAAGGTGGAACAAATGCTTTATGAGGCCCTTTCCAATTCTCTGATACTTTGAATCCCCACCTTTGCCACTCACTAGTTATATGACCTTAGGCATATCACATAACTTTTTGAGGCTTATTTTCTACAACTGTAAAATGTGCATAATCTTATGCACACCACCTACTTCACAGAGCTGTTGAGAGGAACCAATGTAATGATATTTGTGAAGTGTTTTATAGATGAAAATGTGCTTTATAAATGTAAACCAAATGAAATAATGCACGTAAAGTTCTTTACAAATCTTAAACTGCTATATAAATGCTAGCTATTATTATTAATGATAGTAGTATTATTAGACAGCATTAATAATGAAGTGAGTGTACTGTGCTGAGCAAGGAAGGAATGCAATATTTGTGTAGTACTTTGCTTTGGTCAGGCCACATCTGGAACATTTTGTCCATTTCTGGGCAGATATTTTAAAAGGGAAATTGATAAGCTGAAACATGCATAGAGAAGAGCAACTAGAATGGAGAAAGGAATAGAAACCATGCCATCTGTGCAAAATTTGCAGGAAGTAGGAAAGTTTAGCTTATAGACTGCTTGAACCAATTAACTCTGAAAGAGATCAATTACACAGTAATGGAGAGGGATTTGGGGGGTCATAAGTGTCTGGGAAGCCTGCTGCCATTACCTGGAAGGGGCACAACACCTAAATATTTGATATTTTAAGGCAACCTCCATATTGTTAGGGGAGCATTGCGAGGTGGTTGCTTCTATTATCATAATAGTTCTTCCATGTGATACATGTTCTGAGAAGAATTCACTCTCTGGGCTCTGGACTTTGGAATAGTGATGATGAAAGGTAGGAGGAATGGAGTCTTTACCATACACTGAGGTAGGTGTAACCATTCCAGGTCACAAAAAGCCCCAGCTATGATTTTTGAGATGTGGCACTCTGGCAGATCCAGTGGTCCTGTGGTTACCTCACAAGTCTGGCACGTGGGGTGCCAGGGAGAATTTAGAACAAAGAATGTGATCAGGCAGCACTATTGCCTATAACAGGTATGATAACATTAGCTTATTCGGGACAACCTTTTAAAAAATTGCCTTTAAATAAACACTAAAGCCTCTGGTCAAGGAGGAAAGAAGAGGATAAAAGACATCTATGACAGAAGATCATTCCATAGTCCTTCCAAAGGCTCCCTAGTTAGCCCTGTGTGGACCAACATACATGAGCCTCAAGGTCTTGGGGCACTTTCATGATTTCAGCTTGCATCACACTGATGGGTTGAGAGCCATTTTTTCCCCAGTAAATGTTAGCTCACCCAAGTCACAAAGTGGGCCCTATGCCATCCCCTCTTTCTCAATGCTCCAAGGGATCTAAAGGAGATCCATGAACTCTTCAAGACCCTATTTCAGCTGACAAAACCCAGGTGTCTTTAGAGGCCAGACACATAGCATTTGGTGCTCCATGGCAGCTTTTTTTTTTTGATTGACCAGTCATGTCTGACTTTCTGTGACCCTATTTTCTTGGCAAAAATACTAGAGTGGTTTGTCATTTTCTCCTCCAGCTCATTTTTACAGATGAGGGAACTGAGGCAAACAGCGTTTATTGATTTGCCCAGGGTCACACAACCTATAAGTGTCTGAGAAAAGCTTTGAACTCAGGTCCTCCTGATCCCAGGATCAGCATTCTATCTATTACATGACCTAGGTGCTCCAGCACTCATGTTTATATATGTCTAATCTAGTCTGATGACACTCACTAATGCAAAAACCCTCTTAAGCCCTTGATTAGCACTATTTAGGACCATTTATCATCATTCTTTGATAAACCAGGTTACCTATTAGTTGAGTCTGCTTAGAATTTAGGAGGGCCACAGTAGCATATGATGTTTAAACTATGTTCTCTGGAGTGTTCAAGGCTACAAGAGAAATATTTTGGTTCCATTAAGATAGGTTCTAATGATGATTTTGAGTTCCAGGACATTTTGAACAACAAGCACAGGAAGGGCACTGTTACTACCTAAATGACTGGAAGGAGTTCCAAAGTATCAGGTATAAGAACAGGTGGAAGATATTCATGTCCCTTTAATTATTAAACATTTCTCACAGAAAGACCCTGAGTATCCTTCAATTTTTCAGAGATCATTGCTATATCCCCCTCACCCACAAGGAGGGGGAAATTAGGAGGATATTATCAGGAATCTCTTCTTAGCAAAGGAGGGTAGGCAATGTGGTGGGGGCGGGGAGAACAAGAGGAATCATATTGCCAGGTGAGGACACTGGCATTTCTGTCCATTCCAAGGTTCCACTGATCCAGCATATTTAAAGAGAGAATATAATGCTGACATTGCTGGCAGATTGGGACTAGTCATTCTGTGAGTGTAGAGAATTTCACTGAGAAGTGAAAGCAAAAAGGCATATAGTATTATAGTTATTGTTAAGCTATCTATACTATTCATTAGTCCTCCAGTGTCTGGCCCACTCTGTGTGTTTTTTTTCTTGTGTGTGTGTGTGCATCCTACTGGTACATTGAACCTCACAGTAAGGCAAGTGGGAGGGCAGCAGATGGTGTATATTTTCCCCAAGGTGTCATATGGTCTGTGGCCACACACTGTTACATATTGTGGGCATAGTAGAAGTGGTACATCTATTAAATCCTGGCAGAGATTATTCCCTTCTGAGGGTATGCACAATAGGAGCTAAGGGTATGACAAAGTCTTAATTATTGGGCTAAATTCTTGGGCAGAGGGTAGCAAACTTAATCTACTGAAGGAGTGAGGAGTTGTCCTATTTTGCTTGGATTAAATGCTTTTATGGGGAAAGAGTGTGATAGAGAAGGGGATCATTTGGGATCGCTCAAAACCAACAAACTTTGAAAAAGGGGCTTGTATTACAAATACCTTCACCTCTGATTTAAGCAAAGGCAAAGCTGAATAAACAAATTCTTCTATAAGTAGGAATTACTTTTAGATTCTTTCCCCTTACCTTTGAAGCTCTCAGTAAGTCCTCAAAGCTTATGTGTCATGCAAAATACCTTTTCATGAACTGGATTCGGACTTGTTTATTATGCTTAGTTCAGGTCAGAGGCAGTATAGAACAATGTGTTAGAGAGAAAGAAGGAGCAGTAATAGAAAACAAAGGTAAAAACAGGTCTAAAATACAAGGTAGCCTAAACATTTTAGTACAATTTTAAACTACAGATTATACAACTATGTAGGAAAAGTTAATAGCCAGTGGTTGGGTTGTTCATAATTATTATATTTTCTCTGTCTTTCCCTTCCCACTGCTCCTATTCTCTCTCCATTTCTCTCTTCCTCTTTCTCTTCTTCTTCCTTCTTCTCCTCCATTCCCCCCCCACCTCTGTTTTCCTTTCTCCCCCTATAAATCCCACCCTAGAAATAGAGAGTATATTCACAGTCTAACTCCAAACTTATCACGATGGAAACTGAGACCTGATCTGTTTCCAACTTGGACCAGTTCATTCCTCCTTAGACAGCCGGTTTGCCCCATTCCCAGGAGTCCACCATATTGGAACTTCGTACAGGCACTTGATTGACTTACCTCACTGTATCTTAGGACTCCTAAACTCAAGAAATCCACCAGCTTCAGCCTCTCCTGTAGCAGAGATTGCAGATTGTTTGCCACCATGCCCTGTATACTATGTTTTCTAAATAAAAAAAAATCAGTGCACATGAGCAGACAAAGAAAGTTTCTGTTGCAAAGGCTCCATAAAAGCCCACTCTCTTTTCTTGCCATTTCTGTTTATTTTAGAACTAAAACAAAATGCTATAATTTTGTGATTTAAAACATACGCCAAACAACTTTTACCAAGAGGTAAAGTACCTGTAATATAACACAGCCTGGAAAAAGGCATGATCAAAAAAAGAGCCTGTGCAGCATCTTTCAAGAAATTCAAGGAAAACTGTCTTGATAGCCTAGAGCCAGAGGGTAAAATAGTCATTGGAAGAATCCATCAATCACTTCCTGAAAGAGATCCCAAAATGAAAACTTCAAGGAATATTGTAGCCAAATCCCAGAATTATCAGGTCAAGGAAAAAATACTGCAAGTAGCCTGAAAAAAACAATTCAAATATCAAGTAACTGCAGTCAGGATTACACAGGTCTTAGCAGCTTTTACAGTAAAATATTGGAGAGCTTGGGATATGATATTCTGGAAGGCAAAGGAGCTTAGATTACAACCAAGAATCACCTACCCAGCAAAAGTGCATATAATCTTTCAAGAGAAAAGATGGGCATTCAATGAAATATGGGACTTCCAAACTTTCTTGATGAAAAGACCAGAGTTGAGCAGAAAATTCAATCTTTAAATACAAGACTCAAGAGAAGCATAAAAAAAGCAAACATGAAAAAACATGCTATTCAATAAGATTAAACTGTTTACACCCCTACACAGAAAAATAATACCTATAACTATTGAGAACTATATCTCTATTAGGGTAGTTAGAAAAAGTATACATAAACAGAGAATGTGGGTATGAGTTGACTTTGATGTGATGATATAAATAAATTAAGCAGTGAAAAAAGTATTGTACTGGGAGAAGAGAAAGGTAGATTAGGATAAATTACATTACATGAAGAGGAACAAAAGATTTATTACAGTAGAGGGGAAAAAGGGTGGGGGTGGGCATTGTTTGAAACTTAGTCTCATCAGATTTAGCTCAAAGAAGGAATAACATACACACTGACTTGGGTACAGAAATTTATCTTAATCTATAGGGAAGTAGGAGGTGAAAGGGGAAAGAAAAGTGGGGGGGCACTGACAGAAGGGAGAGCATATTGGTGGAGGCAGCTGTCAAAAGCTAGCGAGGAGGGAAAGGTGAAAGGAGAGGGAGAATAATATAAATGGGGGTAAAATAGGATAGAGGGAAATACATAATTAGTAGCCATAGATGTGAATGAGAATGGATGAACTCTCCCATAAAATGTGAGTGGATCAAAAACCAGAATTCTACGATATGTTGTTTACAAGAAACACATTTGAAACTGAGAGATACATGCAGAACAAAGGTAAAAGACTGGAGCAGAATATATTATGCTCCAACTGAAACAAAAAAAAGCAGCGGTAGGAATCCTGATCTCAGACAAAGCAAAAACAAAAATAGATCTAATTAAGAGTTAAGGAAGGAAACTACATCTTGCTAAAAGGTATCAAAGACAATGAAGCAATATCAATACTAAGCATATATGTAACAAGTGTTATAGCATCCAAATTCTTAAAGGAGAAATTAAGTAAATTAAAGGAAGAAATAGACAGCAAAACTATACTAGTCAAACTTCCCCTCTCATAAATAGATAAATCTAACAAAAACAAAAAAGAAGTTAAGGAGGTGAATAGAATTTTAGAAAAGTTAGATATCATAGACCTCTGGAGAAAACTGAATGGAGATAGAAAGGAATATAGCTTTTCTCAGTGGTACATGGCACCTACACAAAAAATAACCATACATTAGGGCATAAAAATCTCACAATCAAATGCAGAAAAGCAGAAATATTAAATGCATTCTTTTCAGATAATGATGGAATAAAAATTACATGTAATAAAGGGCCATGGAAAGGTATATTAAAAATTAATTGGAAACTAAATAATCTTATCCTAAAGAATGAGCGGGTCAAACAACAAATCATACAATCAATAATTTCATCAAAGAGAACAACAATAATGAAACAACATACCAAAAAATCATGGCATGCAGCCAAATCAGTTCTTAGGGGGAAATTTTGTATCTCTAAATGCACACATGAATAAAATAAAGAGGAGATCAATGAGGCATACAACTAAAAAAGCTAGGAAAAGAAAAAATTTTAAATCCCCAATTAAATACTAAATTGGAAGTTCTGAAAAATCAAAGGAGAGATCAATAAAATTGAAAGTCAGAAATTGAAATAATAAATAAAGATTTAATTTTATTAAAAAAACCCAATAAAATAAATAAACCTTTGGTTAATTTAATTAAAAAAGAAAACCAAATTACCAGTATCAAAAATGAAAAGGGTAAATTCATCCCAAATGAAGAGGAAATTAAAACAATAATTAGGAGCTATTTTGCCCAACTGTATGCCAATAAATCTGACAATCTAAATGAAATGGATGAATAGCTGCAAAAATATAAATTGCCAAGGTTAACAGAAGAGGAAATAAAATAAGCAAGTGCATTTCAGAAAAAGAAATTGAACAAGCCAGCAATGAACTCCCTAAGAAAAAATTTCCAGGGCCAGATGGATTTACAAGTGAATTCTACCAAACATTTAAAGAATAATTAATTCCCAATGCTACATAAACTATTTGGAAGAATAGGCAAAGAAGGAGTCCTATCAAATTCCTTTTATGACACAAATACTGTGCTGATACCTAAATCAGGAAGAGCCAAAACAGAGGAGAAAAAAATATAGATCAATTTCACTAATGAATATTGATGCAAAAATTTTAAATAAAATATGATCCAAGGGATTATAGCAATTTATCATGAGGATAACACATTATGACCCAGTAGGATTTATACCAGGAACGCAGGGCTGGTTCAATATTAGGAAAACTATCAGCATAATTGACCATATCAGTAAGAAAACCAACAGAAATCATATGATGATCTCAATATGCAGAAAAAGCTTTTGACAAAGTATAGCATACATTCCTATTAAAAACAGTAGATACCATAGAAATAAATGGACCTTTCCTTAAAATGATAAATAGTATCTATCTATAAGAGTTAGCAAACATTATATGTAATGGGGATAAAGCAGAAGCTTTCTCAATAAGATCAGGGATGAAACAAGGAGTCTCATTATCACTCAGTATTGCTCAATATTGTACTAGAATGTTAGCTTTAGCAATAAGAAAAGAAAAAGAAATTGAAAGAATTAGAATAGGCAATGACGAAATAAAACTATCTCTCTTTGTAGATAATATGATGGTATACTTAGAGAATCTTAGAGATTCAACTAAAAAACTCCTAGAAGCAATTAACAACTTTAGCAAAGTTTAGCAAAACCCACATAAATCATCAGCATTTCTGTATATTACAAAGTTCATCAGCAAGAGATAGAAAGAGAAATCCCATTTAAAATAACTGTAGACAATACAAAATATTTGGGAGTCTACCTGCCAAGACAAACCCAGGAACTATATGAACACAATTACGTAACACTTTTCACACAAATAAAATCAGATCTAAACAAGTGGAAAAATATCAATTGCTTATGGGTAGGCTGAGCTAATATAAGAAAAATGACAATTCTAACTAAATTAATTTACTTATTCAGTGATATAACAATCGAACTACCAAAATATTTGATAGAGCTAGAAAAATAATAACAAAATTCATCTGGAAGAACAAAAGGTCAAAAATATCCAGGGAATTAATGAAAATAAAATGCAAAGGAAGGTGGCCTGCCTGTACTAGATCTAAAACTATATTATAAAGAGATAATCATCAAAACTATTTGGTAGTGGCTAAGGAATGGAGTTGTGTATCAGTGGAATAGGTTAGATATACAAGACATAATAGTAAATCACTATAGTAATCTACTGTTTTGATAAACCCAAAGATTCCAGCTTCTGAGATAAAAATTCACTATTTGACAAAACTGTAGGGAAAACTGGAAAACAGTATGGCAGAGAGTAGGCATAGACCAACATCTCACACCGTATACCAAGAAAAGTTCAAAATGGGTACATGATTTAGACATAAAGGGTGATTCCATAAGCAAATTAGGAGAGCAAGGAAATCAATATTGATTAGAGAAATACAAATTAGAACAACTTTGAGGTATCACCTCACACCCATCAGACTAGCTAATATGAAAGAAAAGAAAAATGGTAAATGTTGAAGAGATGTGGGAATATTGGAACACTAATGCATTGTTGGTGGAATTGTGACCTGATCTAACTATTCTGGAGAGCAATTTGGAACTATGCCCAAAGGGTTCTAAAACTATGCATACCCTTTGATCCAGCAATACCACTACTAGGTCTGCATCCCAAAGTGATCATAAAAATGGGAAAAGGATACACATATATAAAAATATTTATAGCAGCTCTTTTTGTGGTGGCAAGGAATTGGAAATCGAGGAGATGTCTATCAATTCAGAAATAGCTGAACAAGTTGTGGTATATTAATGTAATGGAATACTATTGTGCTATAAGAAATGACCAGCAGGATGATTTCACAAAAACCTGGAAGGACTTGCATGAACTGATACTGAATGGAGTGAGAAGAACCAGGAGAACATTGTACACAATAACAGCAACATTGTGTGATGATCAACTATGATAGACCTAACTCTTCTCAGCAGTACAATGATCCAAGACAGGTCCATAAGACTTATGATGGAAAATGCTATCCACATCTAGAGAAAGAGCTATGGAGTCTGAATGCAGATTGAAGCATATGATTTTCATTTTTTTTTTTCTGTTTTTCCCTTTTGTTCTGATTCTTCTTTCACAATATGACTACTGTAGAAATATTTTTATCATGATTGTACATATAAGTTATATCACATAGCTTGCTGTCTTGGGGAGGGGGGAAATTTGGAACTTAAAATCTTATAAATATGAACGTTGAAAATTTTACGTGTAATTGGAAGAAATAAAATACTATTAAGTGGAAAAAATAAATTTATTGATGCTTTTTTTTAGACCGCCATCATTTTTGGACATATTCCTCCTCTTCTTCCCTTCCCACCTTGAAGAAATACAATTGAACCTTTCTTTGTAACGAAAAAAGTAACAATTAAGTAAAAAGAATGGATATCAGTATTATGCTTGACAACGTATACAACATTTTCTTCCTGTTGTCCCCCACTTTTCTGCTGATAGGAATCATAGCATATCTTAGTTGATCAACAATCCTTTATTTTTATATATACACTTTATTTATATAAATATAATATTTGTATTATATTTATATAATCCTTTATATTTATGTATTTATACATAGAATGGGCTCTTTGATTAGAATTATCACCAACTTTCTCCAGCGCCATGCTATCTGACATACCATTGAAGAAATGATCCACCTGCAACTACAAATATATATGACCCCTTTTGTTAGACCCATATTTCATCAAATAATTATGACACTTCTTTTGCCCATGATTCTTCTTCATCTTTTATAGTTTCCGATCTATTGTGACATGTGTACTTTTGTCATGTTTGCTAACTGCATTTATATAGCTACTATTTCCTGAAGTATTGAAATTTCTAGGGCATTTTGTTTATTTAACAAAATAATAAACCTGGATATTTGACATTAGGACTACCCTAGAAAATCTAGTATGTATAGTTACCATAGTTACTAAAACATTTGGACATGGAAATAATTTAATATATTTATATAATAATAATGTAACCCAAGAGAAAAGGATAACTGAAAGCACTAACAACTCTGTTATCTATAACATTTGAAGATTTACAAAATGCTTTCCTCACAATAACAATGCCTTGCACACAGATGGCCATTAATAAATATTTGTTGAATTGCATTAAACTACTTGAGGTGCGCAGTGCAAGTAGGAAGCCCCACAAATTGAGAGCTGATGGACCACGAACAAGGAAGGCCTGAGTTCTAATCCAGCCTTAGACACTTACTGGCTATGACCCTGTGCAAATCACTTAACCTCTGACTGCTTTAATTTCTTCAACTTAAGATGGGGATAATAACAGTATCTACCTCTCAGAGTTGCTGTGAGGATTAAATGAGAAATATTTTTAAAGAGCTTGATGCAGTGGTTAATCATAATAGACACTACATAAATGTTATTATTTTTCCTTCCCCATCCTCCCATCCCCATTTTCCAGATGAGAAAATGGGGGCTTGTGAGAATTTAAATGACTTGCCCATTCTTACATGGCTAGTATCATATAGTACATTCTAAGACTCAAATCTGGATTTCCTGATATCAAACCAAGAGCTATTTCTACTGCACTACATTGTCAGAGAGGGATGCCATTATGTGAGACTAAATGCCACTGTGGAAAAAGTAGAACATTGAATTATAGCACATTGGAGATTCAAGTGATATTGGAGTTTATCTGGCCCAAACTTCCCATTTTACAGATGAGGATACTGACTTCCAGAGAGTACCATCAGATAAACATCTAGCTAGTAGATAGTTTAGATTAAAAGCTAAACCTCTTTATCCTTTAGCCCACTGTTCTTTCTGTTATGACTGGAAATCTACAAGAGTTCTGACTAAAATCAAGTTGTATGGCCTTCTGTGTGCCCAGACTAGAGTATTTATTCCAGAGGATGAGCTATTAAGGCACAACGTTTGCATCTTGATACAGTCCAGAGATAAGAAGAATTCACAAGGATCTGTGTGATTATAGCAGAGGCAAGCAAAGAAGATTGAAATGGAAATGAGGAAGGCTTGAATCTCAGAAAGCTGGTATGGAGAGGAAAGAAGCTTTTTTTTCTGAATGAGTTTTAAAAGAAACACTAATAATAACAACAAAAGGACAGGGATAATCTTGGGAACTTGTACCATTAAATATTCCCTAAAAAAATTAGACTGCATGAGCAGGCTGACAGAAAATCCTCTTGAAGGATGATGAGAAAAACTCCACCCGAAACAAAAGCAAAGGCTCCCCAAAGGGAATGACAAATGACAATAAAAGGAGATGATACAAGAAGACTTAAATGAACACAAACAAAATGAACATCAAAGGATTCATAACACCTAGAAATCCAAAGAAAGGAAGGGTGGCTTCTCAGCACCCATAGAAGCCATCTATGACAAGGTGCATACTAATGAGCCTCTCCAAATGCCACCTCAGTTCTCCCATCCATTATTCATGGCTTCGGTTTCTGGGAAGTGCCACACTGCAAAAAAAAAACAAAAAAAAAACATGATTGGGAGAGAGATGATATCTGGAGTGAGGGAGGGGGACTGCTGGGGGGGATGTTTTCTTGTTAATGGATTCATTCAACATTTATCCATTTATATAGCAAATATTCACTGAATGCCTACTATGTGTGAAAGACAGTTTCCCAATGATATTCAAAGAGTCACTATAGCACATGTTCTGGAAAAATAAGGAGCAGAAAGGAAGCTTCTGGAGACTTTCTAGCAGAGATAGATTTTTAAATAGAGAGAAAAGTAATAACAGAGGTGATGGTGATGGTGATACTAGTTTACATTTGTATAATACTTTCTAGTTCACAAAATATTGTGAAGGGAATTGTCTCAGGAGTTAAAGAAACAGAATTTGAATTTCTCCTCTGAAGCTTAATACTTGTGGACAAGTTACTCAAATTCCCTGGTCATAATATATAAAATATAAATATATATTATAATACATATGTGTGATATATAAATATAATATATGTAATATATAAATATAAATAATATATAAAAATATAAAATGAAGAGGCAAGAGTTCTTAGGGAACCTGCAACCTTACAGGGATGCAAGGAAAATTTGTATATGAGATTTGGGAGTGAAACATGTCAATTAGGTGTTGTGGGGTGGGATTAGGGAGTGGTTAAGGTATGGTTAAGGAGTGGTTAGTTCTTAAAGGAACATGCAATTTTTGTATCTACCGCGCAGGCATATTACCCAGAGTTCACTGGGAAATAGACCAAGACGGGGCTACTAGAAGGAGTGGTTTTGACTGTGAAATGCCATTATGTTAACTAATGGTCAGGGCTGACTGGCAATATCTAGGTGGCTCTCATGAAATGTCTTGATAGACAAAATAAATGTAAGAGAGTATACATTTGACTATGCCTAGGATACATATCAGTAAGGTCAGTAAGTAGTAAATATGGTCATGACCCAGTGCACAGCCAATTAGCAGTACACAAAGAGTCAGTCTATAGATAGGCACAGCTGCCTATGGTGAAAGGAGTAGAGATAAGTGTGTTGCTGGGGCATGCTGCCCTTGAGCTAGAGAGAGATGTGATTTTAGAACTGGATGTCATTTTGGAATTGGGATTCAGGCACAGGCACCCAAGCAGAGGCTGTCCACCCCATCAGCATTGTTGGGTCAAGGCATATTCTATAAATATTTTTGTACTTCAAGACATATCTTGTCCTTTCAAGGAGCCCAACAGAAAGCTTTACCATAACTGAGGAGAACTTCATGAGAACCCCACAAATTAGGAAAAAAAAAACCTTCCAGCAGCTAGTAGATATATTAACCCCTTTGCCAATGCACTTTCTAAGCTTTAGTCAACTTTCCTCTGGACTCCATATGTACTTGCAGGATATAGTATCAGATTTAGAAGGGGTAGAGATTTTGTACCAACTGTCCTTGTTCTTGTTACTATTGTTCAGTTGTTTTCAGTTGTGTCTGACTTTTTGTGACCCCATTTACGATTTTCTTGGCAAAGATATTGGAATAGTTTGTCATTTCCTTCTTCAACTCATTTTATAGATGAAGAACTGAGGCAAACAGGGTTAAGTTACTTGCCCAGGGTCACACAGCTAGGACCAGATTTGAACTCAGGAAAATAAGTCTTCCTGACTCCAGGCCCAACACTCTAATCATTGCATGGCCTAACTGCCCATTCTTGCTCTACTACCTTAGTAAATACATCATGCGTCTTAGTAGACACCCCTTTCCATAAGCTAACTAAGGCTGGCTGACTATTTGATGTGAACTGATAATAAAAGGGGAAGTACAATGATGGAAGCTAATGATCTACAGCATTCGAAAACCACTTCCAACACCTCAAGCTAGCCCTAATACTCTGAGAGGACAAATAGTAGCTGCCCTCTGGGACTCCGCATGCCACCATGATTGGGGGCCACAGAGCATACATTATATAAGGAAACTGGGACCCAAAGAGATTAAATGAACGATGTGTTGGTTAGTTTCTTAGTTTTCCCTCCTCTTTTTAAAAATTCTTTGTCATAAGGAATATATCTCTGAGAGGGTAGGGGTATTTTGGGCAATGTGAGTAGTATAAAAACAAAAGATA
>CM053626.1:217875121-217904966 GCA_028646595.1 Phalanger gymnotis | reverse complement strand
CCAGGGGCAGTGGCCGAACTGCAAACTCAGTCCTGCAGCTTTTCCCACTAACCTTCTCTGATGTCTTTGCTCTTTGTGGGTTGAGAGGTCTGGTAGATGCCACAGCTCAGTAATTCAGGATGCCAGGGCACTCTCTGCTTGTCTCCTGGTCAGGTAGGTCCGCGTCTGGTCTGTTTGCGCCACCCGCGCTGGGCTCTGCTTGGCTCAGCTCTGCTCCCCTCAGCTGGGGGCTGGGAGCTCCGTGTGGGACAGACCTTACCATCCAGGCTGTCCTGGGCTGGGGCCCTGCTTCCCTCTGCCACTTTGTGGGTTCTGCAGCTCTAGAATTGGTTCAGAGCCATTTTTTTATAGGTTTTTGGAGGGACTTGGTGGGGAGCTCACGCCAGTCACTGCTTCCCAGCCGCCATCTTGGCTCCGCCCCTGGGATCTTTGAATCATAGAAAAGACAATTGTGTCTCTTTGACTGCTTTGTTGTTGATACACTTAGAGATAGAGATTAGACTAGATGACTGGAAAGAAGTGATTCCTTCCAGTTTCACTGTTCTATGAAGGGGACAACATGATACGGTGGAACATGTGTTGGCATTAGAGTAAAAACCATGGTTTAAATCCTGTTTCTTCAATTTACTACTTATTTGACCTTGGTCAAACCATTTTTAATCTCTCCCAGCTTCAGCCATCTAAAAAAAAATTTAAATGACCTTTGAGGTCCCCACCAGAACCAGATCTATGATTCTAAATGGACAATGTGCCAAAACAATTCTGAATAGCAACATATTCTAAAGGACTAAAGGAAATAAACACAGACGTAAAGCAAGGCAGATAGAGGGCCTAAATTAAACATCAGGAGTCTGCCTATCTTTTTTATATCTATGGTATAATGGATAAAGATTTGGCCTGGGTACAAGTAGACTTGAGTTAGTCAATAAACATTTGTTAAATACTATATGCCAGGCACTGTGCTAAGTGCTGTGGATACAAAGAAAAAGGCAAAAGACAGTCTCTAGATGACTGTGGGACAAGTCATTTCATTTCTCAGTATTCTATGCAACTCCCTAAGACTAAGTTTCAGAGAAGGTACCAATGTGCTTTGGTCGAGAGAGTTTCCTCATCCTGTAATTTCCTATGCCAGGTCCAATCCCCTATGTTACCTTTGGTACTTTCCTTTCCCTCACATCTCATATGCAATTAGTTACAAGATCCTGTTAATTCAACCTTTGCAATAATTCTTGAATTCTCCTCCTATTCTCTAGCATAACGGCTACCTTCCTAGCCCAGTCCTTTATTACTACCTGCCTAAATCATAACAATAGTCATAGGACTATAGGATCAGACTTAGAGTAAGAATGGACCTCATCTCCTAGACATTATTTTTATCTTCACTATCTCTTATCTCTAATCCACCCTTCTGCTGCTTGACCAGTTTTCCTAATGCAGAGATTTGGTCAGGTCACTCAATGCTTCTCTGTTACCTACTGAGTAAATTTCAGTCTCTCCAATCCAGTGTTCAAAGTCTGGAATCACTTTATTTTTCGAGCCTCTTCTCATAGGATTCAAGTCCCTGAATTTTAGGCTCCAGCCAAACTGTCTGTCCTTCTGTCTTGCTTATACTCTTCCCTCTACCTGCAATGTTTTCCTCTTCTTGCTCACCCGATCTGTTTATTGTTATATTATATTATTATCATTAGTATGTTATTATAATATCTTTTCTTTTTTAAAGCCCAACTGAAAAGAACCTCCTCTCTCAAGTTTTCCCTTGTCTTCATGGTTATCGATAATGGTCTTTTCCCCCGGGACCTTATACAACATTTTGTTTTAAACCTTTCTAAAGTACTTTATCATGTACTGCTTTGTTTGATAGTCTTACTCTAATAGATGCCTGATCATGGTGTGGCATTGATTATGAGCTCTCAACAACTATGGCTATGGACCACAAGTCCCAGCAGCTCCTGCCAAGTTGGAAAGGCTTCAAGTATGAGAATATGGACATGACAATGGGCTGTATGTCTATAGTCCAAGGAGTAGCCTAGCTAAATTGAGAAATGTTCAGTCACATGGCCAAAGAGTGACAAAGTTTTTGGCCACAACAACTCTCAAAGACAAAGGGTACAGATGTTGAGGCTTCAGTAGAAAGTATACCCATTCTGGTGGAATCAAGCATCTATTGAGCAATCTAGCCCTAAACTCTAAGGTATATGAGGGAAGTTATTGTATCTTATCTAAACTTTATGTCTCACTCAGCTCCTAGCAATTCTGTGGATACAATAGTGGCTTAATCAATATTTATCATTGTTTTGTTTTAATTAATAATCTCTGTCTAGAGGGAAACCTTGTATCAATTGACTAAAGATAGATGTATGTATTGTCTTAGCCTACTGAAATGAGGAGGTGGAAGGATATAGAGCTTGAAGAGACCTAAGAAGCCATCTAGCCCATCCCCTTCATTTTATAGATGAAGAAAACTGAAGACCAGGGAGGCTTAATCATTTGCCCATGGTCACACAGGTAATTCCTCTTTAGATTATGAGCTCTTCATTATATTGTGAGTTTCTCAAGGACAGGAACCGTCTTTTGCCTTTCTTTGTATCACTTGCAGTTAGCACAGTGTCTGATAAATAATTTGAGATGAGTTGTTGTTTAGTCATGTCCAACTCTTCGTGACCCCATTTGGAAAAGATACTGGAGTGGTTTGCCATTTTTTTTTTCCAGTTCATGTTACACATGAGGAACTAGGGCAAACAAGGTTAAGGACTTGCCCAGGATTACACAGTTAATAAGTATCTGAGGCTGGATTTGAACCTATGAAGGTGAGTTTTTCTGATTCCAAGCCCAGTGTTCTATCTACTGTACCACCTAGCTGCTCTACCTGACACATAATAAGTGTTTATAAAAAAATTGAAAGTGCTAAGCCTAGAGTCAGGAATACCTGAGTTCAAATCCAACCTCAAATATTACCTATGAGATCTGGGGAAAGTCACTTAACCTCTGTCTCCTTCAGTATCCTCTTCTATAAAATTGGAATAGTAATAATAATAATACCTATTTCCCATGGCTGTTGTAAGGATAAAATGGGATAATAATTTTAAACTGTCTGGCACATAGTAAATGCTACATAAATGTTAGCTATATTATCATTAATTGACTGAAATGTCAGAGGAGTGTTTTTACCCAGGTCCTGTGACTTTGGAGTCAGTGTTCTTTCATGTTGTCATGCTTCCAGGGGACTCTGGCATGGCATTCAGGAAACAGAGGTACAAGTATTGTTTATAAGTCTCTAGGTCCCAGAATTCAATTCCAACAATAAATTTGAACTCTACTGGTGCTTGAGTCCTTGGAATGGAGGCAAAGGTAATGTTCCTTGGCCTCTCCCTACAGATGCAGCACTGGAAGCAAATGAAGTAGGAAACATTGGCATTCCATAAGATAAATCTGAGAAGGCCAGGAATCAAGGCCTTTTATGACCCTCCCCTCTGTTCTTTGATGTTGAAACCTCCTGCTCTTGACCATCTGTGCTAAAGTTCATCTGAAAGGCCTTTCCCAGTAGGAGTCAAAGGATTTTAATTTCTATTGAAGTTGCACATGAATTAAAAAATAGATACCCACAGTATCTATAGGCACTTATTTTGATACTCTCAGAATGGTTAGTGTGACCCTTGGGATATGTTGGTATTGCTGAACTTACATCAAGGCCTTTGGCCTGATATAAGGGTGAGATATAGAGAATGGAATCTTCTTTAAATAAGAAAAAACCTCAATAAGGTAAGTTCTGATGAAGCTCTCAGGGAATCATTGCCTCTTCTAAGCATGCTAGTAGGATGCTAGAGTCTTGGAACAATTCATCCACTTCAGTTGGGTTTATACTTGTTGCATGAAAGAATCTTAATTATGCTGGGTCACAACAATTGGACATGGTATTTTGAGAAGCAAAATAGTACCTTGTGTTTGTGATTGCCACTTTTTGGCTGTATGACAGAATTCCAAGCAGATTTTATGATAGTTTGGGAAATCAGGTTGCTCTCTAGAGGGAGAGTATCAAATTTGGTGTCAAAGATCCAGACATCTGAAGGACAAGTGGTTTCTGGGAGACCTCTACCTTCTTTTCCAAAAAAGATTTGAGGAATGTTTAAGAAGTCCCAACATTCTAGCAAAGGATAATTGGTATTTTTTAATACATACATACATACATATAAATACACACATAGATACATGCATACATACATACACATACATATATGTACATGTGTGTATGTGTATGCACACACATACACATTCCTTAACTCATATATTTACCTAGGTAAAGATTTCTGGCAGCTGTTTGGAGATACTCTTTGTTAGTACCAACTTGACAATATGTTTTTTTTTTCCAAGTTTTTAGATTGTGCCACTGTTTTTTAGAGGAAACTGGGGGGCAGGTAGGGGAAGTCCTTGAAAGATTTTGGGCACATCTACAGTTTTGAAATGCCTGGCTTTGTCATATTTATACTCAATAATTCAGTTATCTCCTTGCTTTCTTGGCTTTTAGGTACCTTAGGTTTGGAATGAGAGGCCTTGGGATCAAATTCTACCTTTGCTACTTATTAGCTGTTTTCACTTTGGGCAAATTACTGAGCTTCTCTGGGACTTAGTTTCCTTATCTGTAAAAGAAAATGATTAGACTAGATGATGTTTAAGTTCCCATTTATGTATGAATCTATTACAATGAGATCATAGTATGCCTTGGTAATGTGTCAAATGTAGGCTACAAATGGCATGAAAAATAGAAAACAATTTCTTTCCCTTGTAAGAACCAAAGGCATGTAACCCGTCTTTTCTGGTACTTATTATAAAAGGTCATAAGTCTAACATTCTCAAGAGACCTCATCTATGTCAGAGGATTACAACTGGAAGAGAAAACTAGGGTATTTCTTGAGTAATGACAGTGTTCTGCCAAGTGTATCCAGGTTGATTTGACAGCATATATGTTTCCTTCTAGCTGCTTTCCTTCGGGCCCTATTTTCCCCTATTCACATTTCGCCCTTCTCTTCTGTCTTGCAGTTCCTTCCTTTATATTGTCTTTTCAGCCCAGGGCCTCTTAAGCCTATAAGGACGTAAGTGCCATCTGGAGCCATAAGTGACCACTGCTTCATTAGTACCCTTAACCTCCCCCTCATCCCTTCCAGGAACAAGAGCAGTTTGTTTTGCTTTGTAAAATGCACACAGGTCAAGATAATAAGCACTCTATCAATAATAAATGGAATGGAAAATAGGAGCAAACAAGTCAAAAGAAGATGAGGTGGAAAGCAAGCAAGTCAATTCTCATTTAATTGCCCTCATATCCATAAACATCAAAGGAGCAGCAGCTCTGGAAGTTTCATATTCAAAGAGCAGGGAAGAAATACAATGGTGGGAGAATCATGGAGAAAAAGAAAAATATGCCTGGTTTAATAAAACAAAACTTGCTCATGCCATTCAAAAACTGAAAGCCCTTTTGTCACTGACATAAGTTCACATCTCTAGGACTGTGTTCACATAAAGATCACTTTGAAACCAGTTAGTGATCCACTTAAATTCAGTTAAACTGCAGAATATAAGCTCCTTGAGAACAGTGACTATTCCTTTCTTTTCTTCAGAAAAGTAGCACAGTGCTTGACATATAATAAATGATTAACAAATGTTTGCTAAATTGAACTATAGAAACCAACTTTTGGACAAAGATTAAATTTAAGCAAATTCATCAGTTATGAAAGTTACTCATGAAAATTGGTTTTTAAATTAATCATTTGGTTAACCATGGCCTTTTCTTCCTTTCTTTCCCTCCTTCCTTCTCCTGCCTTCTCTCTCTTCTCCTTCCCCCCACCTTCCTCTTCATTCCCCTACTCTGTCTCTTTACTCAGGGGATATAAGAGGGAAAAATGTTTGATAATTTCATCTATTTGTGCCAAGCCCATCTTGGCTTATTGGTAGAATAATAATTTAAAGGGAGCAGCATTGTTAAATGGGGCAAATACTATGCTGATGACTGTGGATGACTTCCAGACTCATTTCTGCCATTCATTCATTTTGTGGCCATAGACAGATCCTTTTTCCTCTCGTTGTAGAATGAATAGTTGAATAAAATTATTTTTAAGGTTCTTTCTACTAATCTATGTTTCTAAGCATTGAGGATATTACTTAAGTATATTCCCTTAATTATAATGTAAAAGATTTATAAAGCTTAAGGATTTATTTTATTTTAAATGTCTATTTTTCCCTTTTAAGTCAGATGAGGTAGCTTCCATTACCAAAATTGATTTGCTGCTATTCTGTTTTACTTTGATCTCCATTGCATTGAAGATGAAGTTGTCAAGAAATGCAGTATGTTTCTATTATAGTCATAATGATTTGAAACTTCCTATTTGTAATATATGAAAATTAATAAAATATTTCTGATCTTTAAAATGTTTACCAGAGTCTTTTGATCTGATGTTCCTTTATTGTTGTGATCTGAGGAATTTATTGTTTTTTCTTAATGCTGTCATTTTCTTTAAAATCTGAGACTGAGACTGACACGATGAAATTAAATTAAAAAATCTGGTTAGGGAATTAAGTTATTTTGTCTACCCAATTACCAATCACCACATCTTTCATTTGTGCATTGACCTAATCTGTTGTCTAAGCATTGTACAGAAACAATGAAAATATCTAATCAATTCAGTGAAAAAAATCATTCAGATTATTGAGTTTTGAATAGCATATTGTCCAAGCAGTCATTTAATTGAATGATTTTTTTTTACTTTTAACTCAGTTGTATTTGTATTCTATAACCAGATAGGATGAATCATTTTCAACATTTTGTTCTCCTCACTTAATTATACATCAATCAATCATCAATAAGTATTTATTAAGGGCTTGTTATGTACGAGGTGCTGAGGACATAAGGAAAAAAAGTGTAAATAGCCTAAAGGAACTTACATTTGTTACCCCAAAAGATTTGTGATCTTGTAGATATGGGCCTCTTTCTCCCCTGGTACAGATCAAAACCCATCCATACCTCATCCCTTGAGATTCTTGTTCATATCCTCCCATAAATCTTCCATAGAAGATATGCCTAACATTCTGGAGAGTTTTCTCTAGACTTTTTTACATCTCCTGGATAACATTGCATCACTTGGTCTGGACAAATTTTGTCACTCATCCTCATCACATGATAAGCTTAGCTCCTTTTCTGATCACACGTTTCCTCAATGAGATCCCAGAGAGCAGAGTGCTAGAGTTGGAGTCAGGAAAGACCTAAGTTTGAATCCAGCCGCACATAGTAATGACAAGTCACTTAATCTTGCCAAAACTCAGTTTCCTCCCCAGTAAAATGAGTATGATTATAGAACTTACCTGGATGTCATAGGTATCTCAAACTCAATATATCCAAAATAGAATTTGTTGACTTTCAATCTAGCTTCCTAATTAATATCCCTATTTCTGTCAAAGCCACCACTATTTTTTTCAGGCATCTAGTTTTGCCAACTTGGAATCACCTCCAACTATTTACTTTCCTTCTCCAATTACCTGCAATATACAGTCACAAAAATCACAATTTTTTAGAGTTGGAAAGGGCCTCAGAAACCATCTAATCCAACTGATACTTGGATATCCTTTATTGCATATCACACAAATAGTTATCCAGCCTTTGTTCAAAGATTTCCAATGAGGGATAACTAACAGCCTCCCCAGGATGGCCATTCTATTGGTTGTTATTTTTTTCTTTCTTTGTTCCAGGCTAAACAGCCCTAGGTTCTTCAATCAATCACCATATGACATAGATTGTAGGTCCTTCACCATCTGATTCCCCTCTTCTGGAAGTCTTCGGCTTAACAAAGTTCAACCTAAAATGTGATGCAGCAAACTGAATGCAACACTACAAATTTAGTTTGATCAGTACAGAATTCATGGTTGCTGTTATGTCCTTACCATAGAAGTTCTTTTTCTCAATGCAGCCCAAGATTCCACTAGGTTTTTTGGCTAGCATATCACCCTGTTGACTCATATGGAGTTTTCAACGCACTACAGCTCCCAGATATTTTTAGACTACCTCTAAACTTGCCTCCTTTATTTTGTACTTATAAAATCAATTTTTGAACCTAAACATAAAACTTATTTATTCTCATTAAATTTCATTTTATTATGTGCAACACAATTTTCTAGCCTGTCAAGATCCCTTTGGATCCTGATTCAGTTGCCAAATCTTAATGATTCTGTATCCACTATAGCCATCCCCTTTTCTTTACTCATATGTCTTCTACCCTCTTCCAGATCCTCATTCATTCTTACCTATATTACTGCAATAGTTCCTTAATTTGTCTCCTTGCCTTTAGTCTCTCTCATCTCCCATTCATCTCCCAAATAGCTGCCAAACTGTTATGCCTAAAGCATAGGTGCAAACATTATCTCTTTGCTCATGAATCTACAGTAGGATACAATAAATAAAAACCTGCCATTTAAGTTCTATATAATCTTTCTCCAGTCTATTTTTCCCAACTGATTTCATATTATTCTCACTCACAATTCTGCATTCCAACCAAACTGTCCTACTTCTATTCTTCATACATAATATTCAATCTCTTACCACCACAGGGTAAAAAGTCTTTGCATAGACTCTCCTTCATCTCTGGAATTCTTTTATATCTCTACCTCTTAGAATCCCTAGTTTCATTCAAGGTTCAGCTTAAGTGACCCCTCATACACGAAGGCTTTCCTGATCTTTGATTTTCTCTCTCTATCTCTGTCTTTCTCTCCACCCTTCAACCTATCCCTACCCTGAAATTACTTTGCATTTACTTTGAATATACTTTATATTTTTTTATTTATTTGAGAATGTGTTATTTCCTCCAAATAGAACGTAAGCTCCTTGAGGGCAAGAATTTCTTTTCCTTTTTAGCCCTAGCATCTATCATGGTGTCTAGCATGTAGTAGTATCTTTTAATCAAAGTTTTTTATATTTAGTTGATTAAATTACCTGTTAGGTTATGAGAATCAAATAAGATACTATATTTAAGGTAAGTTTTCATTCTTAAAACTCCATAAAACATCAGTTTTTATTATTGTTATTTATTTTAGTGGGGAAGCCATCATTATAAATATACAATAGCCTGCTTATACCTACTCTGTTTCCATTGAGTTTAGGTAACACATGACTTTGATTTTTCAGAGCCCAACACATTCATCCACTGCAGCGTCTCAGATCTATTTACTGATAAACAAAATAAATAGTGTTCCAAGTGTATGTCACAGTCTAGACATTAATTTTCATATATTTGGTTTTTTTTTCTATATTGACTGTTAGTTGAGCTCTTCTGAGTAATCATGGTTCTCACTAAGAAGGCCTTATATTGTTCTGGGGCTTGATGGCAATCAACACAGTATCATATAGAAATTGCAGCTTCTGGAGGAAGTCCCTGTCTATAGGATATCCTTTCATTTGGTTCTTGAGCAAGACATCTTCCACGAGAGTGATTGTTACCTACCCTTTTGCTTTATTTCTCATTTTTATTCAATAATCATAGATCAAATGATAAAATCTGTTTTTTTTATTTAAAAATATTCTTTGATGTTAGTTTACTTTATTTGAGATTCCCCCCTGCCTTGTACTATAAGCATTTGGAATTTGAAATTTTGAACTTTATTTGGAGACATTTTGATTCAGTTTTTTTGCCCCTCAAATCTATTCTTACTTTTTCCCCATCAATTTAATATTGTTCTTATTCATCTTGGCTTTTACCTGTAACTACCTAAATTGTTTCCACTAATATCACTTAACATGTCTTACCTACCATTGCTGTGCAAATGTGCCTCAATTTCAGTCTTAATGATTTTTTTAAAAATACTTCCGGACAACTAAAGGATGACTTATTGACTGATTATTCTTGTCGTTAGTTCATTTTTAAAAAATTAATATTTTACTTTCGCCTGATTCCATGTAAAAGCAACTTTCAACATTCATTTTAAAAATTGAGTTCCAAATTCACTCCCTCCCTTCCCACCCCTCTCATTGAGAAGGCAAGGAGTTTGATATAAGTTATCCATGTGTAATCATGTAAAACATATTTTCCTATTAGTCATGTCATACAAGAAAACATAGACCAAAATAAAAATTCAGGAAAAATAAAGAAAGTAAAAAAAAAAGTATGCTTTGATCTGTATTCAGATTCCATCAGTTCTTCCTCTAGGGATGGATAGCACTTTTCATGATAAGTCCTTCAGAATTGTCTTGGATTATTGTATTGCTTAGAGGTCATTCACAGCTGATTACCTTTCAATAATGCTGTTGCTGTGTTCAGTGTTCCCCTTGTTCTACCCATTTCACCTTGCATCAGTTCATGTAAGTCTTTCCATGTTTTTCTGAGAGCTTCTAGCTCATCATTTCTTATGTAACAATAGTATTTTTTTTCACAATCATATACCGCAAATTGTTCAGCTATTCCGTAATTGATGGGTATCCTTTCAATTTCCAATTCTTTGCCACCAAAATAGAGCTGCTATAAATATTTGAGCATAGCACCAAATTGTTCTACATAATAGTTGAATCAGTTCACAACTCCACCAACAGTTTGTTAGTGTATTGATTTTCCCACAGCCCCTCCAAAATTTATCATTCTCCTTTTCTGTCCTATTAGTCAATCTAATAGATAAGAGATAGTACTTCAGTATTGTTTTCATTTGCATTTCTCCAAGCAATAGTGAGAGCATTTTTTTTGTGTGTGTGTGGCTATAGATAGCTTTGCTTACTTCATCTGAAAATGGATTGTTCATATTTTTTGATCATTTGTCAATTGGGGAATGTCTCTTATTTTTATAAATTTGACTCAGTTTTCCTTGATGATTTCTTCAAAGATGATGTCTAGGCTCTTTTTTTGATCATGGCTTTCAGATAATCCAATAGTTTTTAAATTATCTCTCCTGGATCTGTTTTCCAGATCTGCTGTTTTTCTAATAAGATGTTTCACATTGTTTTCTATTTTTTTATACTTTTGATTTTGTTTTATTGCCTCTGGATGTCTCACAGAGTCATTAGCTTCACCTTGCTCAGTTCTACTTTTTAAGGAATTATTTTCTTCAGTGAGATTTTGTACCTCCTTTTCCATTTGACCAATTCTATTTGTAGTGAGTTTTTTTCTTTAGTGAATTTTTGTGCCTCTTTTTACATTTGGGCAATTCTGCTTTTCCAGGCATTCTTCTCTTCCGTGGATTTTTGTACCTCTTTTTACATTTGTCCTAGTCTGCTTTTTAAGGTGTTATTTTCTTCAGTTGTGTGTGTGTGTGTGTGTGTGCCTTCTTTACCAAGCTATTGACTCTTTTTTCATGATTTTCTTGCATCACTCTCATTTCTCTTCATAATTTTTCCTCTACCTCTCTTACTTGATTTTTAAGATCCTTTTTGAACTCTTCCATGGCCTGAGACCAATTCGTATTTTTCTTAGAGTTTTTGGATGTAGGAGCTTTCTTGGAGCTCTGACTTTTCTGTCTTCTTCTGAGTGTGCATTTTGATCTTTTTTGTCACCATAGTAACTTTCTACAGTCAGAATTTTTTTCTGTTGTTAGCTCATTTTCCCAGCCTATTACTTGACTTTTACTCTTTGCTAAAGTGCATCTGCTTCCACGGTAAAGGGTACACTGTTCTAAGCTTCAGGGTTTTTGTGCAGATGCTTTCATAGAAACTTCTAGGAAACTAAGTTTTCAGTTTTTCCAATGTAGTATGATCTAAGGAAAGGCATGTTTACTACCCCTAACCTGTGCTCTGGTCTATGAGCAACCACAAGCACTCATTTCTGCCCTGAAACTGTGATGAGGGTCCCTCCTCCACTGCAGCTTCCAACTCTGATGTGCTAGTGCTCCTTCTTGCCCTGGGACTGCCACCCAGGATTGCAACCTTGATCTGACTATGGACAAAACAACATAGTCTTGACCCCAGTACCAGCAAAGAGATCCCTGTATATTCCCTCTGACCAGTTGTCCAATCCCCCTGTCTGTAGGCTGAATGCTCCTGAAGCCCTCACTGCTGCTGCTGATTCATGCACTCTCAAGGACGCTGCTGGTTTGCTGGGGCCTCATCTGCGCTGGCACAGCTTGCGCTGGACTGTGCTCCACTCTCAGCCTAGTGTGACAGACATTTCCTGCCAAACTTTTAAGTTGTCTTGGACTGGAAAATTATTTCATCCTGCCCTTTTGTGAGTTCTACCACTTCAAGATTTGTTTTAGGGCATAATTTAAAGGTCTATGGAGGTGTTTGGGGTAGAGCTCAGGCTGGTCCCTGCCTTCTTTCTACCATCTTGGCTCTCCCTCTCCCCCTTAGTTTATTTTTAACTTCAAATTGTATTGAACTGGATTATAATCCAAATAAATCTATCATTAGAATATTGCATTTTTCTATCCCATGTCTCTATCCCTTGGGCTATAAAAATAATCAATTCTGACATTTATATTATGGGTTACTAAAAAATATGTAACATCCTTTTCATTTTTTCCAATTTCCATGTATCAGTTGGTCCCAGTTCTGAAAGTACTGTATATCTTCTAGTTTTTCATTATAATTTGATGTACTGCTCACTATGAGTCATGTTTCTTTATAACACAACCAATATGTGGTTGAAAATCTCTACCCTAAATCAAAGGTGAAATTCTGGGTGCTATTGTTTTTAAGAGTTCCACTGATATGCACATGTGAACATGTAGAATATTATAATTTTATATCTTAGCATTATCTCATGTGAATGTGCAGGATTGTAATAGCTAGGTTGCACAATGGATAGAATTCTGGACCTGGAATTCTAAGACTTGAGTTAATCCAGTCATAGGCATTTACTAGCTATAAAACCCTGGGCAAGTCACTTAGACCCTGTCTGCCTCAATTCCTCCATCTGTAAAGTAGGGATAATAATGGCATCTACCTCCAAGTGTTATTGTGAGGATCAAGTGAGTTAGTATTTGTAAAGTGTTTTGAAAACCTTAAAATGTTATATAAATTCTGATAGTAATGATGATGGTGATAATGGTGATGATGAGGGTGGTGGTAATGATGATGATGATGAAGAAACTTGACTGATAATCCGGCTAACCACTTTTCTGAAGATTAAATCTTGGGCAGGAAACTCATAGTCTGATAGTATGATGTAGTGGAAAGAATACAGGACTGAGAGCCAGAAGTCCTGCCATTAGCTGACTCTCTCACTTTTGGACTTTATTTTCTTATCTGAAAAATTTTGAGATTGAACTGGTAAATCATAGGGATATCACCCAGACCCAAGATTCAATGTTTACTTCAAAGGGTGCTATGATATCATTTTACAATTTTTAATCCATTGTGAGTTTCTGTTCCTGTTTTGCTCTTTGGATCAGTTTTTACATTCTGTAGAATTTTAGAATGGAGTTTCCCCAGAGCTTCTATACTAATGAAAGATGCCAGTGTTGAAGGTCTGTTTCACTGAACCAACATAGTGTCTTTTCAACCTATAAAGATAGAATCCTATTTCCCTGGGTCCCCCTGCCAAGCATGGATTCTGAGATTGCAAATGAGAGGGAAGAATAACAGGAAAATCTTAGAAAAAGAGTAGGAAAGAAAGGCACTGTAGGGATTCAACTCCACTGCTACAGTTCTTAGGCAGCTAGTTGGTGCAGTAGAGTGCTGGGCCTGGGGTCAGGAAGACTCATTTTCCTGAGTTCAAATCTGGCCTCAGACATTTACTACCAGTTTGACCTTGGATAAGTCACTTAACTCTGTTTGCCTCAGTTTCCTCTTCTGTAAAATGAGCTGGAGAAGGAAATGGCAAACAACTCCTGAATCTTTGCCAAGAAAACCCCAAATGGGGTCATGATGAAATGGAATCAGTCAAGCATGACTGAAAACAACTACAGCTATCATGAATAGCAAAAAAGAGGTTATATTTTTTGAAACCTCCCCCTTTCTTCCCCCATTAATTCCCCCTAGGCAGTCATTGTTTACATGCCTTTATCTCTGCCTTCCTAGTCCACTATGTTTCCAACTATTGCTTTGTTTTTGTGGTACTGTTTTATAGAACAAGAACCTTCTCTTGAGTGGAGTGAATTCCAGCAGCATTGATGTGAACAGCTAAGAAGTTGACATTAAAAAGTTTCCATTTTGTTATCTGTCTACCTAATGGTTCAAAATAATACAGAACTTCCTAAATTTTTTCAGCAAGTTAATCCTCAGTTGGTCCCATGATCAGGAGGTAATCAAAAGATGATACCAATTTACAAGAACTTGTATTAAAACAAGGCAGAGCTGGCATTAAAAGTTTTCCTCTAATGACATGGCAACGTAGTCTTACTGGCTAGGATGACTTGGTCTGGGGTCATTATAAAAATCGAATTTGAATGAATCAAGTGGCAATGTCACATAATTATCTATGTACAAGGTTACCATGGGTGGATCCCACAACTTCTGAAAATAAGGACAGTTGTCCTAAAGTCTCTATTTCCTTGGCTATCTATTAATACTTTGAAGCTTCCAAGCCATAGCTTGATAGATTAATGCATTCATAGTCTCTGAGACTTGCAGCTCAAGGGGAGATAAAACATGTATATGGCTATTAGGATAAGTTGGAGATAATATGGGTCAAATCATCCTGAAACCCAAGTATGTACATTAAGACCCTTGATGAACATGACCTGTAACATTGGTCCTATTCACTACTTGTAGCATTAAAAAGGAATTCGACTTGAGAAAGAACTGATACTGTCTGAATACAGACTGAAATATGCCGTTTTTCACTTTTGTTTTGTAAAAATTTGAGTCTTCTTGTACAAAATGATTAATATGGAAAAAAATTTACATGCATAAACATATACATACATACATACATACATATATATGTATACATAAATGTATATCAGATTGCTTACTGTCTCAGAGAGGGGGGAAAGGAGGGAGGGAGAGATAGAATTTGGAACTCAAAACTTTCAAAAATGTTGGAAATCATTTTAACATGTAATTGGTGGAAAATAAAATACATTTTTTAAAATTCTACTGTATTGAATAAATTTTGGAATAATTTATAACATTTGCTAATTAAACTTTTATTTTCTGAGTGCTGCTGAGGTATCACCTACAAATTTCACCAGAGGAAGTCACTAAAAGTCAGATATCCCCCTTTGCCTCCTTTTCTTTGTGAGGAAAGGTAGGATAGGCAATATTTGAGTCATCTATTCCAATTTCAAGATAAATTGTCATGTACATTACAGTGTGTGTTAACATCTGGGAATAACAAAAAAAATTAACCTATTGTTTTGCTTTGAGAATTACATTATTAAACAGTACCCCCAACAATGTGTTTTCGCTAAAAGTAATAATTCACCATTAGGGGGCTGCCCAGGGGTATTAAGCTGCCATGGAAACCATCTTGTAATAAAGGGAAATCTTTCATTTTTCCCTCTAAGGTGACTTTCCTGGGGCTATGTTCCACCATTTGGATGGAAAAAAAAATACAGAAGAAGCTGTATATTTAATACATTATCCATAGTCAATAAATTGCCTGTTACTCAAGTGCAGCTCTTAAGGCAGATTCTGGCTTCCATCTCTCCATAATGACAGACTCATCATCAGGCACACCACCACAGGCACGATTAGAATGATGAGACTGGCTCCACACCCAGGAAGCCAACAGATGCAGGTTTTCCCGGACTTAAAAAGGAAAAGGAATTCCAAAGCTGTAGGCTCCACCCTGACCTCTAGCTCTCTGGAATTCATCTGCAAGAACCTGGGATTTCAGGGTAGAGCTCAGCTGTTGTAAGGGGCCTGAGGTCAGGAGAGGTGACCTGTGAAATAAATAGGCTCCACTCAGACCTGAAGCATGTGCATTTGTACAGAATTAAGGAGACAGGGAAGGAGAGAAGTTGTGAAAAGTGTTTCCTAAAAGGGATCAAAAAAACTCTGATAGTAAAGGACAGAAGAGGTTGAGGGGGTTGATGGGGGTTTCTGTTTCTGAACAGCTAGTATGGAAATGGAATGGCGGGGCTTGAATCAAAATGTCTGTATTTTTATTTATTAACTCCTGAGAAAAAATTTCATCTTAGAAACACAGAACATCTAGCATTTTGGAAAAAGATTGCATAATAAACTTTTCAGAACTGATGTGGAAAGAGTTGGTGGAAAGAGCACAGGCTTAGGAGTGAAGAGAGAGGAATCAAGTCAACAAGCATTAATTAAGCATCTATTGTGTGCCGGGCACTGTGCTAAATATTGGAAATTCAAAGAATGGCAAAAACAGTCACTGCTTTTGAGCTCGCAGTCTAATAAGTCATGAGACAGGAATATTTGACTGTGTCTTTAGATCCTCATCTACCAAACAGGCATGTTAATACCTGTCCTACCAACCCACAGGGCTGTTATGAGTATCAAAGGAAAGTTCTTTGGAAAGTAAACAACACCAAGCAAATGAAAAGTGTGTCATTATTTATCAAATGAGATCATGAATATAAGGTAATTTGCCAGGTTTAAAGCTGACTATAAAAGTGCCAGTTATTATTATTATTATTATTATTTAAGAGTAAGTAAGACATTGTAAATAAAGGACTTAACCTTGGAATCAGGAAGACTTGGGTTTGAATTCTGCCTTTGACTACAATACCTATGACCCCCAGACAAGTAACTTAACATCATTGGGTCTCAGTTTCCTCATCTGTAAAATGAGGAGTTAATGGGGCATGGTGGATAGAACATTGGACTTCAAGTCAGGAAGATTTGGGTTCAAATCCCACCTTGGGCACTTATCAGTTGTGTGATACAGGACAAGTCACTTAACCTCTTTGGGGCTCAGTTTCCTCATCTATGTTATTAAGACTCTAGGGCCTCTAATTTTCCTTCAAGCACTAAATGTTTTATTTTGGCATTCTATGACTACATGGCCTCTGAGGTCTCTTTCAGCTTTAGGTATGATCTTATGAACATCTCAAGTCTGTAAAACTTGTAGATCACATGCTGACCTGCAATGATAAAGAGTTTTCTCATTTTCCTCATCAAGAGTTTTCATACCAATGAAATCCCAGGTCTTGTCCCCACTGCCTAAAAATATATTATTATTTAACCTCGGTTGTTTTGGAAGTTTCATAATTTTGCCATCATTGTTATCATTGCCATAATAAGGCTTTCATTTCTTCTCCACAAGGTAAACCCAAAAGAATAAGAGCTATCTTCCTTACAAAAACCAATCCAGAGAAACCTTTGGAAGTACTAATGATTAGGAGCAGGCTTGCATGACTGACAGATTTCTCTCATATTCCTGAGTTAACTAGCACTGGACGAGGCTGTCTTTGCTCTGCACAGGCTTCCTCCCATGCCTGAATTGCACTCCTCTCTCATCTCTGTTTCATGGGATTCCTGGTTCCCATCAAGGGTCCCATCAGGTGATACTTCTTACTGGAGCCATATCTGGATCTCTCAAGTTGTTGGTGCACTCTCCTTCTTCAAATAATCCTCTCACAGAATCACAAAATTTGATAATTGGGAGAACTAAGTGACATAGTCAATCAGCACAGGAAAGGAGTCCTTACAATAGCATACCTGACATATGGTCATCCAGCCTCTGTTCAACCTACTCTATGCTCCTTGGCAGGGACTACTTTGTTTTTGTCCTTGGATTGATCCCCTACACTGAGCATAGGCCTTCACACAGTAGGCATTTCAGTAATGCTTATTGGATTGCTCTGTATTCCTCAATTATGCCTGAAATGAATGAATACAAAGCATAGACATTCACAATGAAAACATAAAAGCAACATTCAAAAACTGCCCGTGGAATGATGGAATGATTTTTTTTTTAAACATGAGATGCTAATTAGTGATGTAATGATAATAATTTACTTTTTCTAGTGCTAAAGGCTGCACATATCTCATTCGATCCTCATGACAATCTTCATAGAAGCAAATATTACTATCTCCATTTTGCAGACGAGAAAAATGAGTCTCAGGGAGGTTAAGCAACTTGCAAATGTCAGAACTGGGATGTGAACCCAGATCTTCTTGACTCTAAGTTCAGCATTCTAGTTGGGAAATCATAATGCTCCTGTATCTTACTGGACTCATAATATACTGATTGGTTATATGTTGAAGAAGATAAAATGCAGAAAAGATCGATGCCACTTCTTTCCTTCTCCTATTTTCCTTTCATTAAGCCTTCCCTCCAAACATTCACTACTATAATTTGTTCAGAACTTGTCTCAGAGCTAAATGCTTTATTAAACACTTTACGTTGAGCAGCAATACACCAACTGTACATGTTTAGCAACTATTTACACAAAAGTAATTAAGTTCATCGTATTAATTGTTGTTAACAATTTTGTAGTCACTTTCTCTAAGTCCTCATGAGGATTCTTGATTCTTTTGTTCTCATTCACATTTCTTCTCATATATATGTGGTCCCGTTAGTATGTACTCTATTCTTCAGATTCAACTTTTCTTTTTTCCTGTACATTTCATATCATGAAGTCATTTCCAGATTTTGTTGTATTTCATATACTTGTCAGATGGAATTGCTTTATAATGGTCTATCATGTTCTCTGGGTTTCAGTGTTTTCATCTATAAAATGAAGAGATTTCTATGCCTTTCTGTTTTAGTATCTTCATCTAATAAAATAGACAGCCTTTCCGGTGGTAGCATTCTCAGTTAGCTCCCAGCGGATACGGTGAAGTTAGTAAGCATAGTTAAATTACTGCATAAGACCTCTAACAAAACCAACTAAAAGTCAAGAAATCTTTTTTTTTTTTTTTTGGTAGGGAGAGTGAGGTGGGGAGTAGTCTTTCACAGTGAAAGTCTGATCTCATTTGTCAGCCCCAAGGGCTGCCCATAGAAGCCACACCAAAACTCCCTCATTACCATAGCTTCCAATTTAGGCCATTCTCTTGGTCACTCTAGTTGCTTTTGCCATCCTTCAGGCTCTCCAGATGTCATGACATCTCCTAGATATTCAGTGTCAAAACCTTTATCAGTAAATGGCCCTTAAAATGAGAGTTGCAAAGGGCCAAAGTAATGAAGGGAAGAACATTGAACACCTTTATTGTGTATATTACAAAAGCAACTCACCTTAGCCTTTTCAGCATTTTCAAAAACACTACACCTAGCAATTACACACTTATGTGATCCATATGCACTTTTTAATTAAGCAAGTATATCAAACCTAAAAAGACACTGGGTCGAAAGCACACAAACCATATGAGCCTACTTGGGATAGAAACGGTTTTAATTGATGCAATTTGCTACCATTTAAATGTTTCATACTTGGTTATTAACCCTGCAGGAAGGGATCCCGTGTTTCAGGCTGACGTGCTGGCTCGAAAGCCACGGCTGGGTTGGAGATTTTTTTTCATGCTCAGGTTAAATTTGGCCTGGTGTTTACAAAAACTTGTTTGGGTCCAGTGCCACCACCAAGGATGAAATTCTTAAGCACTGATATTTTATTTTCAAATCTATTCTAAAAAAGACCAATAATTAGAAAAAGAACAGGGGATTAAAAAAGACAATTTAGAGGTACTATTTTAGACTCAAGGAAAAATCAGAGCTCTGTTAGCAAAATGACTTCACCTTTTAAAAATTTTCTAGCACAACGTTACACAGTGTGGTGCTTGCATTTAGTAATTAGAGAATATGTATTAATCAATAGCTTAATTAGAATATCCTGGGCCAGCAGTAAAAGGGAGACTAGTTTGGGCAAAGCATTTCCTAATTCTTTTTTCTAGTCTCTAGCCACCGTTGTGTTTCTTGGAGTCTTTTTCTTTTTTCTTTTTCTTTTTATCTACATCAGTCTAGATTTTGCCCTTGGGGATTGGGAGTGAAATGCAGGATGTTGTGGATGGCAGAGAACATATAGAATTGATTATTCAGCTGTTCCTATCCCCTAAGGACAGAAGTAGAGAAAATTAGCCAAAAGTGCAGCTGGGAAGATTCAGGTTGGATATGAGAATGAACTTCCACATGGCAAAGGCTGTCATTCCCAGGAGAGACCTTGAGATTATACGATAGTGAACTTTTCCCATTTATCTACATGTGCTAGTCCTGCACAAAATGGGAGGGTGGATTAGGTAACTATGGAACGCCTTCCTCCTCCAGTCTTACAGATCATTTTTGAAAATTGTTAGATGAACATTGTTAGATTATTCATGTAATCAGGAAATGTTTTCAATGGAAGGGTCATAGGATCATAGGCTTAAAGCTGGGAGGGACTTTAGAGGCCATTTAATCTAACCTTCTCATTTTATAGATGAGGAGACTAAGGCACAGAGAGGTTAAATGATTTGTGGAGGGTCACACAGCCAGTACGTGTTTGAGGAAGGATCTTCCTGACTCTAGGTTCCACACTCTACTTATTATGCTATCTACCTACCTCAAAGGATATTAGAGATTTTCTAGTACAACATCTCATAATTAGAAGAAGTATCTATTATAGAGGAAGCCTCTCTTTAATAGACCTGATTGGTGACCATCTAACTCCTGCTTGGATACTTCCAGAGACCAGGAGCAGACTTTATAACAAAGCAGTCCATTCCTATATTTCAACACCATAGTCAACAGACATTTATTAAGCCCCTAGTATGTGTAACAAGAATCCCACTCAACTGTAGGATCACACTACTACTAAGTTTCAGTGCAGAGACTAATATTCATCTCAAGCCCCCCATTTGGTGAGTTTTTCTCCAGCTTGACCCAGCAGCCTTAAAACCCTGAAAGATCTCTCTGTACCTGCTCTTCTTTCCTCGAATTGGTCAGTTCCTTCCAAAATCTCCATTTTAAGGAAAGTGCCAGGCCAGCCATGCTCCCTTTGCCGTTCTTCTCTGGGCTTCTTTTCCCACCCAAATCCAGTAACTTTCTCATTTTGGAAGATCATTATCTCCTTGAAGTCTATTCTTCTGATTGGTTGGTTCCTTCTGGAACCTCCATTTTAAGGACAGCACTCAGACTAGCCATGGTTATTCCTGACTTTCCAGATTTTTTCCCTTCTCCATACTCCCCCCTCCCCATCACCTGCTTTCCTCTTCCTTTTATGTGTTGTCTACCCTCATCGTAATGTAATCTCTTTGAGGGTTGGGACTATCTTTTTTCGATATTTGTGTTTGGTGTTTGACAGTGCCTGTCAAATAGGTTTAAATTTGTTAATAGTGCTTAATAAATGCTTGTCGACTTGATTGGTTGGCTTTATGCTAACAGTTCAGACAAGAACCACATATAACTAACAAAACATTGGATTAATTCAGAGTAACAAAGTAAAACAAATAGAAATTCGGATGATAGAGTCATTGTTAGTCTGCCTCATACCCTGGCCCCCTTCACAAATGAGTGCTATCTCCTCCAGATTCCCATCCCAAAGGAAACTCGTATTGTTAGGTAAGAAAATATTACATGGTGGCCAGAACACCTTTCTACCCTACTCTTGGTTGGTTGTTGTCCTTCATTCTCAACGAGGATCAAAATGACATCACTATGCTAGAGTCAAGTTACAGTGTGTCTGACTGTGGCTGATCAGACCAATACAAGCTCAGAATGTTCTACCACAGGTTGGGCACAAATAGCCTATGTGAATATTTGGGGTAGATTCTCTAAATTTGTGCATCTTGAATTTCTTTTGAGGTGTTTCAGTTCTGCTTTGCTCATAAAGCACAATGAGGGCACACCATACTGGGCAGGCCTGTGCCAGTGTCTCCCATGTCACTCAATCAATTCCAAAGTTCTTAAGAGAGACCTTGAGAGTGTCCTTGTAATGCTTCTTCTGACCACCATGTGAGCTTTTGCCCTGTGTGAGTTCTCCACAAAATAGTCCTTTTGGCAAGCATTGCTGGTCTAGGGAATGATTTTTATGTTCAGAAGCCCTAGATT
Source organism: Phalanger gymnotis (assembly GCA_028646595.1). NCBI lineage: Eukaryota > Metazoa > Chordata > Mammalia > Diprotodontia > Phalangeridae > Phalanger > Phalanger gymnotis. The sequence continues at coordinate 217,883,139 of CM053626.1, read as the reverse complement.
CCCTGGCCACTATTACTTGAAGGAGAAAGGGTTAATGATAACAATGGCTAGTATTTATATAGCACTTGAACTTTTGCAAAGTACTTTACAAGTAGTCTCTCACTTAATCCTTACAACAATCTTGTAAAGTAGGTACCATTATTATTTCCATTTTTTGAATGCAGAAATTGAGGCCGAGAGGAGTTAATTGATTTACTCAGCACCACAGAGCTAGCAAGTATCTGAAGAAAGATTTGAATTCAGGTTTTCCTGATTCAATGTCCAACACTATGCATTGAGGCACCTAATTATCTATGGGATGAGGACTCCAAGTTTATATGCACAGGTTGACTCCTTCCCAACAAATGCCACCAAAGACCATCAGAAGTGGTAAATAGTGAGTAAAACCACTTATCCAAGCTAATGACAACCAGAAATCTGGAAAGTTCTATAGTTTGGAATATACCATAAATTTCACAAGAGTGAATGGATACTTTAGACTGGAGCAATTTCAGTCAAGGGATAATATTCTGAAATTCTAGGGAGGCCAACTAGAAATCAGGGGCACTTTGAGGAGCTGACTCTCCATTATATATTTGCAAAGGGCTCTTTGTCTTTGTCCTCCCTGGAGTGCTTAAGAGTTTGAAACCACTACTAAGCTTTCTTAAAGCAGGAATGAAGAAAGTCTTTCCTCTCTAAAGCTCTGATGCTAAGTCTAACCCTCATGCAGACATGCAGCGTTGAATCATTGTTCTCCCCACAGATAAAAAGTATCTTGGGCAAAAGGTTCCAGGCTTTGCTGGAAATTCAGGTTATGCAATTGAGGAAAATAATCTTGTCCCTCTTAAGTATTGCATTCTTTAGGCTAAACACTGCCAGTGCCTTCAACTCTTTCTCATAAGATAGTTCTGAGTCCCTTTGCCATCTTGTCTACTTGCTCTGTATGGTCTCTGGTACAATTTTGTGAACTAAAAAAGTGGCCTGGCCAGGCTGCGGGACCCAATGAAGAGACAGGTGGATTCAAGATGGGGACTCTCGAGTGGTCTAACCACAGGAGCAATCAGAAAAGATACTGTATTCCAAGTCCTTCTCAAACATGGAAGTACTCTACAAAGGCAAGTTATCATCAAGAAGCAGTATGGTCTAGTGGTTAGAGTGCTGGACTCAAGAATCAGGAAGACCTGAGCTTGAATCTCACCCCTTATAGTAACCAGTGTGTAAACCTCCTCTGTAAAATGGTGAATGATAATACTATAATACTTCAAAAGAGTTGCTGTGAAGACTTAATGTAATATGTACAGTTCTATGTAATTGTCAATTACTATTATTGTCAATAAAAAATGTTGACTAGGATGGTGATTAAGCCCACCCTGCCATGAGAGAAATATCTTCATTCTTCCACCCAATTATATACTTATTTAGGATGTATTTCTTTTTTTTATTTAATTTTTTAAATTAATTTATTTATTTTTAGTTTACAACATTCAGTTCCACAAGCTTTCAAGTTTTGATTCTTCTCTCCCTCCTTCCCCTCCCCCCCCCAAGATGGTACACAATCTGATATAGGCTTTACATATACATTCACATTAAACATATTTTCACATTCATCATTTTGCAAAGAAGAATTATAATCAATGGAATGAATCATAGAAAAGAAGAAATGAAACAAAAAAAGAGAGAGAGCAAATAGTATGCTTCAATCTGCATTCAGACTCAATAATTCTTTCTCTAGATGTGGATAGAACTTTTCATCATGAGCCTTTTGGAGTCATCTTAGAACCTTGCGTTGCTGAGAAGACCCAAGTCTGTCAAAGTTAGTCATCACACAATGTGGCTGTAACTGTGTACAATGTTCTCCTGGTTCTGCTTCCCTCACTCAGCATCAGTTAGTATAAGTCTTTCCAGGTTTTTCTGAAGTCCAGCTGCTCATCATTTCTTATAGCACAATAGTATTCCATTACATTCACATACCACAACTTGTTTATCCGTTCCCCAACTGATGGGCATCTCCTCAATTTCCAGTTCTTTGCCACCACAAAAAGAGCTGCTATAAATATTTTTGTACATGTGGGTCCTTTTCCCATTGGTATGATCTCTTTGGGATACAGCCCTAGAAGTGGTATTGCAGGGTCAAATGGTATGCACATTTTTACAGTCCTTTGGGTATAGTCAGGATGCATTTCTTCATTTCATCCATAAAGCTATGGACAATTGGTAAATATTAGGTGCTTAATAAATGCTTCTTGACTGACTGACTTGGTCAAAGCCTTTGTTGAAAGCCAGATAAACCATGTCAATGACATTCCCCTGATTTATCACTCTAGTAACACAGTTAAAAAAGGAAATGAGATTTATTTGACATGACTTGGTTTTAGTGAACCCATGCTAGCCCTTGGTGAAGCATTCCATTGGACCTCAAAAAAATTTTACACCCCCCTCCCATTTACCTTTCCCTGTGATCTACCATTCCCCATATCACTATGCTAAAGGAATACAGGCACTGAGTCACAGTAGATAAACAAACACATTGTCACAACAAATTATGCACACAGAAAATAAAGAAGGGAGGCTGAGGATATTACATTTTTCATTACATCCTAAGCACATAGACCAGAGGTTTAGTTTCTGGTTGCTTTAAGAACTGGATGCAGAATGCTTAACATCTAGTAAGTGTTAACAATGGGTCACCTGGAGCCAAAGACAATTCCCTGTTCCATAAGGCTATTGTTTCTGTTCCATCTTTGGGAGTCTCAATGGACTCCAACTTCCTCCACTTAATGGGTATTACTTGGCTACATTGGACTCTCATAGAAAATGATGTTCTCAGCTGCTAGTCTTTTGTAGAATTCAAGAGTTAAAGACTTCAGGGGACAAATCAAAAAGGACACTTGGGTTTTACTGCTTCCCAGCTAAGAAGGAAAGTTATTTCTTAAGTGTATAAGAAAACAGTGCTCTGGGGCATCAAAAGATAGCTTCTTTCCTCAGACTGCCCTTTGAATCCATGGAGAAAGCAGGCAGCTACTCACCAACTCTTCTGTGAGTTCTTCATGCCCCAGCTTTTTCAAATAGTTTATAACCTGGGGTCACTCTTGCATTAACTTCTAGTCTCTCTACAGGATTTAGCTCCAATTTCCCCAGTATAAATGTTATGCTATGAATCAGACTCAGGGCAGACCCTTTGGGAAGCAAACTACATGTGCTGAATACCTAGAATCTTTCCCTTCACAGCTGTGAAGCTCCCCGATCTGGGAACTAGAAGCTTGGTTTCTGCTGCTTTTGCTAAGTCATTTGCTCAATTTTTATTTCTTTTGATGATTTTAATAAATACTTGAAGGCAAGTGTTGGCTTTGTTGTTTTTGCTTGGTGTCTTTTTTAATTAAGGTCCTGAGAAATGGGTTGTGAGTTTGTTTGTTTTAAGACTAATTTCCACTGTGTCATAGATGTGATTTTTTTTTCATTGTTTTTCTATCTCTGTTGAGGGAGCACAAGAGAAACAAATGTTTTGGGGAGTGGGATTTCTTGAACTTGGGCTATTTGTCAATACTTGCTGAAAAGAATCTAAGCATCTCGTTAGATGCTCTGTTTAAAGTTTGATCCAAATTTACCAAGTGATATAATCAGGGAACACCTGGCCCAGAGGAGTCATAATTTGCTCCAGCAAGGGCTGTAGACATTCTGAAGGATTTTTCATTGGGTTAGAATGGGAGTATAGAATTCTCTGCTTTTCAGGTTCTGGTGCGATAAGAACTAATTCGTCAGGAGAAAGGAAAGGAGATTATTGAAAGAGGAGAATGAATTCCTTCGATGTGAAGGCAAAGATTATGTGTCTATTATTGACAATATACTTCAAAGGCTGCCCCTCCTCTGGACACCCATTGAAACCTTGCTGTTTGTCAGCCAAACAAATATATTGCTCACAGAGTGTGGATCTGCAGCTAGGCCCATCCTTTCCTGTTGCTTTAAGCAATAATTGCTCTAAATGACCACCAACTGAACTCTAGAAAGCCAGGAGAAAGGACGGTCAAGGGCAGAGGTGTCAAAGACACCCTGGCAGCAAGCCCACAACCCTCCCAAGTACAGCTTGAACCAGAATAAAATAAAGTGAAGATATATTTAACAAAATAAATAAAAACACAATAAAACAGATAATTTATATAGTATATATTAATATAACCACATACATGCATATATACATATATACACATATGGCAAGATGCATCCATAGGGATCTTTACATATGGTTTAGTGGACCCCATGTCAATTTGAATTTGACACCACAGATCTAAGGCAATATTTCCATAATTAGGGGTTAAAAGCTTTTTCTACTTGACTGCTGACCTAGGGTTTGCCCTCCTCATTCAGTTCAACTTAATTCAATTGAGTGAATATTCTTTGAGTAACTATTCTGTGCTAGGCACTGAGGAGGGATTTAAAGGAAGAAGAGGTTGAATTCCTGGCCTCACTGGTGTCTGCTGGGTAGGCAAAGTTCATGGAACATGAAGAAACATTTAAAGGTCATTGATATAGGTACAAATAAGTTAGGTTCTTAGTGTTAGTGGCCATCAAGTCCAATTTCTTCATTTTGCAGTTGAAATAAATGAGGTCCAGAGAAATTAAGGTGTTCTGACCCTAAATCTAGCACTCTTTCAAATGTATCATGGGACCTTCCTTGATCAAAATACTACGAGGTCTCTATTAGGTAGTAGCTTATACTAGACAAATGGCACTTTGTCGTAAGGTACTAACATAAGGAGATCTTCCATGGGGTATAGCTTTCCCTTCCTGGGTTCCACCTCATAATCAGGGTCCCTTAACTGAAGTGAAGCTCTAGTTACCCTCTCTACAGACTTGACTGTGATCATGATCAGGGTGGATTTTATGCCCTTGAAACCTCCCCCCACCATCCCAATTTCAACCTTCAGCATTTTTTGCCCTAGGAGAAAATATTTCTAGTTATATTTCTGCTAAAACTACATTCTGAAGGTTTTGGAAACTTTTGTGACTCAGACTCAGACTTCCTTCCAGTTCAGCATAGGAGAGTAAGTCGGTAAGATTTAGTGGGTGAGAAAACAATTAGTTCTACTTGCTGGTCTGCAACTGATATGTTGGAGGTAGGAAGCACTATGATCCAGGTCAAGCTGACATCAAAAAAGTGAAGTAGAAAACTAACTACACATACACACACACACACACACACACGCTCATTGGAAATAATCAGTGAATGAAGGCAGAGTAATTAAAGCCTGAATTATCAAGTTGGATTCAATTTTTAACTCCTTTTTGCTAGTGTTGATCAATTCCTTCTAAATTTCTCTAGTTGGGAAGTGGGAATGACATTTTGCCCCTTTCTCTTCCCTAAATTTAGGATTAGAGATTTAAAACTGGAAGTGCTTTTAGAAGCTGTGAGACGACAGGATTTTCCTGACACCACCATTTAGGAGAGGCTAGGTCTTCTCCAGCTGGGCATCTAGGTGATACAGTGGATAGAGTGCTGGGCCTGGAGTCAGGAAGACTCATCTCCCCGAGTTAAAATCTGGCTTCAGATACTTTTACTGGCTGTGTGACCCTGAGCAAACCCTGTTTGCCTTAGTTTTTCCATCTGTAAAATGAGCTGGAGAAGGAAATGACAACGTATTCCGGTATCTTTGCCAAATGGGGTCACAAAAAGTCAGTCCTGACTGAACAACAACAGTTTTAAAAATCAAGAAAGCTTTCCCCAAGACTTCATTCACCTAGGCTCAAGCCACCTAGCTGTTGACAGCAGCTAAATGTCTCAGATCATTTTTAAGTGACTTCCTGTTCACCTAAGGTCATAAAACAGCCACCCACATGGAGTGTAGGATCCTTAGACTTGGAGGGTAATCCTGAGACCTCCCATGTACCACACTACATACTTGTTTCCATATGGAGACAAGAAGGGCTGGGTCTACTTGAGCTGAGAAATGTATCTGTATTGAGTATCCTTTCTATACTATAGCTAAGAAAATGTTTTGTTAACTGTTGAATGACAAACACGTGGCTCATTTCATTCCAATTTTGACTTAAACTACCAGGGGATCAGCATGAGTCAGGCTACAAATGGCGCAGCTGGCAATTGGAACATGATTGCATTGTGGTATTTGAAGTGAAAGAAGGTCATTGCAAATACAAAGGATAGGACTGTCAGATGGTCAGCTATGACATGGTAGCATGTTGTGAGAAGGGCCTTTCTGTTGATATATGGAGCCCTCTCAATGAAATACAGAGCAGGCCCTCACTGATGTGGAGTGATTAGCTTAATGTGGGGGCTAGAGGACTCTGACAGAGAAGGGAAAGAAAACAGCATGTCTAGCATTTCCTGGTTATCTGCATTCCTCTCCAGGCTGCACCTTAACCCTCCACAGGACTTTTTCTAATATGCCATTGAAACCTCCACTATGGGAGCTCACTCTGCCTCTGGGCTAATTTTCTAATCAGAAGTACCCTCTGCCCCTGCCTCTTCTCTCTTTGATTGACTGGTTCCTTCTAGAACCTTCATTTTAAGGAGGAGACCCAGGCCAGTTATATCCACCCTCCTCTCTAGACTATCCTTCTCATTCTCCACTAGTTCCATGTTCCAATGCTGAGTAACTTCCACTCACCTGTTCCTCCTTTTCAGTTTCCTTTTGTGTATTGTCTTTCTTATATTAGAATATAAGCTACTTGGAGGGCAGGGACTGCCTTTTTGTTGTTATTGTTAAGTGACTTGCCCAGGCTCACACAGCTAGTAAGTGTCTGAGGCCGGATTTGAACTCAGGTCCTCCTGACTCCGGGGCCAATGCTCTATCCATTGAGTCATCTAGCTTCCCTGCCTGTCTTTTTGTTTGTGTTTGTATTCCCAGAGTTTTAGTACGTGCTTGACATATAGCATGTGCTTAATAGATGCTTGATGACTCAATTCACTTTTGGCCATCCTGAAGAAAGTATGAAAAACACTTACAAGAAAGCTTCATGTAAACTGTCCCAACAAAATCAGCAATTAAAGACAGAAGCATTGCCTTTTAAGGAAAATACAGTGGAAGCCGAGGGGCAGCAAATGGTGCTAATAACCACATCGGTAGGGAGAAAATGGGTTGTGCTGATAGAGATTAGAACCAAGAGGCTATGAGAAGGACAGCAGGCTACTGGAGCAAAGAACAACCTCAAAGCCAGAGATTTTGATGTGTCTTCTGAGATCAGAGCCATTAAGGCATGAGAGTGATGTTGAGACTTGGGAACCCTCACTGTTAGTAATATAGTCTTGAGAGTGTCCTATTTAATATAGATCAACTCATTTCACAGAGTTTAAATCAGGATGTAGGGATTCAGGGTGTCTCCAAATGCAGAGAGATATTTAGATCGATGAGTTATGAGCTGGCATTCTATGTCTTTGAAGGAGACCGGTTTCCACCTTTAGGTAGAGTATGAGAATTGTCATGACCAGGAAAATCACACTTTCACTCCCCTGTTTTGGGGTTCAAAGGCAGTTAGTGGTGCAGTGGGAAGAGTGCCAGGCCTGTAGCCAACAAGGCTCAGCTTCCTGAATTCAAATCTGGTCTTAGACACTTACTAGCTGTGTGACTTTGGGCAAGTCATTTAACCCTATTTGTCTCAGTATCCTTATCTGTAAAATGAGCTGGAGAAGAAAATGGCAAACCATTCCAACATCTTTCCCAAGAAAACCCAAAATAGGGTCATGAAGAGTTAGAAATGACAGAAGTGACTCAACAACAAATTTGGGGATTCAGCATGAAATCTGTAGGAAGCATCCCAACCCCAACCAGGCAGGTCATGGTTAGCTCACTCCTGGCCAGGCTAGCTCCTTCCATCCAAACACTTGGAATACAAAAGTCAATTATAGGTAGCTAGCAAGCAGACCTTTTTATTCTCTTAAATGAACAGGAATCCATGTCAATATGTCATAAGGATTCCAGGAAGCTGCATCACTTGTTAGGCAGCTTGACCCACTAAACCAATCAAGTCTTGGAGATACCTTTCTTGGACTTTGGAAAAAGAGCTAACCTAACTTTCATACTGATGGC
>CM053626.1:217860759-217874621 GCA_028646595.1 Phalanger gymnotis | reverse complement strand
TACAAAAGTCAATTATAGGTAGCTAGCAAGCAGACCTTTTTATTCTCTTAAATGAACAGGAATCCATGTCAATATGTCATAAGGATTCCAGGAAGCTGCATCACTTGTTAGGCAGCTTGACCCACTAAACCAATCAAGTCTTGGAGATACCTTTCTTGGACTTTGGAAAAAGAGCTAACCTAACTTTCATACTGATGGCAGAGTAGAGGATTGGGGAAGGGGGATGACCTATCACATTTACCCTTTGCAAGGTCCTAAGGGCCTTCTAGAGAATCTTCTACCATTTAAATGACTTTAAGGTCATTACTGGACATGAATCTCTTCCCTTCAACATTCCCTGGGCCACCAGCCAGAACATTCTCTTCCATGAGAACTCTACCAAGGAAAGAATGCAAAAATTCTGCCACTTTAAAGGACTTAACTCATTGGTTGGATAATGACTTCATCCAGTACCTTCATGCAGGAACTCAGCATGTATCATCAAGTCAGCTAGGATTACCTTTCTTCTAGGGGATTATCACCATCAATCAATCAAGAAGTGTTTTGATTTCCAGCATTGACCCTCCAGAGATTGCGTAGAGTGGACTTTTCCAATGATATCGATCTCTCCTGGGCTGAATTGAGATTGTATTTCAATCCTGAGTCAGTGTCCATTTACTCTTGTGTATATTATTTTGTACCTTAATCTGTATAACTTCCCAAATTTTAATTTACTATTTGCTTGGTTAAATGTGCTTGCTGCTATGCATATATTGTTGTTGAGTCATTTCAGTTATGCCTGACTCTTCTTAACCCCATTTAGGGTTTCCTTGGAAAAAAGATTGAAGTGGTTTGCCATTTCCTTCTCCAACTTATTTTTACGAATGAAGAAACTGAGGCAAATAGCATTGAGTAACTTGCCTAGGGTCACACATCTGGTACATGTTTGGAGCTGGATTTGAACTCAGGAATTTCTGACTCCAGGCTTCCCACCTAGTTGCATTTTTAGCTTAGATTTCCACTAACACCACAAATCTGTGCTTGATTTATTGCTTTGTTGATTGCCTAGGCTTAAAGTGATGAAGAAAATGTTAATAACATAGATTACCTGTGTGCATTTCTTTTTTGAGATGTGGTTGTTAGGCACTTACCAGCACTAGAATATAAACTGGACTGGCAAATGGACCAGATTAAAAGTCTAGACTAATAGGACATCTTGGAAAAGGCACTATGACTTGGGGCAGGCCTTGAAGGACAGGTGTGATTTAGATAGGCAAAGGAAAGAGGGAAGGCATTCCAGGGAATACGCAAAGGCCCAGGATAGCTCAAGGAGCCACAACTGTAGGGTGAGTACAAGTCATTGCAAGAGCATTTCAGCCAAGAACACTCTAGTGGATAGAAGTTAATTTTAACTAAGAATGAGCCGGGAGTTATATCATATGCACTCAGAATAATTTATTCATTCTATGAACTGTTAGAGAGGAAACCAATCCTCTGGAGGCACATGAGAGCATATACTGGGGCATCTGAGTCTTTGCCTGTGGAATTCTGGAGCAGAGAGAATATAAGTGCTGTTGTATCCATTTAAGAGACAGAGATGCAGAGATGTGGCCTGAAGACATGGTGAAAGACTGATCAGAATAATGTGATACTTCCATTTTAATTATAATTTTACAGTAACTAACTTCTAAGTGGTTCCTTGGTCCCTCCCTATGTAATGGAGAAGTTGAGAGAAAGAGAATGCTTTAATTAAGCTAAAGATTCCATACAACAGGCTTCCAGGTGGTAGTTAGTGCACATGAGACCTAACATAGTTGCCAGTATTTACACACAGCTCAAAGTACCAGAGGCCCCAGTAGGAAGGGGTCCAATTAGTCTATCCCAGAAATTCTAAATACAAAAAAAAAATCCCTTGCCTAGAGACTAGAAGAATGAAGGACCGAAGAGCAAAGCAGTGAGAGAGGTATTTGTGACCCAGGAAGCAATACCACTGCTTAACTCTGGGTCAGACACTTATACTTACTAGTCATATAACTCTGGGTCAGTTACTTAAGTGTCTCTGAACCTTAGTTTCTTCATCTTTAAAACAAAGATAATAATATCATAGTACCTACTTCCCACGGCTATTGTGAAGTTCAAATGAGATCATGTACCTAAAGCATTTTTGCAAATTTTAGAAAATGACATAAATGCCAGTTATTATTACTTACCCAGTAAAAGACAGCATTGGGGTTCTTTGGGGATGTAGTAGAATGCCATCAAGGTTAATTTTTCACAGTCTTTTTCATAAATTAATAAAATCATTGCAAAATCTTACCTTCCTCCCATCCCTCTCATTCAACACTTTGAGAGTTGCTTATGGTAATACAATTCAATTCAATTCAACACATTATTAAGCACCTACTCTATGCAAGGCATGATGCCAAGTTCTGGGAGTACCAAGACAAAAACTGAATTAGTCCTTGACTTTCAAGAGTTTACATCCTGAAGGATTCAGTAGGGTGGGAAAATCAACATTTGTATAAGTAATAATGAACTATATACAAAGTAACATAAGGAGAGAGAGAGAGACAGAGACAGAGAGACAGAGACAGAGAGAAAAAGAGATTATAAAGATATAAAGGTAGATGGGAGCCAAAATTGTGTAGGGCTTTAAATATTAGGCTGAGGATTTGCATTTTATCGTAGAATCAACAGGGAGCTAATGAAAACTTTTGAATGGGATATGGCATGGTCACAACTATATTCTAAAATGTCAGTTTGGTAGCTATATAGAGCAGTATGTCAAACTCAAATAGAGATCTCTGCAGGATGTCAAATTAGTTAGAAAAATATAAAATAACATTTAACACAAATCAAAAATAATATAACACTATTTATGTTACATTACATTTTTATTTATTCTGTTAAACATTTCCAAACTACATTTTAATCTAATTCAAGCCCACTTTGGTGAGTTTGACACTTCCTTTTCAACGACAAAAAATTTTTAATTATCTCAAAAATTTTCTGTAGATTCGCCACCGTATCATATTTTTCCTTTTGTCTGAAAAGATGAAATATCCTTTCTCCTTTCCAATACTAATTCCTCTACTGGTATATTTTATTCCATCCCACCCATCTCCTTGATTCATTCCTTTTTCTTGCTTTTAATTGCTCCCTCAAATTAGGCATCACTGAGGAAAGGACTTTTCATACCCTCTTATTCTCTATAACCGTACTTAAAACTGTTAGTTGTTCCCTCTTTGAAATTTATTCTTCCTTGCCTTCTATGGCACTATTTTGTTCTCTTTTCCCTTCTCTCTTTTGAATCATTCCTTCTGTCTTTTAGCTTTCTATCTTCCTCACTGGCTACGTTTCCCCTGCCCAATAAATAGAGGCATACTTCAAAACTCACTTCTGAGAGTTTCTCTTCTCCATTTCTATATCTTTTCCCTCAGAAATCTCACAAACTTTAATTTCAGCTATTATTTTATGTAGATAATTCCTCATTTACTGATCTACTGATGCCACTAACACTGACCTGTCTCCTGAATTTCAGTCCCAAATATTTGTTTCTGATAATTTGGGGACCTTTCTCTTCTTGTCATGAAAGGTAGATGTCTATGCTAAAGATACCTAGGATTAGTCTTGATATTGGGAGTGAGTGAGTAGGTGGGATAGAGATGATTTAATCAGTATAGGGGAAATCAAGGCAATGAATTTCCTTCTCCCAGACCAGGTCAATATCTTCTCTGCAACTTAGATTTTTAAGGCAACTAATTATTTAGAGCATTTGCCCAGGGTTACAGAGCCAGTATGTTTTAGGGACAGGATTTGAACCCAGGCCTTGCTTCCTTTGAGGCTAGTTCTCCATCTACTACATTATGCTGCTTGGTGGGTTAGTGGAAGATAATTGGGTTTTGTGTCTGAGGGGGATGAGAGCCACCCAGATTATTTTTCCCCCTCTCCCTTCAAGCATAAAATAGTAATATGTGCTAACTTGCTGAGAAGATTAAAGTAATAACAATTACCAGTGCTTTGACCTATGAAAGAAAGGAAGGAAGGAAGGAAGGAAGGAAGGAAGGAAGGAAGGAAGGAAGGAAGGAAGGAAGGAAGGAAGGAAGGAAAAGAAAGAGAGAGAAAGAAAGAAGGAAAGAAAGGAAGGAAGGAAGAAAGAAAGAGAGAAGGAAGGAAGGAAGAGAGAGAGAAAGAAAGAAAGAAAGAAAGAAAGAAAGAAAGAAAGAAAGAAAGAAAGAAAGAAAGAAAGAAAGAAAAAGAAAGAAAGAAAGAAAGAAAAAGGAAAGAAAAAAAGGTATTATTGAAACGGAAACAGAGTGTCCAATTAATCCCTCCATCCAGTGGCTGTGTACATTCCACAGCACAATGTGGAACTCAGCTTTTATAAATACTCACACAGTGTGTTTATTGTGACACCTGGAGTATCATAAAGGCGGCTCTTATTAGACTCTGAATGCTGGAAATTAAGCTCATGTCTTGCATGGATGGAAGCATGCAGCCCTGGTGAATGAAGGCTTATAAATTTTACAACACCCATGAAATCATGCTTTTGCAACAGAAACATTACTAAGATGGTTAAACCAGACCCCCCAACTCCCTTGAGGGAGATTTTGATGTCCATTTATCTTAGAATCAGGCACTATTTACAGCTATAGTAGCTATCTATATGCAGGTGTATACATACATAAATGAAAGCAGCATGAAGCACACAGGATATTTAGAAACAATTAAGCAGGTCCCTACCCATGGTTAGATGTTCCTAGGAGAGCAGAGCCAGCTTACTCATTTAGGAAAACATTATTTCCCTCAAAAAAATGGTTCTCTCCAGAATAATTGTTACTTTCCCAAATTTGCAAAGAGTATTTTGAAAAAACAGCAATTGCAAATTCCCTGGGGCTGAAAATAAGTGATTCTATAATATGGCAGGAAGTCATCACACCATGATGGCTAAGACAAATGCCTTCACTCCCTTTTATGTGCCTGAAAACATAGTGCTCATCTCTGTAGGACCTAGGGGAGTTTATATATGGCAGCTCAATGTAACATAAAATGTTACAGTGTATATTCTACCTCATTTAGACTTTCTTTTCCTTATAAAAGTTTATTGACCCCTTCAGGGCTCTGATAAATGTTGCAAACTCTCACATTTCCCTTCCTGTATTGGAAACATGTTTCTACAATTGAAAGTTTCTATTCTTTCAGATTGTTTGTTATGTTTCAGATTCTTCTCTGTTTAGTTGGGAGCATCTGAATGGTTTTGTAAGCTTTCGTACAAGTCAGATTCCATCAGGATTTTAAATTATTTTTTTGAGAATCAGATATGGTCTTACACATAGTAGATACTCAATAAATATTTCTCAAATGATGAATAGCATTTTATATTTTCTCTTGCATTCCTCACATCAAAGTAGTGGAAAGAGAAAAGTACTTAGATTAAGAAACCTGAACTGAGATCTCAGCCCTGGTACTTATCTGCTCTGTGACTATAAATAAGTCACTTAATTTCTCCAAGCCTCAATTTCTTTATCTGTCAAATGGGAATAATATCTATAGCAACTACTTCATATCACTATTGAGAAAAAAAAATATTTTGTTAACTTTCAGTCAGTCAATAAACATTTATTAAGCACCTACATGCCAGACACTGTGCTAAGCATTGGGGATAAATTTAAAAAAAAATTCTAAAGAAATAATCTAATGAGGAAAGACAACTCACAAAAGGCTCAAGAAGGCTAAAAGGCAGGGGAGGGGGTGGGGTGTAGGTCTGGGGAAGGTACTCAAAGCAGGAGGATTGTGGAAAAGTCAGAGTGATCCAAGAGTAGTGCAGCCAGATAAGAAACGAGATATTCTGAGCTAAGCTCCATCCTTAAATCCATTCATTGCACGAATACATGAAAAATTTGGATGCTGAGGCAGATCCTTAAGCTCCACAGTGCTAAAGGAGTTAGTTTTTATTCTTGGTTTTGCCACTTAAGAGATGTTAGTGTGGCACAAGGGTAAAAGTCAGAGGAGACAGAAGACCAGGGTTCCATTCTTCCTGCCACTCATTACCTGTGTGATTTTGGATAAATCACTGAACCCTCCAGGTCTCAGTTTCCTTATTGTTAAAACAAAAAGGTTAAACTGCTTGCTATAGGACCTCTATGGCCCCTTTCAGCTTGAAATCTATGATCCTATTAGTACTTATTTCTCTCTTACCCAGTGTTAATTAGAGTGAAATTATGATGCAAACACTCGTCAGCTTCTGTTCCACATGTGACTTAAAATGTTTATACTGTAGCAACAACTATTTAAAATAACATTAGGTTTAAGGTTTGGAAAATACTTTACGTATCTCATTTGATACAGAAATCCTTTCAAGTAGGTGCTATTGTATACATTTTATTCTCAGACACAGAAAACTTAAGTGACTTGACCAGGGTCACACATTAAGTAAGAGAAGCAGGATTCAAACTCAGGTCTTTTTGACTTTATGTTCAGTGCTCTAAGGGAGATTAGATCAATGCAGAAGGAAAAGTTCCAACTTGCTCAGGTTAGTCTATTATACATATTTTAAAACTGTTCGTGAATAAAACAATTTCCTCCTCTCAGAAGACTATGGAAAGTTTCCCTTCACACCATCCTTAGGATATTGAAAATTCTTCAAATGGAAAAGATGGAACTTTCTGATTTAGCTGAACTGAAACTTTCTCTTTTGATCCATTTTTGTTGTTAAGCTTAGACAATCTTTCCTGACATTACATGCTAACCAGTGTAGCACACAAGCTACCCATCAATTATTCGTTCTTCTCCCTATGTGACCAGCCCACTTTTTAAGTTCTTGAGCCTTTCAAAATTGTTTATTTTTACAATATTTTAATAATATAAACTGTGCTCCTGGTTCTGCTCACTTTGCTCTGCCTTGGTTCAAAGTGTTATTCAAGTAAGGCTCACTTTCCCCACCCCTTCCTAGTTTCTATAGACTTCTATCTGTGCTCCTGATTATTTGAGATAAGTCCCCTACTCTCCCTCTCTTTTTCTTCCCTTTGTTTTTCCCTTCCTTTGTTTTCTCTTTTTAATATCATCAAGGCGTAATAAAAATCACTCCCAGATCCATCATTATGACCCTTGACCCTGACATCATGGTTCTTAGGGGATATTTATATCATATCCCTTCATCCCCATTAGAATGCAAACACTTCTTCCTTTTTATGTCTCTCTTTACTCCTGTGTTTGTATTTCAAAGTTTTGACAAAGGTCCAGTCTTTTCATCTGGAATATTTGAAATTTGTGTTTCATTAAAGGTCTATTTTGTTCCTGTAGGATTATTACTGAGTTTTGCTGGGTAAGTTATTCTTTGTTTTAAAACTATCTCTTTTGCTTTTTGGAATATCATATCCCCTGCTCTCCAATCCTTTTGAGTGACAGCTGCAAAATCTTGTGCAATCATGACCACAGTTCCTCAGGTTAACTTCCTCATTTAACCTCTTTCTTTCTTGCAGTATTTTTGCTTAGACCAGGAAGTGTTTGATTTTGGCTGTGGTGTTCCTAGCAGTTTTCATTTGGGGATTTGATTCAGAAAGTGAAACAGTGGGTTCTATTTTCACTTTGATCTCTGGTTCAAAGAAAATTTGGAAAGTTTTCCATCATGATTTCTTGAAATATTACAAATAGCCAGGATCTTTGTGGGGGTAGGTGGTAGGGTGGGGGGAGGAGGAATGGGTCATAGCTTTCAGTTAGTTTTATGAGTCTTAAGTTATCTCTCCTTTATTTGTTTTCCAGATAAAGTTGTTTATGACATGAGATAATTTACATTTTCTTCTATTTTTCAATTGTCTTTGTTTTTAATATGTCTAGATCTCTTGGATTGGACAAAAAAACAGGTTCCTGCCCAAGTACCACTTAATGGTTATTTTTTGGGCCCTCCTGGCTCAGAGTGAATGTAAATAGTAACTGTTTATCTTTTGGCCAGCAACCCTGAGGGTTTTCCCCTCTCAGTTTGATTTTTTTGTTTTTTATTAAAGGGACCATCCCTTGACTCACTTCTTAGAGAGGCATTTTCGCTGAATGGGCATTACCTCACTCAAAGTGAGTACCTGAAAAGACCTTAGCCTAAAAGGGTCAAGGTCTCCCACTGTATCCTGGACATCTCCAGTTGTCCTGATCGATATCCAGGTGGCTCTGGAGGAGAAAGTGAGACTGGTGACTTTACACAGTCCTCCCTTACTCAAATCAAACTGAATTGCAAGTCATGTCATCATCTCCCTGATGGCATGGTCCTCTTCCAGAACAAAGGACAAATCAAGCAACCACATTTTTTCAGGGAGTCATTAACTTCTGTTTGGTCCATTCTAATTTTTAGGAAGTCTGTTACCTCTTACAACTCTTGTGCTAAGCTGTTAATTCTCTTTCCAAATTTCTCCTCTATAGTTGTTATTTCTTTTCCAATTATTCCCTCTAGCACTCACTTTTCATCTGTACTATTTTTAATTCTGCATAACTTAATAATAAGAATAGTTAATAATAGATAACATTTATGTTGCACTTTTTACTGGAGAGTATGCTAGTGCTTTACATAATTATCTCATTTGATCCTTACAATAATCCTAAAGGCAGGTGCTATTATTATCTTCATTTTACAGACAAGGAAACTGAGGCATAAAGATCTTAAGTGACTTTCCCAGGGTCATACAGCTAGTAAATATCTGAGACTGGACTTAAATTTGGATCTTCCTGACTCTAGGCTTGGCACTCTATCCACTTTGCCACCTAACTTTTTCAAAGAAAGAAATAATTTATTCTAAAAATTTAGATTTATACTCCTCTTCCAGGTTTGTGTTTTGGGCATCTCTGGTCTCATAGTAACTCTTTATTCTCTCTCTCTCTCCTGTGTTTAGTCATTCTTCTAGCAATCTGAGCAACTTTGCATTGCTGACCTTGCTAGAAGCTCTTTGTGCCCTCAGTCTGTGGGCCTGTCCCTTGTGGGGGATTCCCTTGCACTGTCTTCCTGGCCAGGGGAATGAGTGTAAGATCTACTCTGGGTGACCCTGCACTACAGGTTCTGAGTACTGAGTCCATGCCGAATCTGCATAGCCTCCTTACTGCCTCCCCTCTTTTTTGGTACATGACTTTACAGGACTTAAACTCATTAAAAAGCTTTTGGGGCAGCTTCATGCGTCTTTTCACATGTCCCCACTTTTCTTTCTCATTAGAATCATTCACAATGTTATTGCTAGTTCTTATTTTTGAGAGCTTCCCAGCCCTCTTAAGTTGTTTTCCCTTTTAGAGTCTCAGGCAATGAGATCATAGCCATATTTTCTTTTAACAAAAATCAAATAAAAACCAAATGCATCTTTTGTTTTTGAAGGGAGTTTGAGACATAATCACTACATTTCAAACTGTGTCCCTAAGTCTGCTTGAGTAGTGACATGAGCATTTAGGATGATAGATGGCATACTTGGAAAATTTGCAAATGACACACAGCTGGGGGAGTGGGTTGTGGGAGTAGGGATAGCTAATATATTGACATATGACAGCTAAGGCTATAAAAAATATCTTGACAGGGTTAAAAAATAGACTGAATCTAATAAGAGAAGCAAATCTTTAATTGCACAGTTGGATTCAAAAAACCCAGCTTCACAAGCATAAGATGTGGGAGATAGGGCTAGCCAGTAGCTTATGGTAAAGAGATCTGGGAGTTTAGTGATTACATACTCAATATGGATCAACATTGCAACATGGAACCCAAAAAGAGTTAATATTTTTAAGGCTGAATTAAGAGAAACATAATGTCAAGTATATGGGAAGTGACAGTTGTGCTATATTCTGTCCTGGTCAGGGCAGCTAGGTGGTACAGTACATAGAGCATTGGGCTTGGAATCAGGAAGACTTATCTTCATGAGTTCAATACGGCCTCAGACACTTACTAGCTGTTTGGCCTTGAGCAAGTCGTTTAACCCTGTTTGTGTCTACTTTCTCATCTGTAAAATGATCTAGAGAATAAATGACAAACCACTCCAGTATCTTTACCAAGCAAATCCCAAACAGGGTCATGGAGAGTCAGACACAACTGAATAACAATTGTCCTGGTCAGACCATATGTAGAATACTGTCCTCAGTTCTTGACACTACATTTTAGGAGGGGGCATTGACTACCCCCCCCCCAAAAAAATAGGAGTGTGTCCAGAAGAGAGGATTTGAGAACTTGTCATATGAGATGCAGATGCAGAAAATGGGCATGTTTAGCCTGGAAAAGAGAAATGGGGAGGTGGGTAGAGAAGGAGGTGTACAAGAGTAGAATATGATGGCTGTCTTCAAGTAGTTCAAGAAATATCACGCAGAAGAGGTATAAGACTTGGTTTCCATGACCTTAGAGGGAAGTACTTGGAGTAGCTGGTGGGAGTTGCAAAAAGGGATCTTGGCTCAATGTAAGAAAAATGCTCCTAAGAATTAGAGATGTTTCAAATTGGTGTGAATTGCTTTGGGGGTGCTGAGGGTGCTCTTTCTAGAGTCCCTCAAATAGCAGAAGGGCATTTATCAAGGATGTTGTAGAGAAGATTCTTTTTCTTGTATGGCTTAGACTGCTTGGTTTCTGTTGTCCCACATCTAAAACTCTGGGGAATTTATGATTCTATAATTTGCAGTGTACAAAAACTCTCAACCAGTGCAAATAGAAGCCATACTTTCACAAGCAAACCTAGAGTAGTAAATAATCTACCTAGCTTATGGAATTAATTCTCATAATATTTAAAATGTTTTAGTCTGTCTCTAAGTACTGATAACTATAATGCTGAATGTACTCTAACATTCTTTTTTAAAAAAAATCATTTATTTATTTTCAACACTCACATTTATAAGATTTTGAGTTCCAATTTTTTCTCCATCCCTCACTCCTTTTCCTTCTCCCCAAGATGGCAAGCAATCTGATATAGGCTATACATGTACAATCATATTAAACATATTTCAAACATTAATCATGTTGTGAAAGAAAAATCTGAACAAAAGGGAAAAATCATGAGAAAGAAACACACACACACATAGAAAAGAAAATAGTATGCTTTAATCTGCATTCAGATTCCATTGTTCTTTCTCTGGATTTGGATAGCGTTTTCCATAATGAGTCTTTTGTAATTGTCTTAGATCATTATATTGCTGAAAAAGAGCCAAGTCTATCAAAATTGGTCATTGCATAATGTTGCTGTTACTGTGTACAATGTTCTCTTTGTTCTGCTCACTTCACTCAGCATCAGTTCATGTAAATCTTTCCAGGTTTTTCTGAAATTCACCTGCTCATCATTTCTTATAGCACAATAGTATCCCATTACATTCATATACCACAACTTGTCCAGCCTTCCCTCGCATAATGGGCACCCCCTTAATGTCCAATTCTTTGCTACCACAAAGAACTGCTATAAATATTTTTTGTATATATGAGTCCTTTCCCCTTTTTATATCTCTTTGGGATAGTGGTATTGCTGAATCAAAGGGTATGTACAGTTTTATAGCCCTTTGGGCATAGCTCCAAATTGCTCTCCAGAATAGTTGGATCACTTTACAACTCCACCAACAATGCATTAGTGTTCCAATTTTCCCACATCTCCAACATTTGTCATTTTCCTTTTTTGTCATATTACCCAATCTGATAGGTATGAGGTGGTACCTCAGAGTTGTTTAATTTGCATTTCTCTAATCAATAGTGATTTAGAGCATTTTTACTATAGAGAGCTTTAATTTCTTCATCTGAAATCTACCTCTTCATATCTTCTGACCATTTATCAATTTGGGAATGACTTGTATTCTTATAAATTTGACTCAGTTCTGTATATATTTTAGAAATTAGGCCTTTATCATGAACACTGGCTGCAAAAATTGTTTCTTAGCTTCCTGCTTTCCCTCTAATCTTGGTTGCATTGGCTTTGTGCAAAACCTTTTTAATTTAATGAGATCAAAATTATCAATTTTGCATTTTGTAATGTTCTTTATCTCTTGTTTGGTCACAAATTCTTCCCTTCTCCACAGATTTGGCAGGCAAACTATTCCTTGTTCTCCTAATTTGCTTATGGTATCACCCTTTATATCTAAATCACATATGCATTTTGTCCTTATCTTGGTAGGCAGTGTAAGATGTTGGTCTATGCCTAGTTTCTGCCATGCTATTTTCCAGTTTTCCCAGCAGTTTTTGTCAAAGCAGGAGTTTTTGAGTTTATCAAATAGATTAATATGGTCATTGACTACTGTGTCTTGTGTACCTAACCTATTTCACTGGTCCACTGCTCTATTTCTTAAACAGTATCAAATAGTTTTGGTGATTGCTGCTTTATACAAAAGTCTCTCTTAAACGTATTTCAAAAAAATAGAAAATATAAGTCAATTTGTGTCCAAAATTGTATCACAGGTAGCTATGAAATAATATCATTTTTAGATTTTTGCTTTCATAAAAAAGTTTGTTCCATTCAAGCAATTTTATTTTGTTTCTTTTGTAACTTGTCTGGGCATGCCCAATTCACCTAACATGGATGCATCCTTGAGTGGGTCATTCGAGAATGTCAAATTGCCTATCATGGAGAACTCTGTGTCCCTTATCAATTGGGTTGGGGTAGGCTCCTTTGATTGGCTACCTGCATCTTTAAAAATGACAAGATTAAGCCATTCACTCTTCTTTGTTGCCCTCTTCCTTCACTCTCTTTTTGCCTATATTTATCTACTACGTCTACAGGGTGTTGATTGAATCAGTGAGAGGGAAAGGACTTCCTTCCCCTGCAATACTTCTCCCAGAAGAAATGGATCTGGGAGCATCTGTTTCTGCTCTACATTGTCTTCCTCAGTTTCAAGTGCCAGAGGTGATCCCCATGGGACTTGGGAGTTTGAGCTATGGTAACCTTGGATTCAGGATTCTTGGTGGGAAAATGCAGTCAATCACTTTGGTGTGGAAGCCTGAGAAACCAAACCAGGGTGCCTAGAACTTGAGCCCAAGGAAGATTTTTGACTTGAAACTAGGACTGTATAGGAAACAAGCTAAGGGAAGCTATGAAATTAATCCCTTTCCCCAGAGACTAAGATGAGTGAGGAGAGGAAGAATTATACTTCTCATGTGTTGGGTAAGTTTATATATTTGTGATTATAGCTTTTGAATCACTGATTTCTCAGAATGAATGTTTATAGACATTGTTTCTGTTTTGACTGGAAAGCCTGAGGGTCTTCCCCTCCCAGATTGAGATATATGTATATAAATATATATATATGTGTGTGTGTGTGTGTGTATGTACATATACACATACATACATATACATACATATGCGTGTATATGTGTATATATACATATATGTATATATGTGTGTGTATACATATATATGTGTATACACACACACACACACACACACACACACACACACACACAATTTTTTTGGACTAGGTAAAAGAGGCCATTCTTTACATCATTTCTTACCTACCCTTAATCATTGAATGGGCATTGTCTTAGTCAAATTGAGACCTGGGAAAAACCTTAGCTCTTAAAAAGGCCATGGTCTTCCTTTGTATCTGGGTCCATCTCCAGTTGTCCTGATCTATATCCTGCCACTGGACCCAGATGGCTCTGGAGGAGAAAGTGAAGCTGGTGATTTTGCACAGTGCCCCCCCCCCCAATTAAATCCAATTCACTTGCAAGTCATGGCATTACCTTCCTGATGTCATGGTCCTCTTCAGGAACGAAGGACAAACAACACAACAAAATAGCTTTTGAAGTAAATATTCCCTCATAAAAGCTAATCTAATTATTAGCAGATAAATAGAACTGGGGCATAGGAGACTACCCCGTACACTTGTGGGGGGCATCTTAATTGAGACTGGACCATTTTCAGAGAACCTAGACAACTCCACATCCCCTACCCCAATGTACTTAAGGATGC
>CM053626.1:217790862-217852279 GCA_028646595.1 Phalanger gymnotis | reverse complement strand
ATCTAAAAAATGAAATTAAAGGGTAAGAAAGTACTTCCACTCAAAAGAAACAAAAGCCATGCTAATGAGACAATTTTGCTTAACAACACACTCATACACACTCAATTTGGCGTCTTACCCCACAGGAAAGAAGGAGGAAGGGGATAAAAAAGGGCAGATGATAGAAAGGAGGGCAGATAGGAGGAGGAGGTAATCAAAAGCAGACACTTCTGAAAAGGGACAGGGTCAAGGGAGAAAACTGAATAAAGGGGGACAGGATAGGAGGGAGCAAAATATAGTTAGTCTTTCACAACATGAGTATTGTTGAAGGGTTTTGCATAATGATACACGTGTGACCTATGTTGAATTGCTTGCCTTCTTAGGGAGGGTGGGTGGGGAAGGAAGAAGGGACAGAATTTGGAACTCAAAGTTTTAAAAGTAGATGTTCAAAAAAAAGTTGTTTTTGCATGCAACTGGAAAATAAGATACATAGGCAAAGGGGCACAGAAATCTATCTTGCTCTCCAAAAAGTAAGAGAAAAGGGGATGGGGGGGAGTGGGGTGACAGAAGGGAGGGCTGACTCGGGAGTGGGGCAATCAGAATATATGCCATCTTGGAGTGGGGGGGTTAGAAATGAGGAGAAAATTTGTAATTCAAAATCTTGTGGAAATCAATGCTGAGAACTAAAAATATTAAATAAATAATAAAATATAATAATAAAAAAAGAATTAGGAATAAAAACAAAGTCTTACATGTAAACATAAATGCCCAATATTTTACAATTTGCTGAAGAGAAATAGGTATATACATATACATAAAAATATACCTGTATAGACATAGGTATATATGTGTGTATATATACATATTTGTGTATATATACATGTTTGTATAGATATACACACAGATGTAACATGATAATAAAATCTTATTGGCTTTGATTACCATTCTGATTTCTTTTCCACCTGTATGCACATTTTTGAAAACTATTTTCAGTGTTTAAGCTATTATTGCAAACCTGAAAGTGATACATAAATGTGAGTTACTATTCTGATTATGTATTCTTGATTCTTTATTAATAGATGATATTGTGGCAATCTGAGGGCACTACAGCTGAAGGGCATCCTAAGGGGTCATCTGGTCCAGTCCAAACAAACTTTAATGCAACTGGGACAGATGGTTACCTATGAATAAGACAATGGGAGGTTTTCAAGTTCTTTTGGATGAAAATTATATTTAGCATAAAGGACAACAATCCCTAAAAATCTACATAAGGAAAGGAATGTGGATACCACAATGCAACTACTAATTCCTGTCTCCCTAAAAGGGAGAATTCCAACATGGGAAAACCACTAGTTAGGACCTTTGAAATTCAAGATGACAACACAGCCAAGACATATAAGAAACTGACACAAATTTATAAGACTAGTAGCCATTACCAGTGAATAAATGGCCAAAGGATATGAATGGGAAGAAATCCAAGGTATCAAGTAGCATATTTTTAAAAATTCCCTAAATCACTAATAATTAGATAAATGAAAATTGGAGGTTCTATCTCATACCCCTCAGACTGGTAAAGAATACAAAAGTGGAAAATGACAAATGTTGAAGGCACTATAAATTAATAGGCACTATAGTAAACTGTTGGTGGAACTCTGAATTGGTGTAGTCATTTTGGAAAACAATTTGAATCTGTGCCCCCAAATTCACTAAGCTTTGGTCTTGTTTTTGCCACTACTATGTCTATTCCCCAAAAAAGGTCAAAGAAAAAAATAAAAGGATCCACATGTAAAGAAATATGTGTTTATATATAGCAGTTCTTTTTGTAGAGGGGAAAAAACCCAGGGATGAAGGGATCCCAAACCAAAGTTCCCACGGTGAGGCCACCTGGAATGAATTCACAGATGCAAGCATTCTTTAAGTCAAGGAGGAAAAGATTAATTATGCTTTTTCAGTGGGCAAGAGTTCTCAGGGAACCTGCAACCATAAAAAGGTGCAGGGGGAATCTTTATAGAAGCTAATAGGAGATTGAAGCGGGGAACATGTCAGTTAGGTGTTTGGGGGTGGGATTAGGGAGTGGTGGAGGTGTGGTTGGTTCTTAAAGGAACATGCACATTTAGTATCTACTGTGCAGGTGTATTACCCAGAGTTCTCTAGGAACTAGCCCACAGTGGGGTTACTACGGGTGTGGTCTTTACTGTGAACCATCACTAAGCTCACTATTGGTCAAGGCTAGAGGGAATAGTTTCTCATCTAGTGTCTTGTTAGACACAATACTATATCTAGGATACGTTAGAAAGGTCAATGAATAGTAAATATGGTTATGACTCAGTGTACAAAGGAAGAAGCAGAGATAAGTTGGATCATGCTGCCCTTTAACTAGAGAGAAACAGCCTGGGCCAGAACATGTTTTGAGAACTAGATGTGTTTATGAGAACTGGATGTGTTTTGGAATTGGGGTTCAGGCACAGGCACCCAAGCAGAGGCTGTTAGAATTAGGGTTCAAGCACAAGCACCTCATCATTTTCACAGAAGCAAAATATTCAAGGGGCTGTCCTCCATTGGGGAATAGATAAATAAATTTTGGTACGTGAATGTAAAATCTTATAAAAAATTTTGAAATGGACAGTTTCAGAGGAAACAAAACCTCTGTCAATTTATGTCAAGAGAAGTAAGTGAGCAAAACTAGATCAGTTTGTGCAATGACTACAACATTATGTAAAAGGAAAAATCTATAATAACAGCAATGTAATCAAATATTTGGAGCTGTACATATAAGGGTTTGTGAAGGCCACCCCTGGACATAACTGTATCACAAAAGACACAAGAGCACCTCCATTCATCCATGACCATGATAGTGTTTAAACTTTACTTTTACATTTGCCAGGGAAGGACTTGAATAAATAGCTCCATTCAGAAGAACAGCTTCCCTCCAAATAAGTAAAAAGGCAGTATCGTTCAAGGCTCCCCTATCTGAGTATCTCCAGCTAAATCTTTGGGTCCTGATAATGACAGGCTCCTTCTGAATGGGCTCTAGTGAATGACAACTCCCAACAATGCTAGACCTTGCATGCCAAACAGCGCGGTGAAGTGAAAATGCCGATGGAAGCAGATTTGCTCAAATTTTCAGCAGCAGAATTTCTTAAGGTTTGTCGGCTCAGAATATGAGAGATGCATGCAGAATATTTCACTTGTGTCAGCAGCACCAGCCCTGTCTCGTTTCAGGAGCAATTAATGGACTGTGCCATTAACACTTCCCTTTCCCATGGCCGAGTAAGCTCTCTTTTGTCCGCTTATTCTATGCATATATATGTATGTATGTGTGTATGCGTGTGTGTATATATACACACATATATACAAACAACGTATATAGATATATATAGAGAGATATAGATATAAAATATATATATATATATAATATATGTACACATACACACACCTATATATAATATTTTATATATGGGGTATTTATTCTAGCAATATACGAACATAATCTTTACAGTCTTATCTCTTCCTCACTTCCAACATTTTGCCGTTAATCCTTTGGAAAAATATTGCAAGTAGGTCTTGTTGTTACTAAGTGCACCTTAGGGTAGTTGTAATCACTATGATGCAGCAGCTTATGTTTAAAAACAATGGCAGACAGTGGCCTAGACTCATCCTGTGATTCAGAACCTTTTCAGATTCATTTCCAGGTCTATTACTATTCTCCATCAGGTTTTCCTGTATAGAGAAAACCTAAAAATACACTGTCATTAACAGATTATCATAATAGATTGCCATTACACATTTGCCCTGAAGAAGAGGGTGATGCAATGTTTTGCTCTTCATCAATTCAGACAAGTCTACCTAAGTTTCTACACATTTTCATGTTTTCTGTTTCTTACACCTTAATAATATGCCATTAAATTTATATATCACAAATAGTCCAGTCATTACGAGATCCAATGGGCACCTACTTTATTTCTAGGTTTTTGTTTTTGTTTTTTTACTCTAATAGTAGATTATGTTAGTATATATGGAATCCTTTTTTCTGTCTTTGAAATAGGTATTATCAATTAGTAGAATTTCTGGGTCAAAGAGTATAAGCACTTCAATTATTTTTTATCACAAGACTTCCAAATTATTATCCCAAATGGTTGAACCAATTCACAGCTGCACCAAAAGTATATTGTTGCATTTGTCTTCTGTCCAACATTAACCATTTTCTTCTTTTGTTATTTTTGACAGTTTGCTGGGTTTAGCAGTGTGTAAGAGTCAGCTTGTATGGGCTTGGAAGAGCTGATTGTTAAATTTTCATTGTAAAAATTTACACTTTAGAAATTGGTAAATGCTATAAACAATTGGCATTATTTTTATTGATTATTTGAAAGAGAAAATCTTAATACAAATTAAACAGTGTGGTATGAGATTTTTCCTTCAAAGCGCCAGTTAAGCATTAACCAGCATATCCTTAGACGGACTGTTAGTTGAAACCACAAAGCTTTAAAAAAACTTTTATCTAAACAATTTGCTAATATTTTGTAATTTTTCTTTTGAAAACTGTTGATGTCCCTTAGGAAATGTCTCTTTTTTCCCTCTGAGTAAATTTTGCTCTTCTATCTAGTGCTATAAACCTATGATAGTTTAGCTGAGCACTGAATCTGTAATTTACTATCATTGCTATCATACATCACTATTAATTTAACTATCATTTTTACTACATTAGTGTGGCCCAACTATGAGAAATGAACATTCCTCTGATTATTTGTCTTCCTTTATTTTCATGACAACTGTTTTGAAATGGTATTTATATTCCTTGTATTTGTATTAGTAGATAAGAGTCTCAGAGGTTTTATGCATTGAATGTGATTTATCTGTGGAGAGTAGAGAGAGCAACAACTTAGAATCATGAAGACCTGTGTTCAAATCTGGTCTTAGACACTCACCAGCTGTGTGACCCTGGGCAAGCCACTTGAGAGCTATTTGCCTCAGTTTCCTCATCTGTAAAATGGGGAGAATAATAGTACTTACCTCCCAGAGTTGTCATGAGCTATTTATCTTTCTATCATTTCTTCTTTCGTTGTTGTTATTGCTACTACATATAGAAATGCTATTGATTTCTGTATTTTCTATCATTTTACTTTACAACTAACTATTCATTTTCTCAATTATTTTCTTTGCTTAATCTCTGTACTTTTACAAGTAAGCCTACATTTGAGATCCATTTTCCCGGCAATGTTGGCCTGAGATAGTGTGTTGTTCTAGACAGAAACCTGACTCGAGTCAGAGGACACATATATGCCTTCTTCAACAGTCCTAGTCCTTTGGAATCATGAGGTGGAAGGGATGTAGAGATCACTCAAGCAAACCTTTCATTTGAAAAGTGGGGAAGTTTATCCCTGTAGAGTTAAAGTTATATAGTGCAAGGATTTGCACTATATAATTCAAACTCAGCCCTACTTCTGTTTGAAAAGCTTTGTAATTTCTAATCTATTTGTTAATTGTTGGTCCTTGGGGAGAACTGCCCATATCCTTCATACTACTCTACAGCAGCCAGTCAGAGGCCTTTTTCCCTTTTCTCTGAGGTCTCAACATCCTCAAAATCCATTCCACAAATTTTAATCCACTTAAGGTTGACTTAAGATACCTATTGACTCTCAATAGCACTGTAGTGATGGAGATAAGAAACCTCCTATGAGATGGGCTACTTTTCTCAGAAGCAGTTTCTTCATCTATAAAATGGGGATAATAATAGCACCTGGCAAGGTTGTGAGAATAAAATGATCTATAAATAACTTTGCAAATCATAAAGTCTTATATAAATAAATTCCTCTTTAAATGTTAGCAACTGTAATTAGCTAACATAATGGGTAATGATTGGTGCTCCCTTTGTTTTGGGTGGGGTTCCTTTGAATTCGTATTGGTAGTTTAAAAAGACTAGGGCATATAAACTATGGTTGCCTATGTTTATCTAACTGCTCATAAATTGCCTTGAATCTCCTCATGCTTGGAGAGGCTTTGGGTCTTGCCAACTATTTCCTTGGTTGTAAACAGCTTATGGATGTTGTTCAGCCTGGCAGAATTGGATGATATATCACAATGAGCTTTTGTCCAAAAAGACCACTCAGAAGTTCTCTCATTTGTCTCTATGACAGCTGGCAACATGGCCATTCAATGCCATATCCAGGAGTCTTAGATTTTCCTCAGATACCTCTTTCCCCAAAGGGCTATTGTTATGTCTCGTAACTTTCAAAGATGTTTATTGTTTGAATTGAATTGTATTGGTTGGTATTTATAATAATAAACTGTTTCAGCCTCAGTTTTCTCATCTGTAAGTTGGTATCATCATTTTGCTTGCCTTTCAGTCCAGGCTGTTCCATATTAATAGGGAAGGTATTAGCACTGATTAGGTATAAAAGAACTATATTTAACCTCTTTGTCTGCAGTTAAGTTGCAAATGTATATAGCCTTAGCTGGTTTCCAAAAGCTTGCCTTAAAGAGTTTTGCTTGTCTTTACACTTTGAAAGAATTCCTTCAAGGCATTACAGTAATGATGAGGTTAACAGTTATCCTAGGCTGGAGGTAAAGGGCTGTTGAACATACTACCATGTATCTCTTCAGATACAAAACTTTAATGATAAGGTTCTCCCAGGATGATAAGTCTCTAAGAAACGTTTGCCATTTCTCAAGCTCACAATTTAATTCAACAAAAGAAAAATTTGTGAGTAGAATGTCTATTTATAAAAGGAGATACATAGGTTCACTCACTGAAATCGCCTATCCACTTGGGCATCACCTTTATGATGTGCAGGTCATATAAGCAAAACAAAATTATATATAATTGCAAATTATATATAGGTACATAAAGGTCACTTGGTGAATGAAGGGCCCCCCTTACTCCCCAAAAGGAATTTGGATCTTGGTCAAAGGATATGCACATTAGAAGAATCAAGTTTTATTACTGAGCTACTATATCATCTTAGATATTTTATTCAGTTCTCCTGCACCTTAGTTTCCTCATATGTGAAATGAATAATTTGAAATGAATAATCACTAATGCCTTCTCTGACTCTAAGATTCTAAGTCCTAATATTGTCTTAGTCTTTACTAGTCATCATATAGTGACAATGTTATTATGGGATTGTTGGAGTCTGTATAATTCTGTCATACAGAGAGCCCTGTCAAATTCTGTATCTGTATGCCAACTTTTTGTTTTCTGAAATGCTTATAATGGAAGAAATGGGAAAGAGCAAAAACTGAAAATAGGGCAGAGAGGGAGGGAAGAGCCCTCATTATGCCTTGTAGGTAACTTGGAATAAAGGACCAAAGCTGAATCTACCAGTAGAATTCATCTCATCAAAGACTGAGAGAAATTCCAAAAAAAAAGTTCATTCTTTCTCCAACTTTCTCTCCTTGCAACTCCCCAGTAGACACCAATGTATTCTATCTGCTTCTTTAACATGAATGTTTCTCATATTCTTATCTAGTATTAAACTAGAAAAGCCAGGGTTTAGCTTGATACACAAAAATTTCAACTAGAACAGCAAAGAAAACCCCTATTTTAATGCTAGAAATGTTCTTAACTGGGGCTCTAAGCTATTGTGATTGTATCACTTGATAAAAACTCCATAAAACACTAAAGGAGGAGGTTGTGTCAATTTGAGGGTCATCATATTACCCCTAGGCTAAAATACACATTAGTGTCATAACAGTAGCTACTAGTCTAATGGTTGTGGTGGTGGGGCAACATGTAAAAATATGTCTGAACAAGTTATATTCAGGATAAAATGGAGATGATTAGCAGAATAAAGACACTAGCATGAAGAGAGATTGGGAAAGGCCCCTGTAGAAGGTAGGCTTTTAGCTGGAACTTGAAGGAAGCCAGAAGGCAGAGATGAGGAGGGAGAACATTCTACTCGTTGGAAATAGCCAGCAAAAATGCCTAGAGTTGAGAGATAGAATGTTTTGTCTGAGAAACAGCAAAGAGACCAGTGTCACCAGGTTGCAGAGTACATAGTGGTGAGTAAGAAGTAAAAAGATTGGAAAGGTAGGAGTGGGGTAGGTTATAAAGAGCTGTGACTAACAAACAGAGGATTTTATATTTGGACCTAGAGGTAATAGGGAGTCAATGGAGCTTAAGGGGTTGACATTGTCAGATCTGTGCTTTGAAAGATTACTTTGAGTGGAGGGTGGACTGGAGTAGGGAGGTACTTGAGGCAGGGTAGCCAATTAGCAGAATATTGCCATAATCCAGGCATGAGATGATAAGGTTTGAATGTTAACAATGGCTCAGCAATCACAGCTGGCCAGTTTTTAAAATAACCTTGTTTAAAGCTTGGGTTGGGATTGATTCCATAATGAAGGTACCATTGTAATTTTACTATTTACTTAAGGCCCTGTTTCCAAGAAAACCTGAAGTTCATAATCATAGAACACTTATTAAGCATGGTGGACTGATAAGTTAAGGGCAAGTCTCATCTAATCAGGAATTCTCAGAGAGGAAGCAACAAAGGGAAACAAGAGTGGTGAGGTAGATGTAACACTAAATTGCTCGTTCTGCTATTCCTCTGGGAGATTTCACAAGTTTTTCTGCTCCTGTGGTTATGACAAAGTATGGTAATCCGCAACCCTATCAAAGAGAAGAAAAAGAAAATCCAGAACAGAGGACACTGACAATCAATCTAAAGTAAAGCTGGGGGAAAATAAAGAAATGAACAGAGTTGGATAAATCACCAAATCAAAGAATCTGAGAGTTGGAAGGGACCGCAAGGGACATGTGGTCCTACCCACATATAGAAGGAATCCCCACTATAATAAACCTGAAGTGGTCATCTGGCCTCTGCTTATACACTTCCAAGGAAGGGTATCCTACTGTCTCTTAAAGCAGCACTTTTGGATATCTCTGCATATACATTGCTACATCTTTTACAGAAACTATTTAAGCCAGGGCTTGTCTCTATCTTTTGTCTGCATGAGACTGTCCTAAGTAGAGTATCAGCTGAGTTAGTTTTGGGCCAATTACAGTTTATTGATCACTTCTGTCCTTTCCTCTCAAGTTTCTGGCTGAATCATCTTACTTGTAACTCACCCTAGTACACTCTTAGAATACTCTTTTCTGAGAAGAAATCCAGCCTTATCTCTTCCGTTTCCCAAGAGACAGAAACAAAAGAGGAAGTTAGTCTTTGTTTTTTGCCTTTCATTTCTAATATCTCCTGGGTAGCAACATAATGTGACACCTTCTTTCATGTACTTTTCAGTGCTTCTTCTTAGCCCACTTCTAGCTCTTCCTTCAATTTGTTTTGTACCTTGTCCAGAGTTCTCCATATAGAGAGTTCTCAATACTGTTCTTCCGCTCACTCAAACCAGTCATTATGAGTGGTTTGAGTACAATAGCAGATGTCCACCTGGGATTGACAGCAAAGAAGTAGTAGGTGGAGAAAAATGATTCCTGAGCATGAGTGTGCATGTGTGTGTGGGTGTATTTATTTCAGCACAGTGAGTTACACCTTTTCTTTTGAGTGAGGAATGAGGTGTGTAGGTTAGGTACTCCAGGCAACTTTGCCTGGTGTGGTACTCCTGCTAAAGTGTGATACAATATAGAATCTGGCCCATAAGATGTAACTTAGTAACTAAGTACTTATAATAACTCACCTTGCAAAGCTTTCCTTGTAATCCTATCAGCTCTATAGTGTGTTTTATTATTATTTTGGACTGGATCAGTCATTTTGTTGATATAGGGAACTCCCAGTGAGGAAACACCCTTTATCAATGTCAGTTTATACCTTCTCTGCAATTGATAGACTTAAAGAGTTGCCTGGGATGGGGGCACTGAGAGGCTAAATGATTTGCACAGGTCACCACGGGTCACTATGTGTCAGAGGCGGGATTTGAGCTCTGATTCTGGAACCAGCTCTTTATCCACTACATGAAGCTACCTCTCTTTCTATTTTTATAGATGAGCAAAATCGAGTCCAAAGGTTAAGTACCTGATCATGGTTATATATCTAGTAATATCGAAGCTGGAATTTGAACCCAGGTCTCTTGACTCCAAATCCATTATTATTTCTACTACATAGCTGTGACAATCTTTGTTAAGGCAATGCCATTTATAAGACCATTCATAAAATTTCTCTATAGAGCAAACATTAGTGGAGTGGGAAAAGGTGAGGAGTGGAAATGAGTAACAGAATCATTATCATCAAATTATTTGCAAATTATTGGATTAGACACATTCTCTATTTTTGGGTACCTGGGAACAAGACCTGGGTCTCTCATGCCCAATTGAGGAACTTTTTCATCAGGGTGCTCTGGAACCAGCTTTAACTAGCTGAAGAGAGTTGGTTGTTAAATTTTCAGTGTGAATATTTACACCTTGGAAATCCTAGGCAAACTACAAATTAAGGATTAATTTATTGTTTGTTTTATTGTCTAGACTTAAGAAAATGTTAAAAATACAGATTAAGTTAAAGGATTTTTTTTTCCTCCAGAGAGATGATTGTTAAACATTTACCAGAATACCTATTTTTCTTCATAATCACTGACTAGGGTCAAATGGTTTGCTATTTTTGATTAACTTATCACTGAACCAAAGAAATTCAGCAATTCCCACAGGATTCACTTAGAAGAATTTGCAATATGAAAAGATCCACTTAGCCAACCAGCAAATTATTCCAGCTAGTAAGGATTAGCATGGAAAGAAAAAATGATGGAACTCATCAAAACAGTAGGATAAAGAATTAAAATAGTCCTAAAATAGTCCAAGGAGAGCTGAGCAGATACTTCAAAGGAAGAATTTGTTTGCAAGATTTCTGCCAGTCTATCCATGTTAATGACTACCACCAGGTAGCACAGTAGTCAAAGTAGGAGAGGAGTATGTAATTATTTCTTTCTAAGGCTGATGTGTTTTAATAAAGGCAGCATGGGAGAAATTACAAAACCAGATATCCTTTAATAAATCAATCACCAAGTATTTATTAATGGCCTACTATATGCCAGGTAGTATGCTTAGGACACAAATAAAAGAGACAAACCAATTCCCTACTCACAGGGAACTTGCATTCTGAAGGGGGAAACAAGTAAGAAATATGTAAAAATCCACCAAAGTTATGAAGGGCTTTTGCTCTTTTAGCACTTAGTTTATCAGGTCACAAAGGCCTACCTTCTCTCATCCCAGGCAATCTCTAATTATACTAGCAAAAAAAAGTGATATTTTCATTATTGGATCAAAACTGTGCTCTGGTAAACATCTTCCTTCCCACTCCCTCCGAATTTCTTCTCTCTTTCACATGCATCAGAACTCTCATTGGACTATAGGAAGTTGCTTTCATCCTTCCCCATCTCCTCCTCTTCTCCACCTCCTCTATTCACTTCTTCCCAGTTTTGGGTCCTTCTTCTTCACTTCCTCAGTCAGAACTAGGCCATGAAGATTCATGAATAGTTGGGGACATGAGACCCAAGTGCTATTTTCCTCCTTTCCTATAGATGTACTTATGAAAGGATTTTTAACATGACCTTTAATAGAATCCCCCACTTTTGTGCAGACTCAGGTATAAACTGACATCCCCTGAATATGAACAACTACCTGTTAAGATTTCTGTAGTATGCAAGTTCTGTTTTCCAATACCCATCCCATAAAAGGCTTCCTTTCCCTTTCCATTGAGTCACCACAGCATGACCAAACACGATCCATTTAAGTTCAAAGCATTTTAAGTCTTATCCTTTCTTCCTTAGTTCTAAGCTCTGTAAAATATGGAAAAAGGAAGATTAACTACTGTCTTTTAGAGCATAATGGAAGTGCAGACCTCTTCTCCCCCAAACTATACCTGGCACTTGACAGCCACTTAATACATGTTTGTTGAACTGAAGTGAATCTAATTGGCTTGTCCAGTGATACAGTAGCAGAATGGGAATAGGATACCCCTCTTAGGACCCCATACTTTGCATTTAAGGCCATAATCCCACTGGCAGGTCTCACGGCACTATCTCTAAAGCAGGCACATGATCGGGCCATAGGAGGGTGTTTGCTGGTCTGCTCTGTTTCAAAACAAGGAGGCCTTAAGGAACACCATGGCAGGGATTATGCCGAGGCAGAGGTGTTTCCATCTTCCTAATTGGAACAAGGCTGCTGCTATTAGCAGATTTTCTCCTCCACAGTTAAGAGATTATTTACTTATGAGGGAGAGACAGAGCTGCAGGTTCTACTTAATAACACCATTAGCTTCCCTGGGCCCAGCGAGGAAAAAAAAAGAGAGATGAAAGCCGAAGACCCCTGTGACCTCTGCAAGCTGCATGACAATCTCGAGAATGATCACAGAGCCTTAAGAGCTAGAGGGAGATGGAGGGGTCATCTCGTCCACTCTGTTACAGAGCAGGTGAGAATGGGATCTTCACTGACAGCCCTGCCGACAGGGAAATTCATCCACTCACTCCAACATGGGAATCAAAAGTAAGCCACTGTAAGCTTTTCAAAAGAATGGGTGATGGGTGCACTCACTAGAATGAGGTTTGATCTTTGGAGAAGTCAATTCCTCTGAAACTCTTGGAGAAAAAATAAAGGGGAAAAGCAAAAGAAAATGATGATGGAAAAATATGTCAGAAAAGCCCTTCTCCATCCTGTGAAGAACAACCTCAAGCCCATTAAAAAGGGGAAGTGTAGTATAGTGGAGAGTACGCTGAATTTGGAGTTGTTCGAATCCATACTCTGGCACTTACTGGCTCTGTGACTTTAGACAAGCCATTTACCCTTTCTAGGCCTTAATTTCTTCATCTGTACAATGGAGGTGGGGTGAGGTGGTGAATTTGACAGACCGACATCCCTTGAAGCTTATGAATCAATGAGTATAAATAAAGGAAATCCTTTCCATGGAATGCACCCCATAGGGAAAAAAAGATTATCAGTGTGTTCCTAAAAAAAAAGTCACACAGTAAATGTCTTCTTGTTCTGGAGACTAATCTAATGTGGAGTCTCACCTAACCATGATTTCACATCTATATACTATAATGTTCATAAACAGTGCCTCAGAAAAGCCTGACAAGTCAAACAATAAACTCAGATTCTTAAAAAGAGGAACATTTCACTCTCCATTGAAGGCATAAAGATACCCAGTATCCACATGAAACTAGCTGCCCTCTGCTTTTCCCTTCACCCTGCCACATTCTTCATTGTTTTTCCTTCTGCTTAAAACAGCAAACGACAGATCTATGCATTGTGTTACGATACTAGATTCACATTTGATTAAGATCTCAACAAGACATCTATTCCAAATTCTCCATTGTATAGATGAGGAAAAAGGTATCCAGAGACATTAGATGACTTGTCCAAAGTTAGAAATCGATTCATTAAGAAACATTTAAACACCTACTAGGTGCCAGGCATTGTGATCAGCACTGATAAAAAAAAAGATAAAAACTAAATAGTCCTTCCTTGTTCATAAGGAGCTAGCTAAGAGAACAAGTGGCAAAGAAGAGATTTGAACCCAAATCCCATGCCTCCAAATCAAGTACACCTTCTATACTGTTTCATACAGACAGACATTTATAGGATCACAGGTTTAGAGCCCTAAGTCACCTTAGAGGCCATCAGGTCCGACGACCTAATATTCTGGATGAAAAAAGCCTGAAACGCAGAGAGACTTAATCAATTGACCAGGGCCGCAGAGCCAGTAAGTCTCTGAGGCAGAATTTGAATCTGACTCACAGTCCATTATTCCATTCATTTGTTCCCCCAGAAGGAGGAAACAGATGGTTAGGGCTCTTGTTTCTAAGGTCTGGTTTAAATCCAGAAGATAAAATTAAAGCAAGTCTTAAATTTCACATAGAGGATATGATCCCTTCTGAATGGTTTTGTAACAGTACATAACATGGACCCTTTTCTAAAGAACTCTGGCACCAAAATCCAAAAAAAATTAAAAAAAAAACCAACTTTATAACATGCAACCCACAAAAAAATCTAAAAAAATCCTTCCAAAAAATAAAAAAAAAACCAACTTTATAACATGCAACCCACAAGGGCAACCTACAACCACATATACTAGGCAGAAATTCAAAAGCACTCTCTCCTCTTCTCCCCTTCCTCATATTATAGCATTAAGTCATTTCCAAAGATTAACTATATTATTTGATAAGAGATCATTCAATTCAATTCAATTCAATTCATTGCATTAGAGCTGGAATGGATTAGTTTTAGACCTGGAAGGAATTTTGAGACTGTCTGGTTGAATCCCACATATTACAGAGGCACTTCAATTTCCCAGAGAAAGGAAGTGATTTGTCCAGGGTCTTAAAAAGAAGTGGCAGGGCTTGGATTTGAACCTTGGTCTGACTCCAAAACTAGTACCTTTTCAATTTAATTCAAATAAAAAATCACTAAGCACAAAGCAGCATAGGATATTGAATAGAGACCTGACCTCAGAGAGTCAGGGACATGCTGGGTTTATGTCTCACCTCTCACACATGCTGGCTATGTAGCCTTGGGCAAGTCACTCAGTTTCTCAGTGTCCAAACCAACTCTAAAACTGTAAGGTGTAGAGCTCTCACTGACCTGCATTAAGAGAGGAAATTTCCTCATTCATAGTTTTCTATATCAATGAAATTAAACTTTAGGAAAGATCAAAGAACCAAAAATGTGTAAGGCAATGCGCTGGCTACTAGAGATACAAATATGGACCAACAATACAATTCCCTCAACAAACCTAACTGGGGGTGGCATGGTGGTGGTAGAGGATGGCTATGATGTGAACACAAATAGATGAAACAAGTTAGAATGATCCAGCCAAACTGGCCTTCTCTCTTCCTCACAAATACCATTTCACTTCCCTGTACTGGCTCTTCCCCATGCCTGGAATACACTTTCTCCTTCCCTATGCTGCATTTCTTCCTTGAAGATACACCTCAAATACCACTTTCTATATAAAGCCTTCCTGATTTACTTCCCTTCCCCAAGTGCTAGTGGCCTCCCTTCCTATTAATATTAGCTACCTTCTATTTATTTAGTTTTTATTCATTCCCTCTATATTTGTATATGTCCGTGTTGTCTCTCAATATAACATAAGCTCCTTGAGGCCAGAGACTTTTTCATTTTTGTCTTTGTACCTCCAGCATCTGACACAGTGTTGGGCACATGGTTGGCATTTAATGGATGCTTGTTGATCTACTAATAGGTGAACAGGATCTGTTAGAGAGGCATGTAAGAGGGCACCATTTATATTTGGCATATCAGGAAAGAATCCAGAATCTACAATGCAATGTAAACTTATTGGAGGAGCTGGCATGTGGAGCACTTAATGGATAAAGTGCTTAATTTGGAGGAAGGAAGACTTTGGTTTGACTGCTGGGACACCTAGTAGTGAAATAAACCTACATTAGTCATTCAACCTCTCTCAATTTCCTCAAATATGAAATAAGGGTAATAATATCACTACCTCACCAAGTTATTGTGAAGACCAAATGAAATAATATGTGGAAAGGGTTTTGAAAACTATATTTATGGTTTGCAAATTGTCAGTTCTACTATAACACATCATTTGCTTTTCTATAAATCACTGCAGTATGCAAAATCTTGAAATAAAAATGACAGGGTTTATGGGGAAAATGGTGTTCAGGACACAAATCTTAAAAGCTTCATTGGTGACATGTAAGGAAAGATAGGAAACTAATCAAAACAGTAGCAGTCCTATACACATTACATGATTAAGAAATACAAAAATACTACAATTAATAAAGATGTCTGTGGACTGCTGCAGGCCATAGGGCAGGTGGGGGGGCAGTGGCTATGGAAGAAGATGGAGTGTGGGTAGACTTTGTCTGGGACACAGAACAGCCTCCTCCTACCTCCTCTAACTACACCACAAGAAACACGACAAATATGGTGCTTGCCTTGAAAAAAGACTTGAAGTTTGTTTGGGGAAATGGGAGTTGACAGTGTTGCAGCTTGTGAGTTATTCTGAAGTGTTGCTATTTTGCTGGGACAAAATTTTCAATAGCCAAAGTCAAAATTCGAATTCTGTTCAAATTATTCTCTAATATAGAACAAATTCTCATTTTTAAAACTAGTGTTACAGCACAACTGACTGTATAGATGTTAGCTATTTGTATTATTATTACTTAAAAAGATAATTTGAAGTTTTAACAAGAATTCTGTGTTCCATTTAAGTTCTCAGATCATTCAAGTCAAATCAGAAGCCAGTTATTAAGTGTCTCCTTAAGTGCCAAGCATTGTGCTAAATGCAGGAATAAAAAGAAAGGCAAAATAAGGAACTCAAAATATAATGGGGGAGAGGGGAGACAACCTTCAAACAACTATATACAAAAAAGATGCAGACAGAATAAGTTGTATATAACCAATAGAGGGAAGGCATTAGAATTAGAGAGGGTCATGAAAGCTTCCTGCAGAAAGTGTGGTTTTCCCCCAAATGTGGGTTTTAGTCGCTACAGGGAACAGCTTTGATCATCAACAAGGCTATGTGATTTCCTAATGCAATTTAGGCCCCCTCTCCTCTTCCTGTTCAATTCTGGGTCCAACTTACTGTCAATTGGCTGTGGTTGCCCTATGTATGTACTGACAGACTAACTCAGTGAGCTGCTGATCCAAATGTATATGATAATCTAAGCAATATGCCTTCTTCATTCATTTATTTTTGCCCATATGGATAGATAAACTTCTTTTATTGGCTATAGATCTTATTGATTAGAGTCTTTATCCTAGGGCTCTCTTTGCAATCAGCAAAATATCATCTGGAAATAAGAGCACCAGTAGATATTACCTACTTGATGAAGCTGTGCTATGCATAGTACATCATCTATGACATTGGCAATTACCTTGGTGGGTATAAGTCTCTTTGTTTTGTACCTCATTTGATATTGCTAATTAGGGTATTATTGATTAAAGATATCTCTGTGCTTTCAAAAAAAAAAAAGAAAGTGGGGTTTTTAGCCAATACCTGAAGGAAGCCAAGGTCAAGAGACAGAGACAAAGAGGGAGTGTTTCTAACTTTAAAATCTTATACTTCTTAGGAGAGAAAGAGAAATAATATCATAGATTTAGAGCATTATCTTGTCCAAGCCTCTCCTTGTACAGATGAATAAACAAGGCCCACAAAGGTGGAAAAACCTACCCAAGGTCACACAGAGATGTGTGTTATAAATGGCATTTATATTTCTCACTGAAGCATGAGCACTGTTATTCATCCATTAAAAGAAATTCACACTGTTTGCATTCTTTTGAGATCAAATCCAGGTTGACTTCAAGTTCAGGGCCTTTTCCACAATACTGTATAAATACAAGATGTGCTCACCATAGGCATGGGTATAGCTTACCTTTCAGGTATATAAGCCATCCTCAACTAGGCTGATTTTACCTATAGATTACAGTGCTGGTATAAGACTGCTCATGAATTGGGAAATGGACACAGGGGCCTCAGGACAACATCACCAACAAGGCATCCTCTCATACCCGGGACTGATATTTTTAATTTAAATTTCTACTTTAGCTGATGGATTCAAGCAATCTCCTAGAGCAGGAAGAGCTTTCCCCATAAATTCTGCATCTGAGGAAGCTCAAGACAGCAAATTCTTCCAGCTTAGGTCGGCATTAAGTGGAGTTCAAAATATTTCTTCTAGATCCACCTGTTTCAGAGAGAAACATATAAATAAATGCTATTGTTGCTACTTCCACCCACTTCCCAATTCACACTCCCTTTTGAGGATTTGCCATCACGGATGTGGAAAACATGCACATTATCACTGGAGCATGAGCGCTGTTGTTCACCAATCAAAGGAAAGCCACAAGGCTTGTTTGCATTCTTTAGTAATCTAAGTGAATAAATGTGAGAAAGTATATGTGTGCACATGTGAGGTGAGGAGGGTAGAGGCCAATGCGAGTGAAAAGAAGAAGAATGACGAGAGAACAGGTCCTAAGCAAAAACAACATACATTGTTACCTATATAATTTAAGCAGATCCTGGACTGGGGGAACGACAAAACAAGGCAAAGGAGGGAGATATAAAGAAATCTGGGAGAGCAGGAACAGCTAGGCAGAATGCCGCATGAAGGCTGATGCTATTCCTC
Organism: Phalanger gymnotis; assembly: GCA_028646595.1. Classification (NCBI taxonomy): domain Eukaryota; kingdom Metazoa; phylum Chordata; class Mammalia; order Diprotodontia; family Phalangeridae; genus Phalanger; species Phalanger gymnotis. The sequence continues at coordinate 217,834,258 of CM053626.1, read as the reverse complement.
TGGTAGCAATAATTATACCACTAATAATAACTGGTATATATACAGCCTTTAAGGTTCGTGAAGCTATTTATATATTTAAAAATTAAAGGTGTCAAAAAGTTATTAAAGTTAAACATAAGCAATCATCTGATTGGCTAACTAGAAATCTTCTGATTCTAAAGTCAAATTACTTAATAATTTACCAGTTAATCTGTATGGGCTCCAAGATTTTTGGAAGCAAACTATTTATAAAATATTACCTCTTTAGCATAATTGAGCTTGTTGGTGTAGGGAATGCTGAATCTGAAAGCTCTTGGAAGCTTCATGGATCCTTTTGGTGCTTTGAATCAGTTGTTGCTTGCCATTCGTAATATGTTATTTATAAGTTACTCTATTGTTTTTTTCTGAATCAGGCAATTTTAACTCATACCCTCTAAGAAAAGAATGATAGTAGATCATTTCCACCTTGGGTCTTCATGCCAAGCCTTTCCAACATGGTAGGACTTGGCAGAGATGACGCTTTTTAGAACTCAGTCACCTCTACATCATGATGAGGCATTGGAGCAGAGCCTTCATGGAGGCAAGATTTATTACATATGAATGATTAAAAATGCATAATATATTTTCCTTAAAATAAGGGTGGAGGGAAAAAGGAAGACTGTAGCCAAGGCCTTATGGCAGCAATTGGTCAGAAAGAGGGACCAGAGGTTCCTGAAATAAACTTTACTTCCTTCAGTATTTTGTCTAAGAATGGCCCTGAATTCTCAGGGTGGGAGATGTATTCATTAGTCTATGAGTCTATACATATCTGCCTATAGGAATAAAATGATATCTTTCTGAAATTTATCCGAAAAAGAGAAAAGCAATTTTGTCCATAGTTTTAAAAAATGTTTTACTACAAGTTTGATAATCACACAGAATCATATAAATGCATAAAATATGGAATAGAATCCTATTTAAACTTTTGTCATTTAGTAGTATAGTATGAAGTAGAATTTAAGCTTCATGAGGGCAGCAACTATTTCTGGGTCTTTTACATTCCTAGTGCTGTGCACAAGGCAAGTGCTTAATGAATATTTGTGGAATTTCATTGAACCGAACATGTAAACAGAAATCAAGCAAGAAATTTATTTTCTCTGTGTCCTTTTTCCAAGTAAGTCAATAAGAATTTTAACCTATTTTAGTTTTTTTTTAAAATTAGCAGAGATCTATTTATTTTTTTCTCCCACATACTATCCCATTGGAAAAAACAAAAGAAAAACAAATTCTTAAGAAGTGAACGGTACGTTTCATCATGATTCATCTGGAATCATTGATGGTCATTACATTGCTCATAGTTTTTAGAACTTCCAAAGTTTTTTTTTTTCTTTACAGTATTGTAATTGCATATATTATTTTCCTCCTGCTCATTTCATTACCTGGGTACTACAAATACAAGGAAAAACAAAAACATAGTCTCTGACCTCAAGGATCATGCATTCAAATGGGGGAAATAATATGCAAAAAACTAAGTACTACACAACATATATGGAGGAAGTGGAAGGTAATCTGAAAGGGGAAGGAATTCTGTGTTGGATAAACCAGGAATAGCTTCTTGTAGAAAGTGGGCTTTGAGCTGAGGCTTGAAGAAAGCCAGGATAAAAAAGAGGTGAAGGCAAGGGAGCATCAAATTTGAAGTATGGGGGACAGTGAGTGCAAAGGTTCCCCAAATGGGAAATGGAGGGTTGAGTCACGGGAACCACAAGTAGCAAGGGATTGTGGAGTGTCTAAAGGATAAAAAGCAAAGAAAGAGTAAGAAGACTGGCAAGGTTGGAAGGGGCCAAGCTAGGAAGAACCTTAAAGCCAAGCAGAGGACTTTGTATTGGATTATTGGAGTCAGCCTGAACTACTGTCAGCTTTGGCTTTCATTTCTTTTTCTTTAGGATATAGCTGTAGTCCATGGAGATACAGATCTGATTCTCCTGTTATTGCTTTGCAAGACATCATTGTGGATTACATTGATTGTTTCATATTTCTTATGCTAACATTTCTTTTTTTAGCCACATCTATTATTCTGCTATGCATAATTTATGCATTTTAGTACATGTATATACAAATTCATATTATATTTAGGATTGGACCTGTGATTTCATTCATTTGTATGGCAAATTTCTGGTATGGAAAATCTCTTCAACAATGCAGAGCAGTAACTAGTCCCTCTAGTTTTAGAGATTTGCCTGGTGCACTATAAGATTAAATGAATTTCAAAAAGTTGTATTGAAATGTTTTATTTTTCCATTTTCAACATTTACAGGTCACATGCATTCCATGAGAGGTCACTTGTAGCAATGTAAAAAAGTTTACCCCAACCAACAATACAGTGACCCCATCTGAAAGTGTATGCAACAGTCAACATCTGTAACACCACTCCCAAATTCTCTACTTTAATTTTTTTTAATCAACAGAAATCTATTTGCTCTTTCTCCCATACATGATCCCATTGAGAAAAAAAGAGAAAAGAAAAACAAATTCCTTATAAAAAATATGCATAGTCAAGAAAATAGGAGGTGTTATACATACACACATGTATGTGAGTGTGTGTGTGTGTGTGTGTGTGTGTATGTAATATCTTTCAGGACCTTAAATCTCTCACCTGTCAGGAAGTGGACAGTATGTTTCATCATGGATCCTCTGAAATCATGAATGGTCATTGCATTGATCATAACTCTCGCATCTTTCAAAGTTGATTTTCTTTTTTCAGTTTTTTTTTTCTTTACAATGCTATAATTATATAAATTCTTTTTTTCCTGCTTATTTCATTCATCAGTGTATTTAAGTCTTCCAAGTTGTCTTTTTCTATAATGTTGAAGTTTACTTCAACTGTTTATTTCATTCTGTATCAATTCATGAAAGTCTTTCTATGCTTTGAAATCATTACCTTTTTCCTCATTTCTTATAGCACGATAGTATTCTATCATATCATATTCATGTACCCTAATCTATTCAGCCATTTATCCTGGGCATCCATTTGCTTTCATGGGCACCAAGTTAATATGTGTCAGGGGCAGGATTTGAGCCCCCTTATTTCTGACTCCTCAAGGCACTATTCCAGGCTGGCTCTCTACGTTAATATAATATATTCAGCCATACTCCAGTTGTTCTGCCTACAACTTTATTTTTAGTATACACACAAGTACAGTTTCCCTCATCTGAGGCTGATAAAATGACACACAAAAATACAAGAAGACATCGATTGTGTCCAGTGATCACTCTAATTTGTTTAAATTGTGAATTAAAAAAAAACATGCCATTTGAGCACTACAATATGAAGGTTGAACTTATGAGAAGGGAGAGTAATGATAATTCAATGAAATTTGCCACAAAGCTAATCTGACAAAAGCTTAATGAGATGCAAAATTGTTATTGCATTGCTTGGTAATTGGGCATAGCGGGTAAATAGTTCGTGTAAATGCTATAAGTGGTCTTACCTTTACATAGCCAAATCAAACATCTGACCGAGGGAGTGGTAAAGTGGAAGGGAAGAGGAATATAACCAGGTAGAGCAGGAAGCTACTTTGAGACCCCTCTGGAGATGGTCAGATCACCAAACCATGGTGCCCATAATCCGGGTGTCTTTCTGCCCCATGATAGGTATGCCTTTACAAAGTGTTCCAAAAGTCTTAAAGCTGTAAACCGCATAAAAAATTTTGAAACATCCTATACATGGGAACTGGTACAAGAGATAAACCAAGATCCCCCATGATATTTAGATGAAAGCAAGGCATGCTGGTTTGGGGAAGCTGGGATCCATATATTTTCTTTTCTTTCCTTGCTGCCTCCCCACCCCCTCACATTGAAGGCCAGCCTTACATAGGTAATATGATTTAAGTAAGAGAAGGCCCTTTTCCCCTTGCCATCTCCACCTTTCCTCTCTCCCTCTCCTCCCACCCCCACCAAATCCCTCTAAATGGAACTTTTCCCCCCACTAATAGGGAAACATTGTTGGTAAATTTGTGGCATGTGAGGTCTGGGAGAGACAGGAAAGCTGTTAGTCACTGTTTAGTAGGGCCATTCCTTGAGAGGACTAAGGTCTACAACATGGGCCAGTCACACTCATACCCTTCCTCATCCTCTTCCTGAGTCCTATGTAGGTAAATTCAGGTTAGAATTAATATCTTGAAGGGGGGAAAGACATCTTACAAGGACAGGATGAAAGGGATATGGAAAAGGAAAGAGATTCATTGTCTAGCCTTAATGATAGATTGAAAGGACAGCTAGGTGGTGCACTAAGCCTGGAGTCAGAAGGACCTGAGTTTAAATCCTACCTCAGATACTTACTAGCTGTGTGACCTTGGGCAAGTCATTTAACTCTGTTTGCATCAGTTTCCTCATCTGTAAGATGAGCTGGAAAAGGAAATCACAGACCATTCTATTATCTTGGTCAAGAAAACACTAAATGGGTTCAGTCAGAGTCAGATATGAAATGACTAAAATGACTGAAAAACAAAAAATGACAAAAGTGATACATCCTCTGCCCCAGAGAAGCTTCCATTCTATGAAGGGACATGTCAGAGATAGTGTGGTATTTTAACTCATGCACTGAACATGAAGTCAGAATATTTGGTTTTGAATTTTACCTCTATTACTTACTACCTGTTTTCACTTGGTGAGGTAGGTCACTTTCCCTCTCTGATCTTCAGTTTCCTCATCTACGAAATGGGATAATATCTGTATCACAGGGCTATCATGAGGATCATATGATATTCTGTATGTAATATGCTTTGCAAACCTTAAAATGCTATCTAAACGTAAGTTATAAAAATTATAATAGGCATCCCCTCTCTAATAACGTCTTTAGAAGAGGGCGTTCAGTTACTGCTGGTAGGCTTCCAATAAGAGGTCCTCACTGGTATTTCCTATGCAGTTCATTCCACTTTGGGGTAGCTCTTACTCCTAAAGGAGCTTTCCCTTGGTTGTTGTTCAGTTACTTCAGTCATGTTCGGTTTTCTCACCTCATTTGGGGGTGTCTTGGCAAAAATACTGGAGTATTTCATCGTTTTCTTCTCCAGCTCATTTTACAGAGGAGGAACTGAGGCAAACGGGGTTAAGTGACTTGCCCAGGGTCACACAGCTAGTAAGTATCTGAGCCTAGATTTGGAATAAGGAAGATGAGCTTAATAATAATAATAATGACAATAGCTAGCATTAATATAATGTGCTTTGCATGTTATCTTGTTTAATATTCACAACAACTCTGTGACATGCGTGCTGTTGTTCCTTTAGTGTTACCAATGAGAAAACTGAATCTGAGAGAGATTAAGTGACTTGCTTGGAGCAACCTAACACAGCTAATAAATACCAGAGACAAATTTTAAAAGGTAATAAATATATTGTTGTTCTATCATTTTTTAGTCTGACCATGACACTGTTTGGGGTTTTCTTGGCAAAGATACCAGCATGTTAAACAAATATTTCATTTACAAACAGGGTTAAATGACTTGCCCAGGGTCACACAGCTACTAAGTGTCTGATGCCGGATTTAAACTCAGGAAGATGAGTCTTCCTGACTCTAGGCCTTGAACCCTATCTACTGTGCCTCCTTGCTGCCCATAATAAATACACCTCCTAATTTTGTTTTATCTGGCTGAACTTAATGTAGAGAAAGATGAAATTCAGTAGGAATAAAGGTAAAATTCTGAATGTGGGTTTAAAAACGGTAAAGTTGTAGATTCAATATGGAGTAGATATAGCTAAGGATCAGTTTTAATGAACTCTAACCTCACTATGCATCTACAGACAATAATGCAATAAAATGCCAGTTAGAAACAAAAATACATCTAGAAAATATGTGGACCTATGAGGAGAATTTTTAAGTGGCTTGTTAAACAATGGCCAAGTAAAAGAACAAATTCTAGAAACAATAACAAATTATATTAAAGGCAATCACACCATCATTGTCTTGCTCTCTTGTCTCTCCCCAACGGTCACCTCTACCTCAACCTGCTTGCTTCAGACTTGCTTTTTGGCCAAGATGGATGATAGGGGGCTATAGGTCAAACATAACTCTCTTTTTCACCACTCTCCCTTACCCCTGCCCCAGCCCTGAAGAGAAATTTCATTGAAGGTGAAACTCTTTATTTGGAACTTAATAGCTTCAATCCACCAACCAGAGAAGACCTAGTAGCAGTAGGGAGAAATTACAAGGGTCATAGGGATTTTGGAGAGGCATTCCTGTATGGCCCATTGATCAGATACAGTGTGACATAGTGGGCCTCAACACCAGGAAGACTTAGATTCTGACACATATTGTCTGTTGGAAATTGGACAACCTAACTTAACCTCTCTGCACTATAGGCCACTCTATTAGTTTGTAGACTGCAAAGAAGATATTAACCTGCCTTAGCAGAGGGAGTTTCTTCATCTGAGAGTTCCCTATAGTCAAATCGATTCAACAAGCATTAATTAAATACCTACTATATGCCAGGCATTATGCTAAGCCCTACACTAATGAGTCACTGGTCTAGGATTTTGGATGAAAAACTGCTTGAGGTCCTTTCCAGTCTTGAGATTTTCTGATTTCTAGTCAACCTTAGCTGCTTATGTCAGATCTTTGCTTTAGGAAGCCAGATATTCTCTAGGATTAATGGCCCCAGTTCCTCTAATGGGTCTTTTTAGGGACTGATCTCCAGTTGCTTCCCTATTTTGGTTTCCCTTTTCTGTACACTAACTTATTAATATCCTCAGACACTCTGTGTGCTTAGAACTGGACACAACATTTCCACATTGGTCCAACTTTGGAAGAATATAGGACTTTCACTTCCTTAGTCAAAGCATTTTGCTTCTTCTAACGAAGCCCAAGATTGCATTTGCTTTCAGGGCTGTCCAAAATGCAGCCTGCCAGCCATATGCAGCCCTCAGTGTGATTTATGCCGCCTTCATACAAGCATAGAAATTTACATAAATGCTTTAGTAAATAAGCCGAGTTACCATAGAGTTCTCCCTATAACAGCAAATCAAAATTTATTGTCTATTGTTTCAATAAAAAACCTAAGGTTGGACAGCCCTGTTCTATATCACATCATTGATTCATATTGGACTTTCTGTCCACTAAAACCTCCATACCATTCTCAGCTAGACTGCTGGCTAGCTACATCTTTCTCATCTTGCATTTGTATGCCTAAATTTATCTTTACACTTTTTCCTATTAAGTTTAATGAGACAACACTCTTTTCCTTCTTCTTAAAGTTGTTTTTATTGCATTATCTTCAGAATTTAATTCTTGAGAGCTTTATATCCCTCTTGGGTGCACATACCCTATAAAACAGGGGTCTTTCACCATTTTTGTGTGTGTATCACAGATCCCTTTGACAATTTGGTAGAGCCTAAGGGCTCCTTTCTCAGAACAATGTTTTTAAATGCATAAAATAGAAAGAATTATAGAGGATACCAATCATATTGAAATAAGGAGCTATTTTTTTCCTGTCCATGTTCGTGAAACAGGGTCTTTGGACCTCAGAGTACTTAACACTAGAAGAACCAGGCAAATCAATTGAGTAAAAATGAGCCTAGTCCTTAGAGGCATGTTTAAATCCTAGACCTTTCAGAACCCTTGCTTTAGGATTTCAGGGATGGGATCTTGCCTATCCTTTTTCTGAGCTCTCAGAAATCTACTGTTCTAAAAACTAAGGGTGTTTGTCAGATGATGTCTGGCTTTCATATCCTCTTTCATAATATCTAAGAGGTAGAAACTTCCCCCCATATTTTCCATCCTTTCTTCCCCAGCAATTAGATTTTCCTTTTTGGTGGGAATCAGATACAAAACCAAAATTCTTCTTGATTATGACATCATTTAAAAGATGAAAAATTATTTCCCAGGCCAGTAAAAGAAATAATTGTTAGCCGTTTTGCTTTGGTCCAAGAGCTCTCCGACAGATGTCAAGATAATTGATTACTTTAGGAACACAGACTATCTTTAGGGGCAGCCTACGTTCAGATCCATACAATATTTAAATTCTGGGCTGTTCAAAAGGAATGGCCATCCCTAGGGATAATTATATCAAAGAAGATTATAATTCTGCTAAAACTTAGACAAGCTGGAAACATTCAGTGTCATCTTATGAAGGATTTCATGAAGATTTGCTGGTAAGGAAATAAGTCAGATTTAGAAATGAGAGGAAGGAAAAGACTATAGAACAGAAATGGACTAAATTAGTTAAAGCTTATAGCAAAAGAGCTAGGAAGCAAGGAGCACAAAGAGATAATGTCAGCAAAAGGGGTTAAAGAAAATAAGCAGGGCTTTTTACTAATGTATCAGGGGAAAGGAGATATTGGAGAGAAAATAAGCCCACTAATAAATCAGGACGGGCATGAAATTAATGGTGACTCTGGAATGGCCAAGATATTGAACTCGTTCTTCAAACTCGTCTTTTGCAATAGAGATGAAAAAAGGGAACTACAATGAGGAAGTAATGAAGACCTTGCAAAAAGTAGCTATTGACAAAAAAAAGAGCAAAGAAGCCCTGGCATCTCAGAGTGCACAGCTAAAAATGAGCAGGGGCAGTGGATGTCTGAGTGACTGCAGGGTAAGGATAAAATAGTTAATGGAGTGATTGAAACACTCAGGGTTGTCTTTTAAATCAGAAGAAGTTGGAAGGAAGAGAGAAAGGTCAGCAGAGATACAAGACATCTGTCTGGGTGGATAAAAGGAAAGGGGAGAGGCAAAAAGGAAGGAAAAATATGGGAGAAATGGTCCTGGATTAAGCTCCATGTTAAATACTAGTCAAAATAATGAAACAGATAATGGGGGAGATTTGAGCAACAGAAAGACAAAGCAAGTGATATGTTTATGACAATCAAATCATACCAGAAATGAGCTTTTATTCCCCAGTAAAACTGACAAAGTGGTGTTCCAAGACATCGATCAAGTCTGCTTGGATTTAAAATGCGTATTTATGGCAAAGCACTGGAAGCACAAATAGTTCATTAGTTTTCAAAACAGTTTATAATTTCTCACATCTGTCCTTTGAATTATGGGATATTCTGTCTTAACTCTACTTTTTAGGCATAAAAAACATACCTACTCAGGTCTTAAACCAGCCACCGTCATATTTTGAGGAAGGTCTTCCCTACCCTTTATTCCATATAATTCAATTCAATTCAGAAAATTTTTATTAGGTTTCTACTGTTTATATTTGAGACATCTTTCACTCACATGTGGGGCTATTGGAAAAACTACCAGAGATTCAAGATGTTCTGAGTTTCTTGCAGCTTATGAGCCTCCATTGGTAGGTTCGCTTTTATGAGATAGCCAGAGGACCCAATTCAAATGACAAACATTTAGTGAAATAGTATTGTAAGACAAATAACAAAGGAGCCTCCCCACCCCCCTTGTACTTGCAGACCTGGGGCATACTCCCACCCAAACACAAACATGATTAATATGCATAGGGGACATACAAAGAGATCTTGCAATGAGGTACTTATCCAGTCAGTTAATAAGCATTTACTAAGTGCTTACAATGGGCCAGGAACATGCATGGAGGGGCAACTCATGGCTGTGATGTAGTAGGACCTTTTGGTGTCGCCACCATGTTGTTTTCTCTGGGTTTGCTTCCATGCTGGATATTGTTTTCTGCTGTGTTGTGCTGTGTTACTTCTCCCCATTGAATGTTATATCCCTGCTGGTCCCCATCTCTCACTTTCTTAGGCTTTTCTTCTATTTTCTGAACATACAACCCCATTGGTCTCATGATCTAAGGTAGATAATGCTATTGGCTACCCGTTTCTGTACTTCATCTCTTCAAGGCCATGAGTCATTCAACTAGGCTATAGTCTCCTAGGTTGCAATAACTGGAAAGCTTGGTAAAGATAGACTCTTTTGTCATAGCTAAAGGCTAAGCATTACTATATCCAGTTAACAATAGCCAGGCAGAGCATTCCTAAGATAAGATTGTCTTTTTTTTTTAATCTTAATTCAAAACTTTGTCCCAGACAACAGATTGAGGGTTAGAAATTCTCAAGGTTCTCTCTGGCTTGATATGCACATGAATTTAAGCCAGAACAAAAAAGTAAGCAAACACGGTAACATAATGTTCCATTCACCCAGTTCAAATCATGTGATTTAGACCTAGAAAGAATCTTAGAGGCCATCTAGTCCACGAGCAACAGAGAGGCCCAAGGATGTGAAGTAACTAGTCCAAAGAGAGGTCTGAAAGCAGCAAAACACTATAATTTTGAGCTTTCATTTAGGGTAGTAGAAAAAAATGTTACTGCCTCTCTACAAAAAGACAACTTTTTTTTTTGTTTGTTTAGAGGGGGAAGGCAGGGTAATTGGGGTTAAGTGACTTGCCCAACGTCACACAGCTAGTAAGTGTGTCAAGTGTCTGAGGCCAAATGTGAACTCAGTCAGGTCTTTCTGACTCCAGGGCCAGTGCTCTACTCACTGTGCCACCTAGCCGCCCCTAAAGACAACTTTTTTAAAGAACAGAATTACTGTCTTCAAGGATCCCATAGTAAGATAAAATAATACAATAGAATAGTATAATGGATAGCATGTCAGACTTGGAGCCAGGAATAACTGAGTCCAAATACCACCTCAGTTGCTTAGGAGGTCTGTGATGGTGGGCTTCAGTGATCTCTAGGCTTTGTTTGTCTCATATTTAAGATGAGAGAAAATGATACCTATGGCACCTACCCCCAAGAATGAGACTCAAATGAAATAATGCATGTAAAAATTCCTTGTAATAAAAGGAGAGCAAAAAAATGCCATCAATCTCCATCAAAATAACATTTCATTATCAATATAAACTGGTTGAGAATAATGATGAAGGCAGGAATTGACTTCAGTCAATGAAATCAAAGAAGGCTTCAAGGAGGTGGTACCTGAGGTGAGTCTTGAAGGAAAAGTGGTATTTCAACAGATAGAAGTCAGGAGAGGAGGAAGTGCATTCCAGGGATTAGGAATAGCCTGTGGGTATGCTCTGATGTCTGACAGTGAGCACAAAATCCGGGAATAGCCTGTTGGTTATCAGTGCATCCCTCTCCCCCTGCAATGATGTACAATGACTTTTTGCTTCTCTCCTACACCCAGCACCCTCACTGTTGACCACTCTGTCAATTTCTCTTTTCTTCCTCTCAAAGCATCTTATTCTAGGACTTCCTCTCCCTCTTTTTGCCTCTCTCCTCCCTCTCTTCTCTTTCTTTTTTTTAATAGTTCAAACAGTATTATATTTTTTCCAATTACATATAAAGACAATTTTCAACATTCATTTTTTGAAAGATTTTGAGTTCCAAATTCTTCTCCCTCCCTCCCTTCCTTCCTTCTTCCCCTAAGATGGCAAGCAGTCATATTTCCACATTAGTCATGTTGTGAAAGATCTCTTCTCTTCACTCCTTTCCTCTCTTCTCCTTCCTCCCCCCCATGTCTGTCTCTCTCTCTCTCTCTCTCTCTCTCTCTCTCTCTCTCTCTCTCTGAAAATGTCACTTCTATATCTCACATTTTCAATGTCCTGCTATCTACTGGGAAAATTAAATTAAACCATGTCAGTTAGTTCATAGATTAATGAATTAACTTACATGCACTTACTATGTGTTAGGTACTGCTTTCTTTTCTTTTTGGCTTTAATTTTCTTTCTCATTTCTTTCATTTTAAAATTTTTCTCCTTTTTCTCTCTTCTTCCTTCCTTCCTTCCTTCCTTCCTTTCTTCCTTCCTTTCTTCCTTCCTTCCTTCCTTCCTTCCTTCCTTCCTTCCTTCCTTCCTTCCTTCCTTCCTTCCTTCCATCCATCCATCTCCCCATTTTACCCAGTACGGGGTCTATTTACAGTCCTGGTCCCACTATTCATCACCAGCTTTTACCTGCTCTGTTTCTGACCTAGACTGGTTTGCCCCTCCTTGGGCAATCTGGCCCCTCCTGTTCCTGAAAGCACATCAGACTGATGCCACACTTAGTGGGGAGACACAGTCAGTATCGTCCACTATAGCTCAGAATGCCCAAACTCAGGAGATCCTCCAGCCTCACCCTCCCTAGTAGCTGGGTTACAGGCCTTCACCACACGCCTGACTAGGTACTGCTTTCTTAATTTAATATCATGAAAGTAAAAACCCATCCCAATAGATCCTCAATGGGAATTCTTTCACTCTAAAATGATGAGATAGGAAGTTCTCTTGGTAATATTTTACTTCTATTACCCCCAAACAACCAAGACTAGCAGGATCTCCCCAGAATCCTTCACTCTCTTGTAGTACTCACAAGCAGGTGTTACATACCCACTGAGGTTTCATCCGTCAGAGGTCATCTGCTCACACAGAAGGATACTGAGAGTAATAAGGGAACATCACTTAAGGACATAGTTTCAAGTGTGTATATTGGATCAGGTTTCAAAATCACTGCTTCTAAAGACTACGCAAATGACACTTTCACGTGTTTTGTCTCAGCACAATTCTAGTAGCAAGGCTACAAATCACCAGTGCTAACGGATTGTTAGTGATGCTTTATAGACTTCGTGATTATTCTTCTTCAGGTATAATGACTGGTGATATGCCTCCCCCCATGCCTGCATCTTCTTCCTTCATTGAAAGTCCCCATATTAAGGCAGGGATGTGTGTCTGGTCCTGTCTCCAGAGGCAATTAAGGCATATATTTTAGGGTATGTAAGCCTTTCTATATTCTCCAAGTCACACCATGGAAGCAGCTGCCTTTGAGAAGAGTCACCCTTACCCAGGTTATAAAGAGTCATTATCCAAAGTAATAGTAGTAGCAAGGAGTGGCCACATTACATCCGTGTCATAACCTTGCCTGAGTAAATTAGTTATGATATCCTAACTGTTGGAGAGAATTTATGGTAGAAGAATTTAATCTGTTTTTTAATTGCAAGAAACTATTAGATTAGAAGTTGAAAGAGTTAATAAACATGGTGCATTTTTAAGCTATAGCTTTACTAGATTTGTTACAGTACATAGATGAAATCTATTCATTATAAATATAAATTCATTATCTAACTCAACAAGCATTAATTAAGCACTATGTCTTAGGCACAGGGAATCCAAAGGAAAAAAGAACCCTGCCCTCAAGGAATTTACATTTTTTCCCCAGGGGAAATAGCATATATACAAACGAATTCAAAATACTTTTATTTTTCCAGCAATAAATATCTCTTCTGCTTTTTTCTTAATTTGACTTGTCCTATACTTAAAGAATTCAGTTCCTCAGAATCATACCTAAGAATTTTTGCATTTGGGACAAATTTATTTAGTGGCAGGGTAGCGTAATGATACAAAGAATAATTCTGTTTGTGAAATTGGGATAGGTAGGAAGCGAAGTAGGGCTTAAGAGAAAGATCCCAGTCCAGGGCTGGCAGAATACTTTGAGGCAAGGCATGAAGGCAGTGGTTGCTATGATAAAGAAGCATACCTTCTTCTGCCCTCCCACCACCCTGATGTCATTCCATACTGGTTACAGTTCTAGCATTTCAACCCAAGGGCAATGCAGATCACTCACTAACTTTGTGTAAGGAGCTTCATGTGGGGCTTGTGTAGATGTGTGGTAATAGTAAAAAGGGGTGCTATCTCTTACAATTTTCATAGAGTATCACTATGGAGTGTCATATTTCTGGGTACACTGTTTGCTATATCTCTCCTCTTGCCTCAAAATTGCTTGCTTTATTTCACTTGTATTTCTACCCAGAATCAGGAGAAACATAGACAGCCCTCTGCTGAGATATGTTATGCTCATTTCAACTAAATTGTGTCAGGCAAGGGCTGATAATCCCCCAGACTTTGCTATTTCCTGCCCTGCATCCTGAATAGGAGCTTCTGGAGTCTTCCTTTGACCCAACAGCTCTATAATTCAATAACGATGGAGAATCCTGACATTTCCACTGTATCTGCCATTTTTAGCTACACCTATTGATTCTTCTCTAATGCACACTCCTCATATATTGTGAGCAGCTATAATCGAATACAGGCATTTGCACATAAACACAGGTATAGAAGCATAAATAATACACCTTGTTTTGCAATAGGTACTCTCCCAAAGAGACATTGGGGACATATATTAAAGTGGAAGATAATAGCAGATGAGTCACAGAGATAGAGACTCCAAAAAAGGAGTGGGGAGAGGAAGAGATGAAGAACAAAATGGCATTATCACAAGGAATAATCATTTCAGGGTAAACTATACCATATTATCCCTCTATGAAATTAAAGTTCTTTGTCATCTTTGCCAAGATGGTCTAATCCTTCTGATAGGTTATTAGTGTCCCCTCACTGCTACAGATTGCAACACCGTTAGGGACTGAGGGATCTTTGAAAGTTGTTGTTACCAAAAAAATCATCCCACTGAAACTAGATGGCTCAATGGATAGAGTTCTGGGTTTACAGTTAGAAGACCTGAGTTCAAATCTGCCCTCAGAAACCTAACTCTGCCTGCCTCAGTTTCCTAAATTATAAAATAAGGATAATGATAGATAGCATCTACCTCCCACAGTTGTTATGAGGATTAAATGAGATATTTGTACATGAGATATTTGTTCCAGTTCCTGGAAAATAGTAATTGCTTAATTTTTCCTTCCTTCTTTCCCACAGATTATCTAGTACAAGCTTCTTTAAACCAAGTAAGGCTAATCTCTGGATGACAGACATTTAGTTTGTCCCCAGTTTCAGATTTAGAGTCTGTCCAGCATCTCAGAGTTGCCAGAGGTTACATTCCATTGACATAGACTTAGAGCACCCAGAGTCATCTTCACAGTATCTGACACATTGTAAACATGTAATAAATGCTTTTTGATTGACTGATGCTACTATATCATCAGTAATGTATGTGCTACGAGTTGTTTTCACTGAGCAGTAATAGGTTTGCATCAATCTGCTTATCCAATCTCCCTTAACCAAGGCTTTGTATTTTCAACATGGGATACTTGAGTCAGGAATGTCATCTTTGTTCAAACAATGCAGAGAATGCCACTGGTCCTTAAAGAGAAGGATCCTCAGATCCTGCTTTCATCAATCTCATGCTGTAGCTATGACCTAAAGTTTTTCAGAATATTTGGCATTTAAGAATCTGTTTGTTTCAGTTAGAAATATTAGTTCTTCCCTACCTAAGTGTGAGCTGCCCCTTTCTGCTCCAAAAATACCTTCTAAACTACTTGTTGTTTCACTTTCTTTACTCGATAAATCCTCTATTTTCTCAACTAGTTCTTTCTTCTTGGGATGGGGTATGTAGCCACACCCATTCCTAGACTCAGCTTCCTGCTCTCACTGGATTTGGTATTTTTGAAAAATCCCATAGATCATGTGAGTGGTCTCTCTAGCCCTGATCTTGCTATGACATGCTTTTCAGACTCCAAATTCTTTGACTTGCTTTTTTTATTATCTTGTTGTGTCCTTATTTTAATTTTCTAGGTCTACTCCTAAAATGAGGAGACTCTCCCCATGTGTTTCCAATTCAAAAGCAGTACAATGTTTTTCAAGCAATTTATACCCTTCTCTGGTCAACAGATTGATACATAATGGCTATATTCCACAAACCCATAATAGAGAAGTAAAGTGGACATGCAATATTATAACACAATTAATATAAGAAGCAGATGCTCTAAGTACGCGGCACTTAGCAAATAAGAGTAAAGCAATTATGCAAATTAGCAGTGATGACAGCATTCCATTTTCACACCAACAGGCAACTAAATAATGTTTAATGTTGTAATTGGCATCATGGAATTCAGGCTTTCATATGTAAATTCAGTGTAGCAAAGTAGCAGAATAGATGCTATGGATGCAGTTACAAAGAGGAGACCGAAATATTAAATACAAAATGAAAAGAAAAACAAAACTAAAAAAAAGAGAAATAGGATTCAAAAAAAAAATCAATCACTTCAGTGAGATAGAAAAGAAAATAAGATAAAAGGAGACAAAATTATACTTCCAAAGGAAACTAAATTGTGTGTCAAAATTATAAAATCCAACAAGAAACAAATCAAAATGATAAGATTTAACAAATAAGAAAAATCTTCCCAATATTAGCAAAAGCGATGAGATATCCAGGCAGTGGAATGGATAGAATGCTGGACTTCTAGTTAGGAAGGCAAGTTCAAATCTGGCTCAGGTATTTATCGGCTGTGTGACCGTAGGCAAGTTCACTTCACCTCTGCTTGCCTCAGTTTCCTTATATGTAAATAATACCAATGTCCCAGGGTTGTTGTGAAGATCAAATGAGATAATTATCGTAAAAAGCTTAGCACAGTGTTTTGGCACATACTGCCACGTAAATGTTAGCCATTATTATTAAATGAAATAACTTCTGTAAAATAATTTGTAACCTTGAAAGAAGCTACATAAAAGTTAGTTAATGTTATTTTTAAAATCTTCCCAATATTAGCAAAAGTTCACATTGGGTTCAGCTATAAGATCAAACCATTAAAGGGGAAAAAAATAAATAGCATAAAGAGCATACAAAATGAAAATTCTAAAAAACCTAAAATACAATTTTTGTAGGAATATTCCAATTTCTATAGCAATAATTGTGGGAAATTCTCCCTAAAAGAAAGAATTAAAGTCATATATAAACTCTAAAGCAGAGGAAAAAATGTTGGAGGAAAACTTTCAAAGAAACTCTTCCCAAAGGACAAGCTTCTATTTCTAACAGTGGCTGGGATAGGAGTTATTTGGCTATCAAAGAATAGTAACTACTTCTCTCTGGCCCTGACCCTTAGTATGGACAGAACTATTTTTTTCCCCCAGATACCCCCTTTGGGAATTCCCTTGAGTGTGACTTTCTCTTAGTCAGCTCCCTCTTTCTCTCCATATTTCTGGGGAATGGAGTGGATGGGTTCTTTAACCTGACAGAAGATGGGAGGAGGGAAAGGGATGATAGTGTAAGGAAATTCACCTAAGGCTACTGTCTCAGGTTGGCTTCCCCCAGTTTCTAATTTATCAAGCCTCCTCCCACCAGAATAATGCTGACTCTTTGTGTCCAGGGGAAGCCAAATTCTCTTATCCTGTTTTCTGCTTTTGGGTAGCTTCTATATAATAATTTGTAGAAATAAAATTTCTGGTTCATCTGAAGCCCGTAGCTGTTAATCCCAGCAATTAAACAGAATCTCCCCTTCATGTGTCCTGGTGGGACCACAGTTTTTCTCAGCTACTCTAAACATCATCTCACACTCCCCATCCAGGACAAACAGGCACGCAAGGAGCAATACCTTAGAGAAACCGATTTCTTTTAAGTACATATGGTAATATAGAAAAAGAAAGAATTTTTAGGATTGGAAAACAAAACAAAACAATGGTTCTTCTCTCCCTTGAATGTATTGATTAGTGAGCTGAAAGGAAACAGAGAAATAGAATAAGAATTAGCTGCTGTTTTCAGTTGTGTAGTGGGTATAGTTCCATGCATCAGCTTTGTCTTCTTCCTTTATGATATTTTAAATATTTATTCAATTGTTGATATTTGTCATGTTAGATATTAGACTGATATTTGTTATATCAGAATATCTCAGCATTCTAATTATGTCATGCCATGTCTTAAAAACCTACAATAGGCTTCTAGGGCCTACAGAAAGAAGACCAAACTGCTTAACCCAGCATCTAAGCTCCTCCATACTCTGACCCTCACCTGCCTTATTTCCCTTTACTTCTTTTTGCACATCCTATATTTTAGTAAAGCAGGACAATATTTCATCTCCCAAACGTATCCTGTGATTTTCTACTTCTATGCTTTTGGACACTCATATCCCCCTAGAATGCCTTTCCCTTCATCTCTGCCAAAAACTTAACTGATATTCAGTCCCACCTCAAACTAAATCTTCTCCATGAAGACTTCCCTGATTCTTTTTCTTTTCTATCTCCCCACCCTCACGCATTGGAAGTAATGGCTCCTTTCTCTAGGTTCCCATAATGGTTTCATTGTATCAATCCTAAAGCACCCCATCTCATTTGACTTTTTCTTCATTGTTTTATCTCTTCAGCTAGATCGTAATCCTCTCAGGGTGATATAGGGAATACCCAGTCCTCTGAATCTCCTACAATGCTTTACACATAGTAAGAATTGAATTAATGATTACTGGGTTGAACTGAATCCAAGGTGGGGTTTCAAACTAAAAAAAGATACAATTCAGAAGAAATCATGGCAGTGATACTTTTACCAATTACCCTTCCTTTCCCCCTTGATTGTCTCTCTCCATAACCTATCTTGATTCCTGTCAGTTTTTTCTTAATCCAACACTCACTCCAATGCCTCTGTTTACTCCATATGGGATTAAAATAAGCATTCAATAGTTTTTGAGCTCAAGAGCTAAATCATAAATCATAGGTAAGAGGCTTTGGTGATGTTTTTCCTTCTTGTCATAAAAGCATTGGACAAATTTCCCTAACTGGCACATTGCTCCAAGCCGTGGTATAGTTGACAAGCTCAAAATTAGTAGTCAGGAAATCCTGATTTTAATCTCATCTCTGTCAATGACCTACTGAGTGACCCTGGGAAGACTGTGAGCCTCTATAGGACTCTGTCTCCTTCCTTGTAAAACAGAGCTAATAATGCCTGTCTTTTCTAAACCTAAGGGTAGTTTTGAGGATCACATATGATTCTTGATAAAAAAGCTCTTCAAATATATATGTAAGTACATAATATATGTCTGTAATATAGTACCAATTTGGCAAAATTATTATGATACTATTAAAATACTTCTTTAAATCAGACTAATGTAGTTGTTGGATCAATACCATGAACACTAACAGTCTGTTCCATGAGAAGGGGGGCGGGGAGCTAACATAATAAAGGCACAGCCTATGACTAAATTCATTCCTTTACTATAGGCTAATGGTATTCTTGTGATATAGTTATCTTTTTCTACAAAGGAGTTGCATCACTCTGTGAATGATAGGGAATGATCTAGACCACATTCAGAAGTAGAGTAAAATAATAACAATTTACATTTCTATAGCACTTTCCACATACTTTATCCCATTTGAACCTAACCACAAACCTGTGAAATAATCAGGTCCAGTTGTCATTATTCCCATTCTACAGATAAGCACATTTAGGTTAATGACTTATCCAAGGTCATAAATAATGAGTATCACTGAAATATGCCTACGGACAATCAGATGATAGTAGAAAGATCACCAGACTCCACTCAAGGGACCTGGATTATGAGCACTGGATTTAGAGTCTAGGGACTTGGTTTCAACTCTCATCTCTGTTACTGTTACTTACTATTTGATCTTGGATTAACTTGATTCATCTCAATGAGTTCCTGTTTCCTCTTCTATAAAATGAAATACAAAGTTTTTTCTAGTCTAGATCCTCTGATTAATTTGTGTTCTTTTATGAACATGTGCCATGGTGGTGCTGTCTTGGACATTTAAGTAGAAAGTATAAATTATAGTTTGAAGTTCTGGGAAGTGTTATTGCTACAAATTCCTGTGTATCCCTTCCCCATGTTCCATAGGTGGATTGGACTATGGCTACCAGTTCTTGGACTGTGCATAGGTTATATACTCCTTGCTTCTAGAACAAGCAATCTCATGGAAACTTGGAAGGAGCTAATTTCTAGTATTCTGTGAGATGATGAAGAATTCTGAATGGCTATAGAGCCAGAAGAACCAATAGGGGTTGCTGAGCCAAAACTGAGTATAAATACAAAAGAAGTAACATTCTTGGTTCATTTCACCAATGATTTGAGTGAGGCAGGATGATTCGAGCTGTTCTATGAGAATCAGGAAAGGGAGAGGCAGCTGTGAGCAGGTGGCCACCTCGATTTGTGCTTGTTTTTTTCCTAATCTTAGGTGACAAATTATTCTATGATAGAAGTATCCAGGTGAATTCAGAAAAGCCAGAATTCCCATTATGGTTGAATCTGAATAACAGTAGTACAATAGCCACTGGAGGAAGAGGCCAATATCAATCTACCTAAAATAGATTCATAAAGATAATGACAGCAATTTTTAGGGATTGTGACCCCTCATGGCATAAGAAGTGCCACCTATGGATTCAGGAGAGACACAGATCCTTGGAGCCCTATTGTTTCCAAGTAGTTGTTTGGTCTGGAACCAAGCAGAAATATGTGTGCATGCTCCAAGGAGCGGCCCCTGTGGGCTACCCCACCTATATTATATCTAGTTTTCTAATGGCAGGAAGGCAGCTTGAGAAGCAGGGTTTTGCATCTGTGTTTTTACTTCCTCAGTATTTCTTGCATCCTATAGCAATGCTTTGTTCAGTTATCTGTGGCTAAAGAGTTGATTTTACAGCAGAGGCTGAGCCTCTGATGATAAGACTACTCTGAGAAAAGCTGGGCTACATTTATGATAAGGCTATTATTATCTGAAACTTTGTCTCAACATGCCAAGGGCATGTTTGAGAAGCCTCATATGTAATGACAGATGCAGGATGAGAAGCCCAGTCTTTTGACTCCTGGTTCTATGTTTATGCCCCTATAAATACTGTCTGTCTTAAAAGAATAATTATTGGAAGCCATATCTGGGAAAACTAAGTGCTGAGTGAAAGAGAAAAATAAAAGGATTTGAGAACAAGAGGGTAAATCTCCTTTCTTTTTTGCTCTCATCAGGCAAGGTAAGATTATCCTGGGATCAATGTACCAAGTCTTCTATTCACTCACTATATAACAGATGTAGTTTCACTCAGACACAGTTTAACATCTCAGTCACAGCGAGTCATCTTGCAACCCCTTTGTGTTGCTGGTGGATTGGCTGGCTTGCTTTGCTAGGGGAAAGCTCCCAAATAATTCCATTCAGAAGGACTCTGAAGACTGTAAACAGACTGCACCCCTGGTCCCATTTTGAATAAATCCATGAAGGCTGGCAGCATCCCCCACAGCTGCTTCCATTTCAGAAAGATCTAAGTTGACTTGTGGGCTGTTT
Organism: Phalanger gymnotis; assembly: GCA_028646595.1. Classification (NCBI taxonomy): domain Eukaryota; kingdom Metazoa; phylum Chordata; class Mammalia; order Diprotodontia; family Phalangeridae; genus Phalanger; species Phalanger gymnotis. Next base: position 217,813,430 of record CM053626.1, on the reverse strand, counting down.
GGTTGCCTAAAATCCACCCACCATCAACACAAGATAAAAACCAGATCAGCTGCCCCATCCACCATTGACACATGCTATTTAAGTGCTCAAAACCAGGGAAAACATGCTGTCAATTCATGCTACTGAGATTCTGTTATTGTTTCTCCATTTCAAGGGTTCCTCCACCCAGCCCCCTTTCCCCTCCGTGAAGAGTCTTGAGTAGAGGCAACTAGTGGCTGATAACCATGAGGAACAAGCTCTAGAGGCTGCATGCTTCTTTCATGTCATCCCTTGCCCATTGCCTTCATGATGAACTCTAGAGTTCTGAGCCTAGAGTTCCAGTATCCTTCACTATCCTCCAATGTTAAATCTTTCACTTCAGTTCAAGGTGATTTATTCAGTTTCACATAAAAACCTAGTTTCTACCTGTCTCCTTAACTGTGCTCATGTGGTTTTCCTTGCCTGAGATACCATTCCCCCTCTTCTTTACCTATCCAAATTTTGCCTAGCCTTCAAGCCCCAGCTCATTTCTGGCCTCTTCCTGTAGACCTTCAGAACCTAAGTCATGTTTCCCTGAACTGAAACAGCATGGTCCTTATCATCTTGCACATTACACACTGCAAGAGACTAATTGACGGTTGCTGAATCAAATCAAATGACTTTAACCTTAATACACATGGCATTATATTATTTATTAACTACCGTTTCATGTTTCTCTGTCTTCTCTCTACAATTAGGCAATATGTTCTTAAGGGGCAGGGACCATATCAATGTTCTTACATCCCTCACACTATAGCATGGTGACTCACAAACGGTCAGCACTCAACAATGTCTTATTGATTGGTTACCCTTTCTTTTGCCTCTTTTTGTATCCATAGTGCTTAGCACAGTGTCTGGCACATAATAGGTGCTTAATAAATGTTTATTGATTGAGCTATATATATATATATATATAATGTAAATATATGCATCTCGACCATTATTATATGAATATATACATATATGTGGATATATATACACATACTCACATAATAGCTGATACATGTATGCTCATATATATACATACATAAATAGTCACACATATATTGATACATATATACTTATATGGTTGACATACACACATATAGTAACATATATATGTCTAACATAACAATGGCTGATTAGTAACTAATCAACTTAATTGAATGCTATTTATGAATTACTGTGTTATACTGTGGGAGTTGTAATGGCATAGATATGGTTCCCCAACTTTAGGAATATACTATCTAATTGTCAAGATAAAAAATTACATATATATGTGTATATGTATTATATATGTGTGCATACATATATATATTATATATGTGTGAATATCTATATACACAGAGAGATGTGTATATGTGTACATATACATGTGTGTGTACTTATATACACACATAGCACAGTACCTAGCAACTCAGTTCAACAAATATCTATTAAGAACTTACTATGTTCCAGGCACTGTGCTAACCACTGGGGATGCAATAAGAAAAAGAAAAACAGTCCCTGACCTCAGGGAGCTTGAAATCTAATGGGAGAAGACAATGGACTAAAGGCAGTTGAAAGGGGGGAGGCACCAGGAGGTACCTGATATGGTGGCAGAATGGTCCATGGAGTGGAGCTGAAAATAGATAATGGAGAGTTATGTGCAGATTTCTGAGGCTTTGGGAAGAGTTTCTTTCTCTACCCTTTATCCCTCCCATCAGAAGAGAGATGCAACTCAGGGAGTTGAGAAAGTGTTGAGTATCAAAAACTGAGTCAATCTGCATGATGATGAGAATTCAGGTGATCAGCTGATACTGGAAGATATATAATGTTCAAAACCTACCTTCACTACTCAGGTAGTGATACCATGGGTTCTCTTTTCCAGAACGAGACTGGCTACATTTCTCCTTCAGGGTTCTAGGGATGCACCCAAGGAGTGTGTGTGAATGCATATGTGTGTGTGTGTATGTGTGTGTGTAACAACAATTCAGCTAGCAGCTGTTGTGGGGTGTAAGACCCAATAAGACCAGCAACAAGAGCTGCCAGCACAGATTCTTTGACCTGCTTTATTAAGGAAATTAACTTTAAGAGGTTTCTCACTTTAATCCAACATACAAATATTATTCACTTTGTTCAGGAAGAAAAGCCAGCAGCGTGAACTTCAGAGCAAATACAAACAAATTACAAACATCAATAGATAGACCTTGTCTGATTCAAATCTCAATGCATAGTTACCAGGGTTTAACAAAGTCCCAACATCTGGATTTACAAACTAGGGGCTCTTAACAGCTGCCCAGAGTCTCTTCAAGTCACACGCCACTCTCTGGGTTTATATATTCTGTTCAGGGTCAAAGGGCAACACAACATACAACTCACTCATATGACCTAAAAGCATCACAAATATATGACTCAAACCCATGTGGCCTAAAAGTTTCAGGCATCAAAAACATGTGACTCAAACCCATGAAAACCAGGCTTTCCCTTGAGGCGAGGAGGTCATCAAAGACTCCTGATCAAATCAAAGAAACAAAGGCCAGACTCTTCATGATACAGTATGCGTGTGTGTGTGTGTGTGTGTGTGTGTGTGTGTGTGTATACAGGGGTGGTGTATTTCCTGATGTAATTAGCTCGACCTTCCATTGCAGTGTGTCTTCTTTACTGTTAACCATCAGTGATTAATATGTCCCCCTAGTTTCATTTACTCAATTAACATCAATTAGCTTTAACTTTGAGATATTTACTTCAAATGTATAGCAAGAACAAAAAGTTGCAAACATTTCTCCCCAACACTCGGGTCCACGATTTACCCTTATACCACCTTGTCCCCTAGAGAGAGTGGGCTCAAACTTAATTTAGTTTCTACATAGTATTCTCCCCACAAAGTCCATGATCAAATGTGAGAAAGACAATAAAAGAACGCATTTGCATTTCTGCTACTGCTGAGCAGGTCTACTCTAACTACTCTGGACTTTATTGCTCACAGTCTAGCTTCAAACAAATACCAACATGGCCTCTAGCTCCTTGACTTCTGGGGGAGTGTTCTCTAAACCTTTCAGATCTCACAAGTTCGTAGCAATCTATTATCATCTTCAACTAAAACATAGGGAAGAACAAATGTCAAGAGGTTAAGACAGAGATGTATTCAGAAACCACTTACAGGCCTTAGATGGGGAGAATCAGACAGCTCACACCATACAGAAGATTAAAGTATATTTCTCTCCTCAAATGCCAAAAGGGAGGAAAAGAATAATAGCAAGATTCTTGATTTTGTATCTCAGCTCTGGCTATGTAAGTACTTCATTATCGTGTGGATAGCTAACTGGAACCAGTTCATACTCCAAATTTGAAAGCAGGGAACCTCTATTAAAAGTCATCATGCCTGTCTGTAAGCAGACATCTTCTCTTATGGGGAGATTTACTCCCACACCCTTATACTCCTCCCCCACACATCCACTCCTCCCATTGAAAAAAATACTCCCCTCCTCTGCAAATCAACCAGAATATATTTTGACTTCATTGTCCATGTTCCCAATATAGGTCTCTCCTTTGGGGCTTCAGGGAGGCATTGTACTTTCACTTGCTTTGTTATTTCACTTGTTTCTGTTAGACTATAAGCTCTTGAGGGCAGAAACTGTCTTTTGCCTCCTTATAGTGCTCTTGTGCTTAGCTCAGTGCCAGGCACATAAAAAGCACTTAATAAATGTTGCTTGATTGATTGCTTCACTTGCTTCCCCAGTACAATATAGGAAAGAGTCTTAAAACAGTCAAAGTAGTGACAATCACAATTGTCCCCAAATGCAAAGTTTTGCAGATTCAACAAAGTAACATTTTACAAAGACAACTCCTTGCTTGGTATTTAGTAACTACCTGTCTTGGTGTTCAAAATTATTTTCTTCAACCCAAAGGTAGTAAAGAAAGAAGCAAAGAAAATCATCTTCTATCTCAAAAAGAAAACTTGCTCCTTTGGATCTTCCCAGATAATGTGGAACTCTTCCTACTGAGATCAGAGATTTGAGGTTGACTGAAAGTTATTCCTCATCCTCAGATGAGATATCAAACTTGGGTGAAAATACTCTCATGCTTACCTCAACATATATGATCACTAACCGAGATCTGGACAAAATCTCTAGATGTTCCTATACAGAGCACACCAAAATATCTCCAGTAATCCCTATTACCATAGGTCATACAGACCTCTTGAAATCCAGTCAAATTTCCTCTGGATCCTTATACCAAAAGGTATCTGAAATTTACCCACAATTGATCCCAGTTATTGCAAGGGTACTAGTATTAGAATTCCAAACTCACTCAATAAAATGACCAGTAGGTTCAGTTAGAGTCCAGATAACAAGATCAAATGAGTCCTAAATAAAAGTAAGGCTCTTGAGAAATGAGATTCATGTTGATTACTTGGAGTTTCTAGGCCAGAAAGTAGTTGGCATAGGGCAAGACTTCTCAATAAGGAAAGCAGTCTAAGTCTTCTTAAACATAAAAAGAAAAAAAAGAACATTACTCATATAGGCACCAGTATTTTGTTCATATTTCTCTTATTAGCCTCAATATCAATACTTTTGCAAGATTCAGTAATACAGCAAACATTAGTTCTCAGAAATTCAATGAATCAAAAAAGTGCAAAACTAATCTCGAAAGGAACTTACTTGACAGAGGGGAAATGTACAATTAAAACCTAAAACAAAGAGAGAACTTTTAAAAATGTTTTTTCTAGCGGATCCTCAAAATCAGAGTATCCAATAACTAGAATCACAGGAGGAAATATTTCTTCAGGGTCTCCTGAAGAATGCAAAGGGCCCAATTATATCACAGATGAGATTCTGAATTTAGCAATAATCTGGTCTCACTAACTCAGAGCAATGCTGGCAAATGCTAGCTCAATGACCTTGGTAAAATCACTTAATCTCCTTAGGAATCAATTTTCTCCTCTGTAAAATGAGAGTTGGATTTAGAGCTTCTGAGTTTCCTTTTACTTCTATACCAATGGTACTATAAAGATTTCTTCCCCTGATAGAATGTAAGTTCCTTAAGGAAAGGGATTGTTTCACTTTAATATCACCAATGCTTGACATATAGCGGGTGCTCAATAAATACTTGTCGATTGCTTGATTTACTGAACTTCTTTTTTTAAAAAAATTTCTTCTATTTCTAATTTAGGGGATAAAATAAAAATTTCCACAATATAGTATAACAAAGAAAAGATTGCACATGAAACTGAAAATCTGTTATGTACAACTTACTATTCCATTTACATGTATGTGTATATATAATACATTTTTCTCCTTTTTTTCTTCTCTCCCAATACCTTAGAGATGGTTATTGAATTTCAATTTGAGTAATGAAAAATAATGGTTTTACTATGAACAACACTCAGCAGGAAGAAAGAAAGAGAAATTTAATTTAAATTAACTGAAGACAATATACAGTAGTTGGGAGTCTACCTGCTAAGACAACTGCGGGTATTATATGAACACAATTACAAAATACTTAACACACAAATAAAGACAGATCTAAATGATTGGAGAAATATTAATTGCTCATGGGTAGGCCAAGCCAAAATAACAAAAATGAAAATTCTACTTAAATTAATTCACTTATTCAGTGTCATACCAATCAACTTGCCAAAAAATTATTTTATAGAGCTAGAAAAAATAGTGACAAAATTCATCTGGAAGAACAAGGGAATATCAAGGGAATCAATGAAAAAAAACCCAAATTAAGGAAGGTGGACTAGCACTTACAGATTTCAAACCATATTACAAAACAGTAATTGTCAAAACAGAGAAGTAAATACAGAAAGAAATAGAGAAGTGAATCAGTGAAACGGATTGGGTCCATAATACACAGTAGTGAATGAACATAGTAATCTAGTATCGATAAATCCAAAGATACAAGCTTTGGAGGGAAGAACTTAATATCTGACAAAAATTGCTAGAAAACTGGAAAGCAGTTGGGCAAAAACTAGGCATAGACCAATTCCTCATACCATGTACCAAGATAAAGACAAAATGGATAAATGATTTAGACAAAAAGGCTGATATAAAAAAATTAGGGAACCATGGAAAAATGGACCTGTCAGATCTTTGGATAAGGGAGTAGTTTATGACCAAACAAAAAACAGAGGGATTACAGGGGGCAAGAAAATATAATTTTGATTACATGAAATTAAGCACAAACAAAATTAATGTGGCAAAAATTAGAAGGAAAATGAAATGAGGAAAAATTTTTTGTAACAAGTGCCTCTGATAAAGGCCTCATTTCTCAGATGTATAGGGAACTAGGCCGAATTTATAAAAATAAATGGGATTCCCCAGTTGATAAATGGTCAAAGGATATGGACAGGCAGTTCTCTTTATTTTTTTTTTTTGGTAAAGAAATTTGTTTATTTTTAAAAATTTTTTATTTTTAGTTTACAGCACTCAGTTCCACAAGTTTTTGAGTTCCAAATTTTCTCCCCCTCCACTCCCGAGATGTCATGAAATCCAATATATGTTCTACATATACCTTTGTATTAAACTTATTTACACAATAGTTAAGTTGTAAAGAAGAATTATGATCAATGGAATGAATCATGAGAAAGAAGAAACGAAACCAAAAAAGAAGAGGAAAAAAAAGAGACATGCATTCACACTCCACAATTGTTTCTCTGGATGTAGGTAGCTCTTTCCATCACGAGTACTTTGTAGCTCTCTTTGTACCTCGTATTGCTGAGAAGAGCCACGTCTATCAAAGTTAGTCACCACAGAAGCAATATGTCTGGGGTTGTGTACAATGTTCTCCTAGTTCTGGTCCCCTCACTCAGCATCATATGATGTAGGTCTTTCCAGGTTTTTATAAAGTCTTTATGTTCCCCGTTTCTTATAGCACAATAGCATTCCATCACATTCATATACCACAACTTGTTTAGCCATTCCCCAAATGATGGGCATCCCCTTAATTTCCAATTCTTTGCTACCACAAAAAGAGCTGCTATAAATATTTTTGTACATATGTGTCCCTTTCCCACTTGTGTGATGTCTTTGGGATACAGCCCTAAAAGTAGTATTGCTGGGTCAAAGAGTATGCACATTTTTATAGCCCTTTGGCATAGTTCCAAATTGCTCTCCAGAATGGCTAGATCAGTTCACAACTCCGCCAACAATGTAATAGTGTTCCAATTTTCCCACATCCTCTCCAGCACTTATCATTTTCCTGTTTTGTCATGTTAGCCAATCTGACAGGAGAGACGTGGTACCTAAAAATTAATTTGTATCTCTCTAATCAACAGTGATTTAGAGCATTTTTTCATATAACTATAAACATCTTTAATTTCTTCCTCCAAAAATTGCCAAACAGGCAGTTTTCAAAAGAAAAAATCAAAGCTATCAATGGTCACTTGAAGAAATGCTCTAAATCGCTACTGATTAGAGAAATGCAGATTAAAACAATTCGGAGATACCACCTCATACCTATCAGACTGACTAACATGACAGAAAAGGAAAATGGAAAATTGACCCAGCAATACCACTTCTAGGGCTGTATCCCAAAGAGATCACACGAGTGATAAAGGGACCTGTATGTACAAAAATATTTATAGCAGCTCTTTTTGTGGTGGCAAAGAATTAGAAATTGAGGGGATGTCCGTCAATTGGGGAATAGCTAAACAAGTTGTGGTATATGGTTGTGATGGACTACTATTGTGCTATAAGAAATGATGGGCAAGATGATTTCAGAAAAACCTGGAAAAACATATTCATGAAAAGTGAAGTCAGCAGAACCAGTAGAACATTGTTCACAGTAATGGCAATAGTGTAAGGAGGATCAATTGTGAAAGATTCAGCTAATCTGGTCACAACAATAATCCAAGACAATTCCATAGGACAGGATGAAAAATGCTTTTCACTTCCTGAGAAAGAACTAATGAGCTCCAAATGAAGATTGAAGCATACTTTTTAAAAAATTTTCTTTGGGAGGTGGGGAGGCAGGGCAATTGAGTTTAAGTGACTTGCCCAAGGTCACACAGTAAGTGTGTCAAGTGTCTGAGGCCGGATTTGAACTCAGATCCTCCTGACTCTAGGGCTGGTGCTTTACTCACTGTGCCACCTAGCTGCCCCTTTGAAGCATACTTTTAAAAATTTTTCTTTATCTACATTGTTTATTTTGTTTGCTTTCTTTTATAATATGGCTGACAAGTAAATATACTTTGCATGACTTCACACTTAAAAAGAGGGAGAGAATTTGGAACTCATCAATTTAAAAATGATTGGTAAAAATTTTCATATGTAATTTGGAAATATTTAATGAATTAAACAAAAATAATTTAGAAAAGAAAAACATTGGTTCTCTCTACCTCTGTTTCTAATATGCTTTATAGGAAACCTTCTCTATACGTTAGCTTTCAACCAGAATGGGGGGAAGATTTTTTAGATATTTCTAATGCCTAGTGCAGTGCATTCATATATAAGTTCTTCATAAATATTTGCTGAATCAATGAACTCCATGAGATAGCATGAAAATATATTGTCCTTGGGGAACAATGCTTTAAGATAGAATGTAGCCTGATTTCCTCCATCAGTGGACTGGAATGGAATGAATTATGCCTCTGTTGTGCCTGGACCAGTAGTGCTTTCGTAGAGCAGCTAAGAAGATGACATTCTCCTGCCATTGTTTTCTTCCCAGAAGCTTATAATTATTTGCCAAATTTATTAAATTGGCTCAAAGCAATTCAGCAAGCACAGCTACCTGTTTGCAGGTGGCCACGTAGCATCCTTGCAGCAAAATCAGGCTGGCATAGTTAATTTCCATTCCTTTCCGTGCCTGAGAAAATAAACATTAATGTCATTGCTATTTATGTTTGTATAACTGTAGATGCCACATTATATCACATGAGCTATAAAACAAATGCACTTACCTATAATAATGCATTTGTTTAATTTAGGTGCTAAATACAAAATAAATTATAGTACAAACATGGAACAGAATTATGAAAATGAAACCCTTAATTTCTTACAATTGCTCAAGAAGGGAAGTACAGGAAAATATTAACACCTTTTGTAATAATCATTTCTCTTCAGTTAAATTTTTTAATAATTGCCATTTCCTCTCATGATAATATTTCCTCCCTAAATCTACTTAACAAATTCAATTAAAGACAATGGTGTTCATGCTTTTACCATATCAGTCCCCAGGTTTACGGCATATAGACAATGTTTTTCAACTCTCACAAACATAGAATTATTGAATTTTAGAGCTGAATGGGCCTGGTCTCGTATTCAGGGCCCTTTATCCTCCTGAAGGACCAGGATCAAAAAGTGGAGAGTCAGTGAGTGAATATTTTTTAAAAAAGAAGCAAAACAATACTAAAAATACTACATAGATTTCAGGCAGAATAAATTTCAACTAAAAACCTGAGTAGGGGGATGGAGAAAGCTGATAAACAATAGGGAAGATATAAAAACAGAAGGGAAGACAGGTAGCAAGACATCTAAGTGACTACAAATGTCTGTAAATAAATATTGCAGGAAAGGGAAATATAAACAACACCTGAACACACAGAGGACCCAGGGATTGAAGAGAGCATGGAACTGCAGGGAGATGTTCCTGAATAGTGCAAAAGAGAAATCAGAATCTTGAAAGAAGCTGAAAGGAAATGAAAGGTAGAAATTGTGCTCTGTGCAGAATAAATATTTAGAATAGGAAAAACATGAATACATAGCCATAAGTTTCTCCAAAGAATCAAATGAGAGGATAACTTATTGAGAATACAAATATGCTAACACGAAGGACAATCTGAAAGAAAAAATAGCAAAATTAAATAATATTTTCAAAATATATGAACTCCATATATGGAAAATACATTGATCTTCAAGACAGAATAATCTAGTGACAACATAAGGATCATAGGCCTCACAGGAGAATACAACAAGTAAAAACCCCTGAACACTATACTGAAAAAAATAAATGAGATTAATGACTGTGTAAATAAGCAAATGAATAAGTAAAAAAAAAAGTAAATAAACAATTAAGCAAATAAAATAATAAATATATAAATAAGTAAAAGAAAAAATCTACCTAAAATTTTTGAATATAAAAAATAAAGAACAAGTCAAGAATTTATAGGTTGCCTCCAGAAAAAAAATTGTAACAACAACTAAAAAACCCTATCATAAACTCCAAGACATGTATTTAATAGTTAAAATTACCATTGCAGTGACAAGCAAAATAATCTTAGTGACCAGATGGGGCAGCTAGGTGGCTCAGTGAGTAGAGCACTGGCCCTGGAGTCAGGAGGACCTGAGTTCAAATCCAGTCTCAGACACTTGACACATGTACTAGCTGTGTGACCTTGGACAAGTCACTTAACCCCAATTGCCCTACCTTCCCCCCTCCAAAAAAAAAATCTTAGTGACCAGGAAAAAGATCTTCAAATGCAAAGGAAAGCAAATTAAAATAACTAGACTATCCTGCAGCTAGGGCACCTAGGTAGTGTTGTGGATAGCATGCTGGGCCTAACATCTTCATGAGTTCAAATCTGTCTTCAGACATTTACTAGCTTTGTGACACTGTGCAAGTTATTTAACCCTGTTTGTCTATGTTTCCTCATTTGTAAAATGGGCTGGAAAAGGAAACGGCAAGCTACCTTGCCAAGAAAACCCCAAATGGGATCACGAGTTGGACAAGAGTGAAGTGATTGAACAACTCTGGAAACCACAAAAGAGAATGAAATAAAGTTTTTTTTCAAAGAGCAAAGAAGCTCGAGATGGAACCCAAAATATCATACCCTAGCAAACTGAGCATAATCATGAATGGCAAAGAGATGGACATTCAATAAAAGAAAGTCATTTGAAACATTGCTACATGAGTAGCCCAGTTGTGAGCAAATTCTTCAATTTGTAAATATGTCAAACAAAAGAATGACAATTAAATAAATACAACTACCAAGGAAAGATCAAGTAATAAAATAAATTTCCTCATCTATAGAAACTATTAAAGAGAAAAAAAATCTAGAAAGATAAGCATACCTATTGTATTAAAAAGAAACCCAGAAGGATTATTAAGAAATTGCTTTCTCAAAGTACACAAACGAGTAAAGATGACAGCAGAACTTAAAGATAGAAGAGAAATGTGGATGGCAGAACTGCCCTGATTCATTGTGGATTAAACCTCATGACTTTTCCAACCCCCACCTCCCCTAAAAGTGGGTAAATTTGTGGAACTAAATTGCAAAAAGGGAAGAGACATAAACAATAGAGGAAGGGGTAAAAGATAGGGGAAAATATATGATATGACTTAGTCAAGGAATGTAAAAATATGAAGAGAAAATACTTTCTACAGCCTCTAAGGAAGCAGTAAGGCTATAATAGTTTACATTTATGTAGCCCTTTACAAATATTATCTCATTTGATCCTCACAACAACCCTATGAGGTAGGTACTGTTATTATTCCCACTTTACAGTTGAGGAAACCAAGGCAGAGGTTAAGTGATTTGCTCAGATTCACACTTCTAGTAACTGTCTGAAACAGAATTTTAACTCAGGTATCCCTGAATCCTGACCTAGTACTCTATCCATGGGCCATCTAATTTTCTAAATAGAAGAGGTAAGCTGGCAAAGGGAGGGATTGAAATAGAGGAAAACAAAAGGGAAAATTACAATTCAGCAGTGGGAAGAGGTCCCACAAAAGAACGCTTCCATGGACGGAGAAATATATTCTGTAATGGGAGATGGAAGCCTGGCAATAAATCTAATCTTCAGTGATTTGGTACTTAAAGACCACTACATCTGAAATAAAGGTATGCCTTGTTGAACAAAGTCCCTCAGAGCAACCAACATCCAGAAGAATAGGAAGGCATGAATAGACAAAGGTTACATGGCAAATGGGAAAGGAAATGACCATGGGGAGGCCCAGAAGTAGAAATGGACTGCGTAATGAGGAACACAGAGAAATTTCTACCATGGGGCAATACATCTATCTTCTCTGTCTCCTTTCAGGAATTAATATTTCCAAAAATAAGACCCAATAGAAATAAAACAGAGGGAAGACCTCCAAGGCAACAATGTAAAAAAAAATCGGAAAAGGGAACTCAAAATTTTAACTTTAGAATTTTTAATTCCACGATGAACACGAAGACACTCAAAAGGAATAAATAAGTATAAAAACCATGAATCAAAGACCAAAATTTAGACTAGACATAAAAGAAAGAAAATTAATTAAGAAAATAAATTAAAATAATTCCTTTTAGAAAGAGATGCAAAAATTGAAAAAAATAAAAGAAGTCGAATGGAATAACGGAAGTCAGATTTTAATTAAGTACTTGACAGAAGGAAAAAGGGAGCAGAAGTATATAACTAAATAACAGAAGAAAAAGAAAAGGAATCAATAAATTAAATAAAATTCTTAAACTCTAGGATGAGGTGACAAATGGGGAGGGGTTTAAGCTTAAGAGGAAGAGCGCCTGTGGGAAAAGGGTTTGGTTATGGTAGATTAAACAAAAATAACTGAAGTGATTACCCATCCTCCCAAAAAGCCTCTTCTAGAAAAAACTACATTAGAGATAGAAATTGATGACAATATAGACCTGGCTCTGAAATGTGATTAAACAATCTAATAAAAGGGAAAAGTTCATAGATTAGATGAGAAACACCCCGCTCCAATCTTTTACTTATAAGAAACACACCAAAAAAAAAAAAAGCAAAAGTATACATAGGATAAAAATGAGAAGCTGAAACAAAATTTATTCTACCTCAGGTGAATTTCAAAAAGCTAGTGTTTCAACTATGCTATCGGATAAAGTAAAACATAAGAGAAAATATGAAAAAAATACAGAAAAACAAGGTATTTACATTATACTGAAAGGAGCCATAGACAAGAAGCTAATATCAATATTTTAAACTTATATGCTCAAAATACCATAACATCTAAATTAATGATAGAAAAATTGGCTGAATGATGGAAAACAGATGGTGACATTAATTAGTAGGAGACTTTACTATCTCTCAGTTTTGGACAAAGTGAACAGAAGGATCAAAAAGGGAGGAAGCAATTGAATAAATTGTTGGAGAAACTAGAGCGGAAATGTTTGTGGCATTTTCTAAATGGAACCACCAAAGAATACACATATATCTCAACATCATATAGAACTTTAAAAAAAACTGACCGCTTTAGAATGAAGAAATATTGTAAATAATGTAAAACTGCGAAATAATAAACATCTATTGGCCATAATACAAAATAAAATAAAATAAAAATTGGAATCATTTCAAAGAGCACAAGCAAAAGAGACAGACTCCATGGAAGACAATGTTGAAATCCTAAATAAGAAATGGTTCAAAGAACAAATGATGGAAGCAATTGATAATTGTGTGAAAGAAAATTATAATGGTAAAACGATATAACAAAATATCTGGAAGTCAGCTAAAACAATCTGGGGGGAAGGAGAATTGTGTTCCTAAAACCAAATAAAAATTGATAAATGGATAGAAAAATAGAAAAGGAGGAGATAAAAGAACTGAATATGCATATACATATATGTATGTATATATAGGCAACATAAACCCAAAATAAGCACAGAAACGGTTACATTGAAAATTAGAAGAAAAAGAAGTAAATAAATTAGACACTTAAGACTATGTAAATATTGCAACTAAAAGGTGATTGTTTGAAAAAGCTAACAAAATTTGTAAACAGGTAGACAACCTCATTAAAAAAGAGGGTAGAAAATCAAATCAACAAAATAGAAAATGAACATAGTAAGATAAAAACAAAACTAGAAATAATAAAAAGCATCATTACAACCGTCTATGTACAGACGTGTTAACAAAATTAAAAACAAAAAAGATATGGATTACCTTAAAAAACAACTAAAATAACAAAAGTCAAGTAAAGAGTGCAGTTAACCCAATTTCCAACTTCAGAAAAGGATTAATTTTTTTTTTAATCAAGGAACTACCACAGGAGTGGGCAGAAGGAGGAATCTTCTGCTGCTGCTGCTGGATGAACAAGAAAATTTTGTCAAGCTTTTAAAAAATTATTAATACCAATAACATAGAAATTACTCTCAAAAACTGAGACCAAAGTACTCTACTAGAAAATCTTTTCATGAGAAAAATATAGTTTTAATACTTATATCAAGAAGATAAATCAAAGAACCATAAACCAATACTATTAATGAATATTAGTTTTAATTAGTTTTAGTTTTTTAGTTTAGTTAATTTAATAATTAGTTTTAATAAAAATTTAGTTAATATAGTTAATAATTAGTAATATAGTTAATAATTAGTTAATAATGATAATTTAGTTAATTTAGTTTAATTAATTTAATAATTAATTTTAATAAAAAGAAAACAGACTATAGAAATTCATTCAAGAAATCATTCATTATAACAAAATTAGATGCAGTTTTTCAGGTATGCAGTAGTGTTTCAACAAATGATTATCTCAATAGATGGAGAAAAAGCTCTTAACAAAGAATATACTTATGCTAAAGCTCAACAAAGTACAGGAATAGAAGAATCATTTATAAAATATCACAAGTATCTTTTTAAAACCAAAGCAAGTATCATATGCATTAGGGATGCCCTAAAAACTTCCCCAATAAATAGAGAGTAAAGCAAGAATGCCAATTCTCTCAGCTATTATATTTCTATCTTAGTAATGTTAGCAATATAAATAAAATTTCTATCCTAGAAATGCTAGCAATATGAAAACAATTAATGAATGAAGATATATAAGATACAAATCATCTCCATTCACTAATGAAATCATTGCTTAATCAGAAAAACCTAGTGCTCCCACAAATATACTAATTGAGACAATAAATAGCTTCAGCAAAGTCACAGGCTACAAAATAAGCCCTCAAAAGCAAGCTGGGAAAAAAAAGTCCCAGAAGCTGTAATAAAAAGGGAAATCTTATTTTAAGTAACTGCAAAATTCATAAAATATTTGGAAATCACTCTACTGAAGCACATTCAGTTCTTGAGTAAATTCTGTTACAAAGTGCTCTTTAAAGGAATAAAAGAAAACTTAAATAGCTAGAAGAATATTTGGTACTCTTGGCTTGGGCATGCCAATACCATAGTATTATCAAAGATTATTTATAGTTTTAGTGTTGTTGGTCGGTTAATAGTCAATAAATATTTATTAAGCACCTATTACATCTCAGGCACTTTAAAATGAAATTATCAAAGGGATATTTCATTGAATTCCATAAAATAATAACACAATTCCTTTGAAGGAACAGAAGACCTAGAAGATCCAGAGAAATAATGTAAAAAAGTATAAATAAAAAAAAATATGGTACCACTTCTGGACCTCAAACTATATAATAAGACAGCAGTCATGAAAGCTATTTGGTATTTAAAAAAAAAGAAAATTAGAGCAGGGGAACAGAGTGAAGTAAACAGAGTCAAGAAAATAATATATACAATTACTAAATGCAAATTGCAATTACTTATGTGCAAAGGAAAAGAACAGCAACGATAAAACTATTAAAAAGTGTTATGAAATGATAAAGAACAATCTTGGACTGAAAAGTGAGAAAACATTTCTACTTTGGCTTTCAAACATTGCATATATTTTCAGTTATTTTAAATGCATTGTTTGTTTTTGCTGATTTTTTTCTCTTCTCTACTGCTTTGGCTTGGAAACATTGAATATATTTTCGGACATTTTAAATAATTCATTTAAAATTTTTTGGAGGCAAAAAGGGTTAAGTGAATTGCCCATGGTTACACAGTTAGTTAATGTCTGAGGCCAGATTTGAACTTAGGTCCTTCTGACTCCAGAGCTAGTGCTCTATCTACTATGCCACCTAGCTGCCCCTATTCATTTGTTTTTCCTGATTATTTTTATCTTGTTCCTCTTAAAAAATATTTATATACTTGCTATAGAGATTGGCAGTGGGAGAGGAAAACATGTGAAATACAAAGGAAAATTTGGTGATTTATAAACAAAAATATCAATAAAATGTATTTAATCAAAGAATATATCAAATAGTTATGTTCTATTAGAGTGAGAAGAAAAGTCATCCTTGCTTTATCTCATATTTATTGGCAAAGTTTCCAGTTTTTCACTACAAAGAATAATGATGCCTTCACTTTGGATAAATGCTTTTAATCAGGAAGATAAAGGCCTTCCTTTGGCCATACTTTCAAGAACTGTTTCAAATGAATGAGTGCTGTATTTTGTCAAAGGTCTTTTTCTGAATCTATTGCTATTACCATATGCAGTTTTATACTTAATATTATGATTATTTGATATTGGACCATCTTTGCATTGCAGTATATATTCAACTAGATCGTAGTGAAGTTGGATTTTTTGCATGCATTGTTAGAGTCTCTTTGTTAGGATTCATTATATATGATTACATCAATATTAATTAACTTTTTTCTGTTATTTCTCTTTTAATCTTAGCTTTTTTAGATTTATTTATGCAAAACCTTTTAAATTTTATATAATTAAAATTATCCATTTTATCTTCTGTGATCATCTTGATTCCTTATTTGGAACTTTTCTCCTATCCCTATATATGACAGGTAATTTTTTTCATGTTTCTATAATTCATTTATGTGACCTTTTATATCTAAATCACATAATTATTTTTAGCTTATCTTTGTACAAGCTGTGACGTGTTGGTCTACATCTAATTTTTCATGCTGCTTTCCAAAGTGAGTTCTTATCCCAGTAGCTGGAGTCTTTGTATTTTTAAAATTCCAGGATATTAGATATATTTCCTTCTGCATTTTTTGTACCTATTCTATTCCATTAATTGATTTCTATTCTTTTAAATTGGTACCAAGTCATTTTAGTTGAATAAATAAAGGTAATATTGTCATTTTTATTATATTGTCTCATTCTACCCATGGGCAATTAATATTTTTCCTATTTAGGTCTGTATTTATGTAAATAGGACTTTGTAATTGTATAGGGCAGCTAGGTGGCATGGTAGATAGAACACCAGGCCTGGAGTCAAGAAGATCTGAATTTAAATTTGACCTCAGATACTTACTAGCTCTGTGACCCTAGACAAGTCATTTAACCCTGTTTGCCCCAGTTCCTCATCTGTAAAATGAACTGGAAAAGAAAAACAGCAAAACACTCTAATTCTTTTCCAAGTAAACCCCAAATGGAGTCACAGAGTCAGACACAACTGAACATCAACAATGAATTGTATTTATATGGTTTTTGCATATATCTTAAAAGGCATGATTGCAAGTATTTTATATATTCTGTAGAAATTTTGAATGGCATTTCACTTTCTATCTCTTCTTGCTAAATATCTTGCTATTATATAGAAATACTGGTCATTTTTCTTTATTTCTTTTATATTCTGAAAGTTTCACTGAATTTATTAGTTACTTAAATTATTTTTACATGATTCTGTAGAGTTCTTTAAGCATACCATCATGTTATCTCTGCATTAAATTTCTCTGATAAAGCTTCCATTTCCACATTATATATAAAGAGTAATTCAAATATATAGGAAAAAGAGGTATTCCTCAATTGATAAATGGTCTAGGGATATGAACAGAGTTCTCAAGCAAAGAGCCCCAGGCTATTTATAGTCATATGGATAAATGTTCCAAATTATTACTAATTAGAGAAATGCAAATTAAAATAATTCTGAGATTTCATCTCATACTCATCAGAGTAGTGATGTTGACCAAAAGAAAGGAAAATGATAAATGTTGGGGGGTCTGTGGGGGAAAAAATTACATTGTACTGTCAGTGGACCTGAAAGATTTAGGGTAGAAAATAAGACATAGATATATTTGTATACAGCCAGTGAGGAAATTTGTTTTGTTTGATTATGCCTATTTGTTAAATGAAATCTGTTTTTCTTCTCTCTTTTTTTATTCCCAATGGAATGTGGGAAGGGGGAAATGGCCTAGGAGGGAGAGAAAATACATTTTTTTGAACTTTTTTTTTAATAGATGGGAGAGTGCTATAGATTTGAAATGTACCTACAGAGGTGGTCATGGTATTATTAATTTTACTTAACTGTTTCACTTTTTACAAGATACTTTGGAAGATGTGGGTAATCAGAAGATGTTGATAATGTAAAATGAAAACACAACAATGAAACTTAGACAACAATATTAATTAGAGAAATTGACCTACAGTTCTTTTTCTCTCCTTTACTCCTTCATGGCTTGGATATCAGGACAATTTTTTTGTCTGATAAAAGCAATTTAATAGAATATCTTCTTTCTCAATTATTGAGAAGAATTTTCTAGGAAAGGTATTAATTGCTCATTAAATATTTAAGAGAATTCCCTTGGAAATCCATCTGGACCAGGGTTATCTTTTCTTTAGTAGTTCACTAATGACTTTCTTAATTTTTCTCTCTGATATTGAATTGCTTACTGTCTCTATTTCTTTTTAAAATTAATTTGTATATTTTGGATTTTTGTAGATAATCTATTTTTAATCCCAGTTTTCTAGTTTATAGCTTTACTTATTAGTTTCTGGTTACTCTTTTAAATGTGCCTCTTTTCATTGTGAATTGACCTTATTAAGTTTTAATGTGGATAATTTTACTTTCTTGCCCATTTTTAAATGAAATTAGCTAATGGTCTATTGATTTCGATAGCCTTTTTAAAAATTATTTATACTCTTAGTTCTTATATCACTTTTCCTTAAAAATATATCCCTTATCCAACAAATTACTTCTTGTAACAAATAATTAAAAAGAGAAAAAAAAACTAGTTAAGCAAAACCAGACAGCATATTAACTAAGTCTGACAATATATGACATTCTACTTTCATAGTCACTCAACTTTACAAAGATAGGAAGGCGATGCACTTTCTTAACTCTTTTCCAGGACCATTTTCCTCTGTCATTATAATTACATAACATTCAGTTTCATCTTGGATGGGTGGGGGGTGTTTTATTCCATTTACAATGCAATAGGCAGATACATAACATATTGTTTTCTGCATAGTTCATTCTGAGTAAGTTCACCTAAGTCTTTCTAAGCTTCTTTGAATTCTTCACATTCATCGTGTAAAATAATATTTATTTGATATCTTTTGGGGCAGCTAGGTGGCACAGTAAGTAGAGCACTGGCCCTGGATTCAGGAGGACCTGAGTTCAAATCCTGCCTCAGACACTTGACACATGTACTAGCTGTGTAACCTTGGACAAGTTACTTAACCCCAATTGCCCTGCCTTGCCCCTTCCTAAAAAATTAAAATCTTTTGATCTTATATCACCTTAATCTCCAAATATCTCCTTCTGTCCTCCTTGTAAGACAGAATAAGAAAGGGGTTGGGGGTGTGCATAAGGAAAGCAGTTCAGCAAAAATAACCAACATATTAACCCAGTCTGAGGTTCTACTGTTCCATATACACAGTCCTCTACCTCTACAAACACTTGAGAAAGGTACATTTTCTCAGCTTTTCTCTAAAGTTAGCTTGGTTATCATTATTACACAGAGGTGATGATGATGATGATGATGATGATGATAATGATGATTTTGATGATGATGATGATGATGATTGCAGCTCATTACACAGAGCTTAGTTAACAATTTGGTCCTTTCTGTTTACATCATGGTGGTCATTGCATACACTTGTTTTCCTGGTTCTTCTGACTTCACTCTATAACAGTTCACATAAATCTTGCATATTCCTTGGACTGCTTTAAATTTATAATTTCTTATGGTACAGTAAAGTACCATTCCACTTATATACTACAGTATTGTCAATAATTTGCCACTTGTTGGGCATCTACTTTGTTTCTGATTCTTTGCTATCACTCAGACACACACACACACACACACACACACACACAATCCAATTATGAATATTTCTGTGGATGTGCTGTTTTTCTATCTTTGGCCTTCTTGAGATAAACTATTAGTGGCATCTCTGGGCCAAAGAGTATGGATATATTAGTCTAACACCCCTTTCTTTGGGGTTATTATAAATTATTTTCCAAAACAGTTGGACCAGTTCACAGATGCATCAACAGCCTATTAGTACACCTATCTTCTTGCAGACCTTACAATGCTGACTATTCCTATTTCTTGTCATCTTTGCCAAATTGTTATGAAGTTAAACTTCAGAGTTATTTTAATTGGATTTAGCTTATGAATATATATATGTGTATATATATATATATATACAAATCTTTCAAACAAGTCAGAAAAAAGCACAAACTATTAGCAATCATTAATAGTTCGCAGTTTTTTCTGAGACTTTTCTATTCTTATCCTATAACCACTTACTCATTTTTGAGAGTTCTCTATAAATCTTGGATATCAGACTCTTATCAGAGAAAACATATGCAAAGATCTCCCCCAATCAATGCTTTGCTTTATTATATTAGCTGCATTGATTTTGCTTATGAAAAGTTTTTCACTTTAATACAATCAAATTTATATATTTTATATTTATGAATACTTCTAGCCCTCATCTAACTAAGAATTTTCTCCTATCCTAATTATGAAAATTACCTAACCTTATTCTCTTCTATTTTTCTTATAGTGAATTTTTATACTCAGGTCACATAACCACTTTGAGCTTATTGCATTGTGTAGTATAAGGTATTGGTCTAAATCTAATTTTGGCTAAATTGTTTTTCAGTTTTCTAAGAAATGCATATCAAATGTGGAGTTTTCTGTGGGAATTTATGTACTGAGGTTTATTTAAAAACTGAGTTGTTGAGATTGATTATTTCTATTTCTTGCTTATCAAGTTTGTTCCAACAATTTACTTTTTTATTTTTTAATCAATAGAAATATTACTGTATAATATAGTTTGGAAGTGATATTCCCACCTTATTCCTATATTTTTTCATGCTTTCCCTTGAGATTCTAAAACTTTGGTTTTTCCAACTGAATATTGTTATTATTTTGTTGAATGATACAAAACACCCCCTTTGTAGCATGATTGGTATAGCCTAAATATATAAATAAATTTAGGTAGTAGTCATTCTTATTAAATCAATACATAACAATGATTAATTTTTCTTTTTTTAAATTTGCTTCCCTTAATGCCACAGATTGTTAGGTTTTGCTTTCTTATTTATCCTACCATGATTTTCATTTTTATTGGCAAGTTTAGTATAGTCAGTTTTAAGGTTATCATTATTAGATTTGTGGTTTCCTCCCCCCATTTGTCAAATCTTTCCCTTTCTCTTTTGTCAGCATTTAGTCCCTATGATTTTGCTGAAAATAATTTAATTTCAGTCTTTTTCCATGGGGTCTCCTTACTCCTTCCTAGCATTTACCTGCTTTATCTTAAATTCTCCAAATTTACTTAAATTGTGGCTGTCTCTCCTTCCCTCCTTACTTCACCCTACCCCATCCCCATTCATGACACTTAGCCCTTCCCAATCCAATAAGAATATGGTACAAAATCCTCCTCCCAATACACAGCTTACCAGCCTTTTAACTTGAGTAACATTTACTTTCCAAGAAATAGTAAGAGGCAAAGGAAGCCCTCAGGGGCAGTACAACATTTGGTCCCAAGGTATCAAGGACCTGAGTAACAATATTCTTTCAGGTCCCAAGTTGCATAGGCCCCGAAAAGCGGTATTGATTCCAGTCACAAGGGATCAGAGCTCCTTCCTTGGTAAGTACCAGAGCGCAAACCAGGACAGCACTGACCACATCTCTCCCCAGATCGCACTACCAAGTATGAAAGCCTTAGCCACTCCAATCAAGACAATGATCCAAGATAATCTCAAAGGACCCATGATTTTTAAAAAATGCCATTCTCCATCTCCAGAAAGAGAACTAATGAACTCTAAATGCAGACTGAAGCATACTTTTTTAAACTTTATTTTTCTTGCAGTTTTTTTCTGTGTTTTCTTTTGGAACATGAATTAATATGGAAATATGTTTTGCATGACTTCTTGCCTTCTGAAGGAGGTGAAGAAGCAGGAGGGAGAGAGAATTTGGAACTAAAATTTTTTTAAAAAGACTGTTAATTTTTTACACAAAATTGGGAAATATTTAATGAAATTTTTTAAAAAGATGAGGTGATTACCTAAGGCAAATGAAACCCATTATGAGGTTTCTCTCCTCTACTTCAATGAGCCTATGATTAAACAGCACTTCATTCATCCCTCTCTGGCCAAGACCAGCCTTTCACTTTCTTACTTCACCAAACCATCTTCTCCACTACACTGACTCTGCTCTCCCACCATTTTCCATACTTCTTGAGAGATTAAAGAAATTACTGTCTCTTTTCTCCCTGTACCCCAGTCAGAAAGGATTATATGTCAACTACCATTGTTTCTTTCTTTCTTTTCTTTGAGTTTAAATCATTATTTATTTATTTAATATTTTTAGTTTTCAGCATTAATTTTCACAAGAGTTTGAATTACAAATTTTTTCCCCATTTCTAACCTCCCCCCACTCCAAGCTGGCATATATTCTGATTGCCCCATTTCCCAGTCAGCCCTCCCTTCTGTCAGCCCATTCCCCACCCCCATCCCCTTTTCACTTACTTGTAGGGCAAGATAGATGTTTATGCCCCATTGCCTGTATATCTTATTTCCTAGTTGCATACAAAAACTTATTTTTTGAGCATCTTCTTTTAAATCTTTGAGTTCCAAATTCTCTCCCCTTTTCCCTCCCCCCCCCCCC
>CM053626.1:217764906-217790362 GCA_028646595.1 Phalanger gymnotis | reverse complement strand
AAAAAAAAAAGAAAAAGGATCAAAGGAGATAACACATGTAAAGTGCTATATAAATACTTGTTGCTGTTGCCTAGAGTCTTATGACTAGTAAGTGTCTGAGACAGGATTTGAACTCAAGTCTTCTTGATTTCAGTTTTAGCACTGAATCCATTGTACTCCCTAGCTGTCTCTAGGCAACCACTAGCTCTTTGTCACATAGCTAGCATGTATGGGGGGGGGGGGCAGGGCATGACTAGGTCTTCTTGGCTCCATGACTGACTTTTTATCTACTGTCCTTCCCTACCTCTTCTGAAACTGGTTGTTAATGATATACTTAAATGCATTTCACTTGTTGATTTTATTGTATTCCCCAAAGCAGCAACATGACAATATGGCTATACACATAATAGGTGCTCCATCTGTACATGTTGAGCTGAATCCTTTACAATGATATCTTTAGATATGCTTTGGCTTCATCTCCCATTACCGTTGTTACTAAATCCATATATACTGTGATATCATCATGTAATATATAGAACAGATCTCGCAATCCTGAAAATCACTCATCTCTGCTATTTAAAGTTAAATAAAGTTTTGTTATCATCGTGGACCAACCACAAGAGTGTAATGTCAGGCATGCATAGTAATTAGGGGGTAATTCTTTACAAAATATTACACATGTGCATATATGTGTGTTTTCCAAAGCCTTCTCCCTTCTCTACCAGTCAGGCAAGTACTAGAAAAATTGTAACTTGGAAGTAATTAAAAAATAAATGAGACAGATTAAAACCTATGAGGAAAAAATTCCATTCAGGTCACAGAGGAGAGACTGAATGACCTAAGTTGTTTCCCAGTCTTTATTTCTGCAGTACCCTGTCTGGATTAGATAGGACTGTTTGACCAGC
Organism: Phalanger gymnotis; assembly: GCA_028646595.1. NCBI lineage: Eukaryota > Metazoa > Chordata > Mammalia > Diprotodontia > Phalangeridae > Phalanger > Phalanger gymnotis. Next base: position 217,789,478 of record CM053626.1, on the reverse strand, counting down.
TTCTAAATGAATAGCAACTCTTGTGTTCCATTGTCATGGAATTTGGAGGCTTTTACTTATGGATTTGCATAGAACTTTGGGAAGCTTTGAGTATGAAAAGGGACATTTATAATTCCCATTGGAAATTCCATGGACCAAGGGGCACTATCAAGGTCAAAGGGATGAATCATAGATTCTCAGAATTCTGGCAGCCATGTTGGAAACAGCTGCCAAGTAATTGATGCTAGTAAAATGAGCTTTCCTTCCTCAAAAAATGAACTGCTTATTTTAGGAAGACAAAAGTGCCCTGAATCTGTTCTGTTCATGTTTTCCATCTCATTGGGCACAATGCCAACAGATCCAAGAAAACCCTCCTTGTCAGATGGGAACACCATCTGTGCAGCTTGGTAATATGTCCAGGAGAGAGTACTATCATACTCTGAACTGGAGATAACTTAGGTGAAGTATGAAGCATTCCTTGTGGAATCTCTATTATATTAGGTGTGCAATCTGAGTATACATTTAAATTCTGGGCCCATGAGCAAAGAAACTGAGCCTATCCTCTACTAGCTGCTAGTATTGTCTTTAGCTTGAGAGGAAAAAAAAATTCCCCTTCTTCCTTCCCTCACCTGTAACTCAAAGGGGATAGGAAAGTAGTGTGATATAATAAAAAGAGCACTGGAATTGGTGTCATAAAACCTGGGCTTCTCTTTCTTTTTTAATCTTTGTTAAAAAAAAATAGACTGGGTCAATGATTAAGGGCAATGAGAAATGAATATGCTATAAAAATGAAAGTCACTAATTTTTTAAAAAAGAAAATTTCATAGGAAAATATTAAGAAAACACAGGTGTCATACATGTATATGTATACACACACACAAATACTGATTTCTCATCAGTTAATAGACAATAAATGACAGAATTACCCAGGAAAAACCAAAATGATAATGCATTCTAGAGTTTTCCAGGAATCAGATTCAAGCCCATCAGTCTCTAGTTTGCAGATTCTGTTCTCTTCCCTTTTTGAAAGTGAGATCTTTTACCTTTCTTAAGTCCCACAGTACCTCTCTTCTTCTCTTTCAAAGATCACCTCCATAGCCCACTGATCACATGCACCAGTTATTTCAGTACCTGAGGACATAGTCCTTGTGCTCAATGACTTGAACTCATCAAGGACAACTAGGTGCTCCCTTTTATCTCCTTACTTCTTTTGGGTGCAACCATTTTTTTTCTATCATTAGCAATCCAAAAGTCTTGGCAGAGAAATAAGCAAAACGTTAGAGCAGCTCTATTTTTTTTTCTGTTATCAGTTATCACTATCCTATTCACCCTGGGCAGTTGTCCTAAATCTTTCTGTGATTCCCCTATTTCCCTCAATATTTCTTCCATACTTTTGTGTTTTGCCCATTATCTTCACTTGCTTCAATCTTTGGAATGTTTTAAGTTAGTTGGTGACCATTTTAGGTTTTTTTTTTAGTAATGTCTTATTTTCCTTCTCATTCAAATGCCTTATCTTTAGGTCTTCAGAATTTACTTGACTTTCCTATCTCTCAGTGATTTCTATAGAATCCTAATCCATGGGACAATGGGTAGTGAATCAATGCCTGTTGAATGGAAAACATAATGCCAAACACATCCTGGGAGATTAAGGAAGAAAGGAAGGAAGGAAGGAAAGAAGGAAAGAAAGAGGGAAGGAAAGAAGAAAAGAAGGAGGGCAGAAGGCAGAAGGAAGGAAGGGGCAGAAGGAAAGAAGGAAAGAAAGAAGAATGGAAGGAAGGAAAGAAAGTGGGAGGGAAGAAAGGAGGAAAAGAAGGAAGAAAGGAAGGAAAGATGGAAGGAATGAATGAAGGAAAAAAGGAAGGAAAGAAGAGAGGAAGGGAGAGAGGGAGGGAGGGAAGGAAGGAAAGAGGGAAGGAATGAAAAGAGAAAAGAAGAAAAGGAGAGAAGGAAGAAGGAAAGAAGGAAGGCAAGGAGATGGAGGAAAGAAGAAAAAAAGAAAGGATTGAGGAAGGAAGGGAAGCAGAGAGAATAAAAGAAAAAAATTTGTTACTGCCGAGGGCTTACATAATTGATATCTGGTGATGAGAGCAGACCCAATGTAAGTCAAGCATTCATGAAAAATACTGGTTCTGTACTCTCCAAGTTCATACAATGATGGAACTTAGACTTAATGTGTCTAGTCTAATAACTGAAATTTCAGTGTCTTGTCTTTTGGCCATGCTGCCTCTCTAGCTCCTCATTCTTCAGCAAAACTGCAGTCAAAACATTTTAAAAGGTAAATAAAGTTCCATGCCAAATGTTACTGGGAACAATTCTAAATTGGACTAGCATGCTAAACTTTTCCAACAATGCATGAGTGCATTGTTGCAGTATTCCTTACTGCCATAGTCTATTCTTCTGTTGTGTAACTCCTGTCCTTGTATATTGCCTTCTGGTACTAATTTAGTTGAAGTTTCAATGATGACAATGTCTTGACATTGCTAAGATTAATGACTCAATAATTTTCAAGACAAGACAAATGTGAAGTTAAAATGATTTCATTAATTGCCTCTTTGAGATCCCGTTAGAGTTTCTTGTAAAGCGTTGTCCTGGCGTGTACCTTGGGTGATTACTTCAAGGGTGGTCTAGTTTCTAGTTTCCTTGAAGCCATTAGCACATTGACATTGTTTCTTCATTTTCTTTAACGTGATTTCTAAGATGCAAGCTTAAAATAATTACTCTGGATGCCTGGACCAAATGATGAATGAATATATGAACGGTGAAGGAAGAAGACCTCAAAAAGATCTCAGAATTTTAAGTGGGAAGTTTTTCCACTTACAGAGCTCTGCAAAGATGTTAATTCAATATTTCTATTAACCTATGTATTCATTAGAATGCCTCACAAAGGAAAAATGTCAAGATGGACATTTCTCTTGGTTAGGATTTAGAGAACGAGGTTCTATTTTGAAATCAGAAATGAAAGTATGATACTCAAGAAGCATTTATTAAGTACTTACTATATGCCAGACTCTGTACTAGGAGCTGGGGCTTCAAAGACAAAACCGAAATACTCCCTACACTTATGGCATTTACATTCTATATACAATACAATATCTTGTACATTGTGTATGCAATGTGTACATACAATCATAGCTAACATGTACATAGCACTTTAAGGTTTGCAAAGAACTTCACATATATGATCACATTTTATAATATAAGTTAATTTTGAGAGACAGGTCACTAGTAGCAGACAATGGTATTTGAGCTTTGAAGGAAATGAGGGGTTCTAATAAGTGAAAGTGAGAAGGCAGTATGTTACTTACAGGCATGGGAAATGGACCCAACAAAAGCACAGAGATAGAAGATGGACTTTCATTTATAAGGAACAAGAAGAAGGCCAGAATAGAGAGAGAAATAATGTGTAAGAATGGAAATAAAAATTTGAGTCAGTTTGTAAAGGACTTTGAATGCCAAGCAGAGTTTCTATTGGATACTATGTGTAATAGTCAGCCACTGCAGTTTATTGAGTGGAGGAGTAAGATGGCCAGATCTGCATTTAAAGAAAATCCTTTTGATAGCTTTGCCGATGGTAGATGGGAGAGGAAAGAGACTTAAGTCAGGTAGTCCAGTTGGGGGTTATTTCAGTAGTCCCAGAGATAAATGATGAGGACCTGAAGGATCTATATGAGTAATGAGAAGGGGTTTTATATTAGTCATGGAGGAAGAACCATTAAGACTTCGTAACTAATTGATTATGTGAGGTGAAGGAACATGAGGAGTTGAGGAAAACAGTGAGATTATGAATATGAGACTGAAAATATGATGGTGTTCTTGAGAGAAATAGGGAAGTTTGGAGAAAGGGTGGATTTGGGGGAATACCCAATGTGCTCTCTGTCAGACTTGTTGAGTTTGAGACATCTATGGGATATCTACTTTGATAGGCATTTGATAAGAATATGAGATTATGATCAAAGAAAACAGTCTACCTAAGTAAGCAATGGAAATGGCTAATGGCTTAGGAAATTTTAAAGGACCTAGGTCTACGTAGTTTAGGGAAGATTGTTCAGTGTTGTCAATTCCTATCTTCCAGTTATCAATCAGCAAGACTATAGTAAAGTTATTGTGGGGTATATGTGTGTGTGTGTTTGTTTGTTTGTGTGTGTGTGTGTGTGTGTGTGTGTGTGTGTGTGTGTGTGTAAGAGACAGAGAGAGAGAGAGAGAGAGAAAGATAGAGAGAGAGAGAGAGAGAGAGAGACAGACTGTATGTGTGCACTTGACTGTGTGCATTTTCCTTTTTAGTATGAAACATTACAAAAACATTTACCTAGCACCCACCTATTATGTTCAAAGCACTATCCCAATTGATCGGGGACATACAAAGATAGATAAGACTTGGACCCTTGTCTGGGGTAGCTAGGTGGCATAGTGGATAGAGCACTGGACTTGGACTCAAGAAGACCTAAGTCTAAATCTGGCCTCAGGGATTTACTAGCTATGTGACCCTGTGCAAGTCACTTAACCCTGTTTGCCTCAGTTTCCTCATCTATAAAATGAGCTGGAGAAGGAAATGGCAGGCACTCCAGAATCTTTGCCAAGAAAACCCCAAATGGAATCATGAAGAGTTGGATGTGACTGAACAACAAAAGCCCCATGCTTGGAGGGAGCTTGAAACCTAGTCAGAGGCTCCACTTTCTCTCTTTATTCATTCCACATCCCTGCCACCATGAGGACCCACCTTTTCAGACACTGAAAAGAGGACACCTCATTTTATGATGTAGTGGAGGGATTGAAATTGCTTCCCTAGAGAACCTATCTATCCCTGGGGAGTGGCAGACTATGAGGGACAGGGGGAAAGAAACCCTTAGAAATTCTTATTCTGAGGGCTTCTATAAGATTTCTCCACCTTAGATACTGCCTCCTCTAGTCTGAGAAGAACATCAGAAAAGTCATTTCTATAACACTTCTGAACAAACACAGTTATCTTTATCCTGTGCAGCAAGGAAGAAAATCCATGACCCAGAAAATATAGGAAGATTACAGGCTCAGAGGACTTCCTAAAAGAGGGGAGTGATGTCCTACATGGAGTGAATGGTGATCCCACTGTGTTTGAAGGTACCTTGAGTTAGAAAGGCCTGTGCTGAAATTGTACCCGAGAAGCATACTAGCTGCTTGAACCTGGGCAAGAGACTTGACTTCTGACCTCAGTTTCCTCAGTTATGAAATGGAGATAATAGCAGCTACTTCATAGGATTATTGTGCTCATCAGATGAGATATTATTTGTAAAATGTCCTTTACTCCTTGGAACACTATATAAATGCTAGCCAGATATTACCTAACAAGCATGATGTAGCATTGCATGGCTGGTAAGGTGTGGAACATGGAGTCTGGATGACCTGGATTAAACTGCTGCTTCTGGTATTTACTAGCTTTGTGACCTTAGGTGAGTCCCCTAGAATCCTTGACCCTCAGTTTCCTTATCTGCAAAAATAAGGAATTTGATTAGATGTCCCCTAAGGGTCAAATCTATCATCCTGTGGTACAACAAAGAAAACTTTGGTGATGGAAAATTTGAAGCCGCAGAGGCCAGACTCTCCACGAATCATCACCCATTATGTGCTGAAGTCACATTTTCAGGGACATACTTCATCAGAAGAATTTTTTGTTGGAATAAGACCTGTAATGGTGCCAGATCCACTAGAGAGATTTCCTGGAACGTTAGCATCTTTATTCACAAACTACTTATACTGGAACATTCAAGTCATTCCAGATGTTTAAAAAGTATAAATTCCATGCGTTACCAGCCCCCCCCTTCTATGACATAAAATTATATTTGATTTGGTTATAAATATCAATCGCTTGTGAGAATTACATTTACTATAATTGACATTATGTCTCTCCCCGCTAACCCCCTCCAGTCTTTCACTCCCCACTTTCTTACTCTTGTAAATTACTGGTTTTCATGTAGGCTCTTCCTAAGTGGTTCAATTGCTAAGATTTATTGGCAATTGACATTGGAACTACTAAGTCATCATAATGCAAAGAAAATAGATGGAACTGGATTTGAAGATCTCAAAGTTTCTCTCCAGCTCCAAATTTGGATCATAGATTTAAACCTGCAAGGGACCTTAGAGACCATGAAATCCAGCCCCCTCACTTTACAGATGAGGAAACTGGGAAATTGAGAAGTTAAACACCTTAGTCTGGGTCAGCTTGCACAACTACTAAGTGTCTGAGAAGGAATTCTGTCTCCAGTCCTCCTGGCTCCCCATCCTATGACCTACTACCTACTACTGACTACATCCTATGTCTACTACCCTGCGATGTCTCTTGATCCTCTGAGAATTATTTTATGTCTCTTTTATAGGAATAGATATTCAAGTCTATATCTTATAGTCATCTTCAGGGGTTCCTGCATTAGGAGGAAGTTCAGAGTAGAATACCTCTAGGATTGCTTCCATTTCTGATATTCTATGACTCTAATCTTACAGATAAACAAGGATATGATCTAAGTATGCTGCTTTCCTTGCAGGATAAAGTTCTATTTCCCATCATGGCCCTTACATAAAGGTTACACATTTTAAGTCATTTTGAAATAGGCATACTTAATTTCTTGTGGTTACAATTTGACTATTAGCTCACAGTCAATTTCAGTATTGGGGCAGTTAGGTGGTGACTAGCTGTGTGACTCTGGGCAAGTCACTTAACCCTATTTACCTCAGTTTCCCTGTCTGTAAAATGAGTTGGAGGAGGAAATGGCAAACTACTACAGTATCTTTGCCGAGAAAAATCCAAATGGGGGCATGTAGACTCTCATATGACTGAAACAACAACAACAACTTCAGAATTAAATTTTGAAAATTTATATTATATTATTATATTCTTTACACAAAAGGCAATTGTTTACAGTTAGAGAACTAGCCTGAAACTTCATGGTGTGCTGAAGGAACACCTCGCTCCACCCCTCCTTTTAGTTAAAAACAACTTAGGACAACAGAGATAACATGTAAGCAGTGTGATATAGTGGAAAGTAAACTAGACAGTCAGAAGACCCTGAATTTGAACCTTGATTCTGCTATTTACTATATGTGTGACCTTGGGCAAATCACTGAATCTCTCTTATGCTCAGTTTCCTTATCTATAAAATGAGAGTATTGAACTAGATTAGAGATTCTTAATCTTTTATGTTAAGGACCCCTTCCCAGAATAATGTTTATAAATACCTAAAATAAAATACAAAGGATTAAGATGAAACCAGTTACAGAGAAGTGAGGCCATAATAATTCATTTTTCACACCAAGTTCATGAACCCCTGGTTAAGATCCTTTGGCACCAAATCATCTTAATGTCTTTTCCAGCTCTAAATCCTATGATCTGGATTACAAGTGTAATTAATATCATGAATTCATATCTCACATTATTTTTCTTATGAGATAACTAGGTGGCATAGTGTATAGAGCTCTGGACTTAGAGTCAGAAAGGCCTGAGTTCTAATCCTACCTTAGTCACTTACTAACCACATGACTAGGAAAGTCACTTAATCTCCCTTAGCTTCAATTTCTTCTCATCTGTAAAGTGGGGAAAATAATAATATTTATCTCATAGGTTGCCATGAAGAACAAGTGAGATAATAAGCTAAGAAACACAGTAGATTGGCTATTGGACCTGGAGTCAATAAGATTTGAATTTGAATCCAGCCTCAGACACTAATTAGCTATGTGACCTTGGTCAAGTCACTTAATCTCTATCTGCATCAGTTTCCTCATTTAAAATGGGGGAAATAATAGTTTCAATTTCAAAGGTTGTTGTGAGGACAAAATGACATATTTGTATAGCACTTTGCAAACCTTAAAGTACCATATTAAATTCTGTTGTTTTTATTATTTGTATGTTCTTTGAATTTTTTTAAACCAAAGATGGTCACCAATCATACGTACTACAAATGTAAGGTTATCTCTATTTCCAGGAGATGAAAGAGTATCATAAAAATCTCTCTAACCTCCAGCATATTAAAGAAGATGAAGGGCTTCAGGACAGGATAGAAGGGCAAATCAAAGATGGAAGCCAGAAAGGAAAAGACTCTGAAGGGTTAGGGGGAAATCAAAGCCAGCATCAAGAGGCTAGTGAGTGAAAAACGTGACACAGAAGAGAATGAAAAGGAAAAGAAACTCCTCACCAGAAGCTCTGTAAGATGTAATTAGGCTCTGACAATGGAATGTAAATCTGTGCCTTTGAGGGTAGCAATAACAACAGAAAATACACTTCTTGAGTCAGAATCATGTCTTAAGCTCCTTTGTATCTCTAATAATGCCATTTCCATAGTGGGTGCTCAACAAATATTTGTGAAGAAATGAATGAGTGAACATTCATAGACTCCTAAGAAAGATGCACACATACTGACAAATAAGAGGTGGATAGGGATAGAGAATGCTCCTGTGATTTCACTGGTAAATGGAACTCATAGGTGAGGAAGTTCCTTCTACTAATTCAGGCCAGCACCTTCCTTATAACTTAGGTCTTGGGAGATTGTCTAGAATCCCGAGAGAAAACAACAGTAAGAAGGACCTGAGGCCTAGGTCAACATCATCTGCAACTTCAAATTAAAACTTGATTATAATAATATTAAGCTGCTAAAATAAGACAAATTAAAAATAAAAATGAGTAAGCAAAGGAAAAAGAGCCAGACCCTTGATAGTTACTTTGGTATAAAAGAAGATCTGGGTTCATATTCAGAGGAAGGTAGTGAGGTTAAAAAAAAGCCACTCCCACTCTAAAGAATAATGTCAAATGGTCACAAGCCCATAAAGAAATCTTGGAAGACTTTAAAAAGGAATTTACAAAATCAAATAAGGAGAATGAGGGAAAAAAATTTAAAAAATGAAAGCAATTCAAGAGAATTATGAAAAGAAAGCTAACCGATTAGAAAAGGAGAGACAAAATTTTGAGGAAGAGAATTAAAAAAGAATTCGAAAAATCAAATAAAAGATAAAAAGAAAAAAATTTAAAAAGAAAAGCAATCCAAGAAAATTATGAAAAGAAAGTTAACCAGTTAGAAAAAGAGAAACAAAATCTTAAGGAAGAAAATAAATCTTTGAAAACTAGAATTGGGCAAGTAGAATCAAATGACATTATAAGACACCAAGATATAATAAAACCAGAAAAAATAGAAGAGTACCTGGAACATCTTGTTAGAAAAACAACTGATCTGGAGAACAGATTGAGGAGAAAAAATAGAAAAATTTTAACTATCTTAAAAGTTATGATAAAAAAGAATCTAGATACAATATTACAAGAAATTATTATGGAAAATTGCCCTGAAGTTCTAGAATAAGGTCTTTGCCTTCTAGAAATACAAGGAATCAATCCACTGATCACCACCTTTTCAGAAACCTTGCAGGAATGTCATAGCCAAGTTTCAAAATTCCCAGGTTAAAGAAAAAAATATTGCAAGCAACAACAAAAAAAGACGATTAGGATTTCACCAGGTGCTTCACTAAAATACCAGATATTTGGAACACTATATTTCATACATATTATATTTCATATATTTCATATAATGGGACATTATATTTCAAAGACCAAAGGAGATGAAGTTGCATTCAAGAATAACTTTTCTAGCAAAGTGGAGTATAATCCTGAATGGAGAAAAAAATGGACATTTGATGAACAGAAAGACTTTCAAGTATTTGTAACAAAAAGACCAGAACTCAATGGAAAATTTGATATAAAAGATCCAGAAGAAATATAAGGATATTATTAAAGACTAGTTATGAGACACTGATTAAGGTCAAACTCTTTACTTATAATATGCAAACATGTTGAAATATTAGTAATTATTAGTAGTAATAGAATTCTCAAAACTCATCATTACTAAGGTAGTTTGAAAGAAAGGTTGGGGTTGAATTGTATATGACGAGGTGATTATAAAAAAACAAAATTGGGTAGGAAAAGGTTAAAAGGGGAAATTATCTTATAAAAACAGGGCATGAGGGAAGAAGTGATACAGAGGAAGCAGGTGGGGGTGGAGGGCTGGTAATATTGTAACCTTACTTTCATCCGGATTGAAGAGGAAACAACATACATATCTGAAGAGGTTTAGAAGTCTTCTGAACTTCTAAGGCAGTGAGAAAACTGGGGGATATGGTAGGGGAGGGACGTTTAGAAGGATGTGTTTATTAAGATTAAAAGGGTGTGGTGACTAGATGAGGAGAGACTTTTAGAGGGGAGGGTAAAATTAAAAAATAGGAAGGTAAGGAGAGAAGATAGGGTAATAGCAATAGAGTTAAAAGAGAGGCTGAGAAGGAAAAATAGCAAAAATAAGACGGAGTGAAATTTACAATTAACAATTACTAGTTTGAATGTGAATGGCATGAACTAACCCATAAAATGGAAAGAGCAGAATGAATTAAAAATCAGAATCCAACAATATGTTGTTTTTAAGAAATACATTTAAAAGTTAGAGATACAGAATTAAAATAGAAGGTTGAGATAGAATTTATTATGCTTCAGCTGATGCAAAAAAGGCAGGGGTAGCAATTACAATCTCAGACAAAGTAATGGCTAAAATAAATGTAATTAAAAGAGATAAACCAGAATAACTACAATTTGATAAAATGTATAATATACAATGAAGCAATATTAATACTGAATGTATATGTACCAAATACTATAGCATCTAAATTTTTAAAAGAAAAATTAGATGAATTACAGCTAGAGATATATAGTAGTAATATCTATAGATAGTAAGGGACTTTAATCTTCTCCTCTCAGAACTAGATAAATATAAGCAAAAAATAAATAAGAAAGAAGTTAAGGAAATGAATTTTAGATAAACTAGATATGATAGCTAGCTAGAGATAATTGAATGGAAACAGAAAGGAATACACATTTTACTTATCAGTTTATGGTACCTTTACAAAGACTGATTGTATAATTTTAAAAGCAGAAATATTAAAAGTATCCTATATGTTCTAGAATGCTTATAGTAGCTCTCTTTGTAGTGGCAAAGAACTGGAAATTGAGGGGATGCCCATCAATTGAGGAATGGCTGAACAAGTTGTGGAATATGATTGTGATGGAATACTGCTGTGCTATAGGAAATGATGAACTCAGTGATTTTAGAAGAAAAAACATGGAAAGACTTGCACAAAATAATGAAGAATGAAATGAGAACAATCAAGAGAACACTGTATACAGCAACAATATCGTTTTAAGAATGACTTTGAGCAAGTAAGTTATTTTGTCTCTTATAAATACCCAAATTAACTATAAAGGGCATATGAAGAAAGATACTATCTGCATCCAGAGAAAGAACTGATAAATAAAATTATATATACACATATATACACATATACATATATAAATATATATGTGTATTTTACATGGTAATTTTGTTGTATATTTGAAAGGAATAACAAGTTATGCATAGTAGAGTTGCAGTTTCATGTGTAATCATCTTTTTAATTATACTATTTATGGAAACACTTGTTTTATTCCACACATTAAAAAATTTTTAAAAAGAGATAGGGAAGTTTAGTGGTGAGATGGATTTGGAGAAGATAATGGGTTATGTTTTGAACATGCTGAGTTTGAATTATTTAAAGAACATCCAGTTTGAAATGTCCAATAAGCAGTTGGTGGGATGGGAATAGAGATCAGGAGACTAGAACAGGATATACAGATATAGGAGTCATTCACATAGATATGGTAATTAAACCCATGAAAACTTATAAGATCTCCAAGTGAGAGAATATAGAGGAAAAAAAAGAGAATGTAGAGAAAAAAAGAAAAGAGGGACCAGAATAAAGCCATGGCATGTATTTAGAGTTAGGACACATAATAAGAATAAAAATCTAGCATAGGAGACTAAGAAGGAGCAGTCAGACAAGTAGGAGGAGAAACAAAAGAAAATAGCATCGCAAAAATTGCCAAAAGAGAGAGTATTCAGACTTATTTAGGATGTTCCTATGGGCACCAAGAGATCTTTCAAATCTGAGAACTGCGCAAAAAAAGGTTTAAGAGTAATGGAAGTTTACGTTTGAACTATTAGTAACCAGAGCAACTGCTCAAAACCTGGCTGTTCCCCTGAGAAATGAAATAGCTGCCATCTTTTGGATGCTGAGAAAGGCAGAAATGGTTAGTCATAAAATGACAGGTGAGAAAAAAGGAAGAAAAGCTCTGAAAAATAAGTACAGCATCAGAAAGTAATGACTAGGAGGACCAGCTGAGGACAGTGAGAGATGCAATCTGCTGAGAAAAAGAAGTCACTGCGCAGACAAAAGGATCACAGAGGAGAATCAAACCCTGACAACATTCTGCTGAAGACCTATCCAGGTTAGTACTGTAAGTCACTGAGACTGTACTAGTCTCTGGGTCAAGAAGTGGCTTCTGGTGGGAGTTCAAATAGAGGATGGGTAGTAAGTATATTATGGAACAGTCTGTTCCTCTGGGAGAAAGGGGGTACTTGGTGACCTCTAAAGCCCCTCCAACTCTAAGATTCTTTGATTTATAGAATCATAGATTTTTATGACTTCACATCCTGTTATTGATCCAGGATTAAAACCTGTTCTGTGGATGTCTAAGGCTCTGCCATAGGCTGCTTTATTTTTATTCTTCAGCAAAAATTATGTAAAGAATAATAATAGTTGAAACTAAGTTTACAGTATCACTAATCTCTTCCTACTCAAGGTGATAATACACCATACGTCATGTCAGAGTCCTATAAATACTTAGCCCATTGCTATGGAAAGACAAACTATGAACTCGTAAACTGTGTGTCTATAACTCACCACTTTATGAATCACAGGCAGCTGCCCTTGAGGGCACCTTTACAGAATTACCTTGAGTGCCTTGAGATCATTTCTCCAGACTCTTTGTTTGCTTTATGTGTGTAACATGTAGAATCCAGACTGGTTTAGGCTGAATGTTTGCCTTATAAACTACCATTCTGCCCCACAACTCCCTGGATGCCTTTTTTGTTTGCTTGGATCCTAACTTTAAAAGAATGTTAATCTTTCAGCAAAGTTACTCTTTTGATCTCTGGAGGCTGCTGATTGTTAGAGGGATCTATGGCAGGAAGTGGTTCAGATGATGTTTCAGGGGTGTCTCACTGCCTTCAATTATACTCTCCTTCTACCCCAACCAGGAACTATCTGTATATTTAACTGTGACAAAATGGACAATCCTCTCTCCATGGTCCTCACTAGCTCCAAGGGAAGCCCCTAAATGGACAATGCCTCAGCTATTTTCTCCATTGCTGATACTCATGTAAATTTCCCATTTCTACTGTGAAGGAAATAGTCTCTTGGTGAGAAAGAGTGGTATTTCTCCTCCATAAACTATGTTTTTAGATTTAACAGCATTTTACTAGTTTTTCAACTATACCCTCCTATCCGCTAGGGCTAGGATTATCTTGTTACCTAGCACCATAGGTATGCATAAAGCATTGACAGGTTGGGACCTGATAGAAAAGAGAAGGGTCAATGGGAATGCTCTCCCAAGGTAAGCTGGTTCGCTTGACCCATGCTCCGTGGTCACCTGTGCCTAGCACCCTGAGTAAGGTCAAGTTCATGGATGATTTGTTGTCACAGTAAAGGAATTTTAGGGTATCAACTATATACAACTGTGCCACATTTCAGACAATCTCGGGGCATAGATTTATAAAACTAGACAGTTCTTTCCAGGTATCTTCTATCATCACTGTCCAGTGATCTCCAAGGTAAACACCAGGTCTCTTGTGGGGGTGTGGTATGGGCCTGACCCCAAGGGATGTATAATGTGGAAGATTAATTATATGCTCTCTGTTCCATTATAGATAATAGTGGAGCTTGTCTCCAAACCAACCATACCCATTTCCCCAACCCCAGCACTCTCCCACCCTACCCTCTGTCTACTGCAGAAACTCTTCACCTCTCCTATTTCTGAGCCTGGTGTTGGACTCTCAGAACCATCATAACTGAATTGCTACCCAGGCACTCACAGTAGTGCCTTAGTAGGGGTCACAGGAAAAATTCATGCTCTTCTCCCCACCCCCCCCCAAACCTATAAAGTCACTCATTCACAACATCAATTACATCTTCAACTCCTCTTTGTAGTTCACCTCACATATCTAATCACCTACCATCTGTCATTTCTGCCTCCTCATCCTTTGTATCTGTACTCTTCTCTCTATCCACATGGCCATCCCTCTAGTTCGGGCCTAGATTATTGCAATAACACCCTGGTCGGTATCTTCGTTTCATGTCTCTTCCTTCACCAATCCATCCTCCAAATAGCTGCCAAAGTGACTTTTCAAAAGTGTAGGTCTGACCATGTAACTGCTACAATAATGTCAAGTGACTCCATATTAATTCTTGGGTCACACATTATTTCATTGGCATCTCATTCTTTTTGAAATTTCTATTTTTTTTTAATTTGAAGCAGCTGGTTGACACAGTAGATACAGCACTCGGCCTGAAGTCAGGAAGACTTGAGTTCAAACCTTGCCAGATACTTACAAGCTTTGTAACTCTGGGAAAGTCACTGTTTCCTCAACTGTAAAATGAGGGTAATAACAGCACCTACATTGCAAGATTGTTGTGAGGGTCAAATGGGATAATATCTGTAAAACACTTAGCACAGTGCCTAGCATATACTAAGTACCATATAAATGGTTGTTCTTTTCTCTCATTTAAATTTTATAAAATACATAATGATTAATATAGCAATACTTGTTGTTTGGTCATTTTTCAGGCATGTCCAACTCTTTTTTTCTTGGCAGAGATACTGGAGTGGCTTGCCATTTCCTTCTCCAGCTCATTTTACAGATGAGGAAACTGAGGCAAACAGGGTCAAGTGACTTGCCCAGGGTCACACAGCTAGTAGGTGTCTGAGGCACCTCACATTTGAGCTCAGGTATTCCTGACTCCAGGGCCAGTGCTCTACTCACTGTGCTACCTAGCTGCCCCAACATCACTGTTTTTTTTTAAAGACGCAGATCACCTTCTAGGTGACAAAAATGGGGCTAGGTACTGGAGATATAAATACAATGAATGAAGCAATACCTAAGTTCAAGGAGCTTATATTCTAATGGGGAAGACAACAGGTACATATAGAAATATATTCAGAAGACAGGTAAAGAGAACAAGGACAACTATAAAGTAGTTAAATTTAAGGTAGTTTGGGAAAGGACATTGACATGGCTGGGGGAGATCAGGAAAGGCTTCACGTACAAGATACTTGAACAGCCCCTTAAGCCAAGGTCACCCATTGCGTCCTGGACTATTGCCAGTAATCTTGACCTTTGTCACGGACTTCAATGACACTGGAAGAGATAGTGGGGCTAATGACTTTGCACAGCTCTGCATCATTTAAATACAATCCTCGTCCCAGTCAAGGCATCACCCTTGTGATGTCTTTGGTCCTCTGCGAGAATGAAGGATGAACGACAATAACAACAAAGGAAGAGAGGGATTATATGAAGCAGGGATGAGGAGGGAGTGCATTTCAAGAATGAGAAGCAGACACTTCGAAGGCACAGAGATGAAAGATGTGCCCTATATAGGGATGAGAGAGAAGGCCAGTTTGGTAGTAATGGATATCTAGTAAGTACTTAATAAATGCTTATTGTCGAGTTGGATTTCTAACCCCTCCCTCCACAAATTCAATTCGATGAAGTACTTTCTAAAACATTGTTCTTGGCCTCAAGGAATATCCATTCTACTGGGGAATGGGAAGGGGAGATACAACACATGTAGATGCGATGTAGCTATAAAGTAATTTCAAAGGAGAGAACACCAGAAATTTGGAGATCTAAAAAGTCTTTGTGAAGGAACTGGTACATGAGCTATGCTTTGAGGGAAGATAGGAGAGTTTTCTTAGAAGCAGAGCTGTAAAGGAAAGGGATTGCAGACATGGGGACAGCCGCAGACGAGAGGTATAAAGGCAAGGGATACGACATTTTTTAAAACTGAAAAGAGGAGTAACATGAAATAAAAATGAAAAAAGAAGTGAGACTAAAATTGTGAGGGCCCTTAAATATATCCAATGTATTTGTCATTCCAAGGCCCTGTACACTTTTGTTTGAACAAATGTATTTAGGTTTTTTAGCCTTTTTATGACAGCCCTTGTTATTCAGCTAATGCTCTGTGAAATCAGTCAAGATGCCTACTCCGTTTATGCAACCATGCAGAATCTTTATTCATAGTTAAATACATATAAACACATACTTAGTGCATGCATAATTTACATGTATTGTTTGTATAAACGCGAGTAAACCTACATGGTGTATGCATATACAAAAGTTATCTTGTATATCCTGTGTATACTCTGTGGATTAACACTTGACTATCAGCCTCCATTTGGCATACTGCTATTTAGCAGAAGGCCCCCTACCCCCTTAAACACAGAGTGACAAATGATGGCCTCTGTCTGTTTGGATATTCTGGGGAAATACCAAGTTTGAAACCCTTACATACTCTAGCAAAGTTCAGGGAGAGGTCATTAAAGTGGAGGAAACTTCGAGGGACCACCTGTCAAAATTGGAGCAACTGAAAGAGTCTTCAGGGGTCATAAAAAAGAATAAAAGACTTCTGAGTTGGAAAACAAGGTAAGGTTCTAGGTGACATCCTGGATAACAGAAAAGATGGGTTGTCTTACACGGGACAAGAGTCAAGAAGTCAGTTGATCAGCATTTATTCAACGTCTACTGTGTGGTAGGCATTGAGCTAAGTGCAAAGGAAAAGAAAGGAAAGAAAGGGAAAAACATGGTTCCTGTTCTCTAAGAGGTCACAAGGCAGACAAGAGGCAAAAACTATGTACAAATAAGATGCCTACAGGACAAATTGGAGATAATTTCAAAGGCAGTAACATTAAGGGGGACTAGGAAAGACTTTTTGTAAAAGAATTTTAGCTGAGACTTGAAGGAAGCTAGGGAAGCCAGGAGGAGGAGATGAGGAGGAATGGAATTCCAGGCATGGAGGACAGTCAGTGAACATACCTAGAGAAGGGAAACGTAGCATCTTGTGTGAGGAACTGTAAGGAACTGGTGTCATTTGATCACAGAGTTCTTTTGCAGGGAGTAAGGTGAAAGAAGACTAGAAAGGTCAATGCTCAGATGTTAATTCTTTAAAAACTAATATGAAGACAGAGGTTGCCTCAAGGTTCTGTCTGGCCCCCACTCTGGACAACATTGGTTCAGAAGACATGGGTAACGTGATTATCATAACTTTGGGTGACAACAAAAATGAGAGATAACTAATTCTGAGTATGACAGAATTAGGATCTAAAGAGAAATGGGTAGTTTGGAATGACTGGGTGAATCCTTGTGGTTGTTCAATTGTTTCAGTTGTATCCAAGTCTTCATGACCTTATTTGGGTTTTTCTTGGCAAAGATACTGGAATGGTTTGCCATTTCCTTTTCCAGCTCATTTTACAGATGAGGAACTGAGGTAAGCAGGGTTAAGTGACTTGCCCAGGGTCATACAACTAGTAAGTATCCGAGGCCAGATTTGAACTCAATCATCTTGTCTTTAGCCTGGGATAAATCTAAGAATATTCTATTTATTGCTGTTCCTTTCAAGGATTGAAATTAGGTTGAAAAATTTGTCTGTACAAATACGGAGTATGGAGGACCTGATTTAACTGCAGTTAATATGAAAAAGCCCTGTCTTAGATGATGGCAAACTCGATATGCACCAGCAGAGTGGAGAAGCTTCCTTAAAAGCTGGTAATTAAAAAATAAAACTTAAGCTGCATTAATAGAAGTACAGTGCCCAGAATTGGAGAGCTGATTTAAAAATTACACTTTAAGACATTGACACTATATATATTTATATACATATATATATGTAAAATTATTCTATACATACTTCTATTTATCAGTTCTTTCTCTGGATGCAGATGGCATCTTTCTTCATATGTTCTTTATAGTTAATTTGGGTATTTGTAACAGTGAAAATAACTTATTTGCTCAAAGTCATTCTTAAAACAATATTGCTGTAACTGTATATAATGTTTTCTTGGTTCTGCTCATTTTGCCCTTTGTTATTTCATGCAAGCCTTTCCATGTTTTCCTAAAATCATTGAGTTTATCATGTCTTATATCACAGTAGGATTCCATCACAATCATATACCACTACTTGTTCAGCCACATAAAAGGCACCACCACCAACACAATCACAATTTGGGAATGGTAGCTGTCTTCAAATTAATGGGAGACTCTAATCTAAAAGAGGCACCAGATGTATTTGATATCACTCATTTATTTTATGTTACAGTGGATAAAAATAACTAGAAGGACATTTTCATTTCAATAAAGTGTCGGGGGGAGCCTTTAAAACAAATCAGCTCAAACTTTCCAACAGTAGAACAGGCTGTCTGAGCTGAGTGACCACCTACTGAAGATCTTGTGGAGAAGCTAATCTATTGGATAGAGGTTGGACTAGATAAGGGGATAAGATTCCTTGCAATAGTAAGATTCTAAGACGATCTGAGAAGCAGCTAGTATTTGCAAAATATTTCAAAATCACATTCAAAAAGTACTTCTGAGCAAATACTTGTGCTCAATTCTGTTCTGGGCGTTATGGGGGAAACAAACAGAAAATACAGGTCTTGCCTCTCCCTCTCTTTAGTTGGAGAGACAAAATTCAGATATAAAATGGAGAAAAGTAGGAAACAATATAATCTTGAGGGAGATGTGTTACAGAACATTACAGCCAATTAGATGCCGAGAATGTAGTCAATCAATCCACTAGCATATATTAAATGTCTGTCACGTGCCCAGCACTGTGCTCTCCCTGGAAAAACCAAGTCAAAAATGAAACAGTCCCTGATTTTAAGGAGAGATCCCTGTGGACCAGAGTTTCAGGGAAGGCTTCATAGAGAAATTCTCTGCAGCGTTTATCATTGCCTTCTACTGGATAATCTCTCTTCCTTTGGTATCATAGAAACCACCCTGTCCTTCTTACTTGTCTGGCTTCTCTACTTTTTCCTCATCCTCTTCTTGACATGTTAAGTTGGGTATTCCCTAAGGCTTTCCTCTTGGCCTGCTTTTCTTCTTTTGTGATACTCAATCCCATGGCAATCTTTGTTCAGCCTTATGGTTTGTTTCATCTACTTCTGTAAAGATGATTATCAAATTTCTCGTGAAGTTCTCTGTACTAAGCCCCAGATCAGAGTCACAGACTACTGAAGTGATAGCTTCACTCAGAAATCCAGATGTTCTCACTGTCAGCTCAAATTCATCATGTTAATATCTAAGCTTTCCTACATCTTAATCCAGAAACCTTTTCCCCCTTCAGATTTGCTTTTCTTTCCATGGTGCCACTATTCACCCCGTTCTACCACATTTTAAGCCTCAGGGTTCTTCTCTATCCCTTATCAAACATAAAATAAGTTACTAATTCCTGTGTCACATCACTTGCATCTATATATCTTCTTTCTATTCCTACTACTGTCACTGTAGTACAAACTTCCATTACTACCAGCCTAGACTACTGCAATGGCCTTAAAACCAATCTACTCTATTCAATTCAAATTAATTCAATTTAACAAACATTTGGTCTTTTACTGATAATGTGCTAATTTTTTAATAGTAGAATTGTACCTTATATGGCATATGACCCCCCCCCCCCAGAATTCCTAGCCTTCTGACCTTGCTCCAGTCAGAATCTGCCAATGCTTGAGGGACCCTGCCTCTACCCATCTATAAATATATTCCTTTGTTCCCTTACCTACACCCACACACAACAGACTCAATCTAAGAAGGACTGAGAAGAAATAGTCCCCACCTGAGGACCAGGTATCATAATCTTGTTCCTTAGCCTTGCTCTTCCCAATCTGTTTGCTCTCTTGTGCATTTATTAGCCGTCTTGGCTCATGGGTTTTGTTTCTACTGGGTTGCACAGTACCCATCTATTCCTTCTTAATGTCACAGCCTCCAGATAAATAAATAAATGAATAGATAGATAGATAGATAGATAGATAGATAGATAGATAGATAGATAGATAAACTGGCTGTTCTAGTTTATTGTGAACCTTTGGTCTCTTCCTGTTACATTCTACTTTTGTGAGCTTTCCAAGATGTCCATATATTATTAACTAAGCCATTGTTTTTGACCTGGTGCTTGCTTCAACTACTAATATCTAGAGAGTTACCATGATTCTTTGGAAGGCAAATGCAAGATTTAGAATCAGAGGGCAGGGGTTCAAATCAAGACTCTGACACTCCCTGTGTGACCTTGGACAAGTCTCTTAACTTCTCTAGGCTTCAGTTCCCTCATCTGTGAAATGAGGAGGTTAGATTAGAAGACCTCTATGATCATTCTAGATCAAATCTATGATCCTATGATTTTTTAGGACCATACGGTTTAATGAAGTGCCTCATTAGGCCTCTCCCAGCTTGCCCTCTCTGTTACCACTCATGCCATGGTATGACAAAGGGAAGCAAGGGAGAAAAAAATTAAGTATCTACTGCTTTTAAATATAATTTTTAAAGGAGGTAGACTGAAAATATAATCTTAAATCCTATTTTCTGAGGTGAATTCTATTGCTCTGTCAACTGGAATTCTGGAGTGTAGTGTCTAAACAAGTCAAAAGGATAGCACTAGCATAAAGACAGCCCTCAACTGTTCCCTCTGACTCTTCTGCATTTCTATCATGGACATATAGAATTAGGCCTTGTAAGCTCTCACCTAGGTTCCATTTATCACCCACCAAAGGTCATCATGAATAGCAGAATATGAAAACTGGACTTAGAAACATGTTTCAATGTGTCCTCTGTGGGTAGAGTTCAGCCACTTTATAAGGAATAAATAAAAAGTGATCTTGTTTTAATTCAACTTTAGAAAGTTCAGTATGGACTCTAAGAAAACAACATACATAATCCCTTCTTGTCACAAAGAGATATATCTCCCACACGTTCATGGTGAATCTTCTGAAGGCTTTCTAGATGGTCAAGAGATCATTTTTAAATTCTACTTCTGGTAATTTCTTTTGAAGAAAAAGATGGCATTTATATAGTGCTTTGAGGTTGGTGAAGGATTTTGTACTTATTCTCATTTGAGACTCACAGCACCCATGTGAGTTAGATGCTATTTGTTTCACACATTTCACAGGTGAAAAAATAAGGCTAGAAGTTAAGCTCCTTGTCCATAGTCACATAGCTAGAAAGCGTCTACAATTGGATAAATTAAAAAATAGTTAACATTTGTACAGTACTTACTATGTGCTAGGCATTGTACTAAGTGCTTTACAATTATTATCTGATTTGATTCTCACAACAACCCTGGATATTATTATCCTCATTTACAGATGGGGAAACTGAGGCAGACAGCAGGTAAGTGATCTGACCAGGATCGTACAGCTAGTATCTGAGGCTGGATTTGAACTCAGGTTTTCCTGACTCCAGGCCTTATGTTTTATTCACTGTGTAGCCTGGTTTCATGTCTTAACTTAGTTTCTACATAGCATCAGAAACAACAGAAGATGAGGGAAGAATCAAACAATGAGATCCAATACAAATTACTGGGTATGGATAGAAAGGGAGAAAGACAAAACGTAACAAAAATAAGGTACAAGCCCAGCCTCCAAGCAAATAAATAACATGAAAGAAACAATGGGTAAATATTATAGAAAAGGTTGCCCCACAGTCAATTAATAGGATACCAAAAAGGCAAAGAGAGCATGAAATTAAATTCTGAAGATTACCTCAGAGAAAAACAGAAGCAAGAAATGTCCATAAGATTAAAGAGAAATAAAATTTTTAAAAATAAGAAAATGGGATTAAAATATTGGAAACTGTAGCTCTCAAAGAAGAAATCCAGTACATCAATTGAGAGAATAGACAATTTTAGAACACACAGTGGAGCATCTCTTCAAAATGGTAGAAACTGAAAAATGAATGGCATCATCAAAAATTCAAAACTAAAGAAGTGGAAGAAAATCTAGTAGAATAGAAGCAAGTTAGGAAAAGGAGAGCAGCTGAAAATGTTAGCCATATGATAGCTAACAAATAAACATCAAAGTAACTGATTTTGAACACAGAATAAACAAAGATAATTCAAGGATTATGAGTGTCCATAAAAATACAATAAATTAAAAAGCCTGAATTTATGGCATAGTGGATAGAATATCAGATTCTGGATCAGGAACACTCCAGTTTAAATACCAGTTTTGGCACATGGTATCTGTGCGGCCTTGGGTAAGTCACTTAGCTTTCTGTGCTTTAGTTTCTTCAGCTATGAAATGAAGGTGTTGGATGAATTGGCCTCTACAATCTCTTTAACCTCTAAATCTGTAATGTTATAGTTCTATGAAATTTAAAGCAGGGAATATGAAAAAATGCCTAGATACAGTGAAAATAAGTAGCAAAGTACTGATAGAACCCATAGGTTGCTGACAGAGAGAAACCTAAAACATCAAGGCATGTAGTTGTTAATTTTAAGATTCCAATGCCAAACAACAAATATTTCAATCAGCCTAGAAAAAGATCTTAGCTTTTAAAGGAAAATAAATATGAATATACTAAGACTACTATTTATCTGTGAGAAAAAAAAGAGATTGGAATGTGACTTTCTGAAAAGTAAAGATGTTTGGTGTATACTGCACAATATCCTTTAAAGCTAATCTTAACTCCCAATGAAAAAACATGAACCTTCCAGAGAGAGAGAGAGAGACAGAGAGAGAGAGAGAGAGATTGTCTGGGGTGGGGGGGAAGAGTGGGAGTAGAACATTCAACCTACAAACTCACTGAACAAGAAAAAGGAAAGAAAGGTTAAAATGAAAAGACTAGACCCTTTCTACCAAGATGGGACCGAAGGCGAAGAAGGAAGCCATTGTCCCCCCAAAGACAGAGGCCAAGTCCAAGGCCTTGAATGCCAAGAAGGCTGTATTGAAGGGTATCCACAGCCACAAAAAGAAGAAGATCCGAACAGCCCCCACCTTTCAGCAACCCAAGACACTAAGACTTTGAAGGCAGCCCAAATACCCTCAGAAAAGTGCCCCTCGGAGAAACAAGCTGGATCACTATGCCATCATTAAGTTCCCCTTGACCACTGAGTCTGCTATGAAGAAGACAACAACACCCTAGTCTTCATTGTGGACATCAAAGCCAACAAGCATCAGATAAAGCAGGGGGTAAAGAAGCTGTATGACATCGATGTGGCCAAGGTCAACACACTGACAGAGAGAAGAAGGCCTATGTCCAACTTGCTCCAGACTACGATGCTTTAGATGTTGCCGACAAAATTGGAATCATCTAAACTGTCCAGCTATCCCACTCCACCTACAATAAAAAGTTTTCCAGTAAAAAAAAAGAAAACATGAAAAGACTAAGGAATAAAATACATTAATTCATGCAATTGTTTTGTTCCGTTTTTCAATTCAACATGGCTAACGACCAAACATAGAGAAATCATCAAAGATCTAAAAATTTAGGGGGAACTTAAAGTCATAAAGAGAAAAGATAAAGAATTTAATTAATGTCCCAAGAAACAAAATTCACATTTACCTACAAGTGAGCCATTTTGGGCGCAGAGAGTATTACAGAGAGAATTTACTCAAGGGGGAAAAGGAGAGTCAAGAAACAATGGTAGTTGGGGAGCAGGGCCAAGATGGCAGCTGGAAGGAGGGACTTGCATGAGTCCCTCCCCCCACCAGGTTCCTCCAAAAACCTATAAAAATGGCTCTGAACAAATTCTAGAATTGCAGAATCCATGAAATAGCAGAGGGAAGCAGGGCTCGAGCCCAGGACGGCCTGGATGGTCGCAGGGTAAGGTCTGTCGTGCATGGAACTGGGAGTGGAAAGGAGTAAAGACCAGTTTGGGCTGCACCCACACCAACCAGACTGGGAGCCAGGTAGAACAGGCCCTATGCCCTGAATCAGTGAGCTATGGCAGTTACCAGACTTTTCAACCCACAAACACCAAAGACAAGGTTAGTGGGAAGGTTAGTGGGAAAAGTTGCAGAGACAGACTGAAGCAGTTTGTAGTTCAACCACCACCCGGGGTGGTGCAGCTACAGAACTACAGCTGCAGTTGCTTCCCGCCCCAGGCCCACCTGGTAGAAGGACTTAAGTGGTGGATCAGAGCAGGAGGTCAGAGCCTGCTGAAGATCTGAGTCAGGTCTGGGTTGGCAGTTCTTAGGGGAGAAAGAGCACTGGTGTGGCAGAACTAGCTGTATAACAACAGCACATCCCCTCAAGCTTGAAACAAAGTACTCTCTACAAGCAGACACACTCCAATGAAAAACTCAAGGGTCAAGTAGTTGGCTGGGAACATGGCCAGGCAGCAAAAACAGTCTCAGATTCAGACTCAGACTTTGGAATCTTACTTTGGTCACAAAAAAGACCAAAACATACAGCCAGAAGTCAACAAAGTCAAAGAGCCTACATCAAAAGCCTCCATGAAAAACATGAACTGATCTCAGGCCATGGAAGAGTTCAAAAAGGATTTGGAAAAGCAAGTTAGAGAAGTAGAGGAAAAATTGGGAAGAGAAATGAGAATGATGCAAGAAAACCATGAAAAACAAGTCAATGACTTGCTAAAGGAGACCCAAGAAAATACTGAAGAAAACAACACCTTAAAAAATATAATAACTCAAATGGCAAAAGATCTCCAAAGAGCCAATGAGGAGAAGA
>CM053626.1:217744270-217764406 GCA_028646595.1 Phalanger gymnotis | reverse complement strand
GGAGTCCTGCTTCCCTCTGCCCCTTTGTGGGTTCTGTAGTTCTAGAATTGGTTCAGAGCCATTTTTTCATAGGTTTTTGGAGGGACTTGGAGGGGAGCTCACGCCGGTTACTGCTTTCCAGTCGCCATCTTGGCTCCGCCCCCCTGATCCTTTTTCATAAGTGCTGCCACTCTAAGAGTGACAAGACTTGTAAACAGATTTCACTTGTTCCATAGGGTTCAGTCTTTATAATTGATTCAGCCCTCTAAAATCATCCATTTTTGTTGGTCACTCATTACAGTTGTATCTGACTCTTTGTGACCTCATTTGGAGTTTCTTGGCAGAGATACTGGAGTGGTTTGCCATTTCTTTCTCTGGCTTGTTTTACAGGCAAGGAAACTGAGGCAAACAGGGTTAAATGGCTTGCCCAGGGTCACACAATTAGTAAGTGTCTGGATTTGAACTCAGGTCTTCTTGACTCAAGGTTCAGAACTCTATCCACTACATGACCTAGCTGCCCAAAGTCATTCAAAACTAGTAACCATGCATTGGGAATAAATTATATGGTTCTGTGAATACATAAGACTGATGATTTCTAGGACAGTTATTTTTTATAGACTGATATGTTGGTGCAGAAACTAGAGAAATTTTTTGAAAAGATCTATAATAAAAATCTTAGTCATATCTCTTTGCTCAGTTGGAATTTGTGGTTATGTGGTATTTGAGCTTTTGTCATGGTCGCTTTTGGAAACTAGTAATTTGAGTCAAAATTCTTGCGGGATTTTGATCTGAATAACTCGGATTATATTTTTTTTTTAGGAAATTTTTTTCCTGCTACAAAACACATGTTTCCTACCCTTGATTACCTGGAGAGATTTTATAATTCTGTCTTTAGCCTAGACCTTTGAGATCCTGCAGTCAGATTAATAAAGATCTAAAGCAGAAGTTCTTAACCGAAGATGTCTGTGGATAGATTTCAGGGGCATCCGTGAACTTGGATTAGAAAAAAAAATCCAACGTTATTTGCACTAACATCTAGCTGAAATGTAGCATTTTCTTTAATGATGAATGCAGATAACAACCATTAGTCTGAGAAGGGGTCCATAGGCTTCACAAGATTTCCAAAGGGATCTGTGACACACAGAAAGGTTAAAAATGGCTGGTCTAAAAATGAAGAAGGGCCCATTCATCAAATCTACACTAACAAAATGCATGATGAAAATTGATGAACCCTACAGAGGAAAAACACACACACAAATTAAATTACTTTCAGGACATAATGAAACTATAACAGAGTTTTTTCCTTGAAGCTTAAAATTTCCTTCCCAAATCACCTTTGTCTCCATGAGAGCCCTTCGATATGGCTAGCTAAGATATAAAAATACAACTAATCATTGTTAGCTTTATTGTAAGTGAAACTGAGGCACAACAATGAAGTGAAAACAATGCATTTTATAAGATCATTGTGCTTTCTGTTAGTTAATCAACAGATATTAAGGGCATATTAGGTGCCAAGCCCTGTGCTGAATTCCAGGCATATGAAAAAAAGGCAAAAACAGTATTTTTTTTTAACAGAGCCTATATTCAAATAAGGGAGACAACATGCAAATAAAGACACACAAGAAATGTAAGTGGTTAGGAA
The DNA here is from genome assembly GCA_028646595.1 of Phalanger gymnotis. NCBI lineage: Eukaryota > Metazoa > Chordata > Mammalia > Diprotodontia > Phalangeridae > Phalanger > Phalanger gymnotis. The sequence continues at coordinate 217,762,785 of CM053626.1, read as the reverse complement.
GAAGGTAATCACAGAGGGAAAAGACTTGAGGGTAGGGAGGAAACATTTTGCAGAAGATGGGATTTGAGCTGAGTTTTTGAAGGAAACCAGGGAAATTTGGAGGGGGAATATCCTAGGCATGCAGGACAGTTAGTTTAAATGTCTAGATTCAGAAGGTGGTGTATCATATGTGAGGAACAGCAAGTAGGCCAGTCTAGCATAGACAATGAGTTTAGATAAGACATAGTACCCACCTTCAAGGGGCCTACAATCTAAAGGATATATAACATCCATAATCATATAGCTATATGACATAATATTGCATGAGAGAGTGATACCAAAGTACTATATAAGGTCTGATAGAGGAGATCATTATTGATGTTGGGGAACGAAGAAGGCATCAAAGACAAAATTGCGTTTGAGCTAGACTTTAAAGGATGGCCAGGAATTTAAAAGGTTAGTAGGATAGGAAAGAGAAGATATGCTAGACATGAGGAACACTATAGCAAAAGGCATAGAAGTGGGAGAATAGAGCATGGGTTCTTAACTCGTGTGTGTGTGTGTGTGTGTGTAAAATATTCTTTTGGCAATCTGGTCAAAACTATAGACTTTTCCTCAGAATGTTTTAGGTGCATAAAATGCATAGGATATAAAGGAAATCAATGACATTGAAATATTTCTATATACTATTCATACATAGATACATGCATACATAATATAGGAATTATATATACATATGTATAGACATGTATATATGTATGCATACATATACATACACACACAAGTGTATACCAGGTTTAAGAGGCCAACCAGGTTAAGAACACTGATTTGAAGGATGGTCAGAAGCACAGAGAAGTGGGAAGACCCGTTCAGAGGCTATTGCAATAATCCAAAGGGGTGGTAATGGAGCCAGCCAGGGTAGTGGCAGTAGGAATGGGGAGAAGGGGCCATTTGTGAGAAATGTTAGTGCGGCTAAATTGCTATGTCTTGGCATCTGATTAGACATAAGAGGTAAGGAAGAAAAGAAAGCCTACTCTCATGTACTGACAAGAACTCAGTGACATAGTCTCGCTTTCCTGATGATTCATAAAAGGGCATCACTACTCATCTCCATAGTCATAGCCCTAGGTGTTAGGAAGCTTGTGTCAGGCTTGAAGCTTGAAGTCACTATGCAGCAGTTTGGAATTAGAAACAAAAATAGATACATTAGAAGAGTCTTTTCAACTAGTTTCTCTAGCTCACTTAAAACGTAATTCAATTTACAAATTGATTCTTTTTAAATGTAGCTTGTAGATGTTGTTGTTCAGTCATTTCTGACTCTTTGTGACCCCATTTTGGGTTTTACGGCAAAGATACTTGAGTGGCTTGCCATTTCCTTCTCCAGCTCATTTTTACAGATAGGGAAACTGAGGCAAACAGGGTTAAGTGGCTTTTCCAGAGTCATATATATCTAATAAGTGTCTGAGGCCAGATTTGCACTCAGGAAGAGACGTCTTTCTGACTCCAGGCCTGGTACCCCATCTATTGGGTCACCTAGCTGCCTATTAGTAATACATAGTAATTAAAATTGAAACCCCAAGAAAATATGCAAATTAATCTCGCTTAATAATAACAGCTAACCTCAACATAGCACTATAAGGTATACAAAATGCTTTTTAGATATTGTCTTATTTGATCTACATAACTATGCTCTAAAATACATGGTAGAATTACCCCATTTTTATAGATAAGGAAACCAAAGCGGACAAATTAAGTGACTCTCCCAGGGTCACACAAGCTTGTGTTTAAGGCAAGATTTGAACTCATGGTTAACAGACTCCAAGTCCTTCTCTCTATCCACTATGCAGCTTAGTTTAAAAGAAACAGAGATATAAAAATAAAACAGTATCCAAATTCCCAAAGTGGAAAGAATATGTTTAAAAAATGCTTAAATCATCACCCCCCCCCAATAAATGTAAGTTCTTTGACATGTTTCATTTTCATCTTTGTAAATATAAGACCTAGCACAGTACATGCCAGATACTGGTTTGCTAATTAATAGATACAAAAATGAGTTTTTACACAACTATCAAATTTCTATACCTACCTAGATCTCTCTATATAGTAACTAAAGTGAATGTATAGCTGAAAGGCTTGGACATGGAGTGTTATTAGTTTTCAATTCCTAGTCTCTTCTTTTAATACTGGACATAAATATTTCAATGATGCTCCTTCATCCTGGGAAGTGGACACATACAATATACTACTTTCCCTTAAGAGTCAAATAATCAGAGTAAGAATTTAAGAGGCCATATAGCTGAAAACTATACTTGACTTAGAGTTCACTCTAAGACACCTCCAGTAAGTAGTCCTCCAGATTTCCATTGAAGATCTCTATTTAAGGAAGAACACAACTCTTCCTAGTTATCCCATTTCACTTTTAAATAGTTCTAATTATCAGGAAATTTCCCTTATATTAAGTCTAAATCTGCTTCTCTTCAATTTATACCTGTTGTTACTAGTTCTGAACTCAAAGAAGCTTCAATCTTTCTTCTATGAGACATTCTTTCAACTACTTGAAGTTACTGTTAAGTTCCCTAATTCTTTTCTTTTCCAGGCTTAATATCCCCATTTCCTTCAACTGATTCATATAGACATAAATGAAAGACCTTTCACCAGCCTAGGGGGCTTCCTTATATAATGTTCCAGCTTATCAATGTCCTTCCTAAAGCATGGCACCCAGAACTCAAAACAATACTCCAGATACGATCTGAAAAAGGCAGAGTAGAGGAGGACTATCGTTTCCCTCTTTCGGGATACTACTCCTCTCTTACTGCCCGCCTAAGGTTGTAATTGCTTCTTTGAATGCCAGCAGCCTTCACATCCTGGCACCTGTCTCTTAAGGACTGCTTTCAGGATTGGTGAGTATTGGCAGTCTGTACTGCCATTTCCTGGAGCAGCCCAGTCAGTCATTTCCCTTGGCTCAAATGGACTTCACCTCCTCACTAGTAGACTTGCCTTTCCCCTTTCTAGTGACATCCCCTCCCCAATTGTCAACTCTTTTTTTCCATAATGTCTTCACCCAGTAGGGGTAGGGAGTGTATTGTGTTTTGTTTGATTGGTATTTTTTATCCCAAGCATTAAAATAGTGCCAGGTACATAGGGAGTAATTAATAAATGATTTATCAATTTGTCTCATACTCTGGCTCATGTTGGCCTTCTAACCTCCTGAAACCCTAGATATATTTTTCAGACAAACTGCCGTCTACCCTTATATAAAGCACATGCTTAATAAATGTATGTTGAACTAAATCCAAATCTAGCCTGTCAAGGCCACTTGAAATAAAATTAAAAGCACAAATTGAAATATATGAATAGACAAAAGCCATGGGAAAAAGGGAAGAAGAAAAAGGTATTTGGAACACACACACACACACTCGCATAGAGTCTTCTTGAGACTTCCAGGTGTTGTGTCCCTAATTAAAAAGTAATACTATAAACCAAGCGAATGATCACTAGCTAGTTTGAGATACTATCTGTCCCCATGGCTTTCTAAAATTGATGATCGTTGGGAGGTGGTATGCTCTAGAGGAGAACATGCTAGTTCAGAGCCAGAGGACTTAGGTTCAAATTTTAGATCTGTAACCTGTGCGCTTGTACAAGTCACTTTAATTCTCTGGGCTTCGGGTTCCTCCTCTGTAAAATGAGAAGATTAGATTAGATCATCTCTAAGCCCTCTTCTATTTTGAAATCTGTGATCCTATGATCTCATTGCAAGATGTCACAAAGTAATTTTTCCCTCACAATTCCCAATTGGGTTGTATGAGATCCAGACAAGGCAGAGTTCTCTCAAATGGCTGATGCTCCAAATTCCAAACAGAAACAAACAAACAAAAAAAACCAAGCGAAAGCTTGAAGGAAGCTAATTTTATAGGAGAATATTTCACCCTCAGGCAGTTTGTGTGGCAGTGAAGTGAAGGACCAGCCAGCTGATCTTTGGTGGCAACTCTTACCATCACCATGGCAACAGAAGAAAAGGGAACTAGGAAAGATGTGGCCAATTCCTATACCAATTTCATTGTGTTTTCATTTCTGGGGAACAAATATTTTCCTCAGAAGAAAGTGGGCCATTAAAAGACAGTTATGATCAGTTGTCTCCACAGGCTTAGTTTGAGCTTATGTTATGTCATGGATGAATTATGGTATTATTGAAAAGGGAATACCAAAGGAGACGATGCCCAGCTTCCCTTTACCCTGATGATACAATCTGATGGGGGGAGGGGTAGGCACATTGGAGAAAAAAATCTGAGACTATTCATGATAAAGATATAGACCTTGAGGGCAGGAAAGCTAAGAAGAGCCTGAGTATGCCAATCCAGAGACCAAACAGTGCCTCTAAATTGGTTTCATACATTATGTCTCATAGGAACAGAGCTCCTTATTGTCATTGAAGTTTTCACCTCAGAAGCTACCTCCTGTTCTCCTGTGCTAGAGTTTTCAGATATATCCTCTAAATGAATGAGAGAGAGAGAGGGGTGGGTGGAGAGATACAGACAGACAGAAACACAGAGGAGAGAGACAGAGAAAGGGAGAAGAGAGACAGAGAGGGAGAGAGAGGGACAAAAGAGAGGGGAAGGAGGGAGGGAAAAAGAGAGAGAGAAGAGAGAGGGGAGTGGGAGAGGGGTGCATTTGGTGTGCTAGTGGTGTTTTGCTTTGTTTCATTTTGTTTGTCTCCCACACCAAGGTGCTATTTTTTTTACCTTCTTTTTATCATTAGTCCCTTATTCAGGATTTGTGCACAGCAGGAGACAGGGAAACAAATGGGCTCAACAAAGCATCATAAAAGACCTTCCAGCCCAAGGTAAAATAAACACTGCAACACTTCCAAGAAACAAATGATCAAATCATAGTGATTACATGCTGCTCTTAATGGCTACCACGGAAAATCATAGGTTCAAGAGACAAAAGTCTAGACAATAGCAAAATAGTAGTATTGAATGTGTATAGGGTCTACCACCATAGTTAGAGTAATTAAGGTTAAATTTCTAGAAGAAATGTGACTAATCTAGATTGCCCATACAGCATGTCACCTCCTGAGCCACTGTGGGCTCCCCCCACGCCACCCGCAACACACAAACACAAGAGGAAATTGTTGCTAGGGGCTCTGGGAAGTTCTATTGAGCACCCAAGAAGGCTCCATTCTTGGTTGCCATTTGTCAGTCACACAGGATACCATGAGCAGAGTATGTGAGAGGACACACACTGTGGCTACAAGTAGGGACTCTTCAGGAACTTATTTCAATGTGTACTAAACACTCGAATTGTGTGATTTGTTACAGCGAACACACTGGAGTTCCTGCCTTCAGGAACCTTACAATCTAAGGTCTTCGGCTCCTTCTCACAGAAGCATTAAACACATGTGTCAACACTTGGACATCTTACAAAGGTAGGTTTGGTGTGTGTGTGTGTGTGTGTGTGTGTGTGTGTGTGTTTTCATTTAAATTTAATTTTTAGTATTTCTTTGGAACCTAGAAAGATATTTGCTCTAGAATGGTCCTATAAGATTTCAGCTAAAGTTAAAAGAAGCAGTCAGAACCATAAGTTTATCTTATTTTATTTTTAATTTATGTAATAAAACAAGCATTTCCATAACATAGTATAATAAAAAAGATGATTGCAAATGAAATTGCAAATCTCCTAAGTACCACTTGCTATTCTTTTTAAATATAAAATAAACCTATCATGTAAATTTCTTTTTTTCTTCCCTCTCCCCCTCCCAGCCCTAAAGATGGCTTCTACTAGACACAAATATATAACATATATGTGTGTGTACATATGTAAAATTACCCTATACATACTTCTGTCTATCAGTTCTTTCCTCTGGATGCAGATAGCATCTTTCTTAATATGCCCTCCATTTTTAATTTGCACATTTATAATAATCAAAAGCATTTAGTTGCTAAAGTTATTCTTAAAAGAATATTTCTAATATTGTATACAATCTTCTCTTGAAAATCCTAAGTTTAAATTGTAGGTCTTGCACTACAAAATTTTTTAGAAAATTTTAAAGAGTTTTCTTACATTCTAATATTTGTAAAATTATTCCATGAAATCTATTCTTTTCTGAGAAGTTAAGTAGGACCATATGCTCCCATGATGTCTGCCATCACTTTGTAGGATGACATTTGCAAGACCCTATAGCTTATTATTTCTCCTAGGCATTATGCATATAAAACTCAGGTAACTACTACCAGGTGAATGGTACTGATTTGGCTGTTGAGGCCATGTATTTAGATTTACTCCACCCAAGCTGGTATAACTGAAGAAGACTGAAAATAACACATATTTATTTCAATTGTAACATAGGCATATATATATGTTTGTGTGTGTGCATATGTGTGTGAGTTTGTATTTATGTATTTTATATGTGTATTTTATGTATATTATATATTCGTGAATATAATGCTGTTGAAAAGAGAATTAATTATTAGCAAATTTTTAATTATCAAGTTTGTCTTAAGTTTATTAATGTGCTTTACATACTAAAATGAAGATATAAGAGAACAAGATTTAAGAAATACAAACACGTTAAGTAGACAATTCAACTAATATTAATCACCACTAAAGTCAATCTGGGCTTTCCTTCCTTTCTATTTTAGGAGGAGAAAAGTTACTTAGGTTTTTTTGTGTTTATTTATTCATTTGTTTGCTGGGCTTTTTTTTAAATACATGGTATTTTGGGTGCCAAAATACCTGGGTCTTATGTTTGTATACAATCGTCAGAGTTACACCACTTTTGCCTGCTTCTTGATTCTCTGTTCACCTTGGCCTTTCTTTGACTTCTTTCACTATTTCAGAACTTCAGAGCAATAGTCAATCCCCTTTGTGTTCACAGTTTATGAAAGAAGAAGTCTAATTTGTTACCTACTGCTGGGTCTAAAGTAATATACAGTGCTTCCAAGGGGAAAATCAACCTTTAACTATACAGCTTCCTCTAGTCTATGACTGAGTCCTTCAATTCCCCCTCCATCCTTTCTAGTTTATTATTGCCTTCAAGGTCAAGAAGAAAGAAAGAAAAACTGACTGCAAAGTGATGTTGCGCCAAGTCCTGGATATTCTCTTTCCTTTCAGGAAAAGGTTGTTGTATATGCACTGCCATATATGATAAATTGCCATGCTTACTTGCTCTTGTGGAGTGTCTTTTAGTTTTTTAGGATGCTATCATGTTTTAGCTTTAAAAATTTTATTGTAAGTCTGGGAGGCAGCTTGGGTGTAGTGGATAGAGAGTTGGCCTCAGAGTCACAAGTTCCCCCTCTAACATTTAATTTTTGTATGACACTGGGCAAGTCACTTAAGCTCTCAGAGTCCCAGAAAGTATTACATTCTCCCTGTGACCTCTAAAAGATAGATAGATGATACTTAGATATAGTTAGATAGATAGACAGACAGACAGACAGGCAGACAGATAGATAGATAGATAGACAGACAGGAGAGAGAGAACAAATAGGCAGATGGATGGACAGATGGACAGATAGATAGATAGATAGATAGATAGATAGATAGATAGATAGATAGATAGATAGATAGATAGATGGATGGATGGATGGATGGATGGATGGATGGATGGGTGGATAGGCTGGTAGATAGATAGATGGATAGATAGACAGACAGACAGACAACTTATTAAGCTCTTACTATGTTCCAAGCACTGTACTAAGCCCTGGAGATAGAAATACAAAACTTACCTTCCCTCAAGGTAAATATCTTCTAATAAAGGAAGATATCACCTAAAAGAGAACTGGAAGGGGAAATAGTAGAGAGCTGAGGTTATATTTGTGATAGAATGGTATGGAAACAGTGGTTAAGAAGTAACTCAAAGGCCTGGTTCTGGTCAATTGAAGGTGAAAGTCACCTATCAGAGCCCTGTATCCCAGAAGCAGAGTCCAAGGTTCTGGTGGCAATGAGATAAGGATGATGGTAGGAGTGAAACTAATATGGTTTAGAAATGGTGGCTGAGACGTGAAAACACCTCCAAACCTAAGGAGCTGAAAGACACATTGAGGAAAGCCTTAACATATGGAGGAAAGATAGGGTTTGGACTCTTCAAGGGCACTGACCTTTAGAGTCCAACAGAGAGCTACACATAATTGGAATTCTATGAGGGCTCCACAAAGGGAGAAAATAACTTCTAGTAACCCAGAACTGTAAGTTACCCTTTTGGCCCTTCTATATCTGTACAGTTATCCCTTTTACATCGTGGGGGTTATGGGTGCTGTGCCCCTGTGATCTGGAAAATCTGCACAAAATTTTTAGCCTTCCCTTCATACCAGAGAAGGAGTCTGAATTATTATGGTATTAAAAGATAAAATATGTTGGAATTATACAATTCCATACATATATTTTATGGATTTCTGAGTCTCTAAAGTTTTTCTGTGTTGTCTGCTTGCCTTCACATGTTGTCTGTGGCTTCCACGAAACTCCCAAAACTTTTTGATTTGATTTCTTATGCCATATATGTGCTATATCAAAACTGTGATGGACAAAGTTGCAATGGGGAAGAGATAACTAACTGTACATGTATCTTATCACCATCGTACTCTAAATTGAGCCCGCTCTTCCAAAGATCTGTATGTACTTTAGGGTGACTGTACCTCTGGTTTGCGAGAACTGTTTTTATAACTTCTATCTTTCCTATACTTTCTTAATAAATATTCCCTTGTTAATGCAAACTGAATCTATTGACTATAATCTCTTGGGACCATACTAGAAAGGAATTTGAGTGATTGTACTAGAAATTATCCCAGCCCCTTAGGGTTATCCCTAGAACCATAAGAAAAGAAGAAGCCACTCTCTGAGGACTTGGCCAATATAGCTTGGAGGGTGAAGCCCTGGAGGTATTGTACACAATTATTACCCCCAATTTACATATTAGGAAATTGAAGCTCAGAGAGTATATATGATTTATCCATGATCATATCGGAGGCGTCAGATTCACAGGAACCAGATTAAAATGTAATGGAAAATGCTTAGCAAAACTAATAAAAACACAATGCAATATAAATATTAATTTGCAGTTTTCAAGGTCAGTATGTGACCTGCAGGTATCATTTGTATTTGAGTTTGCTATCACTGATACAGATAATAAGTATGAATGAAAAGCATAGTAAAGCTAACATATCTGGTATTGTTCCTGAACTATCCACTTTGTTGAGTGTCTCATGCCATTTTATATCTAAATAACTATTATTTTCCCTGCTCTTGGTGTTTCAAAACAAAGCAACTTTTCCCCTATTTCCTTGACTCTAGTTGTGTGCTTTCCAGTATCTTCTTAGAGATATTGACAATAAATCCATGTATTCTTCAACAGATCAATGATCTTAGGTGTTTCATTTCTGTGTAATAAAATAATTCAAGTATAAAGGTTACCAGAGGGGACACCAAACACACTTCAAGTACATAGGTCGTAGCACTGATCTATTTGTATCTTTACAAGATAGAGGAAATAATCCTTTACTCAACTAACTAAATTCCTTCTTCCCTTTCTCCCTTTTCCCTGTTTCCCTTTCTCCCTGTCGCATGCAATTTGAAATGGCACAAAAGACAACTGAAAACAGATTAAATGTCACACCTTCAAAGAAGATATGCAATATTTTCTTAAAATTAATTTTTTTCTTGCTAATCTCCATCACTGGAAATATGTGATAATACTTTTTAAGCTAAGTGCCCCCAAGCTAAACAGAGGGGGCCATAATTGAGCCTTTTTGAAGAAGGAAAATAGAGGTGTTCTCCAGGATTGGGTTGATGCAAGCATCCAAATAAGGCAGTTTGTCTCAATGTTACTCCTACTTTGTTCACACTGTGACTTCATTAATTTTTAGGATGTCGTCTAGCTTCAGAGGCAGTGTAATGTAATGAAAGCACACTAGACTTTTAGAGTGAGAATCTCCAGGAAAGCCATTGCACTTTTTTTGAGCCTCAGTTTCTTCATCTATACAATTAGAATAAGAATATTTACACTATTTATTTCATATAATTGTTTTGTCATGAGTATCCTTTGTGTCCATGAGTATGTCACTTTATATGTTTGAGCTTCCATTTCCTCTTATATAAATGAGAATAATTCTTGAGCAGATCCCATCTGGGACTTCATCTCTAACTCACATGGACTAGCTTCGCAGAGGATGGCAACTACTTGTCCCTTCAAGATTCCAGCGATTCTCATGAAGGATGGTGGGATTTCTACTACAGTCATCGTGACTATTAAATACAATATATACACAAAATACATTGCAAACCACAAAGATTTATACAAATGTAAGTTATTTTTATTCCTGAATTACGTTAGCACTTATAAGATGGTCAATTTCTGCCCACCTACTTGGCCTACAATTAAGGCAAGTTGATGACGCTTTCATTGGTTATTCATTCATATTTGAAAGAATTAGTTTTCACATACACATAAGTTTTACAAAATAATTTTATTGATATATTTGTTGTTTATATTACTTAAGTTTCCTAATGTCTCCTTCCTCTCCTTTCCAGAGGGCTATCTCTTATAATAAAGAACATAAAGACAGGAAATATAGTTTAGCAAAAGTTACTGACACATACTGAAAAAAAAAATCTGACATTATATTCTGTGTTCCACACCCAGAATCCTCCACTTGTGCTGAGAATCAAGGGAAGGTGTCTTTTCATATTTCTTCTTTGGGGCAAAGCTTGGTCATTACTTATTTATGAAGTTAACTGAGTCAAAGGGAATAACATACCTTCCCCTTGAATTATACTATCTTCTTTTCATGGGGAGCCCAAGTCATGCTCACCTTACTCCTAGCTCCCCTATATTCTCTATTTCCTTGCCAGCAGCATTCTCACCCAGGAGACGCCTCTACCCAGAGGTCCAATCCTACTCTTTCCAGCTCCCTTTTGTGTATCATCTTCCCCCAAACTCCTTGGTGGGGAGGAACTGTCTTTCTAGTTTGTATTTGTATTCCTAGCACTTAGCTATTCTCTGGAAACTAAACAAGGTAGTAGAAAGAGCACTACACTTTGAGTCAGAAGACTTACTTCAAATCTGTATTCAGACATTTACTAGCTGTGTGACCTTACTGCTGTCTGCCTCAGTTTCCTCAAATGTAAAATGGGGATATTAATAGCACCCTCCAGGGGTTCTTGTGAGGATCAAATTAAAAGATATTTTTAAAACTCTTCAAAAACTTTAAAGCACTATATAAATTTGAGTTATTATTGTTATAAATGTTCTATATGCCTAAATTCGTTCTTCATTGCTTCAATGTATCTGTGATCTCATCAATGTTGGTCGGTATTCAGTAAAGTAATGTAGATGCTAAGTCATTCATCTCTCTCCTTCCTGTGAAACTCTTATTTATGTCCAGCTGTAAATCTGTCGGGGGGAGGGAGACATGTAACATGCTTTGAGCCTTCCCCTAAATCTCTTGATATTGCATGGATATCAATAGAACCTGCAAGCCATCCATTCATTACATTTCACTGTCCATATGTGACTCTCTCATCTTTTTCTCTGGTCCTATATTTCTCTGATGATATCCTCTGTGTCCCTTCTTTTAGGCAAGTCCCCATTTATAATTGCCAAGATATTTCTTAAAAAGTAGAAATAATGCTTTGTTAGGATGTAAAGAGTTCTTTCATTTTTCTTATTTAATTATTATAATGAAGTACTTATTCCACAGTTACTAAGAATACCTACAAGAGAATTCATTACCTTTTCTTCCAAAGCCCATTCCTCTATCTAACTTCCCTGTTTCTGTTGAGGGTGCCAACATCCCTCCAGTCATGCAGGTTCATAACATAGGAGTCATGCTCAACTCTTCCCTCTCCCTCAGTCCCCCATCCCCCTGTATCCAATTAATTGAAAAGTCTTATTGAGTCTATCCAGACACTTCTTTTCACTCACACGACCACCACTCTAACTCAGGACAGATCACACCTCCCTTGGACTATTGCAATAATAGCCTTTTCATTTGACTCCCTGCTTCCAATGTCTCCATGCTCCACACAGCAGCCAAAGTAATTCTCATAAAGTGCAAAATTGACACTGTCACTCCCATGCCCAAAAAGTTCTAGTGACTTACTGTTGCCTCCTAGAAATATAATATAAATTCTTCTGTTGGTTATTTAAAATCCTTTAACATTTGGCTCCTGCTTACTTTTCCAAATTCATTACTCTCTGCTCCCCTTTATACATTCTACAATCCAGACAAAGAAGTGTACTCGCTGTTTCCTAGAAATGATTTTCCATCTACCACCTCTTTGTCTTTGTATACACTATTTTCTTTCACCCTCAAAGTACTCCCTCCTTACTTCTACCTAATAAAATCCATTTTTTTTTTGCTGTTCATCATGTCTGACTCTTCATGACCCCATTTGGGGTTTTCTTGGCAAAGATACTGGAGTAGTTTGCCAGTTCCTTCTCCACCTCATTTTACAGATGAGAAAACTGATGCACACAGGGTTAAGTGACTTGCCCAGGGTCACAAAGCTAATAAGTATCTGAGGATAGATTTGAACTTAGGTCTTTCTGACTCCAGGCCTAGCACTCTGTACACTATGCCACCTAGCTGCCTGAATGGGATGGAAGAAGATTTTGTTGTTACTGAGTTATTTCAGTCACGACTGACTCTCTGTGACCCCATTTGGGATTTTCCTGGCAAAGATACTAGAGTGGTTTGCCATTTCCTTCTCCAGCTCATTTTATAGATGAGGAAACTGAAGCAAACAGGGATGAGTGATTTGCCCAGGGTCACACAGCTAGTAAGTGTCCGAGGCCAGATTTAAACTCAGAAAAATAAGTCTTCCTGACTCCAGACCCGGTGCTCTGTACACTGTACCACCTAGCTGCCGCATTAAAATCCCTAGCTCCCTTCAAGACTCAGCTCAAGTGCTAACTCTTTTTTTTGTTGTTCAGTCATTCAGTCTCATCTGACTCATCTACCTGAATCCTTTTCTGATCTTCTAATCTATACACACAGATATATATTGCTTCAATCAATAGAATGTAAGCTCCTTGAGGATATGAGATTTTTAAACATTGTATCTCTTTGTATCTAATAAACTCTTGTTGGTTAATTAATTGATCCTCTACTCTGTTTTATTATAATGTGGGGGTTACTCTGGGTTCTTTAGTGAAACACCATCTCTGGTAGAGTCTGACAATTCAGTGATGGCATGTGTGTTTCTCATCTAAAGACCTAACTAGTAAGTGTAGATGGTTGGTTGGCTATCACATGATGTATTTTGTTTTGATTTGTTTCATCAAACAAAAGGCAGCTGTAGTAGTAAAGAGAACATTAGTTTTAAGGACAGAAGATCTGGGTCTAGACCCCTATGGGGTGAGTCAATTAATCAGTCAATAAAAATCTATTAATCACTTACCATGTACCAGGGACTATACAAAGCCAAAAGACCTCAGGGAGTGCCCAGTCTAATAGGGGAGAAAACAGGCAAACAAATACCTACAGAGAAGTTGTATACCAGGAAATGGGAAACAACCAAGAGAGAAAAGGTACTAAAATTAAGAGGAGCTGAGAGAGGCTTCCTGGGGAAGATGGCATTTTAGCTGAGACTTAAAGGAAGCCAGGGAAGCTAGAGATGAGGAGGGACAGCATTCCAGGTGTGGGAGATGGCCCAATAAAATACCCGAAGTTAAGAGATAGAGTTTCTTATTTGTGGGACAGCAAAGAGGCCGGTGTCAGTGAAGAGTTTGGACTAAATGATCTTTAAAGTATATGGCTCTATGAACTCATTAAACTATCTAGGATGATGGATGCGGGTCAGAATCTGCACTAGTAGAGGGTACACCAACAAGAACAAAAATAGTGTAACCTTAAAGTATTAAACTATTGTCATAAAAATAATATAAGATCTAGATAAAGGTTTAAAGAAATCCAAATAACTGGGTACAATTTCTCATTAATTCATGCCTGTCAAGAATTATTGCTTATAAAAAAAGAAAGAAATAGAAATGTAGATCAATGGAGCAAAGAAGATGTACAATTTACAGCAGCAAATAAATACAGTAACCTTGTAAAAGAAGAGTTATTGCTTAATTTAATAAGTTTTCCCTAGAGCTTTAATAGACCACTTTGGGGGGAAAAGTTACCCTGAATATTTTTCTCCCTCTACTCAAAGTAGATCTCATGTTACTTTTTAGAGGCAGCTAGGTAAAATGGTAGATAGAGGGCTAGGTCCAGAATCAGAAAGGCCTGAGTCATAAGCTTGCCTCAGACACTTTACTGTCTATACCGAGGACCCTAGGCAAGGCACTTAACTTTTCTCAGCTTCAGTTTCCTCATCTGTAAAATTAGGATGACAAAAGCACCTACCTTACAGGGTTATTATGAGGATCAAATGAGACAACAAACATAAAACACTTTAAGAACCTTTAAGCTAACATAAATATTAGCTATTGCTATTATCACTGTTACTAGTTTTTGTCTTTGAAATAGCTTTCTGTTCAAAAGCTAGTATAGGCATCTTATCTTCTAGGTTTTAGCTCTCCTAACAAAAAAATTAACTGACAACCTATAACCTTTTCAGGGAAAGGTCCCCCATTTGCTCTTCCATGTTTCCTGTTCAGTCTCTCTTTCTTCTCTCATCTTTGGGTCAAACAAAAAGAAGTAGGGGGGAAAAGATATCATGCAGCAGGGCGATAGCACAAGCCTGGGTGACATCGATGTCCTTTGATTCCAAATCTAGGAAAAGTGCTGCTTTGATATGTTGCCTCCCCATGATCCAGGGTTAGGCTCATGACCTGAAATGTTGAGATTGCTTTTGGGTTTCTATTAGAGCACACCTTTGCAAATTTGACTGGTACATTTTCCCCTTTGTATACATTAACTGGTCTTTTGAGCATGGATGTATGATTTTACTACTTCTTGTCAAAGAGGAGTTATCCTCTCCTCATTGGACAAAGAGCAATAAAAAGCCACAGGGGCCCATTTGGGAGAGGACCCCTCTCTGTGAAAAGGAGACTGGAGACTTTGGCTTTATGTGACCTCTTTCTGAACCCATCATAAACTCAACTGTTCCTGTTGAGAGATAAACTTAAGTCTCTCACCAAGCAAAGCATAAATTAGATCCTGCTTAATGCTTACTCTTTAATCTTTTTATGAAACAGCTGCTCCCAGCTAATTGTTTCCTTAATCAATGTAGTAATCAATTTCAGGACAGTAGAGGAAAACTGACCATGTAGCATTACTTTGAATCCAAATCCTGATATGACAGGTTTCTGCTGGGTGGCCAGAGATTCCATCCACAGTGACAAATTTTCCAGAAGGCCAAAATCCCCTGGGATTGAGAACCTAAGGTTCTATGGGCCTGCTCCAAAGAGAACTTGGAAACTCAAATACCACTATGGAAGAGTCAATCTCATATGGAGAACATAGCATCACCTACATATATAGGCAGCATGGGGTCTTAGGTAAAGCAGGACTCAGGCTCCTGCATTGGAAAATTAATCTAATTTCAACAGCCCTCAGCTCTCAGATTTTGCTTTAGGGGTGAGGCTAGTTGTTTAGACCAGGGCTTCTTAAACTTTTTTCACTTATCCCTTCAGCACCTTTTAAACTGTGGGTCATGACCCTGCAGTTTAAGGAGTGATGGTTAGACCTTGAATGGTTTCAGATTAAATGAATAGATAAGTCAAGAGTTCGACAAACATGCTTTCTTCAGGGCCATCAGTCTTACTAATCTGTGCGGGACACCTTTGGAGCTCTTTTTCATGCACTATAAATGTCTTGTACTATTCTTGTATAGAAGATGAAGGGATATGGATTGACTGGAGGTGTCAACATATGGCCAATAACACTACCAGTTCTACTGAAACAAATTAAAATGTAATTGGGAAATATTTAACAAAATCAATTAAAATACAATAGAAAACAGAAGGAAAGAAACCCTCTGGGAACTAAAAAGATGTGCAACAATTGAGCAAAGGCTAAATAAAAGTATGAATATGATAGAGCACTATGGTGCTGTAATAAATGAGGAGATAGATTATTATAAAAAATGGCCAGAATTATATAAACTGATGCAGAGTGAGGTGAGCAGAAACAGAACAATATTTTTAAAATTACTAATTTTGAAGACATTTATAAATTAAGGAAGAATAAAATGAGCAGAACTGGGACAACAATTCATGAAACACTGTAAAAATAGACATTGAAAGCTGTAAGAGCTATGATTTATATACAATGAACATTAATGATTCAGGGACTGAGGATGAAACACACTGTCCCTTACAGAGAGGTAATGGATTTAAGGTATGGAATGAGACATACATACATATACAAATATACGTGTTTGTGTGTGTGTGTGTGTGTGTGTGTGTGTGTGTGTATGTGTTGTCCCCAGCCTTTGGGGAGAATTTACTTCACTTGACTATGTATATTTGTTACAATAAATTTGCCTTTTTTCTTTTCCTTTTAGTATGGAAGGGAGAGAAAACAGATTTCTGTTAATCATTCTTTTAATAGAAGAGGGCACTATAGATGTGAAATTTTCATGCACTTTCAGATGAGATTCCTGCATGATTAGTTTTATTTAACTGTTTTACTTTGTTACAAAAAGACTTCTCATAAACTGGTATTAATCTGTAAATGTTTTTCATTTTAAAATGAAGCATCAATAAAACTGGAAAAAAGGAAATTCAAAAAAATGTAATGAGATGAAATGCTATAAGGATAAATGTAAAGTCTTGCAGTTGGTACAAAAAAATCAACTTCACAAATACAAGTTGGAGGAGACATAGCTGTATATGAGCTTGGACCACAAGCTCAATATGACTCAGGCATTTGTTGTAGAAACCAAAAAAGCTAACATGATCTTGGGTTGCATTAAGAGAGGCAGACCTGCCAGGAATAGGGAAGTGATAATCCCACTCTATTCTACCCTTTTCAAAACTTATCTGGGATTCAGTGTTCAGTTCTGGGTATTACAGTTTAAAGATAATGTTGATAAGCTGGAAAGTGTCCAGAAGAGAGCTACCAGCATGGTAAAAGGCCTTGAGTCCACATCATATGAAAATCTGTCAAAGAACATGAAATGTTTAGCTTGGAGGAGAGAAGACTCAGGAAGAGATGGTAGTTATCTTCAAGTATTTCGAGGGCTGTCTTGTGGAGATGGGGTGAGATTTGTTCTATCTTGGTCCATAGCACAGGACCAAGACCAGTAGATGGAAGTTACAAAAGGGCAAGTTTAGTCTGGATGTCAGGAAAAACTTCTTAACATTTAGAGCTATTTAAAAGTGCAACAAGTTACCTGGAGAGGTGGTAGGTTCCCCTTCCATGGAGGTTTTTGAGTAGACGCTGGGCAACTGTTTCCAAGTATGTTATGTTAGGGATTACTTTGGTGTGTTATCATCTCTTCCACATCTTGACTTTCCCCATCCCAATTTCCATATATTGAGGCTGGGCATAAGAAATTAAATGGGAGGGGGCATAGCCAAGATGGTGGCTGGAAAGCAGCGACTAGCATGAGATCCCCGCCAAGTCCCTCCAAAAACCTATGAAAAATGGCTCTGAACCAATTCTAGAACTGCAGAACCCACAAAATAGCAGAGAGAAGCAGGGGTCCAGCCCAGGACAGCCTGGATGGTCGCTGGGTGAGGTCTTTCTCGCACATGGAGCTGGGAGCAGAGGGGAGCAGAGCAGAGCCCAGCATGGGCGGTGCAGACCAACCAGACCAGGAGCCAGGTGGAGCTTGCCCTAGCGCCCTGAATCAGAGAGCTGCAGCAGTTACAAGACTTCTCAACCCACAAACACCAAAGACAACAGAGAAGGTGAATGGGAAAAGCTGCTGGGGAAAAAGCAAAAAAAGGAATTTGCAGTTTGGCCACCACCCTGGGGGCAGGGGAGGTGGGGCAGCTACAGAACTACAGCTGAAGTTGCTTCTGGCCCCAGGCCCACCTGGTGGAAGGAATTAAGTAGCAGATCAGAGCAGGAGTGCAGAGCCTGCTGAAGATCTAAGTCGAGTCTGGGTTGGAGGGTTCTTGGGGAAGAAGGAGTGCTGTGTGGCAGAGCTGGTGCATCCTCTAAAGCTTAGAACATAGTACTCTACTCTACAAGCAGTCATACCCCACTGAAAAACTCAAGAGTCAAGTAAGTTGGTTGGGAAAATGTCCGGGCAGCAAAAATGCACCCAGATTCAGTCTCAGACTTTGGAATCTTTCTTTGGTGACAAAGAAGACCAAAATATATAGCCAGAAGACGTCAACAAAGTCAAAGAGCCTACAACAAAAGCCTCCAAGAAAAACATCAACTGGTCTCAGGCCATGGAAGAGCTCAAAAAGGATTTGGAAAAGCAAGTTAGAGAAGTAGAGGAAAAATTGGGAAGAGAAATCAGAAGGATGAGAGAAAACCATGAAAAACAACTCAATGACTTGCTAAAGGAGACTCAAAAAACTACTGAAAAATATACTGAAGAAAATAACACCTTAAAAAATAGACTAACTCAAATGGCAAAAGAGCTCCAAAAAGCCAATGAGGAAAACAATGCCTTGAAAGGCAGAATTAGCCAAA
>CM053626.1:217722114-217743770 GCA_028646595.1 Phalanger gymnotis | reverse complement strand
GATGCCCTGCCTCACCAGCACTCCTCCTTCCCCAAGAACCCCCTACCTGGACTGGGCTTAAATCTTCAGCAGGCTCTTCACTCCTGCTCTGATCCACCACTTAATTCCTCCCACCAGGTGGGCCTGGGGCCAGAAGCTACTTATGTTTATGATTTAAAAGTGTTGCTACTGTGAGTATCTATTTGTATAAATAGAAATGCATTGGTGCGGGCTCAAGAGCTTTAGCAGAGAACAGAGTAAATTAATCCCCTCAACAGATTTCCCCTAAGACCTGGAGAGAATTTGAGTGTATCTGTATGGCAGTGATTCTCTCTCTCTGAAATCACTGAGAGCCAATGTGAGAGCAGGTTGGAGTGAGTGAAATAACCTAATGAATGGTTGTTCAAATGTCCATGTGAAAAGCATAAGGCTCTACTTATAATATTACACCATGTGAGGACTTACTGAAAGAACTGTGGAAACTTAGCTTGGAGAAGACAAGAGTCAGGAGATATATGATTGCTTTCTTCCTATACTGGAAGGACTGTCACATGAAAAAGGAATTATGCCCTTTTTGGCTTGGTCCTAGAAAACTGAGTTGGTAGTACTGGGTAGATGTTGCAAAGACATAAATTTATAATTGATTTAAGGAAAACCTTCATGACAATTAGAGCTATCTATTAGAAGCAAATTGGTTTGGGAAATAATGGGTTTCTTCTCTTTGAATATCTTCAGGCAAAAACTAGATGATTGCTCGTTAGGTAGACTGTAGAAGAGACTCTTTTTCAGATATATATTCAACTAGTGATCACCAAAGGCCCCTTTAATTTTTAGGGTTTTTTTGATTCTACGACTTTTAGAGCTATAAATGCATTTCCTAAGGTTGAAGCTAGAACCTTGATCTCCTGACTCCCAGTTCAATGCTCTTTTCATTACACAAATCCACTTCCCATGGGAAAGATGGTGTCATAAAAGGTACAAAAATGGGAGAGAAGGAGGCACCCTCTGAGGATAAGAGATTATTAGCATAACTAAAAGAGAGGAAAGCAGAGAGAAGGTTTTAAGGACAGATTGGGGCTATGCTATAGAGAGCCTTGATTAATAAATTAAGGAGTCTAGACTATATTCTGTAAGTCATGGAGAGAACATTGAAACCTTTTGAACAGGGGAGAAATTCCAGTGGCCTGGCAGTCTGCCCAAGTCCCAGGTGGCTCTTAATTCCTCCTAATTTACTCCATACTATGATTATAATCTTCAAAAGGTGTACACACTTTATAAAGGGACTCTGAAAAATAAGCTGCCCTCTTATTCCTTTAATGCAGAACAGTATCTCAGCCTTTGTAACTCAGTCTCCTTTGTGCCTCAGTGTTCTCATCTGTAAAAACCCCTCAAAGGTCCTTACAAGATCTAAATTCTAAGAGTTGGTGAAAATTGTTTCAAAGAGAAAGAAATCCAAATTGATTTTAAAGACTCTCTTCCCTCTCCCTCCACAACAGACCTCACAGTTCCTTTGGTAAATCCATTCCGATGAATAACAGTCTGCAATGCCAAGAGCACCTTCCATATAGGTAACACTTTTACTCTTGCTGTTTCCTGAATAGGGCCCCTTCCTCAAATTCCACTTGAATGTAATATTCTGTGACCTTAGAGGGGATGTCCTCCCCACCCCAACCAAATCAGCTGGGAAATGTTTGTTATAGGCTGTAAAATCTTTCTTCACCTGACATGTCCCACAGCTTCTCCTACTTCAAATCTGTATACAGCAAGGCATAGTCATGATTAGAAGTATAGACATTGTATTTTCTATTCAATTCAACCAACAAATATTCATGAAGCAACAAATATTCAATTCAATCAGCAAATATTTCATGACAACACAGTGGGGTGGATTAGCATGGGATACAGAGAAGAGTATTGATGGTTTCTTTCCTTCTAGAACTTACAATCTAGTAGGGCAGATGAGACAAGAACAAAATTATAACACAAAAAGGAAATACTTAACACTTGTGTAGCCTGTTGTCTTCTAGGCTTAGTCTAATTCATTTTCAGGGCTTAGGTTCAGTGACATGGTTATATTTGTATGACTAATGAGACCTTGGAGACCTTATATCCTATGTGGGACTGTTGCTTTCAAATATCTCACAAAAAGGGAAATACAGTGTATTTAAAATGATAGAATTTAGAGCTGCAGGAACCTTAGAAAACACCTACTGTAATCCTTTCATTTTACACATATAAATGGCAGGGGCAGAGTCCAGCCCACCTCACTTAAATGCAGGTCAGATTTCTCAGTCAATCAATTAAACCAGGTCTGAACAAGTCCTTAGTCAATTTCCAAGAAGTAAAGTACACAGATTGCTGGATACAGGGAATGACAGGCTTAAAGAATCGGGCACTCCTCTGGACCAATATATAATATTACAAGACGATCACAAAGCTGGAATTCTAGCAACTGCTTTGGGAACTTTTAGACCTGTGAATGTCTTGAAGAAGTAACCTGTACACAAGCAGGCAAGAAGAGAAACAACGAGTCCCCCACACATACCTACCACCACCATTAATCAAGTGATCTGTAAGACCACTAACTCTCAAAGTCTAGCAGATAATCTACACGTAAAAGGAAGTTCATGATAATTCCATAAAGTGAGAAGATTTCCTATAATCAGGAACTATGAATTCACCTTTTAGCTATATGACCTCCATAAGCTTGAGCCCATTTTCCTTAAAGGACTTCATGTATACAAGGGGAGAATGTGTTCCCAGTTGGGGGAGATGTTTCTGTAATAATTGTCCTTATTATTTCATATTAATAAATTTTATCCTCCCTTTAAAAGCTAATTAAGTCTAGTGACTGATAATAAATGGGGGATGACACTGGATGGATGGATATCACACAAGTGATAAAATCCACAATCCCTCAAGGTGACCTTCAAAATGCTGAAGGAAGAAATAATCACCCTCTGGGGACTTTGCCTACTAATGTGAATGGAGTTGGAGAAGTAGCTCCTGAGGAGGTTTTACTTATATAAGGAAACCAAAACCCACAATGACCTTCCCCGAGTCAATCAAGCAATCAAATCCAAATCATTTGATTCCAAATCTAGTGTCCTTGTCCTGACACTCCCTTGCTACCTCCTAAATAGTGCCTGGTGTGGTGTGATACCCATCTAGGCATCAGATCACAATAATTAAGACGACTGGATTTGAGGTTTAGAGAAACCTGGGTTTGAATTCCACCTCTGAAACTGTGTTACCAGGAGCCAGTCACTTTATATCTCTCAGCCTCAGTTTACTCATCTGAAAATGGTACCAATGATACCTGTATTATGTAGAACACTTTGCAGACCTTAAAATTCTATGTGATATAATCATTGCACCTTAATTGATATACTGTTTGAGATTTTTCTGCCTGGTTGGCCTATGGTGACTGAGCACTCTTAAAAGAACAGCCAGTAGAAAATATCAAAGGTGGGTCAGTATGGGTATTTTATGGGCAAAAGAGAAAAGAAGGTCAAAAACTGTTGGCTTGTTGATAGAGACTGGTATCCTCTCTCCTCAGTCACCCAGGCAGAACTGCTATACTCAGGCAGGAAAATTCACTCCTTCACAATTACCCAAAAAGGAATCAAGGCATAATTAAGGAGAATTCCTGAGAAAGTGGAGCAGGGCTCCTACCCTCTGGGAGTGGAGCTCTGACTGGATATAGCACAGAAAGGAGGCAGCTTATAGCTGAGCCATGGAGAGGTTACTGAAGTTCCTACCATCCTTAGAGTAATGAGTAAAAAACCCAACTTTGGGTGTTATAGATCATGTGAGTGAAAGTAATTCATTTATTCAGCTCCTAATGGGGTTACCTGAGAATTGTACTTCTGTGATTTTTGGCCTTTCTGCCTGCCACAGAGGGGTTGGAATGAGGAGAGAATTGCTCCTGAAGGATGTGTTGATATTATCCATTTCTAATACTTTGATTAAAAGAATTGCTTTCAACTTATACCTATGCACATACATTAAAGAAAGCATAGTAGGTATCAGGAAGATGAAAAAGAGTTAGGGTAAGAAAAGTGGCTTATTGATTTGATTGAATAATCTATACACCATACCTCAGACAGGAAATCACAAAAAGGTGGAGGTGAGGGGCTATATACTGCCATCTCCCAGCGGGTCTGAGAGGCAGGAAGACCTAGACTGAGGTCTCTGGTGTTGGATGGAGTACAGGACAAGTGGAATGACTACTTGATTGACAATTTATGATTTCATCTTTACCACTGAGGAGTATCAGGAACCGGTCACAGTGCCCTCCTGTTGTCACACGTTATTATTAGCTGAAAAATGAGGAAAAAACAAATCTGCCAATCTTCATCTACTCAAGGCCAAGTAACCAGTTTGATTGATTTTCTCCCCATGGAATTGACCAAATCAATAAGTTCCTTTGGCATTATGTCGACATAGGCTGTAGATTCAATCAATTCAGTTGGGGGGAGTGGTGGGAGAAGGGGAAGCAACAGTAAAAATGGATTGTTTGACTGAACTAAAAATCAATTTAATCAAAATGGTTTCCCAAGCATACAGATGCTCTGTATTGTTCTCTATGTGCCATCACCTTTGTATACCCCCAGATTCTTTCAGCTCCCAAAGGTACACAAACACCCACACTACCTTTTGTATAAGTGCCCTCTAGGTTAGCTTATTCGATGTTATTTTGGCAAAATATTGTCCAAAAGCCTTTGGCCCCAACACTGTTGTCTTTCCTGGGGTGGGATGGTGGTAGTGGTGGGGGCCCCACTCTGTTGCCTCTAGCCTACAACTGTGAGGATCCCATAATTAGCTAGAGTGAATCTGTTTCCCTGTCCTAGGGTTTTCCTTTGTGAAATGAGCGACAGAAGAAAATCCAATGGGAGACACAAACAAAGAAGGAGCTGGGTTTTCTTTATGTTTGAACCCTTTGAAGGGGCTTGGGGGATGGGCAAGGAGCTTAAACCATGAAAAAAGTTGCTCTGCTGGATTCCTCCTCACCCACACCAATCTTTGGCTGATTTGTGTGTTTGGAGATATTTATTTTCTCGCCTGTGTCAGATTCATTTGAGCCCCTTGTGCTTTGTACTTGAAAGACCCTTCAAAGGTTGACATCCTTTCAGAAGTTTGAGCTTAAAGCTTCTTTTCTCTCGCTCCCTCTCGCTGGTTGCTTAACATCATGGTGGGTTTAGGTAGATTATCTGTTTTCCCACTGTGGACTAACATTTCTTGCAGCCCTAGATGACCTTAGGGTTTCAAGCAGGGTCCAGCTTAATTCATCTCCATCTTGGGGAAGCCTTGCTACAAGGTTGGGGAGGGAGAACCAATGACACTGTTGTGTTTTTAAAGCTGAGTTATTTTTAAAAGCCTTTATTAATATGTTATTGTCATTTTCTAAGCAGGTTGAGAAACCAGATAGGAAATAAGTATTTCCTCAGTCTCGTTGGTTTTTCCCCTTGCTATTGCTCTAGCTCCCCACTCCCACCAGGCATAGTAGAGGTGGGGAAGGAAGAGAGAACAACTACAGAAGTGAAAAGAAAGCAGAACTTCCACTCAACAAGTGGGGGAATTGAGGCATCCATTTACCTCCCCCATGTGCCCTTTTAATGGCTGAGGCTAGTGATCCTAATAATGATACAGTGTTCTACAGTTTTCAGAAAGAGTTTTCCTGACCAGCACTCTACCCACTCTGACACTTACAAGGTGCTAGTATTAATCTACTGCTAGGTGCTAGACTAGAGTGTTAGTGCATAGAACCAAGAAGACTTAAGTTCAAATCCTGCCTCAGATACTTCTAAGCTTGGTGACCCTGAACAAGTCTTTTTACCTCTCTGTCTTAGTTTTCTCAGCTGTAAAACAGGGATAATAAATAATAAATCTGCCTGCCAAGGTTATTATGAAGATGAAATGAGTAAACATGTGGAATGAACTTTATATATTAAAGCACTACATAAATGCTAGCTATTAGTATTCATAGTTATTGTGTATATTTGGTAATTTAGGAAATTGAGGTTTTGAGAAATTAACCAACCAGTCCAAGGTTACACAGTTGGTAAATGGCCGTATCCAAACCACATTTTCCTATTCCACCATGCAGCTTCAGAGACACAAAATCATAAGATAAAGTTGGGCAGAGAGGAAGGGGGGATGATCCTTGAAGAGCAGGGAGAAGGTTAGAATAGAGGAATCTTTGATATAAGTAAATAATAAGAGAATGGGAAGGCATCTAGTCACTTAAATGCTAATATCATTTTATCAGAAATAATAAACACAAATCCTGTTTTATAGGATTACTTCAGTCAGGTAGTCACATAGCTAGATATAATTCCAGGGAATGATATCAATCAGAGAATCAGAATTCTAGAGTGGCAAAAGACCTTAAGAGCCATCTGATTCACTCTATATCTGACTAAGAATTCTCTATAAAGTGGCCTCAACAAGTGGTTACAAAACCAAGGCTTAAAGACCTTTAGTGAAGGAGAGCTCACTACAGTTATCCTTTCCACATCATGGAGGGTAGGAGTGGGGGTGGGAGGGGGTTAAGAAATCTGGAAAAGCCAAATAAAATCTTTTGGTTCTCCCTTCATACTAGCAAAGAAGTCTGAATTTTTTTTTCTTTGTATTTTATGGGGTCTTTGCAGTCCTTTATTGTAAAATTCGGGTTGATATTATACAATACTATGTATGTATGTATGTGTGTATATAAGATATATATATATCTTATATATGTATGTATGTATGTGTGTGTGTATATAAGATATATATATCTTATGCATTTCTGAGTTTCTAAACTTTTTCTGTGTCATCCACTGGCCTTTGCATGTCGTCTGTGGCTTCCACAAAACTCTCCAAAAATCTCCATTTAATTTCTTATGCCAACCCATGATAGGTTGAAACCATGATGGGGAAAGTCTCAATGCAGAAGGGCTTACTGTACCTCCAGTGAGAGCCAATTCTACTATTAACAAGCTCTAATAGGTAGAGATTTTTTCCTTGCACTCACCAGAAATCTGCCTCTTGTTCCTTCCACCCCATGCTCTGATCTCTGTCCACCAGAAACAAACTGAACAAAAGTGACCTCACGGTACTAACCTCTGAAGGCCACAGAAAAGTGACTTGTTTAAGGTCACAGAGCGTGCTAGTGGCAGTGAGGACAGGCACAACTCCAGCCTCTTCTCTTCCAACCTCCTAATCAAGTGTTACATAAACTTAATTTCAGGGCAAGTAAGAAAGTAAATATTGATAGTGCAAATGAATAATTATGGTATATGGCATCAAATGTATTCAGCACCTAATTATATCTTAGTGTCTAGAATTGGTTTATATGCATTAACCTCACTTCCCCAAATGGATCATAGTAGCTCCTGTCAGTATACTAGTTGCTTTCGTTAACAGCAGTCAGGGCTCACATTTCTACGGTTCTTTATTCACACAGCTATTATGTGAAATATGTGGTAGAAGCTTTATTATTCCCATTTTGCAGATGAGGAAACTAAAGCTCTGAGAAAGAAGAGGAATTTTCTAAATATTCTACAACAGGGACTAGAGGATCGTAGACCTAGTGCTTTAGATAGGTGGTACAATGGATAAAGCACTGACCTTGGAGTCAGGAAGACCCAAGTTCAATTCCTGCTTCAGAAACTTAGTGGCCATGTGACCCTGGGCAAGTCATTTAATTTAGGTTTACCTCAGTTTCCTCACTTGTAAAGCTAGGATAATAATAGCACCCATCTCCAAGGATTATTGTGAAGAGAAAATGAGATAATCATAAAACACTTAGCACAATGCCTGGCACATAGTAAGCACTATATACACATTATTTATTGAATATGCTAAATTATTTTAATTAATTGGATTTAATTAATTAAAATAAAATTTTAATAAAATATTTAAATATTAAAGAGAGATAATAATATTACCTACCTCTCAGGGTTATTTGGAGAATTAAATGAGATAATATAAAATACTTTGCAAACTGTAAGGTCCCATATAAATATTAATTATTTAATATTATGTTTTTCATAATCACCCCAAGGGCCCTTAAAGGTCATCTAATCCAATCCTCTCATTTTATATAAGAGGTTCCTGAGGTTCAAAAGAGGTGTAGTGATGGGCCCAACAAAGTCACATAATGAAGCAAGCATCACTTGAACCCAGGTGCTTTGAATTCTCACCAGTCACTTTTTCCACTGTACCACACATTTAGTTGTATGAATTCAGCTGAGGTTACCGTCAGAAACCACATTTGAGCCTTGGTCTTATGAGTCCCAATCCAGCCCTTTCTCTCTGCGTCTGTCTGTCTGTCTCTGTATCTCTTTCTCTCTCTGTCTGTGTCTCTCTGTCCCTCTGTCTCTCTTTGTCTCTCTCTCTCTTTGTCTCTCTCTCTCTCTCTCACACACACACACACACACGCACATACACATACACACACACACACACCAAGCTTCTCCTTAGAGTTCTTTTATGTCCTCCTTTACTCCCTGGCCTAGGGACACAGACACACACATACACACACACACACACATAGCAAGTACACAATAAATTCATATAAGTTGCTAGATTAAGAATTCATTCTTTCCAGGGCCCCCCAAGTGCCCCTGAAATGTGGTATTTTTCACTTTCCAGCACACCAGAAGCTCTGGGGCTGATGTTATCATATTCAGGCTCCTGGGCCCACTGAAAATGCATCTCTGCTGTTCTGCTTTGTCCCTAAACTGCTGCATTCCCTTCTCCTCTGGGCTCTGATGATGCTGGGGCTCTCTTTTCAATCATGGTGGATGTCTCATGGCGAAATAGCAAGCGATAGAACTGGTTAAAGGAGTTAAATTAGAAGACAGAAGTCACTGGAATGCTATGTTTAATAAACACCTTCACACACAAATCATCAGCACCGTAATTGGCACTAATTGGCTTTTTGAGGGGTGGGCTGAACCTATTGGCCAAAAGATAAAATAGCCTTCCAAAATGAAACTCTGGTTAAAAACAAAATCTTTCCCATTCACGAGTTGGAAATCTCTTTGTGCAGTGGAAAGATCCCTGGCTGTGGAGCCAGAGAAACTGGACTGAAATCTCAGCTCTGATATTTGCTATCCGTGCAGTCCTGGGTGAGGCATTTAACCCTTCATATCTCATCTTTAAAATAAGTAGGTCTAGATGATCTCTAAAGTCCCCTTCAACAAAGTCCTCTGATACCCTCTGCCCACCTCCCCCAAAGGTGTTAGCAGTACTTCTACCCCAGGTAAAAGATGCAAGATCAGTTTCTGCCTCTGTCTCATGTCTTTTCATCTTCCAGGCTCTGAACACAGCTGTCTATCAAAGTTTTGTTATTGGAAATATGGAATCAGATACATGGCGAATTCCCCTAGACCTCCCCCAAATGGAAACTCTCCCCAGTGATTAGGCATAAAGAGGATTTTCCCATTTGGCTTCCCAGATGTGCTCTTTTGTCCCTTGACATATCAAATGATGCTAGTTATATGTACTATGTTGACACAAAAGGGAAATGGTGTCCCTGTAGCCCTCTGGGTAATGGTAGAATATCTGCTGTTGGAGTCATTCTCACAGTAGTTGGAAAGTTATTGATAAAATACACATATGCTACTTTTTTACCATTACCTTTTCTCCCATTAGCATGAAAGAATTAAGGAAATTAGCTCTGTCACCTAGGAGGCATAGAAAGTCCAACCTGATGGGAATGAGACATAAAACTAATAGGGTATAGCACAAATTATAGTTCAATATTCTTTATACCTATTCCCTTACCCTTTTCCTTTCTACTTAATCTGGAAACTGGCTGGTATTGAATCTCCCATTTCCTCAGAAGCCTCAGCACCTAAAGATCTAGAAAAGAAAGTTCTCTCCACACAAGTCCTTGGCACTCACAAATGATTGGACACCAGGAAAGAATGTGTTCTTATCAGTGGAAATGACACTAAAGATGATCTGTGAGGCAGCCAGGTGGCACAGTGGATAGAGCACTGGCCCTAGAGTCAGGACCTGAATTCAAATCTGACCTCAGAAGCTTGTTTGACACTTACTAGCTGTGTGATCCTGGGCAAGTCATTCAACCTGGATTGCCTCACCCGTCCCTCTCCCAAAAAAGATGATCTCCTTTGCCACTCCTCCCTGGGCCTCTCTGCCTCAATTTCTCCATGTATTGTCTCCTCGTTAGAATGTGAGATTCCTGAGAAGAGCAGAGACTATCTTGCTTTTCTCTTGTGTCCTAGAATTTTGCAGTATGGTGCTGTCAACACCTAATTTTTTTTTCCATTCATTCATTCATTCATTCATTCATTCATTGCTATGTGTTTCTGTACTTTTTCTTCTGTTCATTCCCCTGTTAAATGAGATGATACTTATAAAATACTTTGTAAATTTCTGCCTAGACCCAAGTGAAGGTGGGGATCTCATTTGCTCTTATTCAAAGAAGAGTTTCTGAGTTCAGCCTCATTGTGGATTGCCAATGTGCTATTAGCTCAGCCAACAAGAATTTACCTGCCTAAGTCTATGGGCTCCCAACAGCATTCCTAAACTGGTAGGACCTCACAATAGGACTTCACCCTCTATGAATAAGCCAATCCTGTCTTAATTCAGTGACACAAACCCTGAACTCTGGGTTGGGGTACATGAAATTCACACAACAAGAAAAGAGGGGAAGGTGCCCAGGGACCTTGTCCTTAGGTCCTATGACCCTGCCAGGAAAAAAAAATACAATGCAAGAATAATCCAAAATCACTTACAGAACACTGAACAACCCCAACAAACTTAATAGCCAGGTACGATGAGGTGATAGCCAGCCAAGGGCTGGTCCCATTTTCTGGTTATTATTATACCCACTTCAGGGGAATGGGATGGTGCTATTCCACTAAGTCTTTGCAGATATTTGACAGCACCCCTCTCCTATTGCTTAGCTGTTTCCCAGTGCCTGGTACATGGTTAGAGTCGTATCTATTACCAAAGACATCAATATTGCCTCAGGAAGCTGACATGGGCTAAGGGTCACTTCCTATTCAGACAGAAGGACAGATTTCCTCTCTGTAACTACTAGGACTGTCCTCTGTGTCTCCATTCTACCCCTCCATCCTCCAGGTCAGCAGAATATTCCTTAGTTACTGTAGTTTTGGCTAGCTATGTCTTTGGACATAAAGTTAATAAAGGTTGGTTGAATTGAATTGAAGCAGATGATTGGAGCTAGTCTTGGAGATATTGATTTCCCTCTTCTTTTTCTCCTTTGCCTCCTGTCCCTACCCTAGGAAGGAAAGAAGCAAGCAAGCATTTATTAAGCATGTACTATGTGCCAAATACTACGCTAAAGAAAGGGGATGCAAACTCAAAGCAAAGAAGAAAGACAGTCTCTGCCCTCCAGGGGTGTATATTCTGATGGAGGAAGATGACACACAAAAAGACAAAATGGTACTTTGGAATTATGCTACTTGTAAAAAGACTATAGCCAGGAATCTATATCCAGCACTTGCTTCCTGTCTTCATCTACTTATTAACAGTAACTACCTGGACCTCCCTGGACCTCCCCTGGTCAGGATCTGGCCATACCAAAGGCCATGTTGTTGTTCAGTCACTTCTTAGTCATGTCCAGCTCTTTGTGACCCCATATGGGGTCATCTTGGCAAAGATACTGAAGTGGTTTGCCATTTCCTTCTCTAGTTCATTTTACAGATGAGGAAACTGAGGCAAATAGTGTTAAGTGACTAGCCGACAGCTTAGTCTAAGGCCAGATTTGAACTCATTAACATGAGTCTTCCTGATTCCAAGCCCAGCACTCTATCTACTGCACCACCTAGCCACCACCAAAGGTCATACTGAGGCTTGATAAGTGTTTCATTCATCAGTAACTTGAGTCATGCAGGGTCAAAGGAATGATATCATACACACATAAAATGGAAATTAAAAATAAAATGTCTACAAAGAAGAGGTACAGAATTTGAATACAAGATTAACATCCCTTAGTAATGATCTGAAGACTCTATTCAGTCTTCCATTTCCCTTTCTTTCTCCCTTTCAATGATAGGTCTCCAGAGCCACCTCTTACTCCCCAGGTTGATAATTTTGGAGACTGACAACTCCCTTCTTCGCATCTACCCTCCCACTTGGCCATACCATAGGTTAACTTTTAATCTCTCAATGTCCCTATACCTATGGAACTATTCTCCTACTCATCCAAAGCAGAAAAGAAATGTAAACAGATCATTAACATTAGGTACCATAAAAAAAGAGTATTTGAAATTTATTTCCTTAAAGTTTTTCACAGCAGAATTTCAAGGACCCTGGTAAGCCATGGGGAGCTAC
Source organism: Phalanger gymnotis (assembly GCA_028646595.1). Classification (NCBI taxonomy): domain Eukaryota; kingdom Metazoa; phylum Chordata; class Mammalia; order Diprotodontia; family Phalangeridae; genus Phalanger; species Phalanger gymnotis. The sequence continues at coordinate 217,731,476 of CM053626.1, read as the reverse complement.
TAGGGACTGTTGAAAAGGTAGGGGCTTCCCTTGGGCCATAACCACTTGGTTTGAATACTTGTGAGCTGGTCTTTGAAATGCAGTGAAACATTCTACCCATTTTCCAAGGGAGGAATGTTGATCTAAGCAACTTCTTCACTCTTGTAAATCCTGCCTAGCCTGAAATGTTGGGGTGATACAACAAAGGGGTGGTGGGGACATTCCATTGAGAAGCTATGGAAATTTCTGAAGCATGAAAAACATTTAAACCCAGCTTACTAGCAATTACACTTTTTACAATAGCCCACTCTGTCTGGCATGCTTCTAATTCAAATCAAACCAATATATATTCAACAACTATTATATGTTGTCCCAACTCTCCTATCTCTCCAAACTCCTTTGACTCACCTCCCCCCACCCATCTTCTCACCGGGAGATCCTTCTGCCTTGTTTTCTATTGGTGAGAAACCCCATTTGAGAAGGGCTAGTCATTGGTTTACTTCTCTCCCAGCCCTGCAGGCTCCACTACTGACTCTCCACAATTTTCTACTTCACCCTCCCCACCCTCTTTTCAGCCCTCTTTTATATGAGGTCTTCCGTTCTGTTTGTATTTGTATATCCAGCACTTGGCACAGTGCCTGGAACAGAGTAAGGGCTTAATAAATGCTCTATCTATCTATCTATCTAAAAGGCACCGGATAATGAAAACATATGTAAACCACATAAGGCTATGTCTAGGGCAAGGTCACTGGTTCTTTTTCCAAGGGTACTAAAATTTAAAGGGGGCAAAATTTTAAGACATACTTCTTGGTATGTCTTGGAAGTGATTAGAATAGCTAATTCTCTATCCATTGTCAACAATTTTGTCTTAATTCTTATATTATACTCATGAGACACAGCTTGGCATAGTGGATATAGAGCTGCCATTAGAATCAGGAAGACTAGGGTCCAAGGACCAAATCTGCACATACTGTCTGTGTGACCTTGGGCAACTCAACTAACCTTTCAGTGTTCTGGGTGCCTCTCTATCCATCTCTATACATCTTTTAACCCCTGTGTCAAATGAGGATTGAAGCATCTGCTTTATCCAATAGTGCATAGTTACTACCAAAAAACAGTCTCTCTAAGACTACAAGACAGGTGCTGATAAGTATTAGTAGAAGGAATTTTTTTCTTGAAGTTTCCCATGCCAGTGAAATCACAGGTTCAGTGATATGTTACATATAGATACATATGTATGTATATAAATATTTATATACATGTAGTATATATAGTTATATATAGCATATATACACACATACATGCATGCATATACATATATATTTATATATGTATATACACAAAGATGTGTGAGTGTTGTGTGTGTGTGCGTGTGTGTGTGCGTATTCACAAGAGAAGCAAGAATAACCTACTGGATCGATAGCCGCCTTCAGAACCAAGAAAAGCTGGGCTCACCATATGCATAAAAATATTTATACCAGATCCTTTTGGAGAGAGAGAGAGAGAGAGAGAGAGAGAGGGAGAGGAAGAGGGAGAGGGAGAGGGAGAGGAAGAGGGAGGAGAGAGGAGAGAGAGAGACAGAGAGAGAGAGACAGAGAAATTGAGAGAGAGAGAGAAAGAGTGAGACAGAGAGACAGAGAGAGACAGAGAGAGACAGAGAGAGAGGAGTATCATCAGTAGTTGCTGGCACCCAGCCCTTTTCCAGAAAATATCTTAGGTTAAAAGTGAAACATGACAGCATTTGCTGTTACTATATATTCCTTAGTGCCTTTAAATGGAATTGTGATGGTCCATCAGATAAATCCCTTTGAGTTAGAAGTATATTGAGTGAAAGGACTGCAGTATCTCACATCCACAGAGGTCTTTCAGGAAACAGTCACCCTAGGCATTAAAAACAATCTGATATTTTCACATTTAGAGAGTCTTTCAGTTAGTAACAGGAATTACACCACAGTTATTGAGAACCATGACCACAGTATGAAGATGACAATTTAGTGGATGTCCCTTAAAGCCATCTGATATGCTTTTTTTTTTCAGATGTCAGCTTCAGGGGAAATGAAAACACTTTCTAACAGATAAACAGAGAATTCTAGTTAATGACAAAACTGTGTTGAAAAATCCTGAGGAAAACTTCCTCTGGAGTACAGGAAAGAGGTAGGAGGAGAAAGCACATGTGCAGAAGAGCTGATATAAAAAATCATAATATTGATTGCTTCCAGCTCAAATTTGATTTTTTTTTACCCTTGTTAAACTACAGAGAGATTAGACTATGCTGTGAAGCCATCCTTTTGCAAACTTGAGTTTTTAATGTGGTATTTGCTTTGAATGAGACAGAAGGACAAGAGTTGAGAACCACTGCATTTCTTTTCAATGATTCTTTTTTGAAATACTGTAGTTTATAAACTATCAAAATGACCTTTTAAAATGTGCCATAAGTGTGCTCATCTTTTCCCCCAGAACAGTTGAATATAAAACTGCAGCTGGCTTTATTGATGAATGAAATTCATAATTATATAACCACCTCTGGAAAGAAAGAACATTTAGCCCCATTTTATATATAACAAAAGAGGCCTCATTGGCCAAATGGAATCAGCTTCATTTACATATGGGTGAGGAACAATTCCCCTGTGAGTCAGTGTAACTGGTAGATAGCATCATGGGGATGGTGTCTGAAGTCCTGAATTCATCAGTGGAAATTCTTATAATGGAAGAAGGAAGGAACCTTTACTTCTGCGACAACTTTTAACCCCTGTGTCAAATGAAGATTGAAGCATCTGCCTTGTCCAATAGTGCATAATTACTACCAAAAAAAACCCAGATGATTTTTAGTCTTGCATTCACACATATTTTTGTTGAAACAGGCTTTGTCAGCAGGATTTGAATTCATCTTCTTCAAGAAAGTCAGCATTTTTTTTTCCATTGCACCATGTTGCCTCTCAAATAATGAGTGTGACTTGTGGGGTAAGCCTTGACCACTGAGTAAAGAAGCATTAGGCACAGCCCATACCCATTTCACAAGATTTTTTATCAAGATTAGAAAACTAGAAGGAACCTTAGAAATTCTAGATGAGAAAGCTGGGGCCTAAGGTCATACTGATAGCAAATAACAGCAAGGATTTCAACTAAGATTCTTTGACTGTTATCAATGCCCCTTCCACAGCACTCACCCTCCCCCTGCAACTCCTAAAGGAGGCTGCACTCACTACCTGGAATGGATCCCCAGGGGAAGGGTCACCAACTGTCAGGGTGGAAAGTGACCTGGTGGGAACAGCGAGTTTCTAGGTTGCTATTCATGTAGACGAAGGATGGCCTTCTTTGCAAATAAACCAATGCTCATCTGATATCTGGCAGCTGGCAATTGGAAAACCTTGTTATTTCAAAGATTTGAGTATTGATTGGAGTGTGAATGGAGACGCCAACTTGGCCAATGTATTTATCAGCCAAAAAGGCACTGGGAAAAGCCATATTTAGGGGACTGTTTGGTAACACAGATTCCCTCCTTCCTCCTTCACATTTTCTCAGTTCCTAGAAGAAATGCAAGGCTGAAAAGAAAAGATGAGCTGTTCATGTAACAAAAGTAAGGGCTAATAAATGATAGCCATCATCTAATGCTAGTATTCACATCAGATCAAATAAATGCAAGGGAGGCCACCAAGAATACTGAATGGGTGGATTCTTTGCAGCAGATTTTCAGGAAGATAAGAACAGCAGTTTCACATGATGGGCAGGGATGGATGGGTTGAATTCTGCAGGAGTGTAGGGAATACTTTTTTTGATGAGATCAGAAATCCATTAAAGAAAATACCTTCAATTATATCAAGAAATACAGGCAATGAGTTGGGGTTCCAGCAGCAGCCTAGTCTTTATTTTTCCCTGAGACCTAAAGTCCTTAAACCCCAAATCTGAAGCTTGGAAGGAAAGTAAATCTGAACTATAAATGTCACTTTTCAAATACTGGACAGGTAATTTCCATTTCCTTTTCTCTCTTCTCTGTCTGACTGTCTCTCAAATACACAGCTGTCCTGTAGCTTCATTTAAAAACAATCTTTTGCTTTAAGTGACACTGAAAGAGGAATATTAGCAGAGCTGGAGGCTAATTAATGTTGTCACCAATTGCTGTGCAACCCTAAGTAAATGGGGTGAGTGTCTCAAAAGGTTAATGGATATGAACAAGGGTGACAGTGGATCAGAACCCATATGCTTGCCTAATTCTCTACCTCACTTTCCCTTAAAATAAAGATGTGAGGGCAAAAGTAGAAGGAATTATTTGTATAATAGACGAGCTCTCCATTGACTAAGGAACAGTTAAATAAATTGAGGCTGATGGATATAATGGAATATCGTTGCGTTATAAGAAAAAACAAATATGAAAAATTTCAGCACGGGAAGACTTCTGTGAAGTGACATGAAGTAAGCAGAACCAGGAAAAGAATATAAATAATGGCTACAGTAATAATGGGATGAGAAAAAAAATATTCTATGTAATTATAAGGACCAAATTTGGCTTTAAAGAAAAGATGAGAAAATACACCCCCTGCCTTTCTTTGCTGAGGTAAAGAATGTTGGATGTGAAACATTGTGTGCAAGTGCCTAACATAGGGCCTATCGTTTAACAGGTGCTTAATAAATGCTTATTGATTGATTTATTGACTAATAATGTCAGACTCTGTCAATGCATTGATAAGTTTTATAGAATTGATTCTTTCCCCCCACCCTTTCTTTTTATTTTTTGATCCAAGGCAAAGCTCCTGGCCCCAGAGAATTGAAGAGAGCCATATTAAAAAAGAAATGTGACATAGTAACAAAAGACATAAATGAAAATTTAAAGTATTATAAGCACTCCTAGAAAATGAAAAATAGACTAAATGGTCAGTGAGGTCTCCTACCACTCTGAAATTCTATAATTCTGCAAATTTTAACGGTATGATATATGTATGTATATGTACACATGTATACAGTATATCTACATGTATATATCATATTGTGTACGTGTATTCTATATTAGAAATATAATATGCGTTATATATGTATATGTACTACATGATGTATATACACATGTATATGAATATAATATATACACATTATGTGGTACATATACATATATATACATACATTATGTGGTAACTTTTCTGCAGCTGAATTAAGACTATGGCTAGAAGAGATTATATTTTTCACAAATTTATCACACAACTAAAACTAAAATTGCTTCAAATAGGAGGAGGGAAGGTGACTAAAGAGTAAAAGATGTTGTTTTTTGGGTAATGTCCTTAAGAAAAAAATCATTCTGTTGTAGAGATCTGGGAGAGATCAGGCTAGATTTGTGGCTATAAAAGTAGGGCAAAGGTCATCAGTCTTTCCAGTCTTCTCCAATTCCTGCCTTTGTGATTTGCATAGAGCAGAGAAGCATGATGGAGTGAGGTTGAAAGCATTTTCCTCACACATTTTCACCCAATTCTTTCTAATATATGTCCTTTGATGCATTAAGAAAAAAAAAAGCATTTCTGTCACTTCTCAGTAAACCATTCCTCATCCCCAAATAGAAACTTCCACTGTGACAAAAAGGGAAAAGAGGAAAATCAGGAGGTAGAAAATAACAAAGACGACATGGCAGCCCAAGTCCTAGACCAGGTTTTATCTCCAGCAAGCTGTGGCTTCTCTTGATCAGTTTGACCATTTGTCAAATGAGATCAGACTACAAGATTTTTAAGGAACCTCAGCTTCCACTTGTGTGCGAAGACCAAAACTAGCATAGACCAAAATTGCAACAATAAACATTTATGTTTATAATTCCATTGCAGTTAAAAAAAAAGGCTCAAGCCAAACCCATATTCCATAGTTGGGAAAGCTTCTCTTCTTCATCAAGGAACTCCTAAACTGAGGTCAAGGGATAGTCCTGGGGGAAACAAACCCCTTTCTTTGTACTCTCTGGCTCACTGTGCTCCTACCTTGAGTCCCAGGGAAAATATCTTAAAGATAGTTTAGGTTTAGCTGAAATCTAGGGTCTCCCCAAAAAGGATTGACCAACTCTATTCTAGAAAAGTTACTCACTTGCAAGTCAAGACATCACCTCTTGATGTCATTGGTCTTCAAGAACAAAGGACAAACAACAACTCAATGTACAAAGTAGCAGATGTCAGGTATTATGGGGAGTAGACCTATGATTTCATTGATATAGAAAACTCTTAGAGGAAACTTCATCTGCCAAGGTACATCAGGAACTTTTCTCCAACTTATAGTGAGAGAGAGTTACCTAGATCACTGAGAATTTAAGTGACTTGCCTAGGATCACACAGCCAGTACTTGTCAAAGACAAAACTTGAACCCAGGTTCATTCTTGACTACTAGGCAGGCTTTCTATTCATTGCCCCACATTGCTTCTCTGCATTTCCTCCATCACAAAAGAAATGTTTAAAACAAACAAACAAACAAACAAAAAAGATTCAAATAGTACACAAATATTTAACCATTACTCCTCTTCTACTTTCCTGGGAAATAAAGACTCTTGGAAGATTTGTGGGACTGCTGAACAGATATTTCACTCTCACCTCTGACCTGTACTGTCTGTGCAACTCACAAGCCCCTATTTACCAACATAGTACTTTCCTACACAGTTTCAAACTTGACATGGTTTCTTCTTCTATGAGAAGGGTTTTTTTTTTTGTGGAGGTAATGTCCTTCTGAGTAACCAACATCTAACCCAAGGAATTTCCAACATCTGCAACTCATGAGGTTGCTTCCAAGACTAGAAATAACTACCTTGAGATCTCTTTTTGGTCACTTATGCTCAGCAAAAAAAATACATATATAAAGCAGAATAGGCATCCGATGTCTTGAGGTCCAGTCTTAAGCTTTTCTAGGCAAGGACATATTCTCTAGATTATACAGATGCAGTCGCCATTGTTTCCCTAAAGGGCTGGGAGTGGGGAAGAGAAGAAAGATCTTCCATCCCTTCACAGGAAGTTCAAAATAGATGTTGCCTGAGTCCCAAAGAGAGGAAAAGAGAGGGATAAGGCTCTATTCTCTCCTTTTAAAAATATACCGAATGGGTGGCTCTTCTTGACTCAATATCCAAAGCTCTTTGGAACAGCCATGCCCACCTCTGTTAAGAGTACCAAGAGACTTCTGGGGCAGCTAGGTGGCTCAGTGAGTAGAGCGCCGGCCCTGGAGTCAGGAGGACCTGAGTTCAAATCTGGCCTCAGACACTTGACACATGTACTAGCTCTGTGACCTTGGGCAAGTCACTTAACCCCAATTTCCCTGCCCCCCCAAAAAAAAAGATTTAAAAAAAGAGTACAAAGAAACCAATCATGAGCCTCTTTTCAGAAATATTTTTTAGCAAGAGGACAGAGAATATGGCCATCCCCATAAAGCTAATTCTCCATCGTCTTGCCCATGTTATACCTACTAGGAGCCTCAAACTCAATCAAGTGTTCATTCAGTGCTTTGCTAGGCAATGGGAGTGGGGATAGAGGATGGATGTCAAAGATTCAATTCAATTAAAAAAGTTATTAAACAGATACTGTGCTAGGTGTTGGGGATAAAAATGAATGAATTTTAAAAATTATTAAAAAGTTTAAAATGTACTAAAATTTGTTAAAAGCTTGCTATGCACTAAGCACCATGCTAAATACTGAGGATATACATAGAAAAAGGAAGATAGTACCCATTCTCAAGGAATTCAAAGTATAATTGGGGAAGACAACACATTGAGAAGAATTGAGCTGCAAAGTTAATGAAAAGAACTAGCAATCCTATGGGTGAACCAGCAGGACAGATTTCAAGAACCAAGAGCACTAAAGATAAATCAAGGTGTCTGTCCTGGAAGGCAAAAATGTTTGGATGCACCACTAGGAAGGTGGAGAATAGGCCTATAGGTAGGAGTACAGTGGGGATTCTGGGTTCCCTCCCAGAATTAGTGTCTAGTCAGAAGAGGAAAAAGAAAAGGCATTCTTTGGCAAGAGTATTAGGGAGAGGAGTCTGTGGTGACTTGGGAATGAGAAGGTTGTTCTTGCTTATGGATAAATGACTAGTTCTAACTGATGCACTTCAGGTACCACGTACAAAGGAAAAACTGAAATAGTCCTTATTCTAAAAAATGATGGTTCTCTTATAAAAATAATAAAGTTGAGAAAAGGGATGAGTTTGGAGAGGTGGAGGTAGGGATGATGAGTTCTCTTTTAGACATGTTGAATTTAAGATGTCCATATGACGTTGAGATCATGATATGTGTGTGATGTATGTGACTGACTCATGTGACTATATGTGATGTATGTGACATGATGTATGTGACTGAAACCCATGAGAGATTTGGGAGCTACCTTTAGAGGAGCTAAATTGCAGCACCTGACACTTACTACTTGTGTGACTGTGACTATGTAATCTCATTTTTTCATCTGTAAAAAGAGAGTATTGAACTACATGGACTCTGAAGTCCCTTCTAGCTTTTATACTTGTGATCCTGTGAACCCATGGATGCTAAGATCAACAAGAGAAAGTGTAGAGAAAGAAGAGGGCCAAGAATAGAGCCCTGGGGTAAAGCCATGCTCAAGGGAGAAATTATGGCTGAAAATCCAGCAAAGGAGATTAAGAATGAGCAGTCATGAAGCTCAGGAAGATGGCGGCTGGAAAGCGGGCGCTAGCGTGAGCTCCCCGCCAAGTCCCTCCAAAATCCTACAAAAAATGGCTCTGAATCAGTTCTAGAACTGCAGAACCCATGAAATAGCAAAGGGAGGCAGGGCTCCAGCCCAGGACTGCCTGGATGGTCTCTGGGTAACTTCTATCCCGCATGGAGCTGGGAGCGGAGCGGAGCAGAGCAGAGCCCAGCATGGGCGGCATAGACCAACCAGACCAGGAGCAGGGTGGAGCATTCCCTAGCGCCCTGAATCAGTGAGCTGTGGCAGGTACCAGACTTCTCAACCCACAAATACCAAAGACAACAGAGAAGGTTAGTGGTGAAAGCTGCTGGGGACAGGGAGTTTGTGGTTCAGCCACAGCCCCAGGGGGCAGTGGAGGTGGGGCAGCTACAAAACTACAGCTGCAGTTGCTTCTGGCCCCAGGCCCATCTGGTGGGAGGAATTAAGTGGCTGATCAGAGCAGGAGTGCAGAGTATGCTGAAGATCTAAGTCGAGTCCTGGTTGGGGGTTCTTGGGGAAGGAGGAGTGCTGGTGTGGCAGAGCTGGCACATCCCCCAAAGCTTAGAACATAGAACTCTGTACTCTATAAGCAGTCATACCCTGCTGAAAAACTCAAGGGTCAAGTAAATTGGCTAGGAACATGGCCAGGCAGAGAAAACGCACCCAGATTCAGTCTCAGACTCTGGAATCTTTCTTTGGTGACAAAGAAAACCAAAACATACAGCCAAAAGAAATCAACAAAGTCAAAAA
>CM053626.1:217705356-217721614 GCA_028646595.1 Phalanger gymnotis | reverse complement strand
AGGACCAGCTCTCCCAGGAAATCTTTTTCTACCATTCCTCTACCTTTAATTGGAAGTGATCTCTCTCTTCTCCAAACTTTGGTTATACTAATTTTATGAAATAACACATTCATGTAACACTTTATATTTTACAATGCACTTTTTTAAAAAATAGCAACCATGGGAAATGAGAGGCAGTGGATAGAGAGGCAGCCTCTGAAACAGAAAGCCCTGCCCCTGCCACATACTGCCTATGTGACCTTGGGCAAGCTCTTTAGGCAAGTTAACCTCCCATTCCTCTAAACAATTTTCCGAGACTATAAGTTGTAGAGAAGGTATTAATTTCCATGAGTAAAAAGAATTTCTACTACCCAGGAGTCCTCTATACCAGCGAAATCACAAGTCTAGGAGGCAGTTAGGTAAAGGAGTAGACAGAACATGAGACTTTGAATCAGAAGGACCTGAGTTAAAATCCTGCCTCATATAATTACTATCTGTGTCACCTTGGGCAAGTCACTTAACCTCTTTTGTCTCAGTTTCTTTATATGTAAAATGTAGATAATAACACCTATCTCTCAGGGTAGTTGTGTAGATAAAAATGACATAACATATGTAAAGCATTTTGTAATCCTTAAAGCCCTATATAAATGCTAGCTATTGACAATGTGAAGAGTGTAGTATAGGTATTCCCATTTTGCGTATGAGGAAACTGAAGCTTAGGAAGGTTAAGTGTGTCACCTTTCTCATATAGTTTGGATGTCAGTTTGCTTTTTTTTTCAGTCATATCTGACTCTTTGTGACCTCATTTTGGGGCTTTCTTGGCAAAAATACTGGAGCGATTTGTCATTTCCTTCTTCAACTCATTTTACAGATGACGAAGCTGAGGTAAGCAGCACTGAGTGACATGTCCAAGGTCACATAGCTAGTAAGTGTCTGAGGCCATATTGGAACTCATGAAGATGAGTCTTGTAACATATAAAAAGTTTGAAAGACATAATTTCTGGGTAATCATTTTATTAATAATGCTAGCATATTATTAATAAAAAGGATCAGTGACATTCTCAGATGCCAAAGACCCTTCATGGAATCCACTCAGTGCTTATATGCCTTTGGAAGAGTGGGTGTTCCTAAGGGTGGCAATAGACTCTGATTGGTTAACAAGTAATGAGAGAGAATGTTCTAATGAGGGGCTGGAGGACTCTGATCATGTCCTTTACTTCCAAATCCCCAGCCTTGGGCAGTTTAACCAAGAATTTATCCCTATGGGGCAGCTAGGTGGTCAGTGAGTAGAGCATAGCCCTGGAGTCAGGAGGATCTGAGTTCAAATTTGGCCTCAGACCCTTGACATGACACACTTACTAGCTGTATGACCTTGGGCAAGTCACTTAATCACAATTGCCCTGCCTTCCTGCAAAAATGAAACAACCAAACAAAAAAAGAATTTATTCCGACCCAAATCTGAGTAGAACAGGAATTCACTGAGGAGGAATTCACTTAGGTAGGATGGTTTAGGTGGGATAAATTTTAGGCACAGATCAATAATGTCCTTTAAAAGCTGGATTTGGAACAAGGAAATAGGACAGGGAAAGAGCCTGGATCTTCCCCATGATTGGTTATTAATAATCATTTCTCTCAGTCTTCCTGATTCCAGGCCCAACACTTGACTCTAATCCAGGTATTTTGATCTGTGCTCCCCCCATATACCACATAACCTCTGTGTTCGTGGTACCACCGAAGTCAGCACTTGCTCTCTCACTTATCTTCCTGTTTCCCTCAGTCCCAATCACAGAGCCTCACATATATTAATGTCAGTAGATGCTTATTGCATCTAACTGAGGTTATTTACAGCCACTGTGATGCCTTACCTTTATAGAGATAACATCCAACTACCTCCACAGAGAGTGAGGGAAAGAGCCCTCCCCTGTGGAGTATTTCGCTAAATAAAACATAGTGTGACACCATCACACAGCCAGCAACAGTGAACCAGTAGCAAATGTATGAAAAGAGCCCACGTCACCAATTGGGAAAAATCATGCTATGATGGGAGGCGTTACTTTTCTGACAGGCAATGCTCAGAATTCCCAGTAACAGTAGATTGAGCTGAAATTTGTAATTTCACAGCCATTTGGCTTCCCAATTAAGAGTTAATATTTTGATAGACATTTTTGAGTATGTTGTTGTTAAGCCATTTCTTCCTTTCTCCCCAAACCCCTGAACTCTAGGTTAAGGGGATTTTCATGGTGGGGAGGGAGAGATTTTTTGCCAGCTGTCTCTCCCTCTGCTTCTATATGACTCCTCAGATAAATACATCAAAGTAAGGAACCATAGAGTCATGGCCCTAGAGCTGGAAGGAACCTCAGAGGCTATCTGCTCCTATTACCTCATTTTAAAGATGAGGAAAGTGAGACTCATCAAAGCTAAGTGAATTGTTCAAGGTTACCGGAAGTAAGCCTTTGGTGTATGATTCGAACCCCAGTCCTCAGTCTGAGTCAGAATGCTTTTTCTTTGTAATAATCTACCTCCCTAGGTTTAGATTTAATTAATGTTATTTAGGAGAGCATGATATAAAAAGATGGAAAGCTAACTTCAGAGTTCAAATTCTGCCTCATATTAACTATAGCACCATGAGTAAATCACTTAACCTCTTCGTGCTTCAAGAAACTCTCTTAGCCTTTTACTTTTTGAAGTAATCTGGGTTAAGTGACTTGCCCATGGTCACAGAGCTAGGGAGTATCCGAGGCTGGATTTGAGCTCAGGTCCTTCTGACCCCAGGGCTAGTGCTCCATCTACTGCACCACCTAGCTGCCCCAGATTTTAAGTTATATGAATTGCTAGTCTTCAGAGGTGGAAGAAATTCTAGTCCCAGATCTAGGCTTCTCTCCCTAACCACCCCTCTCTCAACACCTCCCCCCCCCCGCCCCCCACCAAAAGTGATTACTCTGACTCCCTAAGAATAAGAACAAGTCAAGACAGATACCTTCCATTATTTTCTTGTTATTAGCAAGAACTGGGACCTTGGTGGAATTCCCACTGGCCAATCACCCAACAAGCCTTTAGTATCAAATGCCTACAATCAAGAACTGGGATGGCTCCCGAAGACACAAAAGCAAAAATGAAATGGTTCCTTCCCTTAATAAGCTTATATTCTATTGAAGGAGGCTACATGTACACATAAAAAGCATCTAAAATATTAAAAAAAATACAAGGGAAGTTCTGATAGGCGGAGAGTCAATCAACAGAGATGAGAAGTAGGGAGGCAGATCAGGGGAGGCCTCATTTATGCTGACCTTTGAAAAAAGTGGCCTTTTAGCTGCACTTGAAAGGAAACAAAGAAATCTAAGGCAGAACATTTTATTTCACTTTTGTGGCACCTAGTCATTTAAGTTGGGTGGGGGACTGAAGACACTCTAGATCAAGGGTGGGGAACCTGTGGCCTCAAGACCATATGTGGCTCTCTAGGTCCTCAAGCGCTGCCCTTTGAATCCAAAGTTCAGGGAACAAATCCCTTCAATAAGAGGATTTATTCTGTAAAACTTGGACTCAATTCAAAAGGCTGCACCCAAGGACTTAGAGGGCCACATGTGTTCTTGAGGCCACAGGTTCCCCACCCCTGTTTCAGATACATATAGCCTATGCATGTGCACGAACACACATACACACACACACACACACACGCATGCCACTTTTCCTTTAGCCTCACCTACAAGGCATCTGCTTCATTTACTACCCTGTTAGTAGGTAACATTTATTTTTCAGTCTTGACACATATCCCTTATTCAGTTTACTATTCAAAAAACAAAACAAAATACTGTTAGGAATATAGTAAAATGAAAATAGAAGTTGTCTTTTGAAAATATAAAGCAATGATGTGGGAAGCTAGAGGCAAAGTTGTATTTCTATGGTAAACAAAACAAATAAACAAAAGCGCTTGTGTGTACTTAGAAAACATTGAAAGGATCTCCAGTTTGTTTTTTTTTTTTTAACTAGAACATACGTATAAGCTCTGAGAGCATAGCCCTGCCTCAGGGTGTGGTAGAGGTATTCAGGACCCAGAAGGCCAAGATCTGAGCTGTCCTCTCTGGGTAGGAAAGCAGATAACAAGGGTGTGAGAAGGACTTGGCCAGGCAAGGCCAGTCCTGCCTTTGCTCAGGGACATGTGTGGAATTTTAATCCCTCCTGAGCAACTGAAGTTCAAACAGTATTTATTACATAACAGCAAGATTTTCTTTTTTTAAAGTGTTTCTGGTGCTTGGGGAAAGAAATCTCTGCTTGCTTTTGAGGGAATTTGGTTTTCTATTGTGTGTGTGAACTGCAAATCTTTGTGGACCTGACTGTGTCTCATTCTTGGAAGCCACAATAGTTCCTAAGGAACCATCTGTTGCTTTGAGAAGTGGTTCAGTAAATGAGGGGGTTTCCCATTGGTCCGTATGACTTTAATTACGCTGGTTGAATGGAAAAATCACCTTTGATTACTCTCTCCAGTCACCTTTTGAAAGAGTGAACAGGTTTCCAGTTAGCTACCCATTTCATGGTTTCAATAAATTCAATTATGCTGAATTATTTGTTAAGCGTTACTGTTTTAGACACTGTAGAAATAAAGTTGAAAAGTAACACAGTCCCTGTCCTCAAAGAATTTACAATCTACTGGTCCAGGGGTTGGAGTGGCAAGTTATGACATACACCTAAGGAAGTATAATATAAAATTAATTATTTATACAGCTTAGAAATAAATGCAGCACTTAGTGGTAAATAAATACATTTTAAGAACACTATAATGGAAATGCATTGTAGGAAGTTAAATCTTCATTAGATGAGTGAATGGGTTTTTTTTCTCTTTAGCCTTAACCAACTCTAATGTATGCCTGTCACCAAAAGTAACATTTAAAAGAGATTTTTTTTTACCTCTAATATATAATTCAACCATTCAGTTTTTCCCTCTTGGGAAGTGCTTTTTTCATGTTACTTTATAAAAAGCTAGCTCAGTGGTCACCAAGGCATGGCACAAAAAAAATCTATATACCTTGGTAGAATGGATGGGAGGTTAAGCCAATACAAAGTGAAGTGAGAGACAGGTCCTGCCTTCAAGGAATTTATCATCCTAAGAGGAGATGAGAAAAGTAACCAAATAACTGAAATACTTGGCAGAAAATGATGAGACCATGAGGAAAATATAGATAATTTGCTTTGGGGATTCAGAGCAAAAATGGACGGTATAGAAAGTTGATACCTTAAACAAGTATGGAATTAGAGAGCACACCCAAGGGCGCTAGGTAGTGCAGTGGATAGAGCCCTGGGCTTAGAATCAAGAAGACTCTTTTTCCTGAGTTCAAATGTGGCCTCAAACTCTTACTAGTTGTGTGACCTTGGGCAAGTCACTTAATGCTCTTTGCCTCAGTTTCCTCATCTGTAAAATGAGCTGGAGAAGGAAATGGCAAACCACTTCTGTATCTTTTCCCAAGAAAACCCCAAGTGGAGTCACAAAGAGTCAGACATGACTGAACAAGGGCTGAAGTATTCAGATATAACTTGCCTTCTCAGGTCCTTTTCTTCTTTTTTCTTTTTTGGGTCTTTTTCAAGCATGAGATTCTGTGTTTCTGTGAAATACCACCTCTGTGATCTTGGGCAAGTAATTTAACTGTCCTAAACCTGAGTTTCCCCATCTGAAAAATGATGAGGTTCAACCTGATTTCTAAGATCCTTCACATCTCTCAATCGTAGAATTTCAAATTGAGTATTTCAGAGGGGATGGTAATTTCCACATCAATGACTTCTCATCCAATCCCTGTTTATACTGTGCATATATCACCATGGTCTAGGCCTAAGAACACATGGGCTTAGTACAAAACTTCTGTGAAGTTTGGATTCAGTTAAAGGGCTGCGTTTGACCTAGAGGGCCACATGTGGCCTTGAGGTCACAGGTTGCCCACCCCTGGGCTAGTACATTTACTTTAGTTGTGTCCCAGATGTAAGTTGGCTTCTCTTTCATATTTCCTGTGTTTTAGCTTCTGTCTTCCAGTTCTAGGGAATCTGAGCTTCTACTTCTTTATTTTTTTTAAGCCTCTCATTTTGCATCAGTTTCTCTCTTCCTAAACTCTCTGTAATCATTTTACATATTATAAATAACAGCATGTAGTCCTACACTGCTTATCAAAGGTAATTAAATCGCAGAGGTTTGTCACGATTCATAAACTGCCTAAGCTCAGGACCTACCAGGTATAAATGTAGCAGAACTTTGTGACTAAATTGCAACTCGGTTTTCAGTCTGAGGCCACTTACTCTTTCCTTTGAATCAAGTCTTGAGTGCATCTACTGAAGAGTATCGGTCCAGGGAAACGGAATTGCCGGCATTCTCAAAGGTAATTTTGCGTTTCCTTCTTCCCTGTACCTTTTCTTTCCCCCATCCCCAACCCTATTCCTCTGAAGTTCTCAGGCAAGGAGAGAAATGTATGTAAATTACACAAATGACAAAGTCTAGGGCTGCCAAAAGGCTTTTCAGAATGGTATGGGGCGACTGCCTGGGAGGGAGTCATTTGCATAATTTCCCATGATCCTCTAGAGAGGAGCTTCACAAAGAGAAACAGAAAGCTTCTACAGTCATAACCTAAGGGTGTCTTTCTCTCAAAATTGGTCTGACATTGTAGCTAAGTTAAACAACAGTAGAGATGGAACTGACTCTAAGGATCTTTCTAGATCTTCTTGAAATCATAACAAAAGCATATAGTCCTTTGGGTCTCTAACATGTTCCTCACGACGGCCTTATTGAGGTTGTTTGTTGTTGTTCAGTCCTTTTTTAGTCGTGTCTGAACCTTCATGAGCCCATTTGGGGTTTTCTTGGCAAAGATGCTTGACTTCTTTGCCATTTCTTCTCCAGCTCATTTTACAAATAAGAAAACGAAGGCAAATAGGTTAAAGTGACTTGTCCAGGATCACACAGCTAGGAAGTGTCTGAGGCCACATTTGTCTTCCTGACTCCAGACCTGGCACTCCATTCACTGTACCACTTATCATTTCCCCCCTGTTTTACAGGTTGGGAAACATGGGCTCAGAAATATTAATGATGTGAGTATAGTCACATAGCTTGTGTCTGAAGCAGAGCCAGAACCTGTATTTTCTGTTTTCAAGCCCATTGCTCTCTCCATGACACCAGGCTACTGCTGTGTAATTTGCCTTCAGTCTTGCTAAATGCCTCAGTTGTCTAAATCCCTTATTCTGGTTTTCCCTTTAGTACCTTATGAGTTAGGCACAGAGAGCACCGGGCCAGACTCTCATCCTACATGTGTCCTAAGCATTCTAGCCTTATGTTCCTTCCCACAAAGGACCAAGGAAGCAAAGGGGAGGTGGTGGTTACCAGCCAGCAGATAGAGTGGATTCTAGAAATAAAATGCATGATTCTCACCTGCTTCAGATGCCATGATGTGGTCTATTGCTCGACATACCACTCAGCTTCCTTCACTCACTCTTCAGACTTACCAGGTGCGTTGTGATGGTTTTAACAAGTTTTTCCTTACTAACTGGGAGCTGAATTTATGTTTTTTCCCTGTACTTTGCAGGGAAGGGAAAGGAGGGTGTAGAGGAGAGGTTAAGAGCAAGTCAATGGCTCTGGATTTCCTAGCAAGCCATTTGGCTCATCAGACTTCAAGTGTTTTCAGAAAGGCTACCATGGTGTACTCCTTTCCCTGAAGATTACCTTGGGTTGTCATTTTTAGAAACCTAGCTATATCTTTTAAAGACTCAGCATGGTTTGGTGAATCAGGCACTAGACTTGGAGTCAGAAAGGCCTAAGGTTAAATCCTGCCTCAGATAGCTGTGTGTATTCACCTGTTTAAAAAAAAAAAAGGAAAAAAAAGTTTGAGCTGGTTGGCTTTTTAAGGTTCCTTTCAACTCTAAATCTACTTTTCTTTTTTTCAAATGTTAATTTTTCTTAGGTTAAAAAAGAACTCACTTAAGATGGTTAATGACCCCAGGCCTTATGGAAATTGCAATATCTCTTTTTCTTTTTAAAAAGCATTAAATGTGTATTAATATTTAATCCCTATGATTTGGAAGAACTTGAAACTACAATTAGATGGCAGAGCCCATCTGTTCCAAGCAGTCGAACAAGAGTCTATTAAATAACTAGGAGGGTGAAGAGGGCTGCCAATCACCTTTAGATTTATTCCTTAACAAAGTGTGCACAGGCTCTCAAGAGGGAGATCCAGATGGTGAAGGAAACTCTGCAGGCCATGATTGTGCAGCTCCAGCCAGCAGAGGCTGGAGACTTCCTGTGTGCCAGCTGGTGTCCAGAAAACCCCGACTGGACAAGTGACGGGGGAGGTGGGAGAGGAGACGTTTTCACAGTTTCATAAATCCCGATTCCCAGAGGGCTGCTTCGGGTAACTGAACCCTCTCACACACCAAGCTGGACATACCTCTTCTCATTCTGCTTAATGAATTATCTTGAAGAACTTATGGAGACTGGAGCCTTAAGGTCATTCACTGCGTTGATTCTCACAGGCTGGCACAGATCAGGAAAACAGATTTCCATGAAGTATGCATGGTGACTGGAATTGGGGATACTGTAAATTAATATGGTGGAGGGAAAAAAGAGATGCTGATTTTTCTTTTGAATGGCAAACAGAGATGCTTCAAACATGTTATTAACCACGGTTTCCCTGCTCAGGATTTTGAAAATCTTTTCCTTCTTTCATAACAATGATGTTCGTTCAAGTGTTTCTCTTTCAGTCCCCATCACAGACAGGAACCCTGACAGACAAATGGTCTCTCCCCCTCACTGCATTTTCTTGCTATCTGCCAGACTAAAAATATTTTCTGATAAAAGAGAAATCCAAACAACAGTCAATTTTTCCTCACCTGTGTCTGGGCTGCATTTTCCTAGAGGCACATTATATAACAGAGATAATTAACCTCAGAATGTTGAGTAGCTTCTCATCTTATTGCATCTGTGACTTATCAATGACTCACAAGAATTTAATACCAGAAACCTAAAATGTGTTTTTTTTAAAAAACGACAGCAGCCTCTATTGTATGAATGCCTAATTATCTTTTAAAGACATGATTTCTTTCTTAGCTGTTTTTTTTCATGCTTTTGACTGCTTTTGCTACATTGTGAAACTCAACTCTAAAGAATATGTGCATTGGAGGGATTAGATAATATGTGAGCTGACTTTTACAAAAGTTGCATTTTCTTCCCTGATCTTTTTCACTGATTTGTCAGACAGGAAATGGAAGTGAAAACCCACCCATAGTTGACACAGTGTTCAATAACAGCTTTTAGTGTTACAAGTCCAGCGCTCTTCCTTTTGGCAAAATCGAGATAGTGTTCAACTCTTGATAAAGTAGCTATGCAGAAGGGACTTATATCACACTGACCCAGTTAAGTTATTTTCATCCCTAGTCCTCTAACTGAAATAAAAATGGGACTGCTAACCACTGACTCTATGGCATATGGCAAGAAGAAATTTCATCTGTTGACTATGGCTAAAGACCATAAGATCCACTGCAAATTTGAGGCCAGACATTGTCCTGAGCTCATACAGGGCCCAATGCCATACTGAAGCAAGAGTATTCTGCAAATTGATTTTTATTCTGTTTTGGTTTCTAGCAATGGTCCTGCCTTGGTTTGAACCTATTAGCACATGAAAAGACTTCTATTCTAATCCAGAAAAATGCCTTTGCTTAAATTAACAATTAGCTTCTGAGAAAAGAAGGCAAAGAGAAAGCATAATGCCTGAATTTGATGATTTCTGCTCTTTTTCCTCTTCCTCCTCCTCCTCCTCCTCCTCCTCCTCCTTGGGTAGTTAGGTGGCACAGTGGGTAGAGCACTAGGCCTGGAGTCATGTAGACCTGAATTCAAATCTGGCCTCAGACACTTACTAGCTGTGTGACCCTGAGCAAGTCACTTAACCCTCAATTCCCTCATCTGGAAAATGAGCTGGAGAAGGAAATGGCAAACCACTCCAGTACCTTTGTGAAGAAAACCCCCAAAAGAGTCACAAAGTGTCAGATATGACTGAACAATAAAAGCTCTTCCTCCACCCCCCAGCAGAAAATAATTAACATCTAATATTTAGTCATATTATATGTATATACCTTTTTTGTGGAAAGTTAAATTAATAATTAAGTAAATTATTCATTTTATTGAGCATTTGGCTTATTCATATATAGTAAAAGATCCATACTGGAATTATTCACTAATATCTTTATAAAATATTACGACTTTTAGCCTTGTTTTTCATTGAAAGTAAAGGAAACATTAAAAAGAGTTAGGATTTATATTTCCCTTCTTTCCAAATATGAATTCTTCATTTGGATAGCTAAAACAAACCTATCTAAACCTGATTGTACAAAATGAAATTAGACTTCTCTGTATGGGTGCTGACAAAGTTAGATGTCTGTGTGCTCTGGGTCTATAAATCATTGAGAAAAAATAATTTTAATCTACTTGATTAAGTACGATTCAATAATTATGATGAAGTTGAAAATACCTGTTAGACTGTCCAAGTCACACAGAACTCACTGTAAGTCTATGGTTCCATTTAACTCACTGTGGGTTTACGGTTCCATTTAACTCTCTCTTTCTCTAATGCCTACTCCCATATTCCTGAAAACTATGGACCAGCCTTTAAGAATATCTTTAAGTCTAGCTGTACTTAAGAGCTGATTCAATCATATATTTTATATTACATTTCATCTGGGTTTGATATTCAACTTGTTCAAGAGCCCCTTCCTAACCCCATTTCCCTTTTAAACAGCCAGCATCCCTCAGGTCACATCTCCCTAGCTACTTTGTACCTGATGGGTTCAAGAGTCTGGCGGGTTTAAAAACACCTCCCTTACCTCTTTGATCCTGATGGGCTCAGGAACATGTGTTCCATGAAGACAGCTTTTAGCAAAGCAACTGAAAAATAGCCAGGAAACAGGTAGAACTCAATTTGAAGGTTAAAAGAACTTGCTATGGTGTCAGCCGCAAGCCAAAGTCAAGGCTGTAAGTGGTCATGTGTAGTGGAATGGTGAGTGAGCAAGCTACTTGGTCTCTCATAAGTAGAGGACATACTGAAAACATCTAATCTACGCACGGCTATATGGGGGTCAGTGTTATAAATAAGTAATAGGTTCCAAGTTTTTAGGCCTATTCCCACCACCTTCTCTCCAAATGGCATCAGTACATTAATGATTTCTGGAATCCTCCTATTATGTTGTATTGGAAAGTGCTCTCTCCAAAGAAGGGATCTGACTTTTCTTTCTCAGGACATATAAAATAACATTAGAACCTCAGGGAATATGAGTGTTTCATCCAAATAAAGTACAGAGAATGAGAAGATGATGACCCTAGCCCCTAGAATCACAGATCAAAATCTTAAGCAGATGGGGCTTCAGAAGTCTAGATCCATCCTTTCATTTTACAGATGAAGGGTACTGAGGCCCAGGGAACTTAAATGATTTGCACAAGATCTCACAGTTGGAAGGATTGTAACCCAGGTTCTTTGATTTTGGGGTACGAGAGAGGCTTTCCATTGGATCCTGAGGCAGAGGACCAGATTTTGAGGTATTTAAAAAACTATCTCGTAGAAATAGGGCTTGATGTGCGTTCTATCTGGCCCAGAAGGGCAGTGCCAGGAACAGTGGACAGAAGTTTCAAAAAGGTAAATTCTACCTTGATATTAAGAAAATCTTCTGAGTTCTCCATAAGTAGAATGATCCTCCCTTGTTAGAGGTCTTCAAGCAGAGGCTTGATATCTACCTGGGCATATGCATAATAGTAGGGATTCTTTCTCAGGACTATGTTGGACTGGCATCACCACTTCAAACCTTTCCCAACTCTAAAATGCCAAGTGACATTGTGAATAGAACACTGCAGCTAGAATTAGGCAGACTTAAGTTCTTAAGGCTTGCTCTGTGACCTTGGGCAAGTCATTTAATCTCGGTCTCATTTTCCTCATCTGAAAAAATGAGGATAATAATAACACCTACCTCCAAAGGTTGTTGTAAGGATAAATGAGATAATATTTGTAAAGTACTTTAGAAACCTAAAAGTGCTATGTAAATGGCAACTCCTTATTAACCTGATTCTTTGTGCCCTGGATCTGTTATTTTCTATTAGTGTGATTTTCAAATCTCTTCACATCTTTGACCTCAGTTTACCTATCAATAAAATAAGGGGTTTGGGTTGCATGATCTTTAAGGTCCCCCTCTTGCTCTATATCCCATGATCCTATATCCACAGCCTTGGGTAATATAACCTGCACATGAAGGAGGTATATATTGAACCTTGGGCCACCACCTACTGAGTCACCATATGAAGAGGAGACAGAACAAAATATACAAGTCTCCTTCTTGGAAGAGTGCCAATAACATCCTCTAGGACTTGGAATCTAGGTACATGGAGTGATGAAACCAAGTCCTTCCACAGTAAAACAAACCTTATCCTGTACTAGTCAACCTTCAACATCCACAATCTTGAGGACATTTTTCAGTAAAGGGATAGGTATGAGCATTATGATCTCAACTCTAAAATGAAGAGCAAATCCACTATGCTTATTTGCTAATAATTACATGCCTATGTAATAATTTTGTTATTAAAATAAAAATAATTTTGTTTTTTAATTATTCACATTTGATTTGTTCTGAGAATTTTATTTTATAATTTCTTACTCTATTAAATTGACTTTTTTAATTAAATGAAATAAAAGCTGATGTGAGAGCTTGGTGTACTCCTGTAATTTTTTGGGGGGGCGGTGTTTCCAAATTGCAGATCCTCTAAAAGTTACATAGTTTTCATGTATTTGTCATCTAGGGGATTGAAATAGTACTCTTCTCTTTATCATGAAAATATTTTTAACAAAACAATATTTTAAAAAGATCTATTTTTGCTTGTATCTGGCAGTGCTCTAATTAATTAGTTTAAGATATATAATAACATGAAGGATAGAATTCAGGAAATGTATTATAGGAAAAGAAGTGCTTTCTGCAGGAGGCTTTTGCTGATCTCCCACTTACCTCCTGCCATCCCTCCGTGATTGCCTTCCATTTATATTATATCTATCTTGTACACACAGTTATTGGCAAATTGTTTCCTCCATTAGGATATGAGCTCCTTCAGGGCAAGATCCTTGTTTTTGCTTTTCTTTGTATTCCCAGACCTTACCACAGTTCCTAGAACACAGTGAACACTTAATAAATGCTTTTTGACTGACTAGCTGACTGAAAACAAGAGATGATATACGGACCACCCAAGTGCTCCATCAGTTTCTACAAAATGTCAAGAGATCTAGACAAAGGTCTCCACTGCATAGGGCAGATTCTCTCTGGAGATATAATGTGAAGACATGGATAAGAATCACTTGGGATGGAAAGGCATAATGGAGTTTGAGACTATACCTATGCAGGGAGTATCCATGTCAGTGAAATGATGGGTCTTTTGAAGCATAATTCATCTAAAAAAGTTTGGCTCAGAAACTCATGTGCAAGATAATATGCTGTCCACATAATACTTGCAAATCCCCTATTACTAGTGGCAGAGTACATGGCAGCTTCTAAATAACTCATTCATTCTCATGCATTAATAACTTTTGGGCATCTTTTAGAGAGAGGTAACAGGTAATTACCTGCCCCCAGGAAAACATAGAACTGCCCATTCTAATGACAGTCTAAAGAAATAACTGATACTAACAAGTAAAAATTATTTTCCTTGTTAATTGAAGAAGTGGAAAGTGAATAGAAGCATTAGGTAGCTTAACAAAGATCACCCAACAAATAACTGAAAAATTTCAATGTTTAAATTCAAGACTCCTTGATCTTCATGTTGTACTATAAATCATTAGGCTATCTAGAATTAGAATTTTATTTGGTGCAATGATATATTTAAAATCCAACTTAGATTTTGTTATGGAAATAGAGTCAGTGACCATGCCCTTAATGTCTTAGTTGTAATATCAGTGATTGTGCATGGATTATATGCAAAGATATTGTGATCTTGCCCATCAATGACCAATGTAGTCAGATTGATGAAATCAGCTGTGTCAAGACTTAGTTATTTCTGCCCTTAACATATGCCCAATGTTTAAATGATATTACTTTTTATTAAGAGGATTAAGACATCTAAGGTTTGCAAATCACTTTGTAAGAAAAACAAAACCGTTACAAATGTACACGCATATATATTTATGTATATGTATACACACACAGACACACACACAAGTGAAACAAACTCCTTTATTAGACATTTCCAAAAAAAGGAAGGAAGGAAAAGAAAGAAAAAGAAGGAAGGAAGCAAGCAAAGAACGGAGGAAGATAAAAACAGGCTTCAACTTATAGTCTGAGGGCGTTACCTCTATATTTGGAGAGAGAGTAGGATGGGGTAGTAGATGTAGGAGATATTGGCACAGGACTGCCCAGCATAGCATACCCTCATCAAAAAAGGTACTGTGTGCTATAGCAAAGCAGAATCACAGTAGCCCAAAGGAAGTGTGGAATGTGCAAATGTAGTGATATCGCCATCCCTACTGTTCAAACAGATTATTTGTGCTCAACCTGTAGTAGAGGCTTCTGAGCTTGTGTGAGACCGATGGACCACAGCTGAACACACTGCGCCTTGACCCTAACATCATGATGTCATTGGTTCTCTTTGAGTAAGAAGGACAAAGAACGATAGCAACAATGACAGGGTTGATAGTATATTTCATCCTGAGTCCTTTGGATTTGTTCTTGGTCTTTGTGATGATCAGAGTTCTTAAGTCTTTTAAATTTCTTTACAATATTTCTGTTATTTTATAGCTTATTCTTCTGGTTCTGCTCATTTCATTTTGCATCAGATCACACGAGTCTTCCCAGGGTTTTTTTTTTTGGAACCATCCCTTTCATTATTTCTCACAGCACAAGAGTATTTATTACCTTCATATACCATAATTTATTCAGTTATTCCCCAATTGATAGGCACTTTGTAGTTCTTTGCCATAATGAAAAGAACTGCTACAAATATTTTTGTACATGAGTCCTTTGATCTATTTTGGGAATAGACCTAGTAGCAGTATTACTGAGTCAAAGGATACACACGGTTTATCAACTTTTTAGGCATTGTTGCAAACCATTTTACAGCTCTGCCATAAGTGCATTAATGTACCTGTTTTCCCACAGTCCTTCCAGCATTTATTAATTTCTCTTTTTGTCATCTTTGGTGTATATGAGGTAATATCACAGAGTTTGTATTAGTTTTGATTTCTCTAATTACTGGTAATTGAGAACAGTGCGTCAATCTCAAATAGAAACTTCCAGTAATCGAAGATGGCGGCTGGAAAGCAAGGACTAGTGTGAGCTCCCTGTCAAGTCCCTGCAAAAACCTATAAAAATGGCTCTGAACCAGTTCTAGAACTGCAGAACCCACAAAATAGCAGAAGGAAGCCGTGCTCCAGCCCAGGACAGCCTGGATAGTCTCTGGGTAAGGTCTATTCCGCACAGAGCTGGGAGTGGAAGGGAGCAGAGAAGAGCCCAGCATGGGCAGCGTGGACCAACAAGACCAGGAGCTGGGTGGAGCAGGCCTTAGCGCCAAGAATCAGTGAGCCGTGGCAGTTACCAGACTTCTCAACCCACAAACACCAAAGATAACAGAGAAGGTTAGTGGGAAAAGCTGCTGGGGACAGGGAGTTTGCTGTTCAGCCACCGTCCCAGGAGGCAGTGGAGGTGGGGCAGCTACAAAACTATAGCTGCAGTTGCTTCTGGCCCCAGGCATACCTGGTGGGAGGAATTAAGTGGCTGATCAGAGCAGGAGTGTAGAGCGTGCTGAAGATCTAAGTCCAGTCCAGGTTGGGGGTTCTTGGGGAAGAAGGAGTGCTGGTGTGGCAGAGCTGGTGCATCCCTCCAAGCTTGAAACATAGAACTCTGTACTCTATAAGCAGTTATGACTGCTGAAAAACTCAAGGGTCAAGTAAATTGGCTGGGAACATGGCCAGGCAGCAAAAACATACCCAGATTCAGTCTCAGACTCTGGAATCTTTCTTTGGTGACAAAGAAGACCAAAAGATACAGACAGAAGAAGTCAACAAAGTCAAAGAGCCTACAACAAAAGCCTCCAAGAAAAACATCAACTGGTCTCAGGCCATGGAAGAAAGAGCTCAAAAAGGATTTGGAAAAGCAAGTTAGAGAAGTAGAGGAAAAATTGGGAAGAGAAATGAGAAGGATGAGAGAAAACCATGAAAAACAAGTCAATGACTTGCTAAAGGAGACCCAAAAAAAAACTGAAAAGTATAGTGAAGAAAATAACATCTTAAAAAATAGACTAACTCAA
>CM053626.1:217675720-217696568 GCA_028646595.1 Phalanger gymnotis | reverse complement strand
AAAACAGAAAAATATTCTAACCATGGAAAGTTACTGTGGTGTCAAGTAAGATCAAAAAACGCACTCAGAAAAAGATAAAGTCAAAGCTCCTACATCCAAAGCCTCCAAGAAAACTATGAATTGGTCTCAGGCCTTGGAATAGCTCAAAAGGATCTTGAAAATCAAGTAAGAGAGGAAGAAGAAAATTTGAAAGAGAAATTAGAGTGATGCAAGAAAATTATGAAAAAAAGAGTCAATGGCTTGGTAAAGGAGATGCAAAAACATACTGAAGAAAATAACACCTTAAAAAAGAGAATAAGCAAAATGGTAAAAGAGGTCCAAAAAGTCAATGAGGAGAAGAATGCCTTAAAAAGCAGAACTGGCCAAATGGAAGAAGAAGCACAAAAATTCACTGAAGAAAAAAAACTCCTTAAAAAAAAAGTAGAATTGACTGAACAGAAAAGGAGGCACAAAAGCTCACTGAAGAAAATAATTCCTTAAAAATTAGAATTAAGCAAGTAGAAGATAATGACTCTATAAGCCATCAAGAAACAATAAAACAAAACCAAAAGAATTCAAAAATAGAAAAGAATCTGAAATATCTCATTGGAAAAACAACTGACCTGGAAAATGAACCTAGAAGAAATAATTTTAAAATGATTAGACTATCTGAAATCCATGATCAAAAAAATATCATAGACATCATCTTCCCAGAAATTATGGAAGAAAACTGCCCTGATATTACAGAAGCAGATGGTAAAATAGAAATTGAAAGAATCCACCAAACATCTCCTGAAAGAGATCCCAAAATGAAAATTCACAGGAATATTATAGCCAAATTCCAGAGCTCTCAGGTCAAGGAGAAAATATTGCAAGTAGCCAGAAAGAAATAATTCAAGTATCATGGAACCACAGTCAGGATAACACAAGATTTAGCACCTTCTACATTAAATGATCAGAGGGTTTGGAATGTGATATTCCAGAGGGCAAAGGAGCTAGGATTACAATCAAGAATCACCTACCCAGAAAAAATGAATATAATCCTTCAGGGGGAAAATGGATATTCAATGAATGAAATAGAGGACTTTCAAGCTTTCTCAATGAAAAGACCAGAGCTGAATAGAAAATTTGACTTTCAAAAGAAGGTTCAAGAAAAGCATAGAAAGGTAAGGAAAGGGAAATCTTAAGGGACTTAATAAGGGTAAACTGTTTACATCCCTACATGGGAAGATAATACCTGCAATTCCTAAGAACAGTCTCATTACCAGGGCAGATAGGAGTATACATAGACAGAGGATGCAAGTATGAGTTGAATATGCAGGGATGATATGCAAAAAATAAAATTAAGGGGTGAGAGAGGAATATACTTGGAGAAAAGGAAAGGGAGAGGTAGAATGGGGTAAATAATCTCACATAAAAGAGGTGAGAAGAAGCTTTTACAGTGGAGGGGGAGATGGGGAAGGTGAGAGGGAGTGAGTGAACCTTATTCTCATCAGAATTGACTCAAAGAAGGATTAACACACACACACTCAGTTGAGTATAGAAATCTATCTTGCCCTACAGAAAAGTAGGGTGGAAGGGGATAAGAAAAGGGGAGGGGTGATAAAAGGGAGAGCAGATTGAGGGAGGGGTAGTCAGAAGAAAAACACTTTTTAGGCTGGACAAAGTGAAAGAAGAGAGAGAATAGAATAAATAGGAGAGGGGATAGGATGAAGGGAAATACAGTTAGCAATAGTAACTGTGAAAAAAATTTGAAGCAAGTTTCTCTCATAAAAGCCTCATTTCTCAAACATATAGAGAGCTGAGTCAAATTTATAAAAATAAGAGCCTTTCTTCAATTGATAAATGATCAAGAGATATGAACAGTTTTCAGATGAAGTAATCAAAGTTATCTATAACCATATGAAAAATGCTCTAATTCACCGTTGATTGGAGAAATTCAAATCAAAATAACTCTGAGGTACTACCTCATACCTATTAGATTGGCTAATAGGACAGAAAAGGAAATGGACAAATGTTAGAGGGGGAGTGGAAAAAATGAGACATTAATGCATTGTTGGTGGAGTTATGAACTAGTTCAATCATTCTGTGGAGCAATGTGGAACTATGCATAAAGGGCTATAAAACAATGCATACCCTTTGACCTAGCAATACCACTTCTAGGTCTGTATCCCAAAAGAGATTTAAAAAATAAAAAGACCTATATATACAAAAATATTTACAGCAGCTCTTTTCTAGTGGTAAAGAATTGAATATTGAGGGAATGCCCATCGATTAGGGAGTGGCTAAACAAATTGTGGTTGTGATTATGATGGAATACTCTTGTGCTATAAGAAATGATTAACAGGATGCTCTCAGAAAAATATGGAAAGAATTACATGAGCCAAAACAAAGTGAAATGTACTGTGTATGAAGTAATAGCAATATTGTAAGATGATCAGCTGTGGATGACTTAGCTATTCTCAGCAATACAATGATCCAAGACAGCTCTGAAGAATTTATGATGAAAAATTATATCCATCCCCAGAGAACTAATTTGTCTAAACACAGATTGATGCATACCTTTTTACTTTCCTTATTTTTCCTGAGGTTTTTTGGGGTTGGGTTTTCTTTTTGGTTTATGTTTTCTTTTACAGCATGACTATTATGCAAATGTTTTACATGACTACACATGTATAATCTGCATTGAATTGCTTACCTTCTCAATGGGGGGAGGTGAAGGAGGAAGGGAGCGAATTTGGAAGTCAGAGTTTTAGAAAACAAATGTAAAAATTGTTTTTACATGTAACTGGGGAAAATAAAACACTAAATAAAATAAAAAAAGAAATCATAATGCTTTTTAAAAAGAGAGGTGCAATATGGCATAAAGGAGAGACTGAGGGAGGTGGAGTCAGAGTAACTTGGTTTGAAATCCTGAATCTGAATCTGTCTTATTGTACTTTTCCTTATTTTTGTGTATTTATTTTGTTAAACATTTACCAATTACATTTTGATCTGGTTTAGACCACACTTGGAGTGTTGCATGATAAGTATTTGACCCCTCTGATATTAGATCTTCACCCAATGATACAAGAGCCAGTTACTTAAAAAAGACAGAAGGGCTTCCAATTCTTAGTCATTTGACACTTTCGCACTCTATGAGGTGAGGTCTTTTAAAATATCTCATTGATTTTCCTATATTCACTCATTTCCTATTTCTGAGGCCCTTGAAGGTGAATAAAAAAGTTTGCTGGTTTCACTCATTTGTGACTTTGAATGAAATTCAGTGGGGGAATCAATAAGAATTGGATGTGAAAGGGCAAATTCTTTTCAATTTTTTTTCAAGACTGACATTACAGTCAATTAAAATAAGTCTAAGGTACCACTGCTTACCTATCAGATTGGCTAATATGACAGAAAAGTAAAATGACAAATGTTGGAAGGGATGTGTTGAAATTAGGATACTAATGCTTTGTTGGTAGGGTTGTAAACTAATCAAACCATTTTGGAGAGCAATTTGGAACTATGCTATAAATCTGTGTATACCCTTTGACCCAGTAATACCACTACTAGGTCTGAATACAGCCTGAAGCATACTATTTTTCATTGTCTGTCTCTCTCTCTCTCTCTCTCTCTCTCTCTCTCTCTCTCTCTCTCCCTGCCTCCCTCCCTCTTTCTGTCTCTCTGTCTCTCCTCCTCATGGTTCAAGTTTTCTTCCACAAAATGACTAATATGGAAATATGTTCTCCATGATTGCACATGATGTGCACATTGCACAACAGATTACTGTCTCCAGGAACAGGGAGGAAAGGGAGGGAAGTTGGAACTCAATATTAAAAAAAACACAAAAATTAATTTATGTGTAATTGAGTAAAAAATAAAATATTATTTTTAAAAAGCTAACATTGCAGAGGAACCAATGAGGCTTGTTGTTGACAAGAAATTTAAACGAACCTCAGCAATTTTGTTGCTGTTGAGCAAGCAAAAAGAAGGCAAAAGTTTAGAACAAAAGATCTAAGATAGTCGCTAATTGCCCCACCAGTTTCCCCTTTCTCTTTGGTTTTTGGCTGTTTCGATTTGTGGGGTTACTGAGAGTTTTGTGGATGTGGGATCAGGGCATGTAACCTTAGCCCTACCTAATTCCTTTGTTGCTTTGTTAGGTAGAGTCCCCAGAATGATTTTGGGAGTCTCAGAATGACAACCAGAGATTTGACAGGAGCTAAAAATAAGTTTAATGTCCAGGTAAGACTGATAGCTAGGGCTACAAGTTTCAAGTGGTAGTGGGAGAAAAGCAGAAAAAGGAACTCTTTAAAAAAATCCTCTCCTGAGGGTGTCTGCTGAAATTACTAGGTGCCTAGCTGGCAATGACTGGCATAACCCCTCAGCCAGGGCTGGGGAACCTGCCACCTCAAGGCCACATATGGCCCTCTAGGTCCTCAAGTGCAGCCCTTTGACTGAACCCAAACTTCACAGAACAAATCCCCTTAATAAAAAGATTTGCTCAGTAAAACTTGGACTCAGTCCAAAGGCCATGCCCAAGAACCTAGAAGGCCACTTGTGCCCTCAAAGGCATACATTCCCCACCCCTGCAGGCTATATCTTGAGATCAGGAGGACTAGAAGAGTTTAAATCTCCCCCTTTTAAGGAACATCTTGACCAGTAGCTATACCCCCCAACAGTAGGTCACAGAGAACTACAGGTGATGGTGTGAGGAAGCTGAGCTCCAGCATGTGGCAGCAGAGAAAAGTTGGGCAAACACCTTAGTTAGAGACCAGCAAAGATGCTGAGCAGCCGTCATGTGACATCTAGCAGTCTGCATGCCTATGAGGGAGCAGAGACATGGTGCTAGGTGGGGAATAGCAGAGAGGACATCAAACAACTTTGTGGCATCAGAGGTATGAGTTTTCTGGGTCATGTCTTTTCCTTGGCCACATATGACCTTTTGTGCTTGCTTTTGCAGGGATGTTCCCTTGACATGCTCCCTATGTTTAGGTGCCTTTTGAATGTATTCCCTGGACGTATGTGCTCCCATATGGATGCCACTCTATATATGATACCTTGTAGCAATTATTCTCTGTCTGTGGATAACTGCTCTACCACTGATGTGTGGTAATTTGTGGGATAGCACAGAAAAAAATGTCTGATTTTGTATTCTTGGGCTCAAAGATCACTGTAGACCGTGACTGCAGCCATGAAATTAAGATACTTGCTCCTAGGGAGGAAAGCTATGGAAAATCTGGACAGCATACTAAAAAGCAGGGACATCATCTTGCCTACAAAGGTCCATATAGTTAAGGCTGTGGTTTTCCCAGTAGCAATGTATGGCTATGAGAGTCAGACTATAAGGAAAGCTAAGAGCTGCAGAATCGTGATGCAGTGAAGACTTCTTAGAGTCCCTAGGACAGCAAGTAGATCAAATCAGTCAATACTTAAGGAAATTAATTCAGACTACACATTGGAAGGGCAGATATTAAAGCTAAAGCTTAAATACTCTGGCCACAGAATGAGAAGGTAGGACTCACTGGGAAAGATTTTAATGCAGAGAAAGATTGAAAACAAAAGGAAAAGGAGGCAGCAGATGGATAGTGTCATGGAAGCAACAAATATGAATTTGGACAGACTTCAGGAGATAGTGGAGGACAGAATGGCCTGGCCTACTATGGTCCACAGGGTCACAAAGAGTTGGACATGACTGAACAACACCACCACCCATGGGCATGGGGATCTTTCCTTGTTACTTAATTTGATAACATTGTTTGATTAAATGTCTTTTGCTTTGGACTAATGTGTCTCTTATGGCTGGCTTAGTAAAAAAAAAATGACATTGGTAGGAGTTTTTAAATTATGATTTTGAGTAAGTACTGTCCTAAAGAGGGGCTTGGAGCTCGTGTCGCTTTCTAGAGGTCCACGTGTGGGCATGGAGCTGGGGGGAAGCAAATGCTCCAAAATTATCTTGATTATACTACATCTTCCCTCCCAGGGTTGTTACATTTTTAAAGTATTATAAATACCATATTTATCTTCAGGCATGCCTCATTCAGAATTCATACATTTAGCCTCAATTTTATATTGCTTTCCTTTCTTTCTTTTCATGTTCTTTCAATAGACGCTTTCCCATTTCATGGCATCCTTCAAAAATAAGAATTGGAATCCCTTCAAAATTAAGCAGAAAAGAGAACTATGACACCATGTTTATTTTTGTACAGAAAGGAACAGTTAGTAGGCATATATATGCATTTTAAAGGTAGATGCCTACATACATCCATACATGCTTTCCTTTTCCAATGACATACCTTTCTTCTGGTTGGCTTGCAAGACAGTTATATTTACAAAGTTTTATTGATAGTTTTATGTTCCTAGAGTCAAAATTGAAGGGGTCCTGAGACGAAAACAAGCATTAATTAAGCAGCTGCTATGTATAAGGCACTGTGCTACATATTTCACAAATGTCTTGTGATCTCACGTGATCCTCACAACAACCCTGGGAGGTAGATGCTATTATTATACCCATTTTACAGATGAGGAAACTGAGGCAGGCAAAGGCTTTTAGTTTTGTTTGTTTTTTAAATGACTTGCTCAGAATCACACAGCTAGTCAGGCTGTGAGGCAGAATTTGAACTCAGGTCTTCCTGACTACAGGTCCAGCACTCTACTATGCCATCTAGGTGCCTCATTTTATGAATGAGCAAACTGAGACCCAGACAAATTAACTGACTTTTTCATAAAAGTAGTAAATAAGAGACAGAGAATTAGAATTCAGGCCCCCTGACTCCATTTCCAGTGTTCTCTCCACTGTGACATTTCCATACTGGCCCTCCACACCAGTGCAATTCAGTAGCGCCAAATCAGCTAGGCAATCTTTCAAATATAATTTGCCTAAATCAGCTCATGATCAAAACCTGTGGACCTGGACGTTCAGCCAGAGATTTTTCAGCTGTGCTGAATTAAAGCTGATGTCAAATTTCTCTCTTGCCTGCCAAAAGTCAGAGTGATTTAAACAGAAAATGGGATTTCCTTTGTTGGACAGCCTTTTCCCATTAGAATCCTTTTCAAAAAAACATTTATCTGTAAAAATTTATCCTCAGACCAGTGTGTACACATACACAGTCCATTGCCAGCCTGAACAAGTGCCTAAACCACATAGACTGTGGTGAATCAACATGGTTCCTCATCATATTAGCAGTGTAACAAGAGATAGATCACCTAGTCAGAGTTCTCCTAACAAGGGCTATGTTCTAGCCTATGATTTCTGCTAAGGAAGGCCATGTTCTTCCCGGTTTGGTAAAATCAGGATTTAAAAATTAAAAACTACAAGGACAAAAGAGAAAGATAAAGAGAAGGAAAAAATGCAATTTATTGTGCTAAAAATAATTGTTTTGAGAAGCAGGTGATATTTGGTAGATGTTGGTGTTTCCCATGTGCACGCTTACCATAAGAACATTATAGATTCATGATTCTTCTCCTGAATAGGAAATGAATTGGGATTGATTATCTGTGTTAAATGACCAATTTGATAAGACATGATAAAATAGAATGTGAGCTCCTTGAAAGCAGGACACATACATAGCAGGCAAACCTGTGGAATAATTAGCTGCTATACCTTTTCACTCATCTGTGAAAAGTTTACATGCCTAAAGGATCATAGAAACCTTTATAAAATGAATTAAAACATGGGGTATTCACAGGCTATATCACAGGGATTAATAGAAATTTCAGGAAGTCTACAAATTCAGATGAGGAAAAAATACTCCTTTATTTTCACTAAAATTTTATGATATTTAGCATTTCCTTCAGTTATTTAAAAATATTATTCTGGGAAGGGGTCCATAGGCTTCACTGGACTACAAGAGCAGTCTATGACACCAAAAAAAAAAAGGTTAACAACCTCTGAGTAGCAGAAATTAAATAATTTGGGTGTTGTACCTAGATGAGAATGGTTCAAGAATATCCTAATAACTTCAACACAGAAAAAGAAAATATCTCTGGAACACCAGCTCTGAAGAGACAGACCAAGCACAAGAAGTAAAGCTTCGCAGTCTGACTACAAAGTATTGCTTGCTAATTTTAATCCTAATCAGACAAAATCAACAGATATTTATTCCTAGTTCTATTACAAGGAAGGTTCCTCTGATATCTCAAAGATTTGTGATTTTATCACTGTGGATGCTCATTCCACCCAAGACCTTTCCATGCCTTAGAATAGGTGAGGGCAAAGGGATGATCATATTCTATAGTATCAAACTGGCCTTACACTCACCCTTATCATGACTCATCCCAAATTTTATTTTCTTTAGTCATATGTTAGTTGTGTAGAAAACTACACAATAGGAAATGGCCGCCGGTTACCCACTAGGGGTTTCAAACAATACTCACACACATGGATATTAGCACTATGAGTACTCTTTTCAATATGACAGATAACACACACACACACACACACACACATGCATACACATACAAACACAAAGATTTCACTTGAGGCTTAGGATTTTCTGTTCCATTTTTAAGTCTCCTGGCCTTTATTGTAGTTTGAAGTAAACCAGATGTAATTACCTCCAACCATATGCTTCCCTGATGCATAAAAGTAATTTTTTAAACATCAACGTGGAAACAAATTCCAGCCTTGGGTTTGGTTTTTTAAAATAATTGCTGTGTGGTATAATTTTAGAAGCATATTGTTAAGAAATAAGATGATCCATCCAGCACATTAAGTGCATTCTATGGATTCTCCTGCGATTTTTCCCCCTAGTCCTTCATACTGTCTAGAAAACACTTAGCTCAGACAAATGACCATCTGCACTAAATAAAATAGCTTTACCAACCTGTTTAGAATGTATTTCAGAATAAATGTTAGACATCTCACAACAGACTCTATCACATCTGAGTAAATCCGATAGGTGCATAGAAATGTACAAATCAAGGCTATAAAGGGCTCATCTTCATTCTCTCTCTAGTGTAGATATTAGTTCTAGACTACCCTCATTGGAAGGAAGACTTGCAGTGAAGATGTATTTGTTCCAGACTCCCACTGTTGAAGAGATTGTGAATCTGCTAAAGTTTTGAAGGATCTGTAGTATGTAACATGTAAACTAACTACTTGGATACTTCATTTGTGCATAAATTCTTAGGTAAAAAAGCAAGAAAAAACCTGAATCATTTTGGCTTCCATTGGCCATTATGAACGCTGAATTGTCTTTCAGTCCTTGCATGGTACTGAAAAGTTGTTTGTTTGTTTTTTTTCTCACAGAGGATGAAACTAAAGGTAGTGATCCAAAATTGGGGAAAGATGAATTTAAAATGGACCAGAAAAGAACTCGTTGAGGTACGAATGCAATTTGGTCAGGGGATTCTAACCTCTTTGGACAATCACCATTTTAATGGAAATCGCTGTCTAGCGGGCAAACATCTGGAAGCCCAAACTGTAGTGTAGGAATACAATGGGCTTCAGATTCATTTGACAAACTTGTGTGGATACTGTCAGTCACAGACATAGATTCCTTTCTCTTTAGTATATTTTGCTTTGACTGCCAAGGGTGAACCAGGCAGAGATATTTCTCAGCCTGATGTCAGAGCGGGGAAAACCTGTGAAGTAGACACCCCAATCCACAGTGTGGCCAACCGTCAAGTGTTCTGGTTATTTAATACAAGAAATCAGATTTTTCAAGGGACAAAGTAATAACAATGTTGCAGCCTTTAATTACAGCATTGAGAGCAGGGGAGGAGTATTTCAGTTATGAGGAGAGGTGTTCTATTTCAGAGGATATGCCATTCAAATGACCCCTTCCTAAGAAATAGCTTCCACACTGATGAAAGGGAAACTGTGAAAACAGAATCAAACACTGACCTCCAATGATGCTCAGCTCTGGCATTTAAGACTGAAATATAATTTGTATCTCCAAATGGTTTTCGAAAGAGTGAATATGAGATTTAAGGAAAATAGTGCACTTTGTTCTTTTGAAAAGACATGTTCTAGTTTACTCACAGTCCAGCAGACCCTGTGTTAGATAGCAATATTTACTACTTGGATCACACATCCTTCTGAGCTAAGGTAACATTTCTTTGAGGGCCAGGAGAGAGACCATAGGTATTCCTGAAAATGTGGAGTTGACTTCTTTAATTAATGACTGGCAGTCACAACCACAATCAATTTTGGTTTTTTTGGGGGGGCGGGGGGCAAGGCAATTGGGGTCAAGTGACTTGCCCAAGGTCACACAGCTAGTACACGTGTCAAGTGTCTGAGGCTGCTGCGCCACCTAGCTGCTCCCATCCACAATCAATTTTGAGAACCAGATGAGGCAGTTTAATATCTCAAATGATATTAGACGCTCCAAAAGAATAAGACACTTTTGTGACATGGAGACAGCTAAAATTACTGACTTACTGAAAGGACAAGATGGTGTAACAACAATGCCGCTTGCCACTGGTGTTAGCTGTGTAGGACCAATAACAACAGCACACAGGAGGGCTGCTAGCACAGGTTCTTTGATCTGCTTTTCTAAGGAAAGCAATGTTAAGGGGTTAACAATCTCACTTTAATTAAACATATATATATATAATTTACTTAGTTTAGGGGGAAAAGCCAGTATCTTGAAGTTCAGAGCAAATACAAACAGATCAACAGACAGGCTTTGTCTAATCAAGGCATCACATACATAGTTACCAAAAAGAGAAGCACCAACATCTGGATTTTCAAAACAAGGGGGCTCCCAGGGTCTCCTCTGGTCAAATCACATAACACTCTTCCAGTGAGTGAGAGCCCCAAAGTGAAATGCTAACCTCTAAGTATACATAATTTAGGGCCCCCAGAGGCTTCACACCTAATCTGCAAAAGGGTGTGGTCCTGGGGCTTTGCACCTAGCAAGACTAAATCAAAGGCATTTGATTACTTTAGCATTCTAAAAGAGAAAACAGTAAAAAAAAAAAAGTGCACCTTAATTACCATTACAGATGATCCATTAGGGCATGAGCAGCTAAGAGGATTCAGGAGACTATTTGAACCACCACCCACCCCATAGAACTAACATTATGTAGCACCTACAATGAAGGAAAAAGAAAGGCAGCTAGTCATTAATTTGCTACCACCAGAAGCTCCAATACTATAGACTTGAGGGTAGGTAGGGGTGGAGCAGGCTAAAAGAAAATGGCCAATGAGAAAGATGTAAGAGCCAAGAGTGAATGGAAGAGAACATGTGAAATTCTTTACCAAAAAGAAACACTGCCTTGGATAGAGGACTAATAAAAAACCTCCCAGAGCATGGAAATCCAACTAATGTCTAGTGCCTGCTTATAGTTTAAGGAGGCAAGATGATCTAATGATCAGCTAGAAGAGAAGTGTCAGTCCTTGGCTTTCTGAGACTTGGCCTCAGAAAGTTGGTTGTTAGTTTATACCCAGGCCAAAATGAATATGTCTCAGCTATCCCTGAGAAGGGGAGCTTATTACTTAGAAAAGTCCCCATAGTTCCATAGTCACTGTCTTGAATAGAGAGCTGGACCTAGAGTCAGGAAAACTTCATCCTCAGACACTTACTTACTAACTTTGTGACTTTGGGCAAGTCACTTAACCTCTGTCTGTCCCAGCTTCCTCATCTGTAAAAGGAGGCTAATAATAGCACCTACTTTCTAGGCTTGTTCTGAGAATAAAATGAGACAACATTTATAACATGCTTTGCCAACCTTAAAGCACTTTTATAAATAATAGCTATTATTGTCATCATTGAATTAATGTGTTTCTAAGCCTTTTCCTTTTCTCCCAGATGAAAATGATCTCTCCCTTTCTCAAAATTTATTGTGTTTTGTCTAGACCTTTCCTTTGCCCCACCATCACATTCTAACATTGTATTTTCAAATATGTCTTATCTTCCTGCTTCTTCCCTTGCCCATTAAATTGTAAACTTCTGGCAGAAGACTGACTTCTCCTAAATGAATGTATTATGGCAGGGTGGGAGGCACCATTATACCAATAGAAAGATCAGTGGGTCAGAGGAACTAGGTTCATATTTGGACTCTGCCAACTAAAAATACCTGTGTGACCTTGGGCCATCATTCTCCCTAGGACCTACTTTTCTCCTCTGGATTATGAGGAAGGTAGACTTTTTTCTCTGAGCTCTAAATTTATGGTCCTATATCATTTCCCATATTTGTATCCAACACAGTGCCAGGCTTGGAAAATATCCTTAATAATAAATGTTTGTTGAACTAAACTGGGTTCATATATGATATTTATGAATATGCTGTCTCCCCTGATAGAATATAAGTTCTTGGGAAGCTTCCCCTATGCCCTATTTCTTACCTAATCCATGGCTACCCTGTCACTGATTACTGAAATTGGTCCATAGATTCTGGCCAGCCAAAATTTCTTTCAGTGGTAAAAGTAGTCACTAAGAATTTCCTCCTTTCCCTGCCCTGTCCACTTTCATCAGAAATGTTAAACTATTTTTAAACTACAGAAATGCCACAGTTATTCACGGTGCTACATGGTTTAAGAACCATAAAAGTGGTTCCAGGCTCCTGAAAGAGGCATGCCTGCAGATCAGAGGAGTTCACTTCCTTCCCTTATTCCAGGCAAAGGAAACAGCAGCAAATTATTACCATGATTTTAGTACAGGAACAGAGAGGCTAACTAAATATTCCCCACCAGGGGTATGCCCATCGGGGTTACATGTATGGTGCAGCCCTTCTGACTTCTCTTTTTCTTTCTAAAGATAGGAGACAGGAAAAAAAAATGAACCAATCCATAGGTAAGTAGGAATTTACCCTGTGGTTAAACTCCAAAACGTAAATATTTGAGTTAGGAGGAATGACAAGAAATAATTTAGCCCAGTCTCTCCATTTTCTAGATGAGGTGCCCAAGGCCCAGAAACATTTCCCCAAAGCCACATACCTGGAATTGTCCCCATATATGGAATTCACTCCCACTTCATTTCTACATCTTCACATCTGTTTTCTAACTGTTAATGCTATACCTTCAACATGAAACCTCTTTTTTTAATCTTTCCAGCTACTTGTGCGGTTATCTTGTATTCATTCTCAAGTCATCCTGTATATTTTTTGTATGTGCTTACTTTATACACATGCTATCTCCTCTAACAGAACAGAAGGTCCTTTAGTTCAGGGACTGTTCAATATTTATTTTGTTTTCGTATTCCAGTGCCTGGCATAACGTCGGTGTTTAATAAATGCTTAATGACTGATTGATTGATGGCTAGTAAGTGAAGTGAGGACTAGAATCTGGGTCTGCATCTGCCAGGATGAGAAAAGAAGAAGCATTTTGTGGTTTGCAAGCCTCGTCTCTGAGATGAGAGACATTGTTCTTTTGATGACTTCAAGCATTCATACCGAGGGAAATAAGCAAACTGTAGCCACTGCTGCCTCTCCCTCCCTCTCTCTACCCCACCCCCTGAAAAACCAACAAACTCAAAGCAAAACAAACTTGGGTAGTCAAGGATCAATTCAAATAAAACCTGGTTGTTTATGGATGACTTGCTTTTAATTTATTTAATAATTCAGTCACACAGAGGATTTCCTTCACAAGACCGGCTCTTCTAATATTGTGCTCCAGTGACCACTCTTGTCTTTTCCCAGGGTGCCTTCTGGTCTAGGTGAGAAGCTTTCTTTGCTAGGCATTCCTGGCTATGAGTGATGTGGGAGTGGGGCAGGGCTGGGAAGGACGGAAGGACTGAAGAATGAATGTCACTGTCCCTGAATTCATTATGTAACCAAAGCAAAGGCAAGGCAGGCAGGAGACAGGAAAGACAGAATTAAGTAGATATTGTGACCAGAAGGACCACAAATACAAAGGAGAGGCTTTACAGCAGGGAAACTTGGCTTTCTAATTTCCTCAGCTCCATCCTGGCCCCATGCAATATCTGTAAGGGCTATAAACCTGAGCCAACAGTGTCTGATTGTTTCCACAGCCCTTTGAGATACTTGGAGGAAAGATGCAATGAAACTATAAAAGA
Source organism: Phalanger gymnotis (assembly GCA_028646595.1). NCBI lineage: Eukaryota > Metazoa > Chordata > Mammalia > Diprotodontia > Phalangeridae > Phalanger > Phalanger gymnotis. The sequence continues at coordinate 217,682,652 of CM053626.1, read as the reverse complement.
TATCTATCCCCTGTGAGGGAAGGAATGGAAGAACTGCCCAAGCACAGGGGCAGTAAGGCTCGCTCTACAATCCAACCCAAGCTCTTCTGCCATACCATTCAGCAGCTAGCTTACCTGGCCTTGGTATACCCAACTGTAAAATGAGAGAAAGGTACTAAACAACCATACAAAGATATTAAGAGAAACACATTTTTAAAAGAAGACAAAGCAATAAAGACAGAAAGTCATTTTAAAATCCTTACTAGCCATTAAAAAGTGGGATCATAGATTGTTCAAGTTAGAAGGGACTGGAATAATCCTCAACTCCCCCTAACCCTCCTTTTGTTGTTGCTGAACACTCCCTCTACCAGGGCACTTACCTTGGCTTCTTACACATCACTCTCTCCTGGTTCTCCCCAACGTGACAGCCCTTTCTCTGTTGGCTCATCATCCTTCTCTACACAGGTGACTTCTAAGAATCTGCCTTGGGCTCTCTGTTCTTCCTATACTTTCTTCCATGGGGCTCTTATCTGCTTCTGTGTGCTCAATCATCACCTCTATACAGATAACTCCCAAAACTTACACATCCAACTCTAACTTCCCTTTAGAATTCTAGCACTGCATCGCCAGCTGCCTTTTGGGCTGTTCTGCATGGATGAACCATCAACTCAATCTTCAACTCAATATGTACCAGACTGAGCTTATCCCCATTCACTCCTAACCTGTTTTTCCTTTAAACTCTGGCAATATTATAGATGTAGCACTAAGGTTTACTGTCTTGAAAAAAAAACCTGAAGACCTTAAAGTGGGAATGTTTTTGTCTCTGTAACAACTGAAGACAATGTCTTCAGAAAGGGAAAGCAGATTTTGGAAGTAAAGATCTAGTTTAGAAGACTGAGGCTTGAGAATGTGTTTATTTTGGAGGGACAGATTAAAATATAAAAATAATGGGCTTTTGGTAAGGGATAGAGTAAACCTATCAAGGGATGGGAAAAATATATTTGCCTAGAATATTCAATCTAATCTAAAAGACCTTAAATTGAAAAGGAAGGAGAAACTGTAACTTTAAAAATCTTTCTCTGTCTCTTCTCTCTCTTCTTCTTCTTCCATTATATATACATATATATTACATATATGTATGCATATGTATATGAAATATTATATATATCACATATAAAATCTTAGTATTTTGGCATAACATATATAAGTATATGCACACACAAGTATATGCATATTTATTTTTGTTTGGTCTTAGACCTGTTATTTCATTATTATAGAGAGTTATTAGTTTTAGGACTCCTTCTATCAATGCAAATCGGCAGCTGCTTAGCAACTTTGGGTCTTAAGAGAGTTACGTGGGAGACAATGAGAGGTTACAAAACTAACCCTGGATCACACAGCCTACAAGAGACAAAGAAAGACCTGAATCTGAATCTTCTTTACCCTGACGAAACCACAACTCCTTTTCACAAATGACAAAGCTGAGACCCAGAAAGGTTTAATGAATTGTCCATGGCCACACGGAAAGGAAATGGCAGGGCCAGCTTGGATTCAAACCAAAATCCTCTGCCAGATTCTAGCTACATCAAGCTGTCTCCCAACCCCCTATAAGAATCGACTTATTTTCTGAGACAAGCTGTGGTTGATTGCTTTCCAGCCATAACCTTTGGAAAAGAAAACTGGGGTGCCATAGCCACCAGGGAGCTGCCAGACTTGAGCTGTACTTAAGTGGAAAACTTCAGACATTTCAGCCATAAGGCTGCCCTTGAATGCCCCCCTTTCACTGACCAAATGCTTATGTCGAAATATTTAAATGAAGAGTAAGAACAGCTTTAGAATGAGAACCCTGGCTGTCATTTCCCTTCCTTTTCTTGAGTCTTTTCAAATCCCATGGGCCAAATACAAATTCCATTATTCAATGTTTCTCTTATTTGGTGTTCCCCTTCCTCTACTATTTAGTTCTGAGAGGCTCACAGCCACTAAAACCTTTCTAAGCCAATTTCTGATCCAGCGTCTGTTGACTATTGATTATTCTAGTCTGTGAGGAGGCAAAAGTATTTCTGTTCGCCTCCTTTACAAAGACGCTTCCCCTTCTCATCTTCACCCAGACATAGCCCTTCTCTTGTGCCCTATGGGGGAAGGGAGCTTTTTCTGTTACCCTCCCCACAACTGCAGGTGGCAGTTACAATGGTATATCATTTCCCACCCAGCTGTCCTCCTTTGGACTTCTCCATCACACCCAAGCGAACTTCATCACCCTGAAAGATTCAGCCTTGGGACTTATACTTCATCAGTGCCCTCTGGCCCTGTGATTGGAAGACTGAAGAAAGACCTCTTCCCCAAATGTCCATTTAAGAAGGGTACTCAAGCCAGCCATTTCTTCATTTCCCACCAGGCTATATTCTTTGAATTTCTCCTTATGCAACTGAGTGGGGTGCCTCCCACATTACCTATTTTTCAGTTTCTTTTTGTGTACTGTCTTTCCTCATTAGATGGTAGGCTCCTTGAAGGCAAGGCCTCTCTTTTTCTTATTTGTATTCCCAAGCTCTTAGCATAGCATGATGAAGAGCTGCTAGACAAATGTTTATTGACTGACTGTAAAACTTCATGAGGGCAGGAACTGTCCTCTTTTGTATTTCCATCCCAGCACCTAGCACAATGTCTGAAACACAAAAGATACTCAATGACGGCCTAAGCAAATTCTAATGCTCTTTTAATAATACTATTCTATTCCGTTTCTTTGGAGAATATGACAAAACTCTAGAGACTTGGCTCCCTATTTTTAGTTGAACAATACTGTGACCTCCCATGGTCACAACCTTAATACAGCAGCCCTCTCTGATTTTGCTCCCCATCATCCCTTGTCCTTTTGAGGAGTTCCTAGTAAGTACCCCTTACAGAATTAGCCCTTCCCTTAAACATACTCTTCTTTAGGGTTCTTCTCCACCCTATCCACATGAGCCCTCTAATGGTTTTCTTGCCTTTAAAAGGCTCATTTTAATCTATTGCAACAGCCACAGATGCCACCTGCCAAGAGTATGAGGCAAACACTGAAGAGGTGACCTAGCCTCAAATGAATGTGGACACTATGTTCAATAACTCAGGTAACAAAAAAAAAATGAAGCCATCTGTAGCTCAATTTAGAGCGTAATTTTATTAAGTCATAGGGGAGTGCAGAATGTGATAATGATTGACTTTCTTACAAAATTAAGTCACTTCAAATGCACAATCAAGTATCCATTTTCCAATGGCTGAGAAAATCAAACTCCCTTTAAGCACACATTTAATTTCTATCAGTAAGTATCTGCTTCATTAAACATATATATGTGTGTGTGTGTGTGTGTATATATATATATATACATATATATACATATACATATATATACATGTACATATATATATATATATATATATATATATATATATATATGTGAGCACCTTTGCACCTTTGAAGGGGCCACTTATCCCACATGCAAAGCAGGACTGTGATGTGGTAGGCCTCACTCAGCATCTTGCTTTGTTATTGTATCATGAAGTTGACCACTGGTTGGTTGTAAATGTTTTGAATGAATCAGCATATCCAACATAAAAAGCAACACGTAAAAGGAATAGTATGTTTCTTTTAGTCTCACCACATTTCCCCCTTTAATACACAAAAGACCTAGCAATACAGCTAGAGGAGAGTTAGGAATCTTCTCAACACGGCACTGAAATTGGAAAGAACTCTGGTGGCCCATTCATTTGAAAGATTCACATGGTGGCAGGAGAAAGGGAAGGCAAAGGGAAATGCTTTTTCTTTCATCTAGAACAGAGGATTACTGAATCCAAGCTTTAATTTTCCTAAAATATACATTCAGGATAATTAAAAGACATGCCTAAAGAACTCTGATGAATGCAATTACCAGAAGTTTGATGATAAAATCATTCCCACCTCTCAGACAAGAAGTGAGGGACTAGGGCTGCAGAATGAGGCATATATTTCCAGATAAGGATGATATGTGCGTGTGTTCTGCTTAACTACACATATTTGTTACAATGAAAGGCTTCCATGTTGTGGAAAGGAAGAGTTGATGGGGGAAGAAATGGGGAATGAGGATGATTAAAAAAGGAAGAAAGTAAAGTCCAATGAAACATTTAAAAAATACACGAAAGAGAGCAGAAACAAGTTCAAAAGGGGTCACAAACAAGCAAAACAAAACGAGTTAAATTTAAAATATACTTTGAAAACAAGCTGTATGATATAGAGGTTCATAGTTTCACATGCATTTTTCTTTTTCTGCTCTTCTTTGTATAAGCAGAGGTTTAGGACCATTGAGGTGATGATATTTTTTAAGCAAAGATATAACCATGCCATTTCTCATACTCAATTAATTCTACTGACTCCTTATTTCCTCTAGGATAAAATAACAACTCTTCCAATTTGCTTTTATAACTCTTCAGAATTTGACCCTAACCTATTTTTCAGCCTCAGTGGATATTAATCTTCACCCCTCTTCATTCCTTTCAAAAAAGAAGCCAAACTAGCCTTCTGTGTTTCTTTTTTTTGGGGGGGAGGAGTTGGAGGCAATCAGGATTACGTTACTTGCCCAGGGTCACACAGCTAATACATGTCTGAAGCTAGAGTTGAACTCAGATCCTCCTGACTCCAGGGCTGTTGCTCTATCAACTGTGCCACCTAGCTGCCCCTTTCTCTGTGTTTCTTATACATGACACTCCATCTCTCATCTCTGGGCCTCATTACTGGGTGCTGTATATGCCTGAAGGATTCTCCATCTTCACCTCTCTTCTTTCAAGAAACAGTGCAAGCATCACTTCCCAAATAGAACCTTTTCTGATCTCCCCAAATACTAGTGCCCTCGCTCTTTAACTACCTTATATTTAAATACCTGGGATTTTTTATGTACATACACACATACATACGCATACATGTGCATATATTTTGTATATACACATGTGTATGTCCACATATATGCACACATATACATTATATATACATACACAAGCACACATATTTTATGTGTGTGTGTATATCATCCTTATTGTCTCCCTGATTATAATATGAGCACCTTGAGTACACAATTGTTTCATTTTTATTCCTATTTCATTTCAATTCTATATATTTATATGTCCAGCACCTAATACAAAGTTTGGCACATAATAGGTGCTTAATAAATGCTTGGTGATTGATTGATCTTCGTTAGGTTTATAATAAATTTTAATTTAAAAAAAGATGTTCTTGAACCAGATTTTTAGGGCCCAGTGAAGAATCCATCTTACACCTGGTGCCCTAGATTAGGGTAGTCTGGTGCATCCTGGGAGAACTATTTGGGAAAACCCCTTAGACAAATCTGGGTACCTCTTTCTGTTCACAGCCACCACCCAGAGTGGTGGGGCACAGGGTTGCTTGCCACTCCTCAGCTAGCCGACAAAAAGGCTTCGGTCCATCTTCTGAAGTGGGCCGTGGGAGGATAGAGGTGGCAGGGCCTGGAGCAGGGGTGGCCGTCTCGAAACCGTCTATCTGAATCTCCTCTCCTTCCAGAACATAGCTGTTGCCTTCTTGAAGCTGGAAGCCCTGGATCAAAAGCTGACAAGTTTCCAAATCAGCTTCCCACACTCTTTCTAGAAGCTGACTCCTGGAGCTGAAACAATGACAATGTAGAAACACACACACATGCACACAGAGGTTAACATGATGGAATGGCTACCAAACAAAGTCCATCCCCTCTGCTTCCCTACCCCGTAAAAAGAGAGCTGGCTGCCTAATCATCCCCAAGAGGGGTCTACATGATTTCATATCCTACCTCTGACACTTAATACCTGTGTGACCTTGGGCAAATCACTTTACTACCCTATTACTCAGTTATCTCATCTATAAAAACAGGGGCAGGGGGATAGATGACCTCCAGAGTTCCTTCCAGGTGTAGCTGATGTTCCTATGACTTATCAGTATATATGTATATGTATGTGTATACACATATTTATATGTGTGTATGTTTGTGTGTGTGCATATGCATGCATGAGTTTATACAAATATACAAAAACATGAATGCATGTATATGTGTTTGTGTATATACATATATGCATGTTATGTGTATATGTACATTGTGGTTATACATGCATTCACACAAACATGCATGTGTGTGTTTGTGTGTGTGTATATGTGTATGTACATGCATACATATGTGTGTGTTAGTTGCCCTCAGGTAACCAAGAATGACCTCATGGATTAAAGGCATTGCATTATTACAGGTAGAAAAAGTGACAGGTCAGTTCTTAGGATATGATTTTGACTCTTGGTTCTCCTTTCCACTAGCTATGTGATCTTGGGCAAATTACTTCCCCCTTCAAAACCTGTTGAAAGAAGGGGATGGATTAAATGCTCTCTAAAGACCTTTCCCAGGGGGGCGGAGCCAAGACGGGGCTGGAAAGCAGGGACTAGCGTGAGCTCCCCACCAAGTCCCTCCAAAAACCTATAAAAAATGGCTCTGAACCAATTCTAGAGCTGCAGAACCCACAAAGTGGCATAGGGAAGCAGGGCTCCAGCCCAGGACAGCCTGGATGGTCTCTGGGTAAGGTCTATCCCACACAGAGCTGGGAGCTGAGGGGAGCGGAGCAGAGCAGAGTCCAGCGTGGGCAGCACAGACCATCGAAACCAGGAGCCGGGCAGATCGTGCCCTAGCGCCCTGAATCAGTGAGCTGCAGCAGTTACCAGACCTCTCAACTCAACCCACAAACAGCAAAGACAACAGAGAAGGTTAGTAAGAAAAGCTGCGGGGACATGGAGTTTGCGGTTTGGCCACCGCCCCTCGGGCAGCGGAGGTGGGGCAGCTACAAAACTACAGCTGCACTTGCTTCTGGCCCCAGGCCCACCTGGTGGGAGGAATTAAGTGGCTGATCAGAGCAGGAGTGAAGAGCCTGCTGAAGATTTAAGCCCAGTCCAGGTAGGGAGTTCT
>CM053626.1:217657580-217675220 GCA_028646595.1 Phalanger gymnotis | reverse complement strand
TTCTTCTGGCTATATGTTTTGGTCTTCTTTGTCACCAAAAAAGGAATCTAGAGTTTGAGATTGAGTCTGAGTTTGTGTGAGTTCCTTTTTACTGCCTGTTCATGTTCCTAGCCAACTACTTGACCCTTGAGCTTTTTGTCAGGATATGACTGCTTGTAGAGTAGAGAATACTTTGTCCCAAGCTTTAGGGTCCAAGCACTGCTGTTTTCAGAGCTACTTCTACTCTACCGCCTGCCCAGGCTCTGTCCTAGCAGTGCTCCTCCTCCCCCAAGAACCACCAACCAGGACTGCAATACAGATGCAAGCAGGGCACAGCAAGAGAATCTGCCTTTGTGCCCACAAAGCACTCCTTGCACTCCCGCTGTGATCCGCTGCTGGATTCTTCTCACTGTGTGAGCCAGGAACTCTGGAAGCAACTGACAATGGAGTTCTGGAAGCAGCCTCAGGAGCTTCCTGCTGCTGCTACCGCCGCCACCACTGCACTACCTCCTCTACCCCCAGAGCTGGAGGGTGGACTGCCCTGAACTCGATCCTACAGTTTCCCTCTAACCTGCTCCTTGGTGTTTGTGGGTTGAGAATTCTGGTAATTGCCACAGCTCACTGTTTCATCAAGGCCTGTTCCAGCGGCCTACTGGGCTGCCCTCCACTCTCAGCACCTTGCCATAGACCCTTCCTGGTGACTATCCTGGGCTGGAGATCTGTTTCTCTCTGCTATTCCATGGGTTCCACAGCTCTAGAATTTGTTCAGAGCCATTTTTACAGGTGTTTGGAAAGATTTGGGGGAGAGCTTAAGAAAGTCCCTGCTTTCCAGCCTCCATCTTGGCTCCGTTCCCCCTTCCCCTTTCCTCCACTCCACCCCCTCCCCCTCCCTGTGTGTGTGTTCTTAACCAGTTCCCTGTGATGTAGTTAATTTGGGCCTAAAGACTTAAATTTATTAAAGGAAGTTAGGTGCTTTCTTACTATCTTCTATCTTGAGTATCAATTCCCTGTTACAATTTTTTGTTCTGTCCTGTCCCATTCCAAAGTTCATTCACTTTGGCAGAGACAGCAAGTAAAGTAAGAGATGAACAGCTCTACCCTTATTCCATTATGTTATTACCATCCCATCTACTTGAAACAATAGTTCTAAGCCTTCTTAGTACTTCTCCCAAATAGAGCTAAAACAATCCTTTTGTTGTCTTAAATTTTCCTTGCTAATCTCAGCTCAACATAAAGTCACTATTCTTACAGTATAGCCCATGTTATTGCATTCCCTTGTTTCAATCTTCTATACATGTCTTTTTGAAATTTAATTTGGTCAGTGAGCTTCTGGTGTGTCCACCTCAGAGTTTGGGGCAGTTGTTTTTTAAGATAATTTTCCATTTTCTCCTTTAGGAATAGTTTCTGTTTCAGTCTTCAAAATTTCATTCTTGAGAGCTTCCCATCCCTCATGCACTGACTGTCCTAGCAAAATTTTAATCCATAAATTTTCTCCTTTCTCTGAACCCTGTGACATCTGCTCTCCCCTAAACTTCTAGGTTACATATCATATTATTCTGCAATTTCCTTTCTTTCTCTTTCCCAGATTTTAAGATTTGTTTCTATCATTTATTATCACCTTAGAAACTTGTTCTTCCTTGTTGATGGTAATCAAATTCAGAATTAAAGTTTCCTTTACTTTTCAAGGGATGAGATTACCATTAAGACAAGGCAAGATGAGGTAGCGATGACTCAAACTCGTTAGTGATTTGCCACATATAGTATAATTAACAAATAGTAAAACTGTGACTCAAATCCTGGTCTTCTAATTCTTAATCAAGTGCCCTTTCCCTGCACTAGGTGACATTCAAATGTCCCATTTCTTCCCTCTCAGAAACTAAAAGATCAGTTTCTTTTTTTATGTCTTCATTTTTTTTTCATATGGCTGTCTGATGTTCAAAAATTTCAATACACGCATCCCAAATTACTTAAAGTACACTATCATTGACACCGGTCCCCGTCCTTTTAGCAAACAGTTGTGGCGGCTGCCTGAGTTCTACTTAAAAGGTGAAAATGAAGTCTGTTGTTAATTTTATCACCATCACTAATAACTGTCACCATGTAAAGAGCTAACTGAAATGCTAACACCACAAATACTCAGCTCAAGTTGAAATTTTAAAAACCCTTTTCCTTTGTAGATCTGGATGTCTTATAACAGACAGTGAGCCCCCCATCAACATTTAAACCATGATTAGGTAGCTATCTGTTGAAAGAGTGTCTACATTTTATGAGGGACTAGACTAGAGGCAATAAGGAGCAATGGATACAGCACCAGCCTTGGAGTCCAGGTGATCCAGGTTGAAATTCCACCTAAGATACTTACTAGCGATGAGACCCTGGACAAGTCACTTAACCTTTGTGACTCAGTTTCTTCATCTGCAAAATGAGGGAGTCAAACTTGATGACCACAAGCAGCCTTTCTAGCTCAAACTCTATGATTCCGTGGTCTCATGGAGTCTGTGATCCTCTGATCATTTTACTACCAAGACATAATCATGGTAGCATATTGCTCATCCCTGCAGACCACTTTCATTTGTTGTTGTTGTCATTGTTCAGTTGTTTCGGTTGTGTCTGAGTCTCCATGACCCCATTTGGAGTTTTCTTGGCAAAGATACTGGAATGGTTTGCCCTCAAGCTCATTTTTATGGATGAGGAAACTGAGGCAAAGAGGGTTAAGTGACTTGCCCAGGGTCACATAGTGTCTGAGGCTGGATTTGAACTCAGATCTTCCTGACTCCAGGTCTGTTGCTTTATCCACCTAGCTGCTCCCACTTCAGTTTATTGTATTTATTTATTTATTGCACTCAATTGCATGGTATAAATATCCCATCTGCATTTCTCATTCATGTGTAGTAAAAGCCGTAGACTGACAGAACCTGGTTCTTGTACTTAAATTTTTGCAATAGCCTGCACTATTCCCAGAGCCATAGGCACAAATGTGGTACTAATAGAGATCCAGAAATAGTTGTAGGTCACATAAAAACGTCAGTAACTCAGAATAAGAGGGAAGACAGGAAGCTTTCTGTAAGGGCCTAGCAATACCTTCCAAGAGCTCTTTGGTACTTTCTTTTCAAGAGCCATACACAATCCACTGAGTATCAACAGTAGATGCCTTAAGGCACTGAGCATTTGGGTCAAGGTGGTAGCCCAGAGGCTACTGATTAATCAGCATTTGAAAAAAAAATTGTCTTCTATAAGCAAAGCTAGAATGCCTCAAGCTAATCTAAAGCCCTATGGCCATAAACATCTTGTTGATGGATAAAATCACTATTAATAAATGCTTAATAATAATAATAATGGTAAATAACAAGTGTAAGTATCAAATGAGATGACACAGGTAAAGAAGCACTATGTAAATGCTAGCTATTATCATTGATATCAGTACTATTAAGTGCGCAACCTGAGAAATCCAGACCTCATTAGCTGCAATGGGGAAAACAATTGTATAACTAATCCTTGTAGTGATTGCACCAGAATTATTTCAGAAACAATAGATTTGAGGAACAATTTGAAAGGAGCAAAAGTGACACTCATTTTCTCATTTCAGCATACTCTAGAGCCACAAAAGAAATCTCATTCCTAAAGAAACATTATAATGAGTCTTGAAATCAGCCTGCTCTGGAAAGTGAGACAAGAGGTAGCTTTCCTTCCTTCCTTGTTGATTAGCCTGACTGCTTTTGGCCCTTCGAATTCTGGTGACATTTAAGATTAAAGGGAATTTTCTTGAAAGCACGTGATTCTTATTGTCCCAAATGTCAATGAGGTCATCACCAAATTACTTATACTATTTTCAATTTCCTTTGCAAAGGATCTGTATTACTTTTGCCATTATATCTCCAGTGACTGGAACATAGTAAGCACTTAATAAAGCTGGAAAGATGATCTAGTTCAGCTCACTCATTTTACAGATTAGAAAACGGAGGCCTAGAAAAAAAGTGGTTTGCCCAAGGTCACATAGATGCTAAAGAGCAGGGCTTAGAACTTTAATAAAGATCCTCCAACTCCCGATCCAGTGCTATTTCTGTTCTCTCACACACACACACACACACACACACACACACACACACACACACTGCTGGTTTATTTCCTCACCCTTTTCATCTTCATCATTGTCCTTTAAAAGCTCAGCTCCCCAGATCACTCTTTTATCACACACTATGTATTATTGACACCATTTTCACAACATGAATGATACTATTATGGATACATACGCTTAAAATCATCTGATGAGCAGGACATCTTTAGATGCTTCTACTATATTTTGTACCCTTTGGAGTAAAGTACTGTATACACTTAAGATATGATCAGTTGACAAGTGTGACCTTGGACGGAATTGAGAAAATGTGCCTCCCTTTTTTTGCAAGAGTGAAAAACTAGGGTTGTGGAATACTGTATAGATTGTTAGATATGATTCATGCACTGACTAATTTTGCTGAACTGCTTTTTATCCCCTCCATCTTTTTGTAATCTTTATTGTAAAGAATGGTTCTCTGGGTACAGGAGCAGAAGAGATATTCAGAAATTAAGGTGATGCAAAGACAAAAGGAATCAATGAAAATAAGATTTTAAATGATGTCATTGGCTTAGTTTATCATAACAATAGCCCAACCTTGAAACCCACTGAAAAATCAGGCTGTTCAGACTGCATGTGACTTATAAAATACATATTTGGTTCCATCATAATTACCAGCACTACCCTGTTCTATTTCTAACCATCTATAAGGCTTCCCAAATCACTAAGCTAAAAAGATAGAAGTGTCTGCCAATGGTAGACTAAGTTCCCCTTCCCCCTCATATAGATTCTTATAAAAATCAAATGGAAGTAGAAGAGGGGAAAAAAAGAGGCAAATATGTAAATTTTTGCTAGGTTCATTGCCTGATTTTCATTAGATCTACCCTGATTTCTTTTAGGCTGAGGACACATGAGCCAGCATTCATTTCCATTCAAATTCGACAAAATTACCAACAGCCTCAATTATCATGGCTCAGGGTCCATCTTGCTCGTGCTGTCATCATCTGAGTATTTTCTCTTTCAATCAAATCCAAATTCCAAAGTGATTTGGAGGTTAAACATCCAGAAAGCATCTTGCATCTCACACGCTAAGCTCCTAGGCAAGGCCTGCCCTGCCTACAGAAACCCATCCAGCCCTTCCAATGGTCTCCTCGCATGTCAGTGCCAGACATGTTGTGGATCACAGTTTCCCATCACTCTCCTGGCTCAGCTTGACCCCTGTTTCATTTATGAGATGTGAGGAGATCACAGCTTGAAGTGCTAAGATTATAGGGAGTGTAATTTGATAGCCATATACACTTAGGCCAGGAAAAATATCCTCCCACCAGAAATGGCTGCAGTTTTCGAAAGCTCCCTGTGGTTCTAGTGCCAGGCATACAGTCAGAACTCAGGCAAGAGCTGTTGGTGGGCTCATTTGCCTGTTTATAATTGGCAGCCTGCTTTTCCAGCTTTCGCCTGTTACTGGTGACCTGTTGAGTCCTAGCATCGACCTCGGCACTTATTTTTTCTTAAGAGAATTACCTAATGCCTGTCTCCTACATTCCTTCCAAAAATGAATGCACTGTAATCCCTACTGGCAGAAAAACAGTTACTCCCTTCACTGCAGATTTGGAGGTAGGTAGCAATGGGTGACTAGCCCATCCATTCCCAGCCCTTCCAGGTACTCCTCAAATTCCACCACATTGGTAGCTATCTCCTCCCCCTCTTAATAAAGTGGGCAATGCTAAAATGTTACCAATAATATATATATACATATGTATATGTGTATATATAATGTATATAATATATACATGTATTTATATATTTCAAAAAGGTACTGTGACACAATAGATGGAAAGCTGGCCTTGGACTCAGGAAGATCTGGATTCGAGTTCTGCCCTTCACACACTGGCTATGTGACTCTGGGCAAGGGACTTTAGCTCTCAGTGTCCCAGGCAACTTTCTTAAGACCTTAAGTTTCAGAGAAAGTGTTGATCTGCATTGGTAATGGAAGCTTCTCCCTGAGATCTCCCAATATTGGTGAAATTCAGGTCCAGTTAAAACACACATACATATACACACATACCTAGAAGGTTTCTTTAAATGCGGGCATTGGATTTCTTTTACCCTTTTAAACAACTCTGAAGTCCCATGTTCAAATCAATCATCTCGCTTGGGGCAAGTCATTTAATCTCTGTTTGTCTCAGTTTCCTCAAATGTAAAATGATACGATAACAGCATGTACCTTGCAAAGTTGTTGTAAGGATCAAATGATAGAACATTTGCAAAGTGTTTTTGTTCAGTCGTTTCAGTCGTGTCCAATTTTCATGACCCCATTCGGGGTTTTCTTGACAAAGATACTGGAGTAGTTTGCCATTTCCTTCTCTATCTCATTTTACAGATGAGGAAACTAAGGCAAACGGGGTGAAGTGGCCTGCCCAGTGTCACACAGCTAGTGTCTGAGGAGAGATTTGAACTCAGGTCTTCTGATTCCAGGTATGGTGCTCTAGACACCATGCCATCTAGCTGCCCGAAACTGAAGCCTAGCCAAAAAAAGATAGCAAAGAGAGGATTCAACTCAGGCAATGCTCTAACTCCTAAATCCATACTCTCTGTTTTATCCAGCTGCCTCTTGAGAGAGGAAACAAATTGACCTGTTAACTCCACAGACTCTGAAAAGGAGTAAGTCTATATTAGTCTGTTAGATTAGCTATCAGAAAACAGAGCCTTGAGGGGAATGGGCCAGATGTCAGGTAAATATGGATGGAAATATGGGGAGGCTGAGGAAAGCATGGGATAAACTGCAGTTGGGGACCTAAGGTAGCAAAGATACAACATGAAAACATGGAAGGATGGACGCTGAAAGGGAAAAACAAATGGATTTGTGTTTATCTTATGAATATTTTGTACATACAAATGTACCTCTAGGCTTCCTGCATTTTCTCTGGCTGTCTTCCATGCCTAAAACCCTCTCCTTCCTCTACTCCAACTACTGGCCTCTTTGACTTCCTTTAAGTCCCAACTAAAATCTCACTTTTTACTAGAAGCTTTCTCCAAACCCTCTTAATTCCAATGACTTCCCTCTGTTAATTATTTCCTATTTATCCCATACATTGCTTGCTTTGTATACATTTGTTTGCCTATTGTCTCCCCCATTAGTCGGTAAGCTCCTTGAGGGCAGGGATTGTTTTTGCTTATTTTTGTAGCCCCAGTACTTAGCATAGTGCCTGATATATAGGCACTTAATAAATGTTATTGATTGATGGATTGACCTACTTGTTTATATCTGTATGATCTCTGCTGGAGCTTCTTGAGGACAGGAACTGTGCCACTTTTGCTTTTGTACCCTGAGCAACTAGCACAAGGGTTGGCACATAGCTGATGATTAATAAATATTCATTGAGTAAGATAGGACAGTGCCGGAATTGAGGCATCAGCTGTTCACAACTCTGCCCAGGGCTGGTCCTATGCGCTAACACAATCCCCTATGAAGAACATGTGGAGACCGTCCTAAAGATTATTTTCTTTTCATATTAAAGCTTTTACATGTATTTGCCCCTTGTGCAGTAAACATGGTTCGGGGGATGTTCTTTCAAGTTGAGAAATTGCTTCTCTTTCATACTCCTAAGCCCCAGTACAAGGGTAAGGCATCTGAGTTTATAAGAGCAACAGCAAGATGACAAATACATTCGAAAACACTAAGGCAGTCAGTCACTTTTGCTAACATCTACAGCTTGAGACTTTATTGTTTTCTAGGGGAAGGGTCTGGATCTATGATTTCATCAGTACAGGGAATGCTAGCTGTGGAAGCTTGCATCTATGGAAAGAGGCAACTCATTTGCAATTTAGAGTCTTACACAATTGTCTGAGGCACTGAGAGGTGCCTGAATTAAGAACTAGGAAGACCTGAGTTCAAATCATGCTTCAGATGCTTACTGTGTGTCCCTGGGCAAATCATTTAATATCTCTCAGCCTCAGTTTTCTCATCTGTAAAGTGGGGATAATAACAGCCTCTATCTCATAGGGTTGTTGTGAGGATCAAATGAAATAACCTGTGAAAAGTACTTTGTAAACCTTAAAGTGCTATATGACATCTAGCTATTTATTATTATCATTATCATTATTAATATTATCAATCACCATGACTAGTATAAATCAGAGGCAGAAACTGAACCCAAAGGAAGTCTCTCCTACTATGGCACGCTGCCTCTTGAGATAATGGAAGGAGGACTGGTGATGAAATCAGAGGACCAAGGTTTAAATCCCATCTCTAGAACTTACTTTGTGATTCTAGTCAAGTTGTTTAACTTCCCTGGGTCTCAGTTTTCCCATCTTTAGAATGTGGGAGTTGGACTAGAGAGCCTTTGAGGCTCCTTCTAGTACTAGGTCTATGGTCCTATGGACACTATTAGGAGACCTTCCATTTCCATTTTTATTTCAGGAAGCCACAGTTATTTGGGAGCCAAATTCTCATTTCTAGCAACCATGGCTGTGGTCCAGGAGAATCTTATCTGAGGAGAATTCTCCATTAGAACGTAATCTAAGACACCAGAAGCCAGACATCCTTATCATCCCCATTACATAAGCAAATGAGCACTGACAGCCTTGGAGGTGGGGAGGAGGGGAGGAAAAGAGGAAGGGAGAACAAGTTAAAGCCAAATTTCCCAGGAAGCTGGTTTCACTTGAATAAGCTTCTCTGAAGGATGCCTCTTTTAGATGTGTGAAATCAGGTGATACAT
The DNA here is from genome assembly GCA_028646595.1 of Phalanger gymnotis. NCBI lineage: Eukaryota > Metazoa > Chordata > Mammalia > Diprotodontia > Phalangeridae > Phalanger > Phalanger gymnotis. The sequence continues at coordinate 217,666,472 of CM053626.1, read as the reverse complement.
GCTCCAGGTTAGATATACAGAATCGTGCTCTTGCCTTCCTTTGGAAAATAGGGCAGCAAGAAATCTCAAAGAAAGGTCTCTCCCCTTCATGGTCTAGTAAGCAGGCAACTGCCCAAATCAGTACAGCTCATGTCAAAGCCAGACCATTCACTCCTGAACATTCTCTTTTCAGTAGCTACAAAAAAATTGACAAATGCCATCCTCAGGGCAAAAACAAACATTGCTAAGTAGCAATAAATCAAGGGAAATGTGGAGGCTGAGAGTCAATTAAGAGGGACTGGTCGGTGTTCATTTGCAAAGTGAGATGGCCCTGCCTCATTACCAGTCTGTACCAGGAGAATATATTCATCCCGATGCCACCGCTTGTGAGAACCAGGGGGTGTTCATTTATTTTCTCATTTCCAGAATAATAAAGGAAATAACTCAATCAAATGGCTTTGTGTAATTGTCACAAGTCATCATCTTTGTTATTTCCTTCTCCCCAGTCCCCTAAATAATTTTATGATTTCTATCAAGGAGATTTAAGGAGAAAGGGGAAAAAAGCACAACTCAAAGGCCCTGTTTTTGTGATGAATGGAAGCGACAGAATTATCTTCTGAGGCTTAGAGTACAGTACAATCACATTAAATTCCCTCAGCTCAAGAAATGTCATCTTTACATCGGCTGCTACAGGGAGAGAAAAAAAAATATTTTCCGCCTGAGGCAGTTGTGATAAGGGATTTAAGGCCCTATGCTGTGTGGGCCAAGAGATATAATGGGAAGCATCCCAGCATCCAAAGTGTCTGTAGCTCCCTACTTTGTAACTAATGTTCTCACACTTGTTGTGTGACTCCAGGAAGCTGGGGAGTGGGGCTGTACAAGTGGGAGAGGGGAGCTGGGGAAGAAAGGCACTAAATGAGTCACCAGAAAGTTTATGTGCAATGTTTTGTCTAACCTACATTTGCCAGACTCCTGGAGAACTGTCATCAGTGAAGTAAGAAAAGTGCATTAAGAAGATGCATTTAAAATGGCCCCACATGAGAAATGGGTCCATGAAATGTTCCAAGAGGAGTTTTACTTTTATTAATCATGTGGTTGGAGTTAACAGGTTCATCACCCATTAGCAAATTAAACTATCATGCAATCTTGACAACTCTTCTTTGAATCATTAAAAAGCCTTGTCACTTAATTAATGATAAATTGGTTCTCTACCTACTGGGGTTCCCACTGACACCACGATTAATTTTTCCTTTAGATTTTCTCAACTCCAGCTTGATTGCACGAACAAAAAACAGGTAATTCAATGAAGACCTCAAGGCTTCTGGTGCTCCCCACCCCAAAATCTTCTGATTCAGGCCATTTTTCAGTTAACTCAGATTTGAATTTGCTGCAGGAAACTAATCCTGTTTGTTCCCATATTTTTTTTTTACTAATGCTCCTAAACTTTGTCTCTACTATGCAAATATTTCATATCTACTTTTCTGTATACCTCTATAGTGCCCCTGAACCCCCAGAAAATAAGCTCTTTGAGGACAGAGTCTATTGTGTTTCTGTCTTTGTATCCTCACGAAGCACAGTGCCTGGCATATAGCAGGCAATTAATAAATCCTTGTTGAACAAATGTTGAATTTTAAAATATGATGGCATTTCTAAATGTACATAGTATGGAATCATGGAAGAAAAAACATAAACACAATTCTACCCAAACTTTTTTCCCTCAGTACAATTGAGTGTAACATGGTATCCATAAGAACTGATAAATATATCGAAGATAGAGCTGCTTATCTTTCTTCCCTAGCTATCACCCATTTTTAGCTTTGGAAGTCAATAAATAAATTGAATAATTGATTTCAGTGGGCAGTATCACCATGTCAATAGCCTCCCAGGCCAGGAAGTATGGGATAAGTCTCAATACCCATTGTTTTCCTCCTCTACGATCCAATCTTTTTTTTCCTAACTAAATCTTTCCACTTTCAGTTTTAATTTCCTCTCCTTAATGAGTCCATCTTCCCTTCTTTTATCTTTAGCTTTAGTAGTAAGGACACCTAGATCTAAGATCCTATGATCCCATTAAAAAAAAGTGTTTCAGAGGGTTATAAGTAGCATAGAATGAATGTAAACTGAGAAACTGTTAACCTAAGTTGAATCGGAATAACATCTTGCATGGTGTTTGAAGGTTTCCAGGTAAATATCATTTGATTCCTATATCAAACCTTTGAAGTACGTAGCCCTATGTTATTACACAGAGGGGAAATAACTTGACCAAAATGAAACCTTTTTTTTTCCTTCACCTAAAAATAGGTGTATTTGTGCTTCTTTTCCCCCCTTTATGGCTGTGACTCCTTGGGCTTCTAGATCCTCAAATGTGAATCAGTTAAGAGCAGAAGATCCTATGTGTGATAGAGAAGATATCAATGACACATGGAATCAAAAGTATTATTCTCAAATGCCACTGACGTCTAAAGCTGGAATTTCAAATAAGTGGGGAGGTTTGGTGAGGACACAGGTGACAGAGCCTCAAGTCACATTAAGCAGCCCTTTGTCTCTTTATTTAAGACTTAATAGTAAAGAAGATTAATAAATTCTCGTGAAGCAAAATAAAAATTTAGATAGTAGTGGAAGAAATAAGTCAATCATATGTACCTACAACAAATCACCACTTGGACTTGAGATTCTTTCTGAAAAGAAAAGTGAGTCAAGTTCCAGGAGTTTACTCTGTTGGACAACTTAGGCAGATTTTAGTCTGAAGTAAAAAAAAAAGGGGGGGAGGGGTGTTCTTTTGGATCATGCATGAGGAAGACTCTAAATGCCCTAAATTACATTGGTAATAACAAGAGGAATACTCTTGGATGGAAGTTTCTTCCTTCTTTTTCCTTTTCCCTCCCTCCCTTCCTTCTCTCCTTTTTCCTTTCCTTCCTTTCTTCCCTTTCTCCTTCTTTCCTTCCTTCCCTCCTTCCTTCCTTCTTTCTTTCCTTCCCTCCTTTTTCCTTTCGTTCCTTTCTTCCCTTTCTCCTTCTTTCCTTCCTTCCCTCCTTCCTTCTTCCTTTCATCCTTCTTTCATTCTCTTTCTTTCTTCTCCAATAAATCTTTTTTCTTCTCCTCTAAGCCCATGGTTTTCTGAGAAGAGATGTTCTTATCTTCCTTTTTTAAAAAATAGACTTGTTATTAAGAACAAGGTGTCTGAGATAGGAATGCTTTTGTCTTTTTTACCCTAAAGGAAAAGCTTTCTTACCAAGACAAATTAAGGGCTATAAACGAAGATAGCTTTGGGTTTTTTTTTTCCTCTAAGCAACTGCATTTAGTCCTTGAATAATACATAATTTGGACATTTTAGGGAGGAAAATTTCTGACTGAAAGTATTAAATCACTCAGAGATCTGAAAATAAATTAAGAAAATATAGCACTATGAGATTATTACTAATTATAATGTCATTCCCTATTTAATTTTCTCTTAATAACACCTCAATGCCTATGCAAGTTACTTTAATCATCCTTCCCTCCTCCACCTCCTGAGCTCCCCTTTTATATGATGACTTCCCTCATTAGAATAGAAGCCCCTTGAGAGCAGGAACTATATTTTCTCTGGTATTTTTATCTCTAGCACTCAGAACAATGTCTGGCAGACTGACTGCCCACTGACTAGCTAACTTGCCAGAGTGTGTTGTTGTTTATGAGGCAGAGGAAGGGAACCAAGCAAGGAAGAGAGGAAGGGGCTAGGATCAGAAAATCAACCCAAAGTCCACACTCTGTTTATGACAGGTCAGTGTCATCTCCTCACAAGGAATTCGGTTTATCTGGAGATAACCTTTGAGGGCATCTTGGACTGGTTGTGGGGAGAAGAGAAGAGGAAAAGAACCAGCATTTATCTACCATATTCTACCATATTCCATTTATCTATCATCATACCAATATCTACCATATTCCAGGAACTGTTTTAAGCATTTTACAAATAGTATCTTTGGTAACAATCCTGTGAGGGAGGTGCTGTTGTTATTCCATTTTAAAGTTGAAGAAACTAAGGCTGGATGAGGTTATAGTGCCTTGCCCTGGTTCACGCAGAGTAAGTGCCTGAGGCTGGATTTGAACTCAGGTCTTCCAAAATCCAGGCCTACTGTACCATCTAGCTTCCTAATTTATCTCATTTGATATTTTTGATAGCATTTTATAGCACATATATTTTATAGCATTTTTTTAAAAGTCAACTTTTTTTTTATTTTGAGTTTCAAATTCTCTCCCTCCCTCCAGCCCCTGCCCCATGCATTGAGAAGGCAAGGAACATGATACCTATTATACTTGTGAAGTACATGCAAAGCATATTTCCATAGTGGCCATGTTGCCAAAAAAAAACTCAAGAAAAATAAAGTGAAAAAAAGATGCTTCATTCTGTATTCAGAGTTTATCAGTTCTCTCTCTGGAGGTGCATAACATTTTTCATCATCTCATTTGATTTTCACAATAACCCTGGGAGGTAGGTTCTAATATTATCTCCATCTTACAGTTGAAGAATCTGGGGCTGACAGAGGTTAAGTGACTTGCCAGGGTCATTTGGCCAGTAAGTCAGATCTACATTAGGGTGCATCTCATTTTTCTTTTTGCCTCCAGAGACCAAAGCTAACTAGTTGTTTCATTTCAAGAATAGATTTCTTCCTCTACAGGAATTCTGGGGAGGGAAAGATAACTATGGGTTGGATAACAGAAACCCTGGGTGACTAAATGACTTGCTGATGGTCATACAATTAGTACATGGCAGAGGTGGGGTTTGAACCCAGTCAGAGAAGGATTCAAAGACACAGAAATCTGAACTGAGCTTCGAAAGGTAGGAACAATTTCGAATAGTGAAAACAGGCAGGAGGTTAGCACGTAGCAGAAAGAATACCATATTTGCATCAGGTCATTTAGGTTTGAATATGAATGTATTCCATAAGGCAATGGACTTGGAGTAAGGAAGACCTGAGTTCAAATTCAGTCCTAGACACTTACCATCTATGTGACTCTGGGCAAGTCACTTAACCTCTGTCTTCCTCAGTTTCCTCTTCTATAAAATGGGGATAATGTTAGAACCTCCCTTATAGGTTTGTTACAAATATCAAAAAAGAAAATATATGTAAAATGTGCTGCAAATCTTAAAGCTATATAAATATAAGTTGTTATTCATACGAGCTACCATTTAACCAAGCTGAACCTCCATTTTGATACTTTAAATAGGGATGATAACAACAACACTTACATAACATTTTAAGGTTTAAAACCATTTTCCTTCCAACAAGTCTGTCAGGTGGATAGTGGACATATTAAATCTCAATTTTTATAGACCAGAAAATAGGTTGGAAGAGATTAAGTGATTTGTACATCATCATAATTTAAATACCTGCTTAGCTAGGCTATTGTGGGAAAAGTACTTTGTTAACTATTATATGAATGTGAGCTATTACCACATATGGGGAGGATTCATAGGCCAAGATGAAAGTGGAGGGCCTCCCTGGAACAACTTGAGAGAAAGTACAGATGCAGAAAGGCCAGTAAACTCCAGGAAAATAAAATAGACCTTTGTAGTTAGAACAGAAGTTTAATAAATCAATCAATTGTTAAGCATGTCTGTTTCCTCATTTTCTATGTGCCAAGTACTTTGCTAGCACTGGAGATGTAAATGTAACGGGGGAGCAGACTGGCCAGTGAGAGCCAGGTCCTTCAAGAATGTTTGGATTTGCCCTTCATGGTGGGTTAGACAGAGAATGTGCCAGGTATTTCTTGTTTGGTTCGAATCCAACACATGAAACTTTGGGGAGGCAGTTTCCAGCTATGAGTGACTGAGAGGTTGGCATCATAAGGCCAAAAATCTTTCTAATTTGATTTGGAGGCAGAAGGAATGATGACTCAGGAGAGGCTGAGCCAGAACTAAGTGTGCAAGCAAAAGACCTGAGCAAATGATCTTTCACTCATTTCCCTGGAGGCTTTCAAGTGAAGACGGCTGCTTTGAGTGCCGGGTAAGTTTTGAGGGAGGAGGAGAAAGAGTGAGGAGAGGAAGAGCTAGTTGCTTCCCCTACCACCCTACCCTAGTCTAAGTCACCTCTCTCTTTGGTGAGTTTCCAAAGTTCAGGAGGTCCATTGGAGTCATCAGGAGAGGTCCCACCAGCAAGCTGATTAGTAGAGCTCATGACATGCCTTCAGATGGAGGTGAGTGAGAGTCCCCCAAAGATGGAGAAGCTTCAGGGAACACGACTTCTTGTGACAGAATAATGCTGGCTATAAACTCTAGAAAAGCACCAATCCTCAGACACCAGCAAAGAGCCACACCAAAGGGAGAATGGTCTATAGGGAGAAAAGAATTTCTAGAGACAGGAGAAAGTAGGAATCCCTTAGCCTCATGTGTCTTATGAATGTATGTCTCAGTACTTATTGTATGGTAAGTTTGAGATCACTTTCCCTGGGGACCTTGTATTCATGTGCAAAGGAAGAGTTTGCCTCCGAGATGGGGACATGAATGATCGTTGTTCTTGCTCTGCCTTCTTAATAAATATCCTTTTCTAGAAACTAATTGATATCAACTTCTAGGTTGATATTGGGGAGCCCACATGATGGGGGCTCAGTAGCATCACATTACAAGCCATAAGCCCTCAGGATTACACTTAGCACTCCCAAGGAAGAAGTAATTCTTCATACTACAAACAGAATGGAAGTTTCTTTAAGGCAGGGACTATTTCATTGTTTGGCATAACACTTTCCAGTGCAGTGTGAGTTGTGGGGAGTACTATACAAAAAGTGAAGTAGTCTGCCTTCAAGAAATTTATATTCTATTGGTGGGAAAACATGTATACATTAAACATGTATGAAATATATGTACTGAATGTAAATACAAGATAAGACAGCTGGCAGGTCAGGAAAACCCTCATGAAGGAGATGGATTTTGAAATGATTTTTGGGAATCTAGAAAGCAGAGGGGAGGAAGGATTTATTCCAAGAATGGGGATACCTACAAAGGAACAGATACAGGTTACTGAATGCCATGTGTGAAGAGCAAGAAGTGGGTTAGTTTACTTGGACTACAGAATAATTAAAGGGGAATAATGCATAAATCTACAAATGTAGGTTGCAGTCCTGTTGTTAAGGATGTTAAGTGCTAAGATGAGTTTGTATTTGATTTTCAATAAATTGAAGTGTATTGCATAGGGAGATGATAAGGTCAGACCCATGCCTTAGGAAAATCATTTTGGCAGCTGTGTAGAAGAGAGTGGATTGGAGAAAACAGAGACTTGAGTCAAGAAAACCAATTAAGAGGCTATTGCAATAGTCTAGAAGAGGAGAACTGAGTCAGAGTGGTGGTTATATGAGTGGAGAGAAAGGAATGAATATGTGAGAGATGTTGTGGAGGTAGAATCAACAATCAACTGATTTGATATGAGGGCAGGGAGGCAGGAATCAGAGAAAGCAAAGAATCAAGGATGACTCCAAGCTTGCTAAACTGGGTGCTTGGAAGAGTGATTCCCTTGACAGAAATAGGAAAATTTGGAAGAGGAATAATATGGGGAACGAGTTAAAGAATTCTCTTTGGGATATGTTTAGTTTGAGATTCTTATGGGGTATGTAGTCCCAAATGTCCCACAGACAGGTGGTGGTGTAGGACCAGAGCTCAGGAATGACTAGCAGAATAGTGAGAAATAATGTTAGAAAAGTGGTTTGAAGTCAGATTCTGGAAGTTTTTGAATGCCAAGGGACTAGAATTTGTCCAATAAACAATAGAGAGCCATCAAAGATTTTTAAACAAAACAAAATATGATGAAATTGTTTTTTGGGAAGATTAATCTGGCAGTGATTTGTTGGGTAAAATGGAAGATGCCTAATACATACTAGGAGTAAGGAGATAAATCAAACAATTACTACATATCACGGGGTGAATGCTTTTTTTTTTTTTTTTTAAAAGATTAGACCTTTTTACCTTGCTTAGGCTAGATTTGCAGTGGCTAATCACAGGTTAGATTCCACCACTGACTGGTACAGAAGTTCTGACTTGCTGCATTTTCCCAACCTGAGACTTGCACTCCACCTTCTCAGGGAAGAGGGCTCACCACATTGGCTTAGCACATTGCAGCTCAGAACACTCAAAATCAAACAGTCCATCAACCTCAGCCTCCTCAAGAGCGGAGATTACAGGTGTAAACCAACAGATGTAATGAGTTAACCCTAAGGCCACTAGGCAACTCCCTCTTTACCTTACAAGAATTTGTTTGGCCCTCATATTAGGGAGTGGCCCAATCTCCCAACTCAAGCATCCTAAGAAGGTACCTCCTGCTCTCTCCTTATATAAATTGGTCCTCTGCGGACAAGGTTCTGGTTATCTATGGACCCCCTCCTTTTTCCTCTCTTCCACAAACCTTGTCTCATTTTTGTGCTTGAGTTGCAACTGAGTCCTGAGTACACATTCTTCCACAGAGGACTGCCTCTATTATTATTATTATTATTATTATTATTATTATTATTATTTAATATATTTAGTTTTCAGCGTTGATTTTCACAGGAGTTTGAATTACAAATTTTCTCCCCATTTCTACCCTCCCCTCCTCCAAGATGGCATATGTTCTGGTTGTCTTGTTCCCCAGTCAGCCTTCCCTTCTGTCACCCCACTCCCCTCTCATCTCCTTTTCCCTTTCTTTCTTGTAGGGCAAGATAAATTTCTATGCCCCATTGCCTCTGTATCTTATTTTTCTAGTTGCATGCAAAAACTTTTTTGTTTTTAAACATCTATTTTTTAAAACCTTGAGTTCCAAATTCTCTCCCCTCTTCCCTTCCCACCCACCCTCCCTGAGAAGTCAAGCAATTCAATATGGGCCACATGCATATCATTATGTATAACCCTTCCACAACACTCATGTTGTGAAAGACTAACTATATTTTGTTTCTTCCTACCTATCCCCCTTT
>CM053626.1:217541140-217657080 GCA_028646595.1 Phalanger gymnotis | reverse complement strand
TTAATCTACGCCCACAGGGGTTTCACACCTGATAGGGCTTTGGGCCTGGGGCTTAGCGTTTAACAGGTGAAAGTACTTTCACCATAAACAAAAGCCAAACTCCTTAAGCACACCCGTTAAACTAAGCCCATTTTGCCTTACTTGCACAGGTGCTTAGCACAGTAATTGGCAAATGTAAGTGCCATGTAAACAATTGTTCTCCTCTCCTTCCCTTCTAAGACTATAAATTTCAGAGGAGTCGATGACATATATTATTGGTAGAGACGGTTTCCTCATCAGGGATTCCCTATGTTAATGAAACCACAGTTCCCAATTAAAATAAAACATCCCAATAATGAAAGATAATCATAGGTTTAGGAATAGAAACTTAGAGACTAACTTCATTCCCCTTATTTTACAGATGAGGAAACTGAGGTTCAGAGAGGTTAAGTGATATACCTAATTGGTATCCTTACCTGAAGTCTTTTCCTTGGTAATACATCATCCACTAAACTTTCAAAGTAATATTCCTAAAATACATGTCTGACTATATCCCTCTCTTGCTCAGTAAATTTTGGTAACTCCCCCCAGAAGTAAGATACAAACTGCTCATCATGAATGGAGAAGTACCACACATATTGAGAACCTGGGATCCTCCTACACTGTCCCAGTTAGGGCTTAGAAGAAAAGCTTAGCCTGGAGTGGGGCAGGGAGGAGGAATGAAGATATGGTGCAAGCATGACAGCCTGGCTAGAGGGTTATGAGAGCATGTCACAGTTATCATAGCAATGCAATTCGTACCTAAAGCTGTCAGGACTCAAGGAAAGTTCCCTCCTGGTTAGACTTAAATTTATAAATTCCTTTCAACTCTATCAAGTTGAAACCTCTCATTTTCTCATGCATAAACTGAGGTTCAGACAAGTAAAGTGACTTATTCAATGCTGTACAAAATAGCAGTACTGGCTCAAGAATCCTGGTTTTGTTATTGGTAAAAGTCAGGTTTCTGATATTGCTTGGGCATATGTTAGCAGTCACCACTCCATATATTCTATTGGTCACATTCTTCCATAGCATCTAGTTTCTTGGAGGTAGGATTATGTCTCTTCCTTCTTTGCTTTTCAGTACTTACAATAAATTGTAGCTCAATCAATCTTTCTTTTTTAAAAATTTTATTTTATTCTCAACTTAAGAAATAAAACAAGCATTTCAATAATACAGCAGAATGGAGGTGTGGTGATAATGTGATTAAAGATCTTTCCCACCCATTCAATAGTCTCAGCTTTCCCACACCCTTTTGCTAAATAGATGCTAAGCCTCAGGCCCATACCCTTTTGCTGATTGAGCATGAAGCCCTCAGGCCCTAAAAAGAGTATATACACTCAGAAGGTAGCCACTGAGAACTGAGAATTCAGAAGTCAGAAGCAAGAGTTCAGAATCCAGCCCAAGGAATAGAAGTAAGAACTCCAAGATGACAGAGCTGCAGAAAGAGTGAAAAGTGGAGAGTAGAAACCAGGGAACTTCAGAGACCAGACAGTTAGGATTCATGAGTGTTTATGGGGAGGCCCCAGCAGCGGGGAAGGTTAGAGGATGACTTGGTTTCTTGTTATAATACTGTGTTATAATTTCCTTTTTGCTATATTGAGGTGGGCTTATTGGCTTTGGAATATAATTACTGCTATATCGAATTGGAGTTACTGATCTTGGGATTTGATCTTCTGGTGTCTAAATAAATGTTATACTTCCTCTACCTTCTACCTAGAGAGTTTTTCATACTTTGCAATTCCAAACCATACAGGCATGTTCATGGTTATTCTAAGGTCATGAATTTTGCCTTACTGATATGGGGGTGGGGGGGAAGAGGACTGAAACTGCAAATCTATTATGTACAACTTGCTATTTCTTTTAAATATATAATAAAGTTATCATGTAACTTTTTTCCTTTTTTTCTTCCCTCCCCCTCACCAGAAATATCATTTTCAGCTTAAAAATTAAAAGTTGGACCAGCCTAAGTAAGTGGAGGCAAGAGCAAAAACGTTTCCTTGTATTATTTCCTTTACTTATACAATAAGAAGGCTCAAGTATTTGTCATGATAATAATGCAGGAAATGAGCAGTCAGGCTAACACTATCAGATTAGCAAAGTAAGTTCTGGGAACCCGTCACCACCACCAATTAATAACAGAATGACCACAGGGACCTTGGTACTAGACTGGACTTGAAGAGAAGGCCAGAAAGGGCACCTCTCTTTATCACTGATTATTGAATACTAAGTGAGCATAAGACATTTTCCAGGACAAAAAAAAGTCTCTGAAATGATGCACTTTGAAAATGCGACACAGCCCCATGTTCTCTGAGGAAAACATTCTCAGATTTCAAGGGACCTTGTGGATCAATTTGGATAAAATTAGCTTTATTTTAATGGAAGCTCCTAGCTAAACAAAGAAAATGAAGGGAAAAGGAGCCACCCAATGGAATTCCTAGAAATTCAAAAAATTCAGCAAAGCTATATTGTTCTGCATTTGGATGTAGAGTGATTTGACAGTGAGATCTTTAGTTCATTTAAGGAGTGGAACCAGACATAGATATTAGCTGTTGAACAGAATTCTGAAGTTTAGATATAATCTATGAGGTATAAAATTGGTGACTTAATTAGATACACAAAAGAATATGAAGTGGGCTAAGTGACTAAAGTCAGCTGCTCACTCTACTTAGTTTTGTGAGACTAGCTTATGTACAATTGACAAAATCCAGAAAGTGTCATACTGTCACAGTCAGACCAGATATTTATATAGAATTCAGAAGATACACTAAAGTTCTGACCTTCACTGAATCTCACCTATATTACCTACCTCCTGTCTCTCCTTTCTTCCATCTATCACTCATATAGCTTCCAAATTGACCTTCCTAATGCATAGATGTGACCATGTCACTGTGTTACTGAAATTAATCATTTGACAAGTATTTGTTAAGTACTTACTATGTTCTAGGCACTAAGATACAAAGAAAGACAAAAACAGTCACAACCTTTAAGATGCTCATATTCTAATGGAGGGGATATATATATGTATGTGTGTGTACATATATATGTACATATATATACATATACATATATACACATACATATATACATGTATGTATATAAATATATACATATAAGACATATACAGATTAGATTGAAGATAACCATAAAGGGGAAGATTCTAGCAGCTCAGTGGACCAGAAAATTCCTCCTGCAAAAGGTATTAGGTTTGAGTTGTCTTAAAATGAGCAAGGGACTCTAAGAGGCAGAAATGAGAAGGAAAAACACTATAGGCATGTAGGGGAATAGCCAGTGAAAAGACAGAGTGATGGTATATGGAGTGCATCACATGCAAGAGATAAGGACCAAGCCGGTATGGATGGATCAAAGGATCCATTCTTTGGATGGGAGGATAAAGAGAGGGATAAAGAGAGCATAAGAAGACTGCATTGGTAGGAAGAGGCCAGGTTGTGCAGAGGCTTCAGTGGCTCCCTTATGTGTATAGGTCCAAAGGCAAACTCTTTATCTTGGAACTTTTGGTACCACAATTTAGCTCCAAACTTAGGCGAGACACAACTTATATTATAGTCAACCCAAATAACTAGAATAAAGGTTATTTGAAAGATAGGAAGTTGGGTCTGGGGAGTAAAAACAAAACAACACAAACTGAGTTTAAATGAAAACAATATAACAGGATTATGGTCATACCCCATGGCAGCTAGTAAGGACTCCTCAGAAACAAGACAAGCCTGATGAGCAGTCACTACAGGAGAACGAAGGGAGGAAGTATGAAGCCTTTACAGAGGATAGACAAAGGTGCAAAAAACAATAGACTTGTCAAGGAAAAACTACAGGGAGGTAGAGCCAAGACAAATGGAGTGAGTGGAAGCAAAAAGGCTAGCTTGGCCTTCCCCCCCTCCCCCCTTCAACAAAGATTGAGATAATGCACCAGGCTGAGTTCTGATGGGAAAAATCAAGAAGAAATCACATCGAGTCATTTTCTTTTCAGCCCAGCATGGCTTAGGGAGACAGATAAAGAGGTCTGCAGACATTAGGGAAGAGGTCTGGCCATGGACCCTTGAAAAGGCAGGGTGTGTTCCAGAGTCCAGGGAAGGAAAGAGAGCTGAAACTGGGCACCAGGTCAGGAAGCATTGGGGCAGAAAGAGATCCCAGGCGATCCCTGAGCAAGCACTAGGTATAGAAACATGTGCCATCTGGCAGCTCTGTTTGCCCACTATCCATTTCTGAGTCATGGATCTAGGGTGGAGAGAAAGAGTTGTGAGCTTTGGCCCTAACTATATACTGAGCATGAGACAAGTTCTGGGAAGCAAATGGTAGTCGTATAGCTCTGGCCCCAAGAACATAATCCAGTGTTCTAGTCCAGAGGGGAACCAACAGTTCAGTTGCTTTGAACTTGCAAAACCTTCCATTTGGCCCCTGAAAGCTAGAAGGTCTCTAGCCAGAGCTGTGAAAGGATTAGAAGGACGTAAAAAGATAAAATTGGGCCAGGTATACCTTCTGTCTTCCAGGAAGTATGCAGAATGCAATACTAACATAAAGTCCAAAGTTAAGAAATAGACTGGAAGAATGAGCAAACAAAAAAAGAACGTGACCACAAAGACCTAGTGTGGTGACAGGGAAGCTCAAGATACAAGCACGGAAGACAGAATAAATCAAATATATCTATGATCAAAGCCTCAAGAAAAATGCAGCTTGGAAACAATCCAACAAGAATTCTTAGGATGGTGAAAGAAAAAGCTAAAAATTATTTTAAAATTAGAGCAGCAGAGGAACTAATGGGAAAAGAGGAGAACAAAGGAAGAAAGATATGGAAATTAAGAGTTTGAAAAAAGAAGTGCAACATCTTACTGAGGACATTACCTCTCTGAAAATTAGAACTGGCCAAATATATTTCCATGAGACATAAGGAAATAAGAGAAAACAAAGTCAAAAAACTTCAGGAGTGGGGGGTGGAAGAAAATTTGAAATATCTCGTAGGAAAAAAGAAACTGACCTAGAAAATAGATTAAGGTGAGATAATTTGTAGGACTTCTTAAACTTTTTCCACTCATGACCCCTTTAACACTTCTTAAACTGTGGGTCACAACCCCATATGGGGTCACAACTGACAGTTTAAGAAGTGCTGAAAAGGGTCATTGGACTATCTGAAAGCCATGAACAGATAAAAAGCCTAGACATCATTTTTCAAGAAATCAAAAGCAAGAACTATTCAGGTATCTTAGAATCAAAGGACAAAGAAGAAATGGAAAGTATTCACTGATCTCTTGAGAGAAACCTCAAAATGAAAATTCTCAGGAATAGAATAGCCAAAATCCAGAGCTCCCAAATCAAGGAAAAAATATGGTGAGCAGAGGGAAAGAAAGAATGCAAGTACCAAGAAGCCACAATCAGGGTCACAAAAGCTGTAGCAGCTACCACTAAAAAGGAATAGAGGGCTTGAAATATGATCTTCTGGAAGGCAAAGAATCTAGATTTACAACTGAGAATAACCTATTCAGAAAAATATTGAATGTAATGCTACATGGGGTGGAGGGTGGCAGGAATGAGCATTTAATGAAATAGAGAACTTCTAAGTATTCTTGATAAAAGATCAGAGCTGAGTAGAAAATTTGACATAAAAAAAGGAATCAGGAGAAGCAAAAAGAGATAAACATGAGTGAGAAATCAAAAGGGACTAAGGGTAAAATATTTATGTTCTTATATAAAGAAATGACATGTATAGTCCCTCAAAATTTTGTCACCACCAAGAGTAATAGAGGGAGCCTAATTACAAAGATAGCCTAGGTTTGATTCTGTTATGTTTGGATGTTCTCAGAAAGAAAAATTTAATGGGCAGAGGAGAGGAGTGTAATAGAAAGAAGAGAAGAGAGAGAAGGAATATGAAAAAAAATGTCTCATATAAATGGGGTACACAAAGAAGAGTTTATATAACAAGGAAAGGGTAGTGGGAAGAGTGGACAACACAAATCTCACTCTCAGCTGAACTGGTCAAACGAGGGGAAAAATAATATATTTATATACATACACACACCTACTTAGATCTATACATGTATCTTATCCAACAGTGAAATAGGAAAGAAACGGGTTAAGAGATAATGTGGGAGAAAGAAAAGGGAGAGTAGATCAAGGCAGGAATTAGTCAGAAGCAAACCAGACTCTTATAAAGGAGGTAGTGGGGGCAGAGGAAGGGGGCAGGAAGAATATGTATAAGAGAATTGGATGGATGGAAATACAGTTAGCAATAATAACTGTGAATGAGAATGGGGTGGACTCATCTATAAAATGAAAGAGGATAAGAGAATAGATTGATTAGAAACCAGAACTCAACAATACACTGTTTAAAAGGAATATACTTGAAACAGAAAGAACATGCAGAGTTAAAATAAGAGGGCAAGCAGAATCTATTACGCTTCAGCTAAAGCATGAAGACGGGTAGCAATCACCATCTCAGACAAAGCAAAAGCAAAAATAAACTTAATTAAATGAGATAATAATATGCAAGGAAATATATTTTGCTAAAAGATACTATAGATAATGAATTACTATCAATACTAAACATATATGCACAAAAATGGTATGGCATTTAAATTATCAAAAGAAAAGTCAAATGAATTATAGGAAGAAATAGACAGTAAAACTATACTAGCAAGAAGGTCAATATATCCCTCTCAGACCTAGATAAAGTGAACAAAAAAAATTAACAAGAAAGAAGTGAGGGACCTGAATAGAATTTCACAAAAGTTAGTTATGATATGTTTTCTAAAAGTTAGTTAGATATGATATGTATATTGAATGGAAATAGAAAGAGTATATCTATTTCTCAGCTATATATGGCATATTCATGCATTAAGGTATAAAAACCCTACAAACATGCAGAAAAGCAGAAATACTAAAAGAATATTTCATTGACCATAATACCATAAAAATTACATTCAGTAAAAGACCTTTGAAATAAACATTAAAATTTAATTGGAAACTAAATAACTTAATGCTAAAGAATGGGTGTTTCAAAGAACAAATTATATAAATAATATTTCATTATAATAATAACAATGAGACAACATACCAAAATTTATATGATACCATAAAAGCAGTACTTAGGGAAAACTTTTATCTTGAAACTCTTTCATTAATAATAGAGAGAAAGAGCAAATCAACAAATTAAATGTGCAACTAAAAAAACTAGAAAGACAAAATAATTTAAAACCCTCAGCTATATGCCGGAATAGAAATTCTGAAAATCAAAGGAGAAAAATAAAATCGGAAGTTTAAAAAATAAGTTAATAAATAAAACTAGGAGCTGTTCTTTTAAAAAAGCAATAAAATAGATAAGCCATCAATTAAAAAATGAAAGTACCAATATCAAAAAATGAAAAAGGTGAATTCCCAGCCAATGAGGAAAAGTAAAAGCAATTATTAGGAGCTATTTCACTTAATTGTGTGTCAATAAAAGTGACAATCTAAATGAGATGGATGAATATTCAAGTAATATATAAACTGGTCAGATGAACAGAATAGGAAACCGAATGCTTAACTAGCTGCCTTAGAAAAAGAAAGTGAATAGGTCATAAATGAACTCTCATTGGGATGAAAAAAGATAAGATGGATTTACAAGTGAATATTACCAAATATTTAAAGAATAATTTATTCCAATATTGCATAAATTGAAAAAAATAAGCAAAGAAGGGATCCAACAAATTCCTTCTATGACACAAATATGATCTTGATACCTAAACCAGAGGGAGTCAAAACCAAGAGGAAAAAAAATTACAGACCAATTTCTCTAATGAATATTGATGCAAAATTTTTAAATAAAATGTTAATAAGGAGACCACAGCAATATATCACAAAGATTGTGTACTATGATCAAGCCGGATTTATATCAGGAATACAGGATTGATTCACCATTAGGAAAAAACAACTGTGAGTATAAGTGACTATATTAGTAACAAAAACAAGAAAAATCTTTTGATTACTTTAGTAGATGCAGAAAAGTTACAGAATATAACACATTCTTATTTAAAAACACTAGAAATCATAAGAATAAATGGAGTTTATCTAAATCAAAAGCAAACATTATCTATAAGCAGTACATCATAAAGTTGTTTTTTTTCTTATCCAATATCTCTTTCTCATTTTCTTGGATTGTTTAATCCATTCATATTTAAAATTATACAAGTTAGGTTTATATTTTCCTTCATTTGTCTCTAAAAATTGGGTTTTTGTTTTTAAATTAAGATTTTTTCCCTTTCTTTAAACACAGTATTTTTCCTCTTTAATCATTTTACTTTAATCTTTTTTAAGGTGACTCTCTTCTTACTGGTTCTCTTCCCCGCCCCACCCTCTTTGGTTTGTTATCCCTTTCCCCTTAGGGTTTTGTTTATTAATTCTATCTGCTTATATATTTCTTCCCTTCTTTTTTCCTCTCAGTCAAGTAGATGCCTTCTTACTCTCCTCCCCTTCAGCTATTCCTATTCATTAGGGTTTTTTAAATTCATTTTTGCACCCTTTTCCAAAAAGAATTTTTCTCATTCTTCATCTTCTCTTTATGTTTAGTGCAGGCCCTCATTCTGATTCACAACCTCTATAGTCATCTGGCCTCTCTGTATTCTTGGTCATTCAATCAAAGCTTCTAAGGTATCTATCCTAGGCTCTTCCCTCTAAGCACTTTATGCCATTAACTTATAGGATTAACCTCTTGGAACCCTCTTTTCCATTGTGCCTCCCTCCCAAAATAATGACAATTATTGCAGGTGCCAGACAGGATACTACCACATGATAGGGCCCCTCTCTTACGACTAATCATAATAGCGTAGATTCAGAGCTGGAAGGTTGTCTATTTCAACCCCTCATTTTTACAGAGAAAAAAAACTGAGGCCCAGAGTGGGGAAGGGACTTGCCCAAGGACACAATGAGCCACATTGCGATTCAAACTTTTTTCTTCAGATTCCAATCCTTCATGCTTTCTACTGTCCCAGTACAAAATAAGGTCTAATACTTTGACTTTTCTTAAATGCTCTTTAACATAAATAAAAGACCTATAAAAGGAAGAAAAATAAAACACAAAGACATAAAATGGGCCCCTAGAGAGTTCAAATAATCATTTGGACCATATAGCTATTCCAATATTCTTTATCTTCAAATAATGTTTTACTGTTTATTAAATACTTTAAGGCATATTATCTTATTTGCTTCCAGATTAGGAAATGGAACTCTGACAAAATAAAGCGATTTGAGCAAGCCCACACAGTGCAAGCTGCAGAATCAGGATCTGAATACAGGTCTCTATCCCTAGTCAAGCATTCTATGGAAAGCGCCAGCAGGGTTTTAACTCATTCCTTTGGCTGTCCACTACCTACTCTTGATAATCCATACTAATGAAAAAGAATAAAGGTTTAAATCACTTAAAACACTCAAAAATCACTGTATTGTTGGCTGCTGCTGTTTTTGCTATTTCTTTGTTTGCAACAGCAACGTCTCCCCAATTGCATTTTCCTTTGACTCCTCTTCAGCTATGTTCCTGTTATAACAGCACACCTGTGGCTTGCTGGAACACTACGGTAACTGGGGATATTGGGGATCCGTGTTCTTATTTGTAAAGTGAGGGCTAGAAGATATCTAAGGTCTTTTTCCACCTCTAAATCTTATAATAGTATACCATGGGAAGGCAACCCCAAAATGTATTAGGTGGTAAGAGGAAAAATGCCTGGGGTTAAATAATGACTGTGGATAATCCACAGAGCAGATACTTGAGGATTTACTGTAGAGGGTAGGTAGCTTTCCCTGCCCAGTTTTTCCTCTGAGGACTGTAAGCATATCTATCACTTTGTAACTCTCTGTTTCCTGGCATGGCCTTGGAAAGACCACACAATCTCCAAACAGTAGAAAAACACCAGATCTGTGCCAACCTATAATACTTAGTCCATTCATTACAGATATGTGTGTATATATATGTACATATACACATATGTAAAATTAATACCTTGAACAGAAATAATCCTAGCAAACTTTTAAGCCCACATTTATCTATCAGCTGCAAAAAAGTTTTCAGCTACTTGCTAAAATGTGGCTTAAAAGCAGATCATTCGATGGAGTCTGAATGCAGATCAAAGTATACTATTTTAATTTTCTTTTCTTTTTTCTGTTTTTTTTTTCTTTTTGTCTGTTTCTTCTTTCACAACATTACTAAAATGGAAGTATGTTTTACATGATTGCACATATATAACCTATATCAAATTGCTTACCATTTTAGGAAGTGGCAAGGGAAGGGAAGGATGGAGAAAAATTTGGCACTCAATTTTTTTAAATGAATGTTAAAAGTTGTCTTTACATGTAATTAGAAAAAAATAAAATGTTATTTCAAAAACAGATAGTTCTCTGTGATTAGAAGCAGTGTTCTTCATCCTAATGCCATTTCCACAAGACCCTTGAACATTAGGCATTACCTCTCAAGGACTTATTATTCCTGATACAAATGTCAATTTTTAAAAAAATTATTCCTTTTGTGGTGAAGAGAGTCACGGAAAAGGAGGCAGAGGAAGGAGGACGCTCTGGGAGACCAAATCTGCTTTAAACTTCCTTGCCAGCTGATAGATAGTGAGTGCTTATGTTACATAAAAGATAAACCCCAAGTTCCAATTTCACCTGCTGTGCCTGTCACAATTTAATTGGATATGATCTGATACAGTAATTCTCACTTCCCCAGCTCAGTCCTGCCCCTACACGTAATCTCACAATGCCCTTGAAACACACGGCTTAATAAATCAGCACTATTCAATGACAAAAAAGTAAAATACAAGCACACCAGTTAGAGAAAGCAGGTCAGTGGAAAGCTAACATGATCCGTTCAAAGCAACTTCTTACCAGCAGGCTCTCCACATATGGGCCCTCACCAAATGTTTTAGCTAAATGCAAAGACACAATAACTTTCAGCAGCCCTCCCTGATGATAGCAGTAGGCTGCAACTATATTCTTGCTTTCTAATGCACGTAATTGATAGAGTTGTCTCTTGGAGCTTTGCTTAATTTTTTTCCTTGTAGTTTAATTGTCTTAAAATTCTATTTATTTCACTTGCCCAGGAGTAAACATTGGAAGTTTTCCATTTCTACAATATTCCCTAAGCCAGGTACTTAGAAACATATATACACATACCCGCATGTATATGAAAACACGTGTGTGTGTGCACACAAAGTCACTGAATAGGACAGTAGATGGGACATTGGATTTGGAATGAAAAGACTGGGATTCAAACAGTGACTTTGACAACACCCTTGAGACCTTGGACAAGTTACTGGGACTCATTTTGGCCATCTGTAAGATGAGAAGATAGGGATAGATTCTAAAACAGTCTCTTTCAGCCTTCAATCCTACACCCTCTGATTAGCCTATTGTAAGCTGCCATTTATTCTACTTGATGACAGAGTAAGGAACAAAGTTTTAAACTTTGTTTTAAGAACAGAACAGCAGTTTTCCAACTGTTGTATGGAAATCACATCAAGATCCATAACTAATCCTCTTAGTGTGGAAGAGTTGAAAGAGTACTGGGTTCAGAGACCAGGTTTTGATTCTTAGCTCTCTTACTTACGAGCTGTGTGCCCTTGTGAAAAATTCATTTCTCGGAGCCTCACTTTCCCTGACTTTAAAATGGAAGAAATAATACATGTACTTTTTGTTTCATAGGCTTTCTATAAGGAAAGTAGCAACTTAAAGCAATGTAGAGCTATCATTATTCCCTACATCACAAGATTATTGTATGGGGTGTTCCTAAAGCCTGGACACATAGGCAAAAATGCATATTTTCAAGAAATTAAATGAATGAAATTTCAACAACATATTATTTAATTGGAATATTAACAAATAACATCTTCAATATGATTGCCATCATTTGTGATGCAAACGTCGATGTGCTTTGCAATTTTCATGTGAACTCAATGCAATAACTCCACGTTTCCTATGTGTCCAGACTTTAGGAACACCACGTAAGGAAAGTTCTTTATAAACTGAAAAAGGATTAGGTAGAAAATAAATTTATCAACGTCACTGCTACACATATATACATGTATATGTATATATAATTTATGCATCTTACATGCAATTATTATTATTGTTAAAGTAAGAAAACCTTGCCTTGTATAAAAAAAGTGAGGGGTTATCCTAATGTCATCTAAGACTATATTACATTGAAGAACCAAGGGTTTCTTTTCCATCCAGTATAATGGATTACCCCAGGTTGTTGTTAAAGGTATCAGACCAGCATGCTCCCATCAACTCCCAGAGCATACTGGGTCTAAAGTGTTAGTCTGAGCTATTGCCCTTGAAAGATAAATATTGGCACACTCAGCAGGAATGCCCTGATGGTGCTCTACTGCAGAGGCAAGGGGGGCTCTTTCTGAGCTCAGGAGGGCCCTCACCATATGGAGCTTCAGGAGTTGAAGTCGACACCTTGGCCTGCCTTTGCAAGTAAGCAAGAAGTCAGCACATGTGGCAGAATGAGAAGCACAGATGCAACCTGCTCCATGAGGCCAACAGATTTCAACAGGGGAGGTAGGGGCGGAACGCTTCTGAAAACAACCCAAGTAATTACATGACCTCCAGGTGTGGCCTTAGATAGATACTGTGCTACTTGAGTCTGATGTTTAAAAAAATACAGAAAGGAGGGGAAAATGAAAATCAGAAGAGAAAGAGGAGAAAAAAGATGATGTTTAAAAATTCTCATCTTTAAACACCATGGGCATCAGCTACATATGTCATTTTTAGTTTGCAATTGGTTTACAGGGGTTCTTAACCTGAGACCTATACATTTTTAATAATTTGACAACTATGTTTCAATATAATTGGTTTACTTTGTAATCCTTAGTATTTTATCTTATGTGTTTAAAAACTTTCTTCGGAGAAGGGGTCCAAAGGCTTCACCAGACTTCCAAAGGGATCTGTAACACACAAAAAAAATTAAGAACCTCTAGACTAGAGATGACTGCTCACTTACCCCTTTTAGGCCTTTTATTGGATCTGTGATTCCTTTGGTAACTACAGTTCCCCTTCCAACACAAGCTGCAATTCCTCTACATCTTATTAACCCAAGAATGTCTCATACAAATACTACCATAAGCCCTCTAAAAAATATCTACTCAAAACTAGAAATAATCTTTCTCTTTTAGTATTTCAGAGATAACTACATAATACTTGCAGTATACATTTGTTAGCCTGTTTATTCATTATGTGACAGCTAGGTAGTACAGCATCAGGAAGACCTGGTCTCAGATACTCACTAGCTGTGAACCTGGGCAAGTCACTTAACCCTCAGTTTCCTCATCTGTAAAATGAGCTGGAGAAGGAAACTGCACACCGCTTCAGCACCTCGGCCAAGAAAACACCAAATGGGGTCACAATGAGTCCGAAAAAATGGCTCAACAACAACATATTCATTACATGCCTAATTCACCTCCTTTTCTGATAATCCACATCCTTGGCAATGTTTTATGCCACTTTTCATGCTTTTCATTGTTGGTAATATGTGGCATCGTGCTTAAACTTATCATAGATCTTTCTATTGGTTTGGAGTTATCTATAATTTTAGTTCTAAGCATTTGATGGTCTCCAATGACTCATGGTCACATAGTATCACTGAGAGACAAGGCTGTTAAAGAGATGAACTTTAGAAGCATTAAACACTGTCCTTTTCATCAATTATTATTGTTTCTGTTATAAGCGTGTGTACCTTGATAACAACATAGTGAAATCTGCTTTTTAAAATGTTTTCTTAAAAAAAAAATAACCGACTTCATACTGTGGAAAATACAGATCAAAAGCAGGCTGTATTATTTTTAAAGGTCAAAACCCAACACCACCATTGGTACAAAGTGTTTCCTGACCAGGTGTTAGCTTGCAAGTCATTGTGAAGTGGAAGGACAGATTGCCAAAACTTCTATTTACATTATCAAAAGTTAATACCTATACTCATTACTTATAGTCCTCAGAGACTGCATGGTGTAGTGGAGAGAGCATTGGACAAAGTCAGATGACCTCTATGTACCATTTACATTTGTATAACTGCGGGCAAGTTACTTAATCTCACTAAGCCTGTTTGCTCATCTTTCAAAGGGGGAATATAGTACATGCCGGTCTTCATGAAAGTGTTTTCAGGCTCTAACAGATCACCTACATAGAATCCTCTGGAATGGTAAAGCACTGTAAAAATACCAGCTCCATAAGGGGAAGGGTTGTTTCATTTTTGTCTTTGTATCCTAGCGCCTAGCACATAGTAGGTACTAAATTGAATTGTATTGAGTTTTACATGTAAAGGTGCAGATGGTACGCTCATCAGGAGCACAAATTCAGGAGAGATAGCAAACACACTGGATAAGATTAGGCAAGGCTCAAAGGGATCTCAATGGGCTAAAGCATTGAGCTGAATCTAATAAGCTGAAAGTCAACAGGGATAAATGTCAAATCTTACACCTGGGGACAAAAAATCAACATCACAAATACAAGATGGGAAATGCACAGATAGAAAACAACTGCTCTAAAAACATCTACAAGGGGTTAGAATGCACAAAAGTTCAATGGGAGCAAGCATTGTGATGTGGTAGCTAAAAAAAGTTAATTTGATTTTGGGTTGCATTGAGAGGGACATAGTTTCCAGAATTATATATATATATAGATATATAGATATAGATATATAGATATATATATATATAATTCCAGAAATAGTGCCTTGATAGTATCACCCTCATCGGGAGTATAGTGTTCCGCTCAAGGTGCTGTAGTTTAAGAAGGGAATTGAAAAACTGAAATTGAATTGAAAAAAAAGAATGTCCAGAGGAGGACAACCAGGATAGGCTTGAATCAGTGACATATGAGGCTCAGTTGAAAGACCTGGGCGTGTTTTACTGAAGAAGACTTAGGGGACATGATGATTAAGTTCCAGCATTTGAAAAATTGTCTTTTGATGGAGAGATTAAATTTGTGCTTTTGTGGCACAGAGGGCAGAAAACAGGAATAGTGGACCCCAAATTAGGTCTGATATCAGGAAGATTTTTCTGACAATTAGAGTTGTCCGAAAGAGGAAAAGGTTGCCTAGACAGTTGATGGGCTCTCCTCTCTTGGGGATCTTCAAGCAGATGCTGTATGACCATTTGTCAGTTATACTGCCCCATATTTACAGGGGCAGCTAGGTGATGAAGTGGATAGAGTGCTGGGCCTGGAATCAGGAAGACTTGAGTTCAAATCTAGCCTCAGACACTTACTAATTGTGTGACCCTGGGCAAGTCACTCAACCCTGTTTTCTTCAGTTTCCTGATCTGTAAAATGAGTTAGGGAAGGAAATGACAAACTGCTCCAGTATCTTTGCCAAGAAAACCCCAAATGGAGTTACTAACAGACATAACTGAAATGACTGAACAATAATAACAGTTGTGTTATAGTGATGAATCCCTTCATGTGTGGGTCAAACTAGATGGCTGCTGGGGTCCCTCTCAATTCTCAAATTCTATGATGATTCTGTCACTATTATCTGGAGTTTGTCATAGCAATTGGTGAAACAGGAAAAATGCAAAATGGTCCATAGTCTAATATTTGCCCTTCTACTTTGACAGCAAAAGTGGTAGAGTGACAGAAAAGAGGAGAGAGTGTGCTAAAATCATATGATTCTTAGATGGACTGCAACTTGGAGGGGGAGAGAGAGGAGAAAGAGGGGAGGAGAGAGAGAGAGGGAGGGAAGGAGGGAGGGAGAAGTAGAGAGAGAGGGAGGGAGGGAGATGGGGGAGGAGGGAGAGAGTCATTCTTATATTAGCCATTGATAGATAATTAACTTAATCAATCTTAATCAACCATCATTATTTTATTACTATGCGCCAGAAACTGTACTACATAGTAAATAGAAGGCTATAATTATAGTCAGGAAGACCTGAGTTATAATACTGCCTCAGTTACTTACAGTTTACTAGCTATACTACCCTGGACAAGAAGCTTCACCTGTTTCCTCATCTATAAAATGGGGTTAATAATATCACCTGCATAAGGGTTGTGATTTTTTTTTAATTAAAGGGGTTCTCACTTCTTTAAGAGGCGTGTTCATGGGATGGGCATTATCTCACTCAAAGTGTGAACCTGAAAAGGCTTCAGCCTAAAAGGGACAGGGTCTCCCAAAGCATCCTGGGCCATCTCCAGTCATCCTGGTGAATATCTGGCCACTGACCCAGATGGCTCTGGAGGAGAGAGTGAGGCTGGTGACCTTGCACAGCCCTCTCTCACTCAAATCAAAGCCAGCTGCAAGTCATGTCATCATTTCCCTGATGTCATGGTCCTCTTCAAAAACTCGTAAGGCTCAAATGAAATAATATATCTAGAGAGTGCTTTACGTGCTTTAAAATACCGAGGAAATATTAGCTATTATCATTACTAGTAATATAAATAAAAAAGTGAGAGTTTCTACCCAAAGGATAAAGATGAAAAGATATTTCATGTAATTACTGGAGATTCAACCTGACTTATTGAAACAATGGACAAAGGTAAAGGCATTCACTCTATCCATTAGATTTCTTAGAGAGGAGGGAGGGGATAAGAAATTGCCTCAGTTGACAAATACTTGATATCTTTGCCAGTTAGAGAGAGGAAAACCATATAAACTCATTTGCAAAATATTACAGAGTAAGATTATGGAAGATTGTAATAAATACTGCTTGACACAACAACAAGGAAGGGAAAAGGGCAAAAAGAAAAAGGAGAGAGGGGAGAGGAAAGAGAAGGTTTGGTGGAAGAAAGCAGAGGGACATGGAGAGAGAGAGATGGAGAATGAGGGAGAGAGAGTAAGAAGGGGGTCACAAGAGGGGTAAGAGAAGGAAAAGGAGGCAAGGGGAGAGGGAAAGAAGGAAGGTGAGGGAGAGATAGAGAATCAATCCTGGGAAAACTTGAGTAATTCTTTTCTCTAACATCAAAACACAAAGTATCAGGTAAGAAAAGACACTAGAGTCACAAGGTATTACAGGAAAATATCACTTGGAGTGAAAAAAAAAACCATCTCATTTCTCCACTAAAACACGAATTCCCAAGTACTTTTCTACCAGCAATTTGCAGATAATTTTAAAATGTGCAAAGAAGGAAAAAGTAACTCTTATCAGCTGTGAACATGACGTTACAAAACAGCTGAATTTCAGCTTTATCAAAACATTGGCCAGGGAACATAACATTTGGTTTTCCCCAGAACTAGGAAATGATGTGTAGAATGTGACACACCAACAGCTTGCTGCTGGGACAAACAGCAATAACTCGCCAAAAGACACTCACCAAAGAGTCAAGGGTCCCACAGCTAGCCATACTTCTGACTTCAAAATTTTGTAAAGAGGTGTGATGGATTCAAGTAAAGAAATTCGTATTCATTTAGTCCCTGTGGCATGCAAACTAATCTATTCATTAAGTCCCTACTATATGCAAAGTAAAGTATATTCACTAAGTTCCTACTGTATGCAAAGTAATGTATATTCATTAAGCCTCTACTCTGTGTAGTGTTAGGTGCTGGGAAATACAAAGTTAAGATAAGACAGTTCCCATGGCCTCATGGTGCTTAAATAGTATAATTTAAAATAAAACATGATAAAGGAGGAAGTATTGGAAAGAGTACTGAATTTAGAACGGGGGTGAGGTTCTGGGATGAAATTTGTTTTAATCATACATTATCTGTGTGGTCTTGGGCCAGAATTTCATCTTTCTGGGGCTTCGTTTTATCATTTGTAAAACATGGGGTTTGGACTGAAGGATCTCTAAAGGTCCCATCTAGTTCAAAATTTAGGAATTATAGCAACATATTGCTTCCTTATTCATGCAATAAAATGCTGGAAAATTATGGCTAGAAAATACTTATTATGTGCCAGGCACTGTGCTAAACACTTTGCAGCTATTTTGATCTTCACAACAATCCTGGGAAGGAAATATGTAGTATTTTCCCTATTTTACAGATGGGGAAACAGGGAAAGAGAAATTAAGGATCACTTAACTAGTAAGTATCTGAGGTCAGGTTTGAACTCAAGTCTCCTTGTCTTCAAGCCCCACTTTCTATTCACCTTGCCACTTAGTTGCTCCCTGAAAAGGAAACACAGGAAATGGGAGGAGAGGTTTTAATAGACTAACTTTATTTTCTTTTTTGATATGGTTACTAGGACAGTAGATCAAGAGAATGTCATAGAGATGGACAGAGTTTGTAAGGCACTTGATTAAGTCTCCCATGACATCCTAGTGGACAACATAGTGGGATGTGGGCTACAAAGTAATATAGTTAGGTGGCTTTGGGAACTAGTTGAGCATTAATATATGGCATGTTGTGTTTGTCCTTCATTCTTGAAGAAGACCATGGCATCAGGGAAATGATGGCATGACGTGCAGCTGACTTTGATTTGAGTGAGAGAGAGCTGTGCAAGGTCACCAGCCTTACTTTCTCCTCCAGAGCCATCTGGGTCCAATGGCCAGATATTCATCAGGAAGACTGGAGATGGCCCAGGATGCTTTGGGAGACCCTGGCCCTTTTAGGCTGAGGCCTTTTCAGAGTCTCACTTTGAGTGAGGTAATACCCATTCAGTGAATATGCCTCTTTAAGAAGTTAATCAAGGGATGGACCCTTTAATCAAAACTCAAAAAAAAAAATCAAACTGAGAGGGGAAAACCCTCAGAGTTCCTGGCCAAAAGAGAAACAGTTACTATTTGGTATTTACATTCACTCTGCACAAGGACAGGGACCTGCTGTCCAATCTATGACCTCCAGAGTGAATTGGGTTTAAGGTTTGGTTTTTGAGAAAGAAATCTAGCCAGTAAACCCATGGGTTAAGGAGGAAGCCTTCAGCCTTGGAAATGTACCTTCCTTTGGGGCAGAGTACAGAGCAGGGAGACAGAGGGAGGGAGGGACAGAGAGAAAAAGAGAGGGGGGAGGGGGGAAGAGGGAGGAGAACGCTATTCACAGATCGTTTGTCCTTCATTCTCAAAGAGGACAATGACATCAGGGAAATGATGACATGACTTTGATTTGAGTGTGGGAGGGCTGTGCCACGTCACCAGTCTCACTTTCTCCTCCAGAGCCATCTGGGTCCAGTGGCCAGATATTCACCAGGACAACTAGAGGTGGCCCAGGATGCATTGGGAGACCCTGGCCCTTCAAATGGAATGACAGCATCCTGAGGGAAGTTTCTAGCAGAGTGTCCTAGAGATTTATTCTGTGTCCCACTCTGTTCAACAATTTTATCAGTGACTTGGATAAAGAATGGTATAGAAAGCATACTACTCAAATGCAGGTGACATGAAGCTTGCAGATATAACTGAGGTGTTGTATGAAAGAGTTAAGATCAGAAAAAAAAACACATTTCTTTAAAAAAAAACACATTTCAGTGCAGCTAGGTAGCACAGTGAGTAGAGCACTGGCCCTGGAGTCAGGAAGATCTGAGTTCAAATCCAGCTTCAGACACTTGACACATTAACTAGCTGTGTGACATTGGGTAAGTCACTTAACCCCAATTGCCCTGCCAAAAAAAAAATTAAAAAAAAACCTCATTTCACTGAGTTGGAACACCGCATTAAATATTAAGGTAGAATTTACTTTAATAGCATTGTGGGTCTGTATCTCATTGATGTGGGTTTGCCCTCTGATGCTGCAGATCCCAAGTGATCTGTACCTTGTCCTGTATGCCTCTTGCCCAACAAAGAGATCCATCCAAAGTCTTAGAGGCCTTCTCCTAGGTCTCTCTTGATATTGCATAAATACCAATGAAGCACACAAACTGTCCATCTATTATCCATCAATCTTACAACACGACAAATCTCTCTATTCCTTTCCTGGTCACACATTTCCAATCATATATCCTTTATATTTCTTCCTTTGCATAATTTTCCCTTTGTATTATATTGTAATGTATGAATGCTTACTGTGTACCTCCCTCCTGCTTTTTATTTGAATCACACCATAAATCCTTCAGAGACTGTGGAATTCCAAAATCCACAGAATTTTAACACTGTCAGAAGAATAATGATGTTGTGCCTTTGACTTCATTGATAAACTTTAATCATTAAAGGATTGCTCACCTCCTTCTATTCAAGTTTAGGCCCAACATCAATGCTTGGTGCTTGACTAGGCTGGCCTTTAGAAAGCAGACTGTTCTTCTGACATGGTAAAATCTCCCATAGATTGTTCTCTGCTAGCACAATGTTCAAGAACCCAGATATGGTGGAAAAGAACACTGGTTTAGAGTTGGAAGACCTGGATTCAAATCCCAACTCAGTCACTTAATCACTGTGCGACGTTGGGAAAGTTAATATCTCTAGGACCCTACTTCATACGTAAATGAGGGAGTTAGATTAAATGATCTCTAAAGTTCCTTCCAGTTCTAAATTTATGATTC
Organism: Phalanger gymnotis; assembly: GCA_028646595.1. Lineage (NCBI taxonomy): Eukaryota > Metazoa > Chordata > Mammalia > Diprotodontia > Phalangeridae > Phalanger > Phalanger gymnotis. The sequence continues at coordinate 217,636,687 of CM053626.1, read as the reverse complement.
CATAACTTGGGTTCTAATTCTTGTTCTGCCATTTTCTTCCTTCCTCTAGGGTTGTAATGGCAACCACAGTGGCATACCCATGACGCTGCTAGTGCAGGTTCTTTTATCTGATTTACTAAGGAAAGACAGCTGTTTCAGGGGTCAACGATCTTCTTTAATTAAACAGAAAAAATACAAAGAAGAGAAATAAAGACCAACAGACAAGGCTCTACTGCCTGAATCAAAGCTTTACATCCACCACTGAATTGAGAGAGCCTTTACCTCTGAGGAGTCAGGGATCTCTGAACATACAGCCACTCAGAATCTCTACCAGAGAATCACAACATCTTTCTCATGAGTGAGACCCCAAAGCAAAAGCTCACCTCTCAGAATATATATTCTTTCAGCTAACAGGCTCAATGTCTAATTAGAAATTAACAAAAAGTATGTAAGCCTTCCTACAAGCAAGCAAGCTTCCCTTAATGCACTCCACATAAGGCCTATGGATGGGTGGGGAAGGTCTTATTCTCCATTAACCTTACAAGGGTGAGAATTGATAAGGACCCACAATAAAATGCCTGTCATGGCACACTGACTTTTTTTTAGTAATAGTCAAAGAATGAGAGGCCAAACAGATACAGTTCATCTGCTCTTTGAAGAACCGACTGCTTGATTCTCACTTGGGCCTTCATTAAGACCAAACATCAATGGCTCTTACATTGGACTAAGGGCTATCAGCCCCACAAGAGGCCTAAAGGATACCCCTGGTAGTGATCCTTAGGGGTCATGTCTGAATATAGATGAAAAGGAATGCCTTATCTCTGCTTGCTGTCTGTGTCATGGAGTCACAGTACCTTTGACTTAGAAAATATCTTAAATATCATCCAATCTAATTCCATCATTTTATTGATAAGAAATTCTTTTCACCTCTCTGTGCCCCAGTTTCCTTATCTATAAAATTAATGTTGAATGAATATGAATATGAATGGATGACTCCAAACAAGACCTAGACCCTGGTCTACCATTCTAATTGATGATATATCCTTCCCACCCCCTCAAAGGTACTGAACATTTAACAGCAAAGAAAACTGGAGAGGTGGGCATCACCTTGGCACTAATGTAACCGGTAAGCCTTATTCACTGCATGAAAAAAATAATAAAAGCAATAATGCCACAAAGCAAGTTTTTAATGCCAGGAAAGTTAAATCCTTCTGAGGCAAAAGTTTTGGATCAGGAATAATAATTATCTCCTGTTACCATTACCTCATAATCAGATTCCTAATGAGTGAGATCAACCAGCATTGATCAATACTTCTGTGTATTTCAATCTGTGGACATGCTGTCAGTGAATTATAGGCATTATCAACTTACAAATGGCTGTATTCCAAAAGTTCATTGATGATAGATTGCTTGGAATTTGGGATACATTTTCCCATAGTAACAACATTATCCATGGTGGTTAGATTCCTAGGCTAGACCACAAAAGCCTATTTAACCTATAATGTACCAGCAATGAAATACTAATAGTTCTCTTTCAACCATAGTTCCCCACTATTTATTACATTATTTCTATCGGAAAAATGTATTCTTGGCTCCAAGTTGGAGCTAGGTGCCATAGTGGATAAAGTGCTGGGATTGGAGTCAGGAAGACCTTGAGTTCAAATCTGGCCTCAGACATATACTAGCTGTGTGACCCTAGGCAAGTCTCTTACCCTCTGTTTTCCTTTGTTTTTTCAACTACGAAATGGCATAACAGCACATACTTCCTAGGGTTGCTGTGAGGGTCAAATGAGGTGATATTTGTAAAGCACTCAGAACAGCATCTGTCACATAGTAGGTGCTTAATAAATGCTTGTTTCCTTCCTTCTTACCATGTGTCAGCCAGATGCTTTATGGCGCCAAAATATAGACAAATACTAAAAAAAAACACACTGAAGGTGTCAGGCTGTAGAAAAAAAATGCTGTAATTCTTCACTATTGTGATTATGGAACTGGCTGAGAGAGCTCTAAGTGAAATGGTGGAAATGCAAGAAAAATGAAGGAGGTGATTTCTCCTACCACAGTGACAACAATCCTCATATCTTACCTCATGTCCTCTGGGAGCTGGCCCTGGCAAGTGACATTACTATTCTGAGGGTCTTGTCACTCGAGTGCCCTGTCCCAGCATTCACCAACCTACTCCCAAGACTGAGGGGATGGGGTCAGGGTAGGGGTGATGACAAGCTACCCTTCTGTTCTCATAACTGTCTTTTCTGACACAGTACATTTTTTTTTCTTCTTGCCCCAGGTGAAAATATTCTTAGTTACAACTTTCTGGCTAGTCACTAATATATTATGATTGAAATTCATCTCTAGTTCTTGCCTTTGGATACTGTGCTTTGAGTTATGACTATGTGAAAGCAAGGTATTAAAGAAAGTGAAAAAATACTGTATCATCTTCAATAACCTACTAAAAGTCCGTTTCTTGCACATGGAGACAAGATAGCAGTGGAAAGTCATCAGCTCACTTGAGTTCTCCCCAAAACCCTTCCAAACACCTTTAAATAATACCATAAAGCAATTCCTGGAGCAGCAGAACCCAAAGAACAATGGGGCAAAGTGATTTTCTAGCCAGAGACAGCTTAGAAGTTCAGCAGGAAAAATCTGTCACACCTGGGTGAGAGTGGACCACAGTCCAACACAGGCTGCCCCAGCACAGACCCAGCCCCAGCAAACAAGGAGCAGGCCTTGGGAGCCACTGAATCAGCAGCAGCAGTTGCTGCTTCTGTAGCTCTCAGCTCACAGACACTAAGGGGGTCAAACAAATGTTCAGAAGGAGATTACAGAAGTCTCTTTATGAACATCGATGCAGGACTCTTTTGCTTTACCCATACTCCGATCTGGGTTGAAGTCCTGGGTGGCAGCCCTAGGGCAAGGAGGAGCACTAGCATAACAGAGCTTGTGGCTACAATGGAGCAGGTACCCTCATCACAGTTCTAGGGCAGAAAAGAGTGCTTGTGGCCACTCACAGACAAGAGCATAGGGCAAGAGGATAATAAACACACTTTTCCTTAGTTCATATCACCTTGGAAGAACTGAAAACTTATAGATCCCTAGAAGTATGTCTGAAAACATCTGCACAAAAGCCTTGAAGTTTAGGACAGTTTTCCTTCAACCCTGAAAGCAGAGCCCAACTTTAGCAAAAAGTTAAAAGTCAAGAAATAGGCTGGGGAAATGAGCAAGCAACTGAAGATGATTCTGACCATAGACAGTAACTCTAGTAACAAGGAAGATCAAAACACACTCAGAAGATGACAACAAAGTCAAAGCTCCTACATCCAAAGCCTCCAGGATATTTCTGAACTGGTCTCAGGCCATGGAAGAGCTCGAAAAGGTTTTTGAAAATCAAGTAAGAAGAGCAGAGGAAAAATTGGAAAGAGAAATGAGAGTGATGCAAGAAAATCATGAAAAATGAGTCAACAGCTCACTAAAGAGGACACACACACACACACACACACACACACAAATTCGTGAAGAAAATACCTTAAAAAACAGACTAGGACAAATGGTAAAAGACGTCCAAAAAGCCAATGAGGAGAAGAATGCCTTAAAAAGCAGAACTGGCCAAATGGAAAAAGAGGCACAAAAACTCACTGAAGAAAAAGTAGAATTGAGCAATGGAAGCTAATGACTTTATGAGAAATCAAGAAACAATAAAACAAAACCAAAAGAATGAAAAAAATAGAAGACAATGTAAAATATCTTATTAGGAAAACAACTGACCTGGAAAATTGATGCAAGAGAGATAATTTTAAAATTATTGGACTAGGCACCATCTGCCAGCCCCTGGCAAGCCACCCCAGCATCCCAAGCCCACAGCCTAGAACCATGAAGTATATCAGGGATGCTGATGACAGCATGCAGGTTGGCTCAGGCCCTAACTACTGTGTGTCTCAGTGAAAGCCTGTCCTGGGTGAGTGGAAGGGCTGCCGGTGGCTGCAGCTCAGCTCCTCTGCAGCTTCTGGAGCAAGGGCTCCACTACAGTAGTTCATTTTCATCACTTTTGTTCCATCAAAGCCCAGTCATTATGTCAGCTTCAAATGGTGCTGATGAAAATTCCCACAACAAGGCTTGGCTGTCACCTTATCCAGGTTCAAAAGTCAAACCTAGTCAGGTATCCAATGAGAAAGTGGGCTGGCTTGTTAAGTGGTAGGAGTATAATTCCATGGAATATACTGCAGTCTCTGTCTTGGCTGGACCCATGTGGGCAGATCCACAGATTAATGAAAAAAATTTTTCTTTGAAGTTTAATAAAGAGGATAGACATGTTGAATGAAAGAGCCAGAATGGCTTGTATGAGATTGAGAATGGACAACCTAGAAATCCAACACGTTGGACAGGACTGATTGGCCGGGGACTTTTGGGACACTGGGGCCCAAACCATGCTGCAGATCCCATCAGTACTAGGTGGAAAAGGGACAGCAGTGGAAATAAAATCATTCACCCTCATTCTGGGAAAAATATCTTACAATTTGTGGCAATCAAAAGGAAAGATTGTGGAGAATGGGCAATCCCAGGGGGGGATGGTGGATCCAAGAGAGAAAATCAGTGCTACCTTAAAATGAGAGTTTAGTGAGGAAGCTATGAACTCCTTACAGAAATCCAAAGCTGAGAAGCAGGAGATGGAGAAGCAGTTACATAAGCTCTTCAGCCAAGAACATTTAGTGGTTTATAACGGGTAGGTGCATGATCCTTGAAACACTGATAATGCATGCATGGAGGCTGAAGCTATGAACTTCATGAATATGATGAAACAGGGGAGACAATGGATAATCTGGCTCTGGAAGCAGGAAATGATGCTGGGAAAGTGAAATGGGTGGGCATCAGTAACAAGCTCAAGCTTTATGCCAGTCATTCCCAGTTCATCAAACTTGTGGCTGAGAAGCAAGAAGCTCACTGAAGTGAAGACTCAGACCGAGGCTGCCATGGATGATGGCTGAAGAATCTCGATGTATATTTCAGGTCTTCAAGTGAACAGTGGTGGAGGGCACAGAACGTGAATTAGAGAGGGCCAGTTACCTGTTTGGATTGTTGTTTTATTCATTTCTGAAATTGTATTTGAATGTTTTTGCATCATGGGTATGATAGAAAATAGAGTGGAATGCTTAAAGAGAAGAAAAGCTTTCTAGCTAGGAGAAGAGGAATATAAAAAGTAGTCTTCTGTACATGTTATATTTAGCCATGGCTTAAACCAAATTAAATTACTTATGCTTTCTCAAGACTTTCAGACCTAAATAAAGACATGACTGAATGAATGAAAAACAAATTACAGGACTAACTGAAAGCCATGATTAAAAAAAAGAGGCTAGATATGTTTCAAGAACTTATCCAGGAAAACTGCCATGATATTCTAGAACCAAAGGATAAAATAGACATGGAAAGAATCTACCAATCACCTCCTGAAAGAGATCGCAAAATGAAAACTCCCAGGAATATTATAGCCAAATTCCAGAGCTCCCCACCTTACGGAGAAAATATTGCAAGCAGCCAGAAAGAAACAATTCAAGTATTGTGGAGCTACAATCAGGATAACACAAGATTTAGCAGCTTCTACATTAAAGCATCAGAGGGCTTGGAATATGATATTCCGGAGGGCAAAGGAGCTAGGATTACAAACAAGAATCACCTATCCAGCAAAACTGAATATAATCCTTCAAGGGGGAAAAATGGATATCCAATGAAATAGAGGACTTTCAAGCATTCTTGATGAAAAGACCAGAACTGAATAGAAAATGTGACTTTCAAATACAAGACTCAAGAGGAGAATAAAAAGGGAAATGGAAAAGGGAAATTATAAGGAACTTAATAAGATTAAACTGTTTATATTCCTACATGGAAAGATGATACTTGTAACTTAAAAGAACCTTCTCATTATTAGGGCAGTTAGGAGTATATATAGACAGAGGTCACAGGTATGAGTTGAATATGAAGACATGATATCTAAAAAATAAAATTAAGGGGTGAGAGGGGGATGTACTGGGAGAAAAGGAAAGGAAGAGGTAGAATGGGGTAAATTATCTCACATAAAAGAGGCAAGACAAAGCTTTTACAGTGAAGGGGAAGAGGGAGGAGGAGAGGAGGAGTGAGTGAACCTTACTCTCATCAGAATTGACTCAAAGAGGGAATAACACACACACTCAATTGGGTACAGAAAAGTAGGAGGGAAAGGGGTTGGTGGGCATGATAGAAGGGAGGGCAGATTGAGGGAGAGAGTAGTCATAAGAAAAACACTTTTGGGCAGGGACAGGGGTGAAAAGAAAGAGAATAGAATATATAACACATGGAAGATAAGATGAAGGGAAATGCAGTTAGAAATAGTAACTATGAAAAAAATTTGAAGCAAGTTTCTCTGATAAAGTTTCTCAAATATATATATATAGAAAACTAAGCCAAATTTATATAAAAAAGAGCCATTCCCCAACTGATAAATGGTCAAAAGACATGAACAGTTTTCAGATAAAGCAATCAAAGCTATCTATAGCCATATGAAAAAAAATTCTTTCAATATTGATTAGACAAATGCAAATTAAAACAATTCTGAGGTACTACGTCATATCTGTTAGATTGGCTAATAGGACAGAAAAGGAAAATGACAAATGTTAGAGGAGATATGGGAAAAATGAGACACTAATGCACTGTTGGTGGAGTTGTGAACTAGTTCAATGATTCTTTAGAGCAATTTAGAACTATGCCCAAAGGGCTACAAAACCCTTTTGACCTAGCAATATCACTACTAGGTCTGTATCCCGAAAGAGATAAGAAACAAAAATGAGAAGAACTGATATATACAAAAATATTGTGGCAAAGAACTGGAAATTGAAGGGATGTCCATAATTGGGGAATGGCTGAACAAATTGTAGTATTTGATTATTGATGGAATACTATTGTGCTATAAGAAATGGTGAGCAGGGTGCTCTCAGAAAAACCTAGAAATCCTTACATGAGCTGACACAGATGAAATGTACAGCATACAAAGTAAGAGCAACATTGTAAGGTGATCAGTTTTGTACGACTTAGCTATTCTCAGCAGCACAATGATCCAAAACAACTCTGAAGGATTTATAATGAAAAAATGCCCATCCCCAGAGAAAGAACTGATGGTGCCTGAATACAGATTGAAACATACATTTTTTACTTTATTTTTCTTGTGGTTTGGGTTTGGGGTTGGTTTTTGGGGGGAGTCTATGTTTCCTTTCACAACATTAATTAATATGGAAATGTTTTGCGTCACTACACATGTCTAACCTACACTGAATTGCTTGCTTTCTCAATAAGAAGGTGGGCATAGGGAGGAAGAGAGAGAATTTGAACTCAAAGTTTTAAAAGTGAATGTTAAAAATTGTTTTTACATGTAACTGGGGAAAATAAATACTAAGCAATTTTTTAAAAATTAAAAATAAGTTAAAAATAAAAGTCCCTTTCTCCCTCTCAACAAATAGATACTAAAGAGCACAAGATGCATGGACATTTAAAAATAGCCCAATGTAAATTGCACATACAGGAAACTCAAGTGAGAACAATTTTCTCTGCTTCATTCAAATTGTGCACTAAATGCCCGGATTCATAAGACATAAATAAGAAGAAGAGGACATTTAAAATCTAATTTGTAAAATGCAGATCCTAAGGCACAGCAGTTAAAAATGCATTTATACATATAATTGTACCTACAAATACTTAGTGGCAGAATCTAGTGCCCGTTGGCTAATGCAATCCTTTGACTTGTCACAGACCCTCCCTCATGTAATCACATGAAGTCAGGTCTCCTTTCCTTTGACCTCCTCCTCTTTTTCCTCATTCTTCTATCCCTTTTCTTGATTCTTCAAATCTACATTTCCTTTCTTTATTTCTTCCTTAATTTCTTCCTTGGGCAATTATTTAAAAGTTCAGTGCATTTAGAACCATAAGAAAGTATTAGAAACCATCTTAGCAACCAGGTGATATTTATAGTGGATGGAGTGCTAGGATTGAAGTTATGGAGACCTCAGTTCAAATCCTATCACAGACATTTACTAGCTGTATGACTTTGGACAAGTCATTTTTTTTTCAAATTCAATTTTATTTTTATTTTTCATTTCTGAATTTTCTCCCTCCTATTCCTTTCCTTCAACCATTGAGAAGGCCAGAAAAACTAAACCCATTATAAATATGGGCAAGTCACTTGGCTTCTCATTACCTCAGCTGTTGTTCAGTCATTTCAATTGTGTCTGACTTTTCATGACCACATTTGAGGTTTTCTTGGCAAAGATACTGGAGTAGTTTGCCATATCCTTCTCTATCTCATTTTACAGATGAGAAACCAAGGCAACTAGGGTCAATTGACTTACTCAAGGTCATACAGCTAGTTTCTGAGGCTGAATTTGAACTCAGGTCTTCCTGACTCAAGGCCCTGTGCTCTGTCCACTGTACTACCTAGCTGCCCCAGTTGCCTAAGGTATCTCATCTATAAAATGTTGATAACAATTACACCTATCTTAAAGGGTTTCTGAGAGTATGAAATAAGATGATGTATATAAAATGATTTTCAAATATTAACAATCCATATGAATGCCAGCTATTATTATTAGCCCAACCACTCAATTCTACAGATAAGGATAATAAAGTCAATAAAGGCCAAATAAACTGTCCAAGATGATAATAACAGAGCTGGGGTTGAAATTCAGTTTTTCTGACACTAAATTCAGTGTTTCCCCACACACACTACATTCCTCCTCTTTTGTCTCATTTTCTGCAGTGAGGCAAAATCATCTTCTAAATTGCAAGTCCCTGGAGTTAAGGCAAGAAAGTTTTTTAAAGATATAGGGAGAGAGAGACGCTGTCTAGGTATTGAGGCCAGCTTCTAATTATGTGTTCTTGGCCTTTTTTGTAGGTCATAGCGACACCTTTGGCTGCCTGGTGAAACCTATGGATATCTTCTCTGAATAAAGTTTTTAATGCATAAAACAAAATACATAAGATTAGAAAGGAAATAAGGTTTATTGAAACATAATTATCAAAAATATTTTAAAAAATAAGTTCATGGATCCCAGTTTAGAAGCCCTGCTCTCATTCCAATACTAAGTATGCACCTCAAGGAGGTTATTGATAAGAAGAAAGTCCCCATATACACCAAAATATTTATAACAGCACTTTTTGTGGTATAGCAAAGAACTGAAAACAACATAGATGCCCATTGGCAATGACTAAATAAATTGTGGCACATTAATGCAATGCAATATTACTGTTCTGTAAACAAAAATGAATATGATGAATGCAGAGAAGAATAGGAAGACTTAACATGAACTGATGCAGAGGGAAGTAAACAAGGCAAAGAAAACAATATACAAAGTGACTATGATAATACAAATGGAAAGAACAACTATAAAACAACTTTTAAAAATGAATGTTGTGAAATTACAAAGAAAAAGTATGACCCCAAAGAAGATATATGAGAAGATATTTCTCCCTCACTTCTTTGAAGAGCAGGCAGGTCAATGTGTGTAGAATATGTTGTGTATATTTTGAGATTTTTTTGATTAGTTTTGCTAATTTTTTTCTTCTACTTTTTCTTTAAGCAACAGTTTTTATTATATGGGATGGATGTCTGGGTGGAGGAAAGATATGGAGAAAAACTTGGGTGACATAAAAACAAAGGAGACTGATAAAAAATATTTTGTTTTGTTTTGTTTTTAAAGATCTCCCGTACTAATAGAAAGGAAAAAGCTTGTGCACCGGGTAACACTTGGGATTAGCAGCAGCTTTCTCTGCTTAAAACTTTGGCAATTTGACTTCATGCTGTTTTTGGCAGGTGTAGCCAAGGTTAGGACTTTGATTCTTTTAATTGTTTGTAAAGTGACCTAATCGCTATACTCATACTCATAAGTTACCGATGGAAGGGGTCTTGGTAGTCATTACTTCAACCCTTTCATCTTACATAGGTAGAAATACCTTGTCCAGGGTGACTCACATTTAGCAAATGCCAGAGACAGGACTCAACCCATGTCTCCTGATTCCTTATCTTGTCCTCTTTTCCCTGCCTATCAGTGGGTCCTCTCAAAATTACTATTTGATGTTGATAATAACAATATAAGATATGAGAAACCCAGTATGAAAAACAAATAGTTCTCCTGATTCTTATCTTCTGACTCAAACACTGCAAATGACCCTTAATATTTATCCACTCCAGGGATACTGAACTCTACAGAAAGTCACAAAATCAAACTGATTCCATCCACTACAATTTGTAGAATACAACTTTAGTTAGGCCCTCCATGCTGTTTGACAATCGATCCTATTCTATCTTTAAGGATTCCTTGTCTCATCCCTCCCAATCAATGCTCCAAATATTTTCATCTCCCACTTACCCTCAAATGCATCATCCCTATCCTTACACCAAATAATCTCACCTCCTAGGTCACTGAGGAGATTTGAGGAGGTCAGATGTGGATTCCGCAAGACTCCCTCTTTCCAATGCTCAAAAATTTCCAGTAAATTCATCTAATCTTTTCTATTTCCCTCTGGTCAGTAAATCACTTGACAAGAATTCATTAAACACCTACTATAGTCCAGGCACTAGGTCCTGGGGATACAAAGACAAAAGCAAAACAGCCTCTACCCTTGAGAAGCATACATTCTAATGAGGGAAGACAACATGTGAATACATAATATGTTATAAAAAAATTATAAACCTATACAAATATAACATATTTATGTATATTATAAATGTGTTTATGATTATATCATATCTATAAGTATACTTACAATATTAGAAATGTCTTTGTAATTATATTTACATATTACAATATGTATATTTACAATTATATTTATATTATATAGTAATATATTTTAGTTATATTTATATTATAAATATGTATAGGAGCAGCTAGGTGGCGCAATGAGTAGAGCACCAGCCCTGGAGTCAGGAGGACCTGAGTTCAAATCTGGTTTCAGACACTGGATACACTTACTAGCTGTGTGACCTTGGGCAAGTCACTTAACCCCAATTGCCCTGCCTTCCCCCCTCCAAAAAAAAGAAAAAAAGAAAAATGTATATTTGAAATTATCTTTATAATGGTAAATATTACCATGTAATTTACATGGTAATATTTACATGTAACATATATATATATATACAGAGACACAGATATTTGTATACTACTGTGTATTATATATATATATATATGTATGTATATTTTACATATACACACACACATAAAAGTATGTACCAAGCACTTACAAACCAGAACATTGAGTAGGAAAGGAAAACATTACTGGGGAAGGGAAAGGAAGAGGGTGGGGACAAGGAAAGACATGATATATAAGATGGCCCTTGAGCTGAGTCTTGCTCAAAAGTGCAGCATCCAAGAAGTTTCTTTCCTCCTCACTATGGTGAATTCTGCTGTCCTGGATGTTACTTTACTCTACTCTACCTCCTCTAGCAGTCATTTCAGTAAGGTTTCAGGGGTATGCCTCTATCTATACCATGTGGAAACAGCATAGTATTGCTAAAAAAAGACAGAGGATAAGGAGCTTCAGAGTCAGAGGAAAAGGGTTCATACCCTAACTGATGCTTTCTGCCTGTGAGACTTCATCTCTCCCTTGGCCTTGATTTCCTCATCTGTAAAATAGGACAATTAGACTAGGTGAGAGCCCTTTTTAGATCCTTTGATCTTGTTATCTTGCATCCAAGGGGATATTCCACTCCTTGGAATTGCTGGTACCTGTCTAAGAAGCCTGGGTCAGAGTTTTGTGAAATTAATCAAAGGCCCAAACGGTGTCTTTATAATTCTAACTTGATATAATTTATCAATCAGGCCCCACCAAGCATAGGATTTTTTATTTAAAAACAGGATTTTGACTCCATTTTTCCTGTCCTTCCTGCTTAGGGTTACCTAATTTCAGTTACCTGAGTATGCCTCAGCTGCTGGCTACCTTAATATCTGTCTGTCCATTGCCCACACGTGCTATGTCACAGGGGGCAATGCTTCAATACTGTCAGGCTGGCTATCGTCCAAGACCTCGTCAGTTAAATACACATGAGTTTGATTTTGAAATAATCAGCTTGACTTTCATCTCCACATGCATATTTTCTCTCCTGTTGAGTCCAACAAAAGACAGATGATAAAACCCTTTCATAACCAAACCACTCAGAGATTAGTCCTCCTGACATCTGCATGCAGAAAAATTCTGTTCAACACACGCTTCCTACTTTCTCCTTAATTTCTTGCTCTTTGTTTTAAGTATTTATATTACGTTAGGTCAGACACTATTATGTTTTATAAGCTAATGTCCTACAGATTCAGGAAGAGTTTGGTTTGAAACTATTGGCTTAAGATGATCCCAGAGAAACTATCTTTTCTAACAAGATCAGAAAATACAATTTTTTTTCCAGCAAGTTATATATAACCTGCTCAGCTGTATGATAAAAGGGGGATATGATGTTAATGGAAGACAGAACCTGTTAGACTGCAGATTAAAGTGTAATTTTCATCTCACATTACGTGTGCGTGAGGGATTGTAGTATCTTTCTTTCCGATACCCTTTTCTGTCAGCAGGCTCAGAGATAAGTATGCTGTTTCTTCTTATCATAGGGATACATTTTAGAGAATGTGAGCTGACTGGTGACCTTTTTGACCAAAAAAAAGATGAAATTTAAGGCCTGTTTTGGATTATACAGATAGTAAAATAAAAAATCCCTGTTACTATTTCAGTCTCATTTTGCTTTTTAAAGGAAGTTGGTCTATAGCTTTGAAAGCTAATTATTTTGGAATTTTATCCATAGCTACATGTCATATTAGACTTATTTCCTCAACTTTCCTTAAAATAGGATGCAATGCGTTCTGGATTCTGGGTGGCCATAGGCCCTAGAAATTCATTTTGGTGGCAAGTTTTCAATATAACCTTACCTCCAAACTAGAGAAGCATACCTCATTCTAGCTCATGAGCATTCACGTTTCACTACTGTGATTTTCAAAGGATGTGCCACAGCTGTGAGTTTTGCTATGCATACTACAGAATTTTGGATTTTCTGCTATTGGAGATGAAAGAAAATTTGTAGCTAACTTTGTTCTAACTTTGACTTCCCTGGTGTACACAGCATGATAAGCATAGTATTTACAAAACAAATAAAACTTGCCTGTTACGCTCGCATAACACTAACCTCCAAATACATCAGACCTTGAATTCACAAAGAAAGCAATAAAAATAGCTGTTCTTAAAGCATGCTGAGTATGTGCAAGTCTCTCTTTCTTGTGCTGCTTCTGGCTTAAATGTTCAATGAACTACAAAAAATGCAAAGAATATGAGGAAAGAAAAGGGAGAATCACTGGCTTACTATAACTTGACATAGACAAAGCACTCACCAGTATTGCTAGGCTCAATCAATGGGAGGGAACACACTGGCAGTCCTTCAGGCTTCTCAAGCATCACCATACCTTGCTCAATCCAATAAGCATTTATCAAGTGCCTTCTGTACACTGAGCTAGGGACTGGAAATACAAAATAAAAAAAACAGTTCCCATCTTCAGGGGATTTACATTCTACTAAAGCTCCACCTAGGGCCTATAATTACTTGCTTATGACCCATTCAGTTATTTCAATCTTATCCAACTCTTAGTGACCCCATTTGGAGTTTTCTTAGCAAAGATACTTGAGTGGTTTGCTATGTCCTTCTCCAGCTCATTTTATAGATGAGGAAACTGAGGCAAACAGGGCTAAGTGACCTACCCAGGGTCACACAGCTATTAAGGATGGGAGGCTGGATTTGAACTCAGGTCTTCCTGACTCCAGGCCCTGTGCTTTATCCACTGCACCACCTAGCTGCCTAAAGACCAGTGGAGCAGTAAGAGGTTAGACAAAGCTCAGGAAAAGCTTCTGGCGACTAGGACTTCTGCCTGTCCAAGAACATACTAGTCAAGTATACCCATTTTCTTTGACTATACTCTGGGTCTTCAATAAGGGCTCCGCAATGTGCTGCTTTTCTTTTGTTCTTTCCTCAAAAACTTTTTTTTTAAAAAAAGTCTTCTGGCTCCTAAATTGGGTGGCTTTAGGATAATTTGTCAAATCACTCCAGTGTAGCATAGTGTGTAGACAGCTGGCCTTGGATCCAGGAAAACATGAGTTCAAATCACATACTAAATACACAACCTTGGGCAAATGACTTCACCTGTCATAGCCCTAGTGAACTCTGTAAGATTATCACTTGCAAAGAAGGTGTTGACACGCATTTGGTAGGGACAATTTCCTCATCAAATCACAGGCCTAGTCACTACCTCTACTCTGTTCCAAGTTTTAAAGCCACAGATAACCACTAGTATGCTAAACCTGAATCTAAAACAGTGCCGAATGAGACCAAATGAACTCATCTGTATGGACTCACAATCTTAGCTTCTGATACTATGCAACTTGATTTAGAAACTGACATTTAGTTCAGTTTCTCTACTTAGGTGTCAAACACACTCCCCAGTGCTACCAGATCAGATTAAAATGTAACTGGAAGGTTTTTAACAAAATATCTAAAAATACACCATGGATAATGTTAATTTGTGGATTTTTCTAAGTCAATATGCAGCCGGCAGTAATTGTTTCTATTTAAATTTGATACCACTGATATACAGAAGAGAACTGTACTTGATATCTAACTGATTTGGGACTAAGATGATAATTGACTCGAGCATTTGCAAAGCTATCCACAATGGAGGGAGCTAGAGTTAATTCACTACTAATCATTCTTATGGAGAGAAGCCAAAGGGTAAAAACAAGACCACAGCTATAGTGGGGACAACCAGCTTTGCCTTAGAGTGCTGAAACTCAGGAGATGTTCACACTCAAACTTATTACTAAATGAGGACACTGCTAGGTGGCCTGATTTCTCACCCAAGCTTCTGAACTCCAAGAGAGCTCTCATCCCTCATCCCTTTGATCTTCACTCATGCTATTTTTCCCTTTCCCTCATCCTCCCCCAACAAAATCTGTCTTAAAGTTGATTTTAAGGACCATTTCCTATTGCTTATCCTGGGGCATGTTTTGTGTAGCTTGTCCTGTGAGAAAAAAAAATACCTATCCTGGAAATCACTTTAATTGTGTTTTACAAATGAAGTCAGAGATAATTACTCACACGTACACACACATACACGCACACAAATACATCTGTGTGTATTCAAACATATATATGTACATATACATATATATGTACATATATTCAAACACACATTCCTCCTCCCCGTGCCTTCTTTCCATATGTCTCAATCCTAAATTTTAATGCTTTGTTAACAATTTGGAGACAGAACAGAGGTAGAGTGGAAGAAATACAAAAAGTCCCCAAAGCAGGGAAAGAACTCATACAACCAATGGCTTACTTTATTAAGGTTATGCAGTCATTACCAGGCTCACTGAAGAATGGAAGTCAGAGACTGTCAGCCCACGGCAATGTCCAAGTTGCCTTCCTGAACAAGGAACTACCCTTTGGATAGAAACATTATTCTAAAGGAAAGAAAACTTACATAGAAGAGTTTGCTTCTGTATCTATTCTGCTAGATCATTCACTGTTGAGGATCCCTGTGGTATAATGCTGTGCATTTGTGATACATTTACAAGCTTAACCCTCTTAAGTTTCCTGATTTCATTGACTGGTAAGGCTTTTAATAGCCATCTTATTGCTGGCTACTGGAGTTTTCCTCATGTGGATTAATTTCCTTTGTTTTCACAAGGTTGTTGGAAAAAACAACATTCTCTCTTTCCAAGAAAAAAAAAAAAGGAACCCACCCAACACTGCTCCCCAGTGGCTCCATTTCCTCTATCAGATCACTTGCACATTGAGTACTCAGAATATCTGATGCATCTCTGTGGGCTAAACTCCACTTCGTAGGCCTGCCAATAGAGTAGACTCTATGGTATAAAGATGTTATTAACTCACTTTGACATGATCCCACTTTGCTCCATATTGGCAGGCTGGCTCTAACGAATGTGAGCACATTGAGACTGTGTCATTTATCTCTTTGGCTCATACCCAGGCACAAGTTAATCCCTGCAGGCTGTTCAAACAACAGCAGGGAGAAAACAAACCCTGTATATCAATTTAACCAAGTCATCTGGCTACTTCCTTGGATAGAAACCCTGAGTACGGAAGTGTTGTCCTCCTAAGACAGGGAAAGACTCTGTGGGTCAGTGAGGCACACTCCCCACCAGTGGGGTGCATTCATATTTCATTAGTCATTATTTTGGAAATATGAGCTCTGTATAGGAAGGTGAATTATTTTTCATTCACTCAGAAAAAGATGTTTAAAATTTTCCCTAATTTGACCCAAAAAAATGAGTACTGAGGTAAAAGAAAATTTAACAAATTACTCATGGAGTAGTAATTTTTCCATCCAATTAGGGATCAGCATTTATAATGCATACCTTCTCACAGCTGTAGAGAAACTTACACTTAACACAAATTAGAGCTGCAAGGATTCCATCTTAGTGGGGATAATGTTTCTACTGGGGTTTATGTCACCATTTTGTTTAATTATTTCCCTTTTTTCCCACTTAGCGACACCATTAAATGACAAAAAGAATGAGCTAAACTGATCCCAGAAACCTCAATAGTACTTACTCACAGTTAGCTAATAGGACATTATATCTGCATTAGTATGTTCCATGTACGCTGGATAAATTAGCTTGGGGGTGTGTGGAAAAGGGAGGTGAGTATCTTTCCTACAAAACTATATGCTGAATGTTGGATAAATTGGATTATAGCTCAGAATTTTCAAAGAAGTTAAGTAAATAGCTAATAACCAATCAGCATTGCAGAGCAGGTATCAAGAGGTGGAACACCAAGAGAAAAACAGAAGGGTGGAAATCAAAGTGCTTTCTCTAAGCCAGAGACAGGCACTATTAATCAGTGCTACTGAGCAATACTTATGACAATTGTTGGTGGAATTTAAGAAGTTATTGTCCCCATATATCTCTTTCTTTTCTCTTCCTCCCTTTTCTCCCTCTCATTTGTTTTTCTTGATGATAAAATAAAATAACCTTTCTGAATTTTGATTACGTTTACTAAATGGGAATAAGAGCACCTGCATATTGACCTCATAAAGTTGTCATAGGTAAAGCACTTTATAAATCTTAAAATCTGATTTAGAAAACCCATGTAACTCCTTTTCACACACATTATGGCTTAGCCAAATAGGACTTCTTGCCATTCCTCATGTATGGCATTCCATCTTTTATCTCTATACCTTTCCACTTGGTACTCCCATGCCTGAAATGTATCCCCCACACCCCTTACCTCTTACCCTTAGAATCCCTTTTTCCTCCAGGATCCAGTTCAAGCGACACCTTTTACATAAAACCTTTCCTGTTCCTCCACTACTAGAGTCCTCCTTCCCAAATTTAATGTCTTTATTTTGTACATGTGTCTATGGAAATACATATATATATATATATATATGTAATGTACCTTCATATATGTGTGGGGGAATATGTAGATACCTACATATGTGTACATATACATATATATATGCATATAATGTCATGGAGTTAGACAACCAATTACCCCATTCCACTTGAAGTGATAAGAAGTTAAGTCCACTTAGTTCTGATACATTTATCCGGTGAGAGCACTTCTGGCTGAATTAATCAGGACTAGATTAAACTTCTTGAATGAGTCAAATATATCTCAACTAAGTATAATAAGAAATGTGTTCTTTGAGTGAGAGAATTGGTGATGCTCTATGGAGTCTGTATTAAATCAAAGAATTTGTTTAGAACAGACAAAATTGAACAATCCAAAGGGAATGAGGGAACCAACTAAACCCCTGAGAAGGAATCAACTGAGAAATAGGAAGAAGTGAAGCTTCAGACCTCGGCCTCAGTCTCAGCATCCTTTCTTCCACCACAACTGGAAATAGAAAATTGTGACCTTCCGAGATCCGGACGACTCTGGAATTCTCACCTTTTCAGTGTCCCTACAGAATTCCTGCAATAGTTGATGGCAGTGTCTGCAATAGGAGCCAAGGCCGGACTGCTCTACAAAGAGTCCATCAGAAAAAGCTACATTGCATGGTATTCTGTAAGGAAAACATCTTGAGGGCTCCACAAAAAGGACTTCCAGGATGTGTAAGTCTCCCCTTCTGACACACGTACTCGAAGTACGAACCCGCTTCCCCCTAGAATCTGTATGTATTGGTGGATGGACATGCCTAGACTTCTGGGAAATATAGGTATCATTTTCTACCACTATACCAATTACATCACATTTGTAAAAGTAATCCTTTCTAAAAACTAATTAAATCTGGTTGACTGTCATCAATTAATTGTTGTTGTTCATCCTTTGTTTTGAAGAGGACAAATGATATCATGGATAATGTCATGACTGTGCAACTCTGCCTCACTTAAATCCAACTCATCAACCAATAATAATGACAGGAAATACACAGGTGTGGGGGAAGAGAGTGTATTATGAGTTACAGCAGGCCAGGAGCAACCCCCAACCCCTCAGGGCTATCCCTGGACTCTAAAGGGATAAGTATCATTTGTGACCTGGGGGTAAAGCCTTCGAGTCTTAGCAGAAGCCTGAAGAGTAGCTTTGGAGCATTTTCTACAAATATTTATTTAAGATGTGTTGTTTCCCTGGAGAGGATAAAAGCTCCTTGAGTTTAGGAACTGTTTCCCTTTGAGCTGTGTATCCTTTGCATTCTACCTAGTTCAGTATCTGGTACATAGTAGACAATTATTGGCTGATTTACCTAAGGTACTATATAACAGTGAATTGTGATTATTTCTTCTCTATCATCTATACCTCTCTTCACTTTAATCTTATCCCACTGGTGTAAATCAGAGTTAAAAATATTTCTGATTTTTAGTGTATGCTCATAAACGGAGCAACTGGGGGACTAACTAAACCCTGTGGAGGTTCTTAATGGTCCCTGAAAAGTTTGTGGAAGAATGGAACCTCATTCAATCCCTTTTCAGTGGCTTTTCCTGCAGATGGCAGAACTGTAAAGCTGTGCTCCCAAGGCATTATTTCCCAAATCTTTTAAAGTCCAACACTTTTAATGCTCAATTTAATTTAAAATCAAAAATTTTTCAGTGCTGTAATTCCATTTCCCTCTCCTACAGCCTCCCTCCAAAAAAAAAAGAACTTTTACAAACATAAATTTAGAATTATACTTTATGTACTAGTAAATGCTCTTTAAAAAATTAAAGATGCTAAATTTAATTTTGCGCCCATCGATGCTTTGGAAAGATGGAGCTAAACCGGGAATGATGAGGAAACTGGAGACTCTGGTAAATCACTCTCTTCAATGATAGCAATAATTCCTAATACTTTTTGGAATATTTGCCATGAGTGATTTTTTTTCTGTAACTATTTAAAGTAGTTCTCTTTGTAAAACTTTCTGTAAAACCAGAAACTAAGGGGATAGTCATCAATTGGGGAATGACTGACTATTATGTTATATAAATGTAATAGAATATTAATGTGCTATAAAATATGAATGGGCTAGTTTCAGAGAAATCTTGGAAGACTTGAATGAAGGGATGCAGAGTAAAATGAGCAGAAACAGGAAAATAAATTATACAATCATGACATTGTAAAGACAAAACTTTTAAAGATGTGAGCCATTTTGCCCATGCATCTAGGCTTTTCTGTGGAAGGCATTGCTGTTACTTTAAAACAAATGTTATTTGAGATCCAAGGTTGTCACTGAATGACACAGGGGTGAAATGGAGCCAGATCATATTGGCTTGTGAGAGCTTATTGTCTAATTTTTAGTGTGAGCATTTATATCACGGAAATAAGCAAATGCCACCTCATGTCCAATTCTTCATGACCTCATTTGGGGTTTTCTTGGCAAAGATATTAGAGTGGTTTTCCATTTCCTTCTCCAGCTCATTTTGCAAATGAGGAAAGTGAAGCAAACACAGTTAAGTGTCTTGCCTGTGGTCATACAGCTAGCAAGTGTCTGAGGCTGGATATGAACTCAGGTCCTCCTGACTGAGACCTGGCACTTCATCCACTGTGCCACCTAGCTGCCCTAAACTATATTATATATCCCTCAAAATAAAATGAGATCTGGTTTATTATCTCTAGCACTGAATGATTTCCAAACTGTGAGTGTACAAATGGCATCCATGTTTTGTCCTTTGGCCAGATCGCTGCCACTGGCATCAAACACAGAAAAGAGCTAATTGCCACTTCAAATACTTCTTACTTGGGAGGTTAACAACTCATCTGTTTCATTTTTTGCTTTGGGCTGACACACTTGGCAAAAACACCCTTTCCCAGAAGAATTTCATTCAAAAATGTCGCAGAGTGAAATAGATGTTCTTTTCCCTATTCTCAGCACAAGCCACAATATCTTCGCAATGCTTGGCCTCAGAAAATATAGAATCCCATTTCTATACAGCTCACTTATGAACACTTATCTATATGAAGGCCTAGCCAGAGACTATCTTGGGGCAGCAAAGGGCTATGTATTGTTCACCATGGTAATGGGAGAAGACCTGTTCCCAGGAAATCCAAATTCCCTTCTCACAGTAAGCCTCAGGATGTTTTTTCCTCACAGAAACAATTTTATGAATGATAGGTAGGTTCCTAGAGTATCTTTCTAAACATAGTCCATTTGTAAAGTAGGGGACAGAGGAATACAAAGATGTTAAAATGGCAGTGTCTGCCCCCAAAGAGCTTCCGGTTTAATTGGGGGTGGAAGGAATATCCAAATGACTGTACTACACTTTGTTGTATGTTTAAATGTATACTATAATGGCATGAGAAATTCAAGGAGATCAAGGCTTCAAGGAGAAACTGATATTTGAGCTGGGTTTTGAAGGCAGAGAATTTTAAGAGGTAAAAAAGTGCAGAAATTGAACAATAACAAATAGTCCAGGTTGGTAGGAATATAAGTAAAGCAGAATAGCATGAAATAGGCCTGGAATGGTACACTGGAGCAAGATTATGGAGGACCTTGAATGCCAGAATAAGGAGCTCACACTGATTTCAACATAGAATGGGAAATCAGTGAAGTCTTCTGATCAGTAGAGTAACGTGAGCACACCTGTGCATTAGGAAGATTATCTTGGCAACTAGTATAGGATGGTCTAAAGAGGAAGGGGATTGGATAAACAGGGCCCTCTTCTCTTCTCCCTCTACTTTCTTGATTGGTGATCACATCAATTATCATCTCTATGTAGATAATTCTAAGATCTATAATATATATATCCATCCTTAACCTCTTCTGATCTCCAGTCTCATACCACCAACTCCCTTTTGGACATCTGCAACTGGACATCTCAAATTCAATATGTTCAAAAAAATTTTATTGTCATTCTCCCCAAACCTTCCCCTTCTTCCAGATTTCCCTATGACTGTCAAGGATACCAACCTTCTTCTGTAATATCAATTAAGTTGGGACTTTCTTACGTTTAAAATGATTAAGTGTCTTTGAGGCTTACTAGGTGCTAAGCCCCAGGCCCAAACCCCAATTATGTGCTAAACCTACATGAGTGTGAATTGGTAACCAAGGTGGGGCCCCAGGTGGGGCTAACTAAGGGAGGTCTGATTGGATCTTTGCTCCTAAGTTTGCCCCAAATCCCTAATTACTAGGTGCTAAGTCTATGTGCCTGTGAATCTTCCAGGGTTCTAAGGGGAGGTGCTAACTCCAGAGCCAATCACAGGAGCCTAAGTTCTGGTCGCTCAGGTTTGATGAGGTCTGAAACTGTATAAAAAAAGAGAAGACAGAGCCATTTGCTCAGGGCTCTCACTCTTGGTGGCACGCTGATGTGGAGACTCCAGGCAGCTGTAGTTATTAAGAGCCCTCCAACTTGCCGGATGTCCGGACTTGGTTTTCTTGGTAACTATGAATTGTATTTGGTCTGTTTGTAATTTGCTTGTATTTGCTCTGAAGTTCAGGGTGCTGGCTTTTTTTCCCCTGAACTAAGTGAGTGATAGTTTGTTAACCTCTTAATGTTGCTTTCCTTAGTAAAGCAGATCAAAAAAACCTATGCTGGCAGCGTTCGCGTTGTTGGGCTTGTGTTGGTTTTCTATCCCCACAACAGCTGCTAGCCGGATTGTTGAAACACCTTCCAGTCATCTAGCCTTGTAATATTGGTATCATCTTCAATTCCTCTCTTCCATCATCTCACATATCCAATCTGTTGCCAAATCTTATCATTTCTAACTTCAAAAACACTTCTAATTTATGTTCCCTTTTCTTCACTCACATGGCCACCATCCAGGTTTAGACTCTCATCACTTCATAAATGGACTTTTGGCTTTAAAAGTCAAACAGAGGATTTTAAATTTAATCTTAGAAGTAAGAGAGAGGTACTGGAGTTTATTGATTGGGGTAGAGGAGGTGACATAGTTAGAACTATGCTTTAGGAAAGTAACTTTGGCAACTGGGTGGAATATGACTGGGACTTGAGGCAAGAAAAACAACAAGAAAGTGATTGCAAAGGTCCATTCATGAGGTGATAGAGTCTACATCAAGATGGTGGCCATGTGAATGGAGAAAAGGCAACATGAATCAGAAGTGTTTTTGAAGTTAGAAATAAGACTTGTCAACAGATTGGATATGTGGGTGAGTGAGAGAGAGGAGTTGAAGATAATACCAATATTACAAGCCTTGATAACTGGAAGCAGGATGGTATCCCTGACAGTCATAGGGAAATGTGGAAGAATTTTAAAGCTCTATTACTAAATAAAATGTAATGTCAAAAAAACCCTAGACTCCATTGTATGTCACATGGCGCTACCAAAGTCAGAAGAAACTGCCCTAAACTCTCAGAGAACATCCCTCTATAGGGCTACACGAGGAAGAGAATGTTCCACTCTTTGCTTTCTGAGGTATGTTGTAAGCCAGATGACATACATATATTTATGCTGACTGGTATAACAGTTTGGACCCTGAGAACACAAAGGAAATGAGGTCATAAGGAACCTAAATGTACATAATCCTTGGTTACTCAGGCTTCAGGCTCCCTATTTGCTTACTACTGACTTTTCTACCCATGTACATAGAAGTCTTTTCTCAACCACCAAGAAGCCAGGAATGAGAATACTGTAGGGGGCAAACAATTATCTATGAGATGTTAGGCAACAGTCTACCTGTCTTTAAAAAAAATGATAGGCGGGTAATGGAAAGTGTTTTCTTGTCCAATATTTCATTCTTTTGTGCTTTGCTGAGCCATAAGACCAAAAACTTTCAATGGCTCCCTGTTGCCTCTAAGAGAAAATATCATCTTCCACCTGACATTTAAATTCCTCTACAATCTGCCTCCCATATACCTTTCCAGTTTTATTTCATATCAGTCTCCTTCATATAATCTCTATTCCAATTAAACCGGACTACTAGCTATTCTCAGTACATAGCATTCCATCTCTTCTCCATGCCCTTCCACCAAAGGTCGCCCTGTTAGGAATGAACTCTCTCCTTACTTATGCCTCAAAAAATCCCTAATTTCCTTCAAAACTTCACTGAGGTGATACCTTCTACATGAGGCCCTTCCTGATATCTCTAGTTGTTAGTATGCTCTGCCTTTTGAAAATTCTTTGTATTATTTTGCACATCCTCCTTATTTGTTTATATTTACCCATATTGTATCATGCCAGTAGAATATGAGTTCCTTGGGGACAGACTTTATTTCATTTTTGTTTCTGTATCTCTAGTGCCTTGAATGTAGCAGATGCTTAGTTTGTGTTGGTTGAATTGAATTGATTCAAACATCTTCACTCCTCCTCTCCTTCTTGTCTTACTATTGAGGGGAAGGAAAGGAGCATAAGCATTGTATGGCACCTACTAAGCTAAGCACTTTACAAATAGCTCATTTGATCCTCACAACAACCTTATGACACTGGTACTATTCTTTTTTTGTAGATGAAGAAATTGAGGCAATCAGGGTTAAGTGACTTCCTCGGGGCCCACACAGCTAGTAAGTGTCCGAGGCCAAATTTGAACTCAGATCTGCCTGACTCCAAGTCCAGCACTCTGTCCACTGTACCAACAACTTTCTTTATCAAGGAAAGGCTAAAACAATTCATTTCCACTCCATCACAAAGTGTAAATCAAGTCAACGAGTATTTATTAAGTGCTTCCTATGTGCCGAGAACTGTACTAAGCACTATGGATACCAATAGAAGCAGAAAGAAAAACGGTTCCTGCCCTCAAGGAGTTAACAGTCTAACAGAGGAAGACAACACATAAAAAGGATCTGAAAAGTGAAGGGTAGGACAGAAGAGGCGCCTTGAGAGCCAGGAGTAGAGCTCATAGAAAATGAAGATATGACTTTCCCAGGCATTTTTCTTAAAATAGAAATTCTGGAAGGAACCAGACAATAAAAGGAAGGGGATCCAAGGGCAGAGAATACTTCTGGAGGAGAATTCCAGGGATGCAGTGAATTTACAGGGTAAGAAGACTTCTGTGGCATTGAAAGTCGGGGAGGAGACTGTAAGGAATGATAGCATGGTTCATGTGGGCACTTTCCTTAAAATGGAGGTTCTAGGAAGAACCAGGTAGAAGCTGAATCCTAATCTATCTTGCCTTAAAATGATTTTTAAAAACTCTTCTCTCCTGGCAATTACATTGGCAATGTTACTCTTCCTCACCCAAATCAGCTGAAAAACAATCGGTTCATTTCCCGAATTTATCTATGGTAAATGCCTTACCAGTAGCAATTCTGGTTTAAAAAAAAAAGACAATCTTATACATTTTAATGATAGACATGTCTTTTCCTTGAAGCTAATCTCCTGCTTCATAGCAGCATTTAAAAGTTTCATTAAACAGGAAATATAAAAAATAACAACAATATACAGGCAGACTAATGGACAACAAAATGAGTAATTCAATTTATTTGTGATGTCTTATAGTTAAAAATACATTCATTTGGCTAAGAGGGACAGTATTGTGATTGAGACTACTTGGGGACAGGATTTCCATTTTCTGTCACAAGTGTGGAGAGGTATGTCAGAAAGGAAGGACAAAGAACACAATAGTATTAACCAACGTGGGCTTTTTAAAATTTGATCCATTTCAAACAGAAGAGAGTCTGTCTTCCCACATCAAGGGTGCACATTGGGAGGAAAGACTTCCCATCCAGTGGTATTACCCTCCATTAAGTACCATTATCTGGCTCCCAACAATGAGTCATATCTTAAGAAACCGCAGAGAGACAGGCATGGGTCATGTAAATTGGCATAGCTGAGTAGTATTGTGCTACTGAAAGACTATAAACAGGAGAGTACAATCCTGGATGATAGTGGCAATGCACTGTCCTTCGCATACAAATATGATGCATCTGAGACACAGTCAGAAGAGTCTGAGCTAATTTATCTTGCCAACCAAGCCACAAGAATTTATAAGGTACCTTCCACATGTCAAGTACAGTGCTGAGGACACAAAGACAAAAAAAATCAACAGCCCCTGCCCTCAAGGAGTTTTCATTCTAGGCAGATATACATATATAAGCATATACAAAATAAACGACAATTTGGTGCATGAAGGCACTAGTAGCTGAGTGAAGGGATGGAGCAGGATAGGTTTCAGAGATCCAGGTAGAACTAGACGGATTTTTGCATGGGGACACACAATCATTCATACAAACTGACCCTCTCCATGCACCTCACATCAATCTACCAGAGCCTTCATGTAGAAACTGGTGTTTGATCTGTAAATACAGCATTCTAATAGGCAGAAGGAAGGAGCATTATATTCTAAGAAATGGGACAATCAATACAAAGGAAGCTGTAAAGGATTTATAGGTCTCTGGCCTGATAATCTCTTTCTTAGTCATAACTGATTATGACCAGTGGGTGTGGGTGGGTGGGTGGCTGGTGGCAGTGTGTATGTGTTTATACACATATACATTATATATTATATTACATGTGTATATAATATGCATTGGTATGTTATATACATTGGTAATTATGTATATATGTAAATACATAAATATATATATGTACCCAGATGGACATGGTAAATATGTAAAGGTATATTTGTGTATATTTTATGTTACATAACATATAGTCTATATAAACGCATATAGACACCCCTTAGAGATATCATCTTGTCCAACCACCCTCACAATTCCACTTTTGTAGGGAAGCCGCAGACAGTAGCACAGTCAATAATGAGCTGACCAGCGCTTAATATAGTAGAAGAATGATCTTGTTATCCCTGCATACTACATTGCTATTTTTCTTTGTGGCCATTTTAGCACAGTGAGATATGTCTAACAAAGCCAGAGTTGTGAGTTTGACCTCTGGAGAAGGCAATTAACATAGCTTCTTCCTGTTCTTTTGACTATAAATGGCAATGCTAACCAAGCCATCTTAATATGTGTATGTGTGTGTTTGATGTTTATTTGCATCCAGCCACCAATCTTAAAACATATATGTATGTGTGCATGTGTGTATGATATGTAATATATATCCATATTATATATCACAAATATACACGTGTAATATGCATGTGCATGTATATGTACAATATATTACATAAATGTTATATAAGAACATAACTATATAATATATACATATCTTAAAATGGATGACTGGATACCGATTTATTACACACATGTATACATATGCTTTTATATATACACATATAGACATTTTGTCCTTTGTCCTTTATCGATGTGATGGTAATTAATTATGCACTTTGTGTGCTATGCTCTTTCTTTCACTGTTTTCTTTCCATTGTTTTCCACATCTCTGTTATGGTTTCCTCTAAGAATTAACTCAAAAGTAGTTGCTTATCAACTGGGAAGTGGCTAAGCAAATCAAGATCCATGAATATAATGGAATATTACTATGAAACAAAAAACATATAACACGATAAATACAGAAAGATATAGGAAGACTTAAATGGGCTGATGAAAAGTGGAGCAAGTAGAACCAAGAACATAATATGTACAATAACTATAATAATGTAATAGAATAACCACAAAAAATTAAAAAGAAACAAATGTTAGAAAATTACAAAGAGCAAGCAAGGCCCTAAGAAAGAAATATAAGAAGACACTCTCCCTCTCCCCCCATTTCTTTGCAGCAGCGAGGAGTCCATGGGTTTGGAATATTGCATGGATTGTCAGACTTGCCAGTGTATTGATACCATTTTCTTTTCTTCCTCTTTTTTTCTTTAAATTTTTTCTTCATTCTATGGGGCAGATCTCTGGGAGGAAGGCAGTCCAAATTTTTATGTAAGTGGAAATTCGGGTCATACGAAAATCTCAATAAAATTAATGAAATTTTATTTTAATGAAAAATTTAGCTGATGTGTCACCTTCTATAGGGGTCCTTTCCTGTCTTCCCAACTACGAGATGCAAGCAGTTTCCTATCCATTATTATGTTGTATCTGCTCTCAATGACATATATCTCCCCTTAGAATGTAAAATCCTTGAGATCACAGACTGTTTTGCTGTTGTCTACTATATATCCCCTCCCCACTGTGCGCGCGCGCACACACACACACACACACACACACACACTGCTTAGAACAGCGCCTGGCATATACTAAGTACTTACTTAATAAATGAGTGTCAATTGATGTTTGAATTTCTGTTTCTACCTTCTATTGTCATATAGCTTTTCCTATGTTTCTGTTTTCTCTTTCCAACTAGATTAAAAAGTCCTTTAAAAACCAAGCATCTTCTAGTTCTTATAGCCTCTTTGTATTTTCCATAACACCTAGTAGGCAATAGCAGGTATTCAATAATTTTTGTTAATTTGATAAAACCTGGAATGAAATGTCAAGGAGATATGGAATCCTTTTTCCTGAAAAACTTATGGGACAGGACAGCTCTCTTCCTAGGATGACTTGGGGTCAGGATTTGAACAAGAGGGGCCAGATTTGTGAGTCTCTGATTTCTATAACCCAGTCGGGATAACTCTGTGCTTGTTGCCCTGCCCCAGATAATAAAGGATCTTCTTTCTTCCTCTTCATTCTTAGGCTAATAATCCAAACACTATTAGCCATCCCCTGAGGCTCTCTGGAAATTGGGTTATGAAAATTCACACATGCAACATGACTCGGTATTAACACTGTTAGCAAAAATTGCAGTGCATGAAAATTATTGCTGGGATATCTCAAATTCTTAAAGGAAATTCCAGGAAGCCATGAGACTTCTGGGCAGCACCAGCAGAAAACGAAATAGTCCACCTTCTAGGAAAGTCTCTATTTCCTTAAGTTGATTTTTTTAAAATGAGATCCCAAAGGGGAAGAGCAGTCATATTAAAATCCTGTTTAAATGATAGCACCTCATTCTGCCCATCTTCTCTGCACCCATAACAACACCCATTTCTATAACACTTTGGGATTTACAAAGCTCTTTTCTTATAATACTCCTGAGATATACTTTCTTCATTTTACAGATAAGGACACTATCTCATAGAGGTTAAGTGCCTTGACCCCAGGGTTATGTCAATTAGTAAGGGTCAAAGCAAAATTCCATCCCATGATTCCTAACAAGTACATGATGCCATCCACTCTTTTATGGCCTATCCATCTTAAGCACTGGTTGGAGAAGCACCTCTGTCCCCTCCCACAGGACTCTTAGGCAGCGTCTCTGTTCTGATTGCTTCTCCCCTGCTGCATTGCCAGTAGATAGATACTCCCCTTTCAGTCCTCATTTGATGTCTGAACTCCTAGCATGAGGATATATGATCATTCACAGCTGACTGACCCTCTCCCTACATTTCATGTCAGTTGAAGTGCCCTAGGTTGCAGTCAAGCTATCAGGTGGCAAAATTTAATCACATTAAACTAGTTTTCCCTGTACTACAAATGTAAACTGATTTCAGTAGGTATAATTTGTTAAATTGTTAAAAATCCTTATTCTTAAAGTTTTGAATACTTGATTCATATTTTGATTTTTAATGATTTTTAGTGTTTTTAGGTTGTTGGAATTTTTCTAACATTTTAAATTCTGTGCATTTGTGTAATTAAACAGAAGCACTTCTTATTGATCTATATTTGAGGTTAACTTGACAAAGCATCATCAAACAATAAAGGAGAATTTATTTGGTTATTATAGAATGTATTATCTTTTCCCCACTTTTTCTTACTCTTCCCCCTTCCATCTGAAAACAGAAATGTTAGATTGCTTTTGTTATTGTAATAAATTAATTTGCAACACTGCCCTTTACTTGGGGGTAAGGCAAACTTAGACGGCAAATCCCTAGTCCTAACCTTTGATTTTCCATTGAGAACTGCAAGGGGAAATTTTGAACAAACACCTAAAGACAATTCCTGTCTCCATAGTCACAAAGCACAAATGTTACTTGTTTTAGGGAGGGAGATAAACTGCTGGAATGACTTTTAGACAGGTGGTTTCAGAGTCTCACACCCATGACTGGTTCACCAGAAGAAAGAAACCACAAGAACCATGTGAACTCTGTCATTATCCCAATTTCCCTGGGCCCAAGGACAAATGTTGAAATGACTAGAGCTTGTCTGAGAATCTGAGCAAAAGAATCATAAAAGCGTCACTGTTCATGTTTGCAAAGGGCCCCACTTTTTGTCAACACGAGCAACAGCTTCACAACTCAACTGGGAGGACTGACCCTGGTGGTGTGCTTTTATTTGATTTATGAGATTAAGCAGGCTCACCGATTCCATTGCCTGAAGACCCTGGGAGCCTTGAAATGACCATATTATCCTTGTTTCACATACTCAGACATACATTCACTTCCACCCAAGGATACGCATTCGGCTAGGCATGACACACAAATACTTGGGTAGATTTTTCAACAGAAATATTTTTGTTTTGTAACTATGGTATTGGCTGTGTCTTTAATTCAACAATAATGCTCCTTCAGATTCTAGCATGCTGACTAAATACAAAGCCAATCTTTGTATGCACAGCTGTATGTGTTTGCTCGACAGCTAATGTATCAGGAATAACGGCATGGAGGCTATTCTCCCAAGAACAGATGGGATCCAGCAGGACAAGCTGTCACAGGTCAATCCCTTCTTCCTTCTCCTTCCTTTATTTTTAATATTTCTCTTCAGTTCACTTATTCCTGTCTTTATTCTCTTGAAAAAAAATCCTTCATTTTTCCTTTATTTTCTCCTTTAAATATATATTAATGTGACAAGTTTTTCAATATCCGAGATTAAATTATTGTACTTATAGGGGAAATAAAGAGACATTGGAATAGGTGATATGAGTACATAATACAGAAGAGAAAGACCGATAAAAGAAACATAGCATGACTATCAAAGGAATATAAACACATATTTAGTTGTACAAGTTTAGAAGCCCACACTATGTATTTTCAAAAGCTCCTATTCTGCGCCTTCGCTCATATAAACAGTGCTTTGTTCTGATGATAACTATTTCTACTGGCAGATCTTGGGTTTCCATCTTCCAATCATTCCCAATTCCCATGTGTTCCCCACTCAACACCAGATTTAATTCACAACTTTAGTGGCATCACAACATGACAGCTACATATCAATTTTTTGTATCTTCTTAGAATAAGAATGCTAATTTCTTATTACAGTATTTATCCTTAGAAGATAAATATTAAATTATAGAATTATGAGACTGGAAGAGCTTTCAGAGTCATCTAGTCCAACATTCATCCAAAATAGAAATTCAATCTACAATATCTCCAACAAGTTGTCATTCAGCCAATGACTGATGACGTCCAAAGGCAGAGGACTCACTATGCCTCAGGACAGCTTATATCATAGGGCAGCTAAGCGGTACAGTGGATAGAGTGCTAGGCCTGGAGTCAGGAAGACTCATCTTCCTGAGTTCAAATCTGACCTCAGATACTTACTATCTGTGTGATCCTAGGCAAGTTACTTAACCCTGTTGGCCTCAGTTTCCTCATTTGTAAAATGTGCTGAAGAAAGAAATGATGAACTACTCTAGTATCTTCTCCAAGAAAACCTCAAATGGGGTCATGAGGAGTCAGACATGACTGAAATGGTAGAACAACAACAACAGCCCATGTTATGTTTAGATAGTTGTGGTTAGGGGGAAGTTTTTTTGCTGGGTTAAGCCAAACTCTATCTCTCTGCAGCTTCTACCCTTTAGTCCTACTTCTGACTCCCAGACCAAGCAGAGAACATCTAATCCCTTCTTCATATGATAACTCTTCAAATACTTGAAGACAGCTTCCACATCATGCTAAGTCTTCTTTAAAGTGTTCCTTGCTTTTTCAAGCAATCTTTATGTGGCATGGTTTTGACTCTCCTAAATAACCTACTAACATTCAAACACAGAATATTACGAGAGTAAAGAGGCTTCTTCAGGCAAGTTAAGTCATAAACTGAAATGTTACACAAGTATATGACATGATAGAAACAGCTGGCCCCTGTACTTTAAGGCCAAGAAAAGGAAGGTACATGTTTGCAAGGTGTTACTGGGGTGGAGAAAGAGAAGGGCAGTGGGCAGAGGGAGTTACGAAAAGTTTTATATTGGGATTTGGAACTTATATTTAAGCTCCTAACTGCAAAAGAGAGATACAACTGGGAGTTAAAAACGAATTACGGAATTCTAAAATTATTTTAGCCAGTTCGAATACTATTTTTATACACAAGATTCTGCCTCTTTGTGAGGGAGACTGCAAAGAGGTATTACATATGGCCAAAAATAGTTGCCCCAACTAGAGTTCCTTTTCAGTCCAAGTCCACCCAGAGATTAAAAACCTATCAGAAATGTTCTTCCCTTTCAGTTTCATCATTAATATTCTCAATTTTGCACATCTGCTACAAAAAAAATTAAGAGGTTATCTAAGGATGAGTTTAAACCAAATCCTCATGGCAAAGTTACTTGCACTTAGCAAAAATCAGGCATTTATGTTCCTGTTATATAAATGCCAGTCTGCAAAATGGTTTTTCTTGGGGAGACACTAAATTATACCCATTCTACCTTAAAATTCATGGCTAGGAGGCTTTCAAAACTTTAAATAGGAAAATAAAATTTTCAGGTATCTGAGAATATCTATATCTATTTGCTATATTCTTTAGCACATTTTTAATTTTTACTGGAATAAATGATAACACTGATAATTTGTTAATATTAAATGTAAAAAAGCAAAAGGCTATTGACAAAATAGTCTTTAAGAAAAGAAAACTAGAGAAATTGGTGTCACTGAGTTATATATAAATTGTACTTAAGATCCAAGAAGAAAATCAATCTATGAGGAAAAATGAGCTTTATTGCTTCTCAAATTATTATTCATTCATCAGAAATGAATTTTCATCTAAACAAAAGGCAGAAATCTATTAGAAAAATCTGTTAGACAAGTCTGGCAATAGGATTGGGAAACCACATCCCCTCACATCCAGGTTTGTGGATATCTCCAATCTCTTCAGAGTGTATCTTTACATTGAAATCTCTTTACAAAAATTTTTCTAATATAGGACATTGAATACAGAATTTATGCAGTCAATTAGGCCACCTGGGGGTTGGCTCCTTCTAAGGATATACAAGGTTAGTGGCATGTTCCTACTCCCTATCATGTGAACATCTCTTTCTTCTCTTGCCTCCATTTCTTTCTGTTTCCAATCTCTCGTTTTCCAGTTTTCTCTTCCTTTTCACTTTGTTACTCTCTCCTTTCTTTCTGCCAATGTTTTTATGCCCCTCTGCCAAGGAAATAGACATATTAAGAAAGAAGTCTATAACTTTGGTTGGAAATCTCAGGTTTTTATGATCCACGGATGAAAGAGGAATGGTGCCTTAAAGACAATATATCCCAAAACATATCCACTAAAGTATATAAATTTAACTCCTAGAAAAGTTATTCAGGCCTTTGCTCAGAGCCTATTTCTTCTTATTTCGCACAAATTTATTTCTTTACTTTAATATCTTTTCTAAGTGTAAAAACAATTTTTACATTTTTTTTAATTTTGAGTTCCAAATTCTCTCTCACCCTTCCTCCTACCCCCCCCCCTTTATTGAGAAGGCAAGCAATTCGATATAGGTTAAACATTTGCAGTGATACAAAACATACAAAGCATCTCCATGTTAGTCATATTGTGAAAGAAAATGCAAACTAAAACAAGAAAAATAAAGTCTTTTTTAAAGTATGTTTCAATCTGTATTCAGAATCCATCAGTTCTTTCTCTGAAGGTAGATAGCATTTTTGATCATGTCTTTCAAAATTGTCTTGGATCATTGTTTTGCTGAGAGTATAAGTCATTCACAATTGATCATTGTACAATATTGCTGTTACTGTGTACAATATTCTCCTGGTTCTGCTAACTTCACTTTGAATCAGTTCGTGTAAGTCTTTCAGGTTTTTCTGAAAACATCCTGCTCATCATTTCTTACAGCATGGTAGTATTCCATCACAATTATATAACACAACTTGTTCAACCATTCCTTAGTTGATGGGCATAACCTCAATTTCCATTCTTTGTCAACACAACACACAAACACACACACACAAACTATTTTAAATATTTTTATACATATGGGGTTTTTTTTTATCTCTTTGGGACACAGACTTAGTAGCAATATTTCTCAGTCAAAGAGAATGCACAGTTTGCCCTTTGGGTATAGTTCTAAATTGTTCTCCAGAATGTTTAGATCAATACACAACTCCACCAACAGTGCATTATTGTCCCAATTTTTCTACATCTCATCCAACCTTTGTCATTTTCCTTTTCTATCCCAGTAATCAATTTGATAGGTGTGGTACCTCATGGTTGCTTTAATTTGCATTTATTTAATCTACAATGATTTAGGACATTTTTATATGACTATAGATAATTTTATTTATCTTTTTCTGAAAATTGCCTGTTCATACCCTTTGACCATTTATCAATTGGGGAATGACCTATATTCCTACAAATTTGACTCGAGTTCTCTCTGTATGAGAAATGAGCTTTATGAGAAAAACTTGCTGTAAAACATTTTCCCCTAGTTTCCTGCTTTCTTACTAATTCTGGCTGCATTAATTTAATGTAATCAAAACGATTCAATTGTATACAGTAACAACAATACTGTTTCAAGAACATCTTTGAACAAATAAGCTATTTCGATTATAATAAATACCCAAATTAACTACAAAGGAGATTGAAGAACGATGCAATCTGCATCCAAAGAAGGAAGTGACAAATAGATGTACAGAATAATCTTACATATGTGTGTATACCTATTTGTGTTTAATGATGCACACATACACACACATATACACAGCTATTTGTGTCTAATGGTAGTGATCTCTATGGCAGAGGGAGAGGGAAGAAAAAAATTTACATGGTAATCTTGTTGTATATTTGAAAGGTATAGCAAGTTGTACATGGCAAATTTACAGTTCAATACACAATCATCTTTTTTATTGTACTATGTTATGGAACTGCTTGGTTTATTCCATAAATTAAAAAAGCATTACCCACTCCTCCCACCATCCCCTCAACTGTAAAAGCTCTTTCGCACCTCTTTTATGTGAGATAATTTACCCCACTCTACCTCTGCTTTTCCCCTTCTCCCAGTGCATCTCTTTTTCTCACTCCTTAATTTTATTTTTTTGGATATTATCCCATCATAGTCAATTCACATCTATGCCCTCTGTGTATAATCCTTCTAATTGCCCTAATTCTGATAAAATTCTTAGGTGTTACAAGTATCATCTTCCCATGTAGGAATACAAACAATTTAATCTTATTGAAAACCCTTATGATTTCTCTTTACTGTTTACTTTTTTACACTTCTCTTGAATCTTGCATTTCAAAGTAAAT
The DNA here is from genome assembly GCA_028646595.1 of Phalanger gymnotis. NCBI lineage: Eukaryota > Metazoa > Chordata > Mammalia > Diprotodontia > Phalangeridae > Phalanger > Phalanger gymnotis. The sequence continues at coordinate 217,602,016 of CM053626.1, read as the reverse complement.
TTATCTATTCAGCTCTGGTCTTCTCCTCAAGAATGCTCAATAGTCCTCTATTTCATTATGTGTCAATTTTTGCCTCTGAAGGATTATGCCTAATTTTTCTGGGTGACTCTTTGTTGTAAGCCTAGCTGCTTTGCCCTCCAGAATATCATATTCTAAACTCTCCAATCCTTTAATGTAGAAGCTGCTAAATCTTGTATTAACCTTTCTGTTACTCCATAGTAACTGTTTCATTTTGGATGTTTGCAATATTTTTTCCTTGACCTGGGAACTCTGGAATTTTGCTAAAATATTCATGGGAGTTTTCATTTTGGGATCTCTTTCAGGAAGTGATCAGTGGATTCTTTCAATTTCTATTTTACCCTCTGGTTATAGGATATCAGAGCAATTTTTCTTGATGATTTCTTGAAAGGTGGTATTTAGGTTCCTTTTTATTTTTTTTATTCTGGCTCTCAGGTAGTCCAATAATTCTTAAATTATCTCTCCTAGATCTATTTTCCAGGTCAACTGTTTTTCCAATGATAGTTCACATTTTTTTTCTGTTTTTTCATTCTTTTGATTTTGTTTATTGTTTCTAGATGTCTCATGAGGTCACTAGTTTCTACTTACTCAATGGTTTTCTTCAGTGAACATTTATACCTCTTTTTCTATTTGGCCAATTGTGCTTTTTAAGGAGTTATCTTTCAGTGGATTTTTATGCCTTTTATCATTTTTTTATTTTTTATTTATTTAGGAACTTTTGAGGGCTCCAGAAGCCACCTCTACTGATTCAGTTGACCCAAAGGCCTGATGCTGGTTTGTGGAGTACAGCCTTCCCCGGTGAAGCCTCCACTGGACTGTGTCCCACTCTCACCCCAGTGAGACAGACCTTTCTTGCTGATTTTCTAAGTTACCTTGGGCTAGAAAATTGTTTTACCCCATTCTTTTCTTAGTTCTGCTTCTTCAGAATTCATTTTCCATTGTTATTTTAACACTGTTTGGAGGGGTATTTGGGATAGCTCAAGGAAGTTCCTGCCTTTACTCTTCCATCTTGGCTCCGCCTCTTCATTCTGCACAAATTTCTAACAAGTCTTGTGTAATGTTAATAGAAAATGAAGCTCTTCCCCACCCATTAATAGGTCTTACATGGAGCCCATTAAGGGAAGCTTGCTTAGGGGAGGCTTGCTTGCAGGAAGGCTTTCACACCTTTTGGCACTAAGCTAATTAGGCACTGAGTCACGAGGGTTGTGATGCCTTCTGGCTCTGAGCCTATTAGCCAAAACGGTATATATACTCTGAATTGGTATTTTGCTCTGGGGGTTCGCTTATGAGAAGGACCTTGTCAAGTCTCTGAGTAGCAGTACGTTCAGACCCCCCAACTGCTCAGATGTAAAGCCTCTCTCGATCCAGTGGTGTATGTAAAGTGTATAGCAAAATTGCTTTGATTCAGGCATTCAGAGCCCTGTCTGTTGGTCTTTGCTAATTTCTCTGCTTGTATTTTCTCTGTCTTTTCTTTGCTTGTATTTTCTCTGGTGTTCAGGGTGCTCACTTTTCCCCTGAACTAGTAAATGTAATTAAAAATAGGACCATTAACCCCTTTTTGAGCAGTCTTTCCTAGAAAAGCAGATTAAATAATATGTGCTAGCAGGCCATCCTAGGTATGCTAGGCTGTTTGCTGTTATACTTTGTTGTCTGATTTTCAAGTTGTTAGCAAATTAAAAATCATAAAAACAAAGAAAGACAAGGGACTGCCATAGGCTAATGTTAAGAAATGATAAAGAGCCATAAGAAAACCATGGAAAGCAAAAGCAATAACTTGAAAAGTAGATCAGTCTAGGGTCAGTAAGTACATAGGTAAAATAGTCTACATATTTCAACAGACATCAAAAGCCTTACTCTAAGTAGCATGTGCTCAGCTCAGTTCTGCCACTCACTAGCCATTCAAACATACCAGTCTCTGAATTTTCACATCTGTAAGAAGGAAATAATTTTATCTGCCTTGTGCATTTCACCAGAGTGTTGTCTCTATGAAATGAGATCATAGGATGCTAGATATAGAGCTAGAAAGGAGTTCAGAAGCCATCTAGTCTAATCCTCTCATTTACAGATGAAGAGTGAGGCACAGAGAATTTAATAATACCTAATAATAATAGCTAATTAAGGTTTGTAAAATACCTTACAAATATTATTTCATTTGGTCTTCACAACAACTCTGGGAGGTAGGTGCTATTATTATCTTCATTTTACAGATGTCAGACAGACAGATGCTAAATGACTTGCCCAGGGTCACACAGCTAGTATCTGAGGCAGGATTCAAACTTGGATCTTCCTGACTCCAGGCCCAGAACTTTTTCCATTGTACCACCTAACTATCTCAAGTTAAATTACTTGTCCATGGTCACAAAGGGTAGGATATAGGATTTGAATGCTGGTCTTCTGACTCAAGAGTCAATGCTCTTTCCACTGTACGACACTGCCTTAGTAGATGTTAAAACACTTTGAAAATCATAAGATACTCCAGAAATTCAAGGCATTTCTACATTAAATGATGTATGTGATAATAATCTTGAGTCACAAAGAAAAGATTAAATTATTTTCAGTATATTCAGAGAAAGGCAAGGAAACCTACAATATAATTTGTAAAGATTTTAATCAAAAATGGTTAAAACAAAAAATATTTGAGGCTTAAAGAGATATCCTTCATTTATCTGGAGGAAAATGGCTATTTGGGATATTCCTTCCCCAAGGTTTTAGATTTTCAAGGTTTTAATATATATGGAGATTGTCACTATATTGCATAGTGGATTGAGAACTGGACATGGAGTCACATATACCTGAATTCAAATTCTTTCTCTGACATTAACTATCTATTTATAGGCCTAGACAAATTGTATAATCCTTTTGCATCTCAATCTAGAGATAAAATAGGGACAAAAGCAACTTCATAGAATTGTTGTGAGAGTCAAATGTGAAGAAGAATGCAAAGCATTAAGTGACCCTCAGATAGTTATATGGATTTTAGCTGTTTTCTGTATGCTCATGCAGTATTCAACTAACAAATGGGTTATGTTACACAAGTTTAGAAATCAATTGTTTGGAATTTGGAACATAATTTACCCTGGAAACAACATTATAAATGGTGCTTAAGTTCCTATGCTGGCTCCTCAAAACTAATTTAATCCATAATGTGGCAGAAATACTATATATTTGCAGCAAAAGTATTATAAACCATGCTGTTGCAAAAGTATACTATATTATTTCAGCCACACACATTAGTTTGTGAACTCCTTCAGAGCACAGACTATCTTAAGCCCTTCTTTGTATCCCCATTGTTTAGCAAAGTGCCTGACATAGAGGAAGTGTTCAGTAAATGTTTGTTGACTAATTGACACAACTCCAACACGTGGAACTAACCCTAGAAGCCCCTAGAAATAAGGCTTCCAAAAGCTTCCAAAAGTCCCAGTTGAGTCAGCCTGTTATGAGGTTCATTCACACTAAAGGAAGAATGACTGATCGTCAGAGAGAGAATGAAAACACTGAATACTTAAAATGTGGGAGAGGTGGAGAAGATGAGGGAATGCAGGAGAAGGGAAGACTGTAATAGTGGAAGTAAGAAATTTCATCCTCCTCAAAAATAAACACATTCTTGCTTTGGCATTTACTTATGCTGTCCTTATATTACATCTATAGTCCCCTCATCCTTACAGACGGGTTGCAGAGCACAACAGCGAACAGAAGAAAAGGAGATGGGAATTTTCCGAAGTTGAGTTTCTCTTATAGCACGAGATAAAGCTTTGTAAGTCAAGATCAGAAAAAGTCAAAACAAGAGGGTTCTCATTCAAGAAGGGGTCAGAAGAACCTGGTCAGTCTCCAGAAATACTTTATAATTTGAAGTTTCAAAAGATATGAAAGGCTAAATACAGAAGTTATAAGCAGGAAATAGAATGAGCAGATACAAGAGGACAGGTTTTGAAGATTAGGCAGAAGATTATAAGTTCAGGGAGAAGTGTCAGATACTAGAAGAACAAGGATAGTTGGAGCCTTCCTCATCTTCTGGGCGCATGGATGGTTTGATGTGGGGGTTCATGAAGTCATCCTCCCCACCCAGTTTTCCCTAACTTAACTTCAGCCACAGAGGTCCTCATCGCCACTGTTACTATGGGGAGATGGGATGCTCATCTCTAATTGGAGGTAAACCACCATGCATATCCTTCAAAAACTTTTCTTGGTCAGGCAGGAAATCAATTTTCATGATATCTCAAAAAGAAGATTTCACATGAATGAAAAAGATCTCGGGCAGTATTATTAACTGATAAGATATCAGTAACCACTGATTCATATTACTACTTTCTTATTTCCATAAAATCGTTATGTGAATGATCTATGAATGGATCAAAAATATCTTTGATGAAAATAGGAGCAGGGAATAGAGCAAACTTTGTCATACTCTAACCTGGAAACTGTTGCCATGTGTCAATAATGAAGCAAACACCAAGGCAGAAGATGGACAATTCCAATCTGGGGAGGGGGCACAGTGCAAATTGGAATTTACAGAAGTTTAAACCAAAAGGGTACAGCAGGCTGTTAACCAAGATTTCTTTGGAGTGGTACAATCCAAGGGACTGAGATATTGAGAAAACACTGTTGGAGAAGTTAAGGTGAGATTCAGGCTAGGTCAATACTGGATCAAGAAGCCAGTTATGAGGTGTATTATTTGTCTAATTTGACTCATCTCCCCAAAACCCTTGTCTTTCATACTGGCTGCTTGCATCCCTCCATCCATACCCTTTGCTAATGTATACTCTCTGAGTGGATGTGCCATACCCCCTCCTAATTCAGTCACGCTGGTATAAGCATGGGCTCAGACAATCTTGCAGATAATTTTTTACATAATTCGTATCTTTAGTCACAAAATGGATTGGGAGGCAGAGGGAATATAAAAATGATAACAGCTATTTTTGTTATTATATTATTAGCTATATATCATAGTAGGATGTAAGACTCTAATCCAAAAAAGAAAAAAAAAGCATTTGGCTCAGCAGAACAAAGCTCAGTCTTAGAGGTTCTTATTGAAGAAGGTATCCCTCACACAAACATTCGAATCATATGATTCCATGTCATATGTGATCATATAAAGAACTTCATTGAACAATCAGTGCTACACAGTTCAGTAAAAGTCACCAGTGTCATGAAGGTCATCCTGTTCAAAGTCCAGATTCCAAAACCAATGACAATCCCAATCTGGATGCACCTGTCTACAGATGAAGTTGTGATGACTTCACTGAGCCCTATAATACCAAATGACTTCCTGGATGAGATCCATAATCCCTAAAGAGATCAATACAACTATCCACAGTGGAAAAATAAAGTGGATGAAAAATGCATATCATTAAGTTTATGACATAAAAATTTGATAGGCCACTGAGTTGGTCAATCATTATATAATATACAATGGATAATAAATTTGAACAGAAAGAAGAGATCAAGTTGTATAGCATTTGGGAAATTGTGTAACACTTTGCAAGATCTCAAGTTGCCCCACTAATCTCAAAGTCTATTTTTCTAACATCAATACTTTCCCACTGAAGCTCTATGACTATGAATCATGAAATATGCCATGATCTCAGATGAATCACAATTTCAGGTTCCCTAAATGGCAATGAAAAGACACGTGACTGATGCAAATAGGCTGCAGCACATCACCAATCATGAGACAGATCATATGAAACACATCATCAAGGACACATTTGATTAGAAATGGAAAAGGCTATAATGAGGAAAAGTTAAGAAAAGTGAGTGAAAATACAGGAACAGTCCAAAGATTATCATATTATCCATTAAAAAAAATAAAAGAATGAGACACTAGACTCTTGTAATTATGTCCTATAATGCTGAAAGTAACACCTTAGGCTAATCTTCTATAGAGGATTTATATGAAGATACAAACAAGAATGAGACATAAAAAACAAAATACAAACAGGATGAGAAGGCATGAGTGGGTTATTCAATAGTTAATAAATATTTATTAAGTGCCTATGGTCCAAGCAATGTACTAAGCCCAGAAGATACAAACAGAAATGAAGACAGTCCCTGCCCTCAAGGAGCTAGGAACCTAATGGGGCTAGACCATACACAAAAGGAAGCTGAAACATCAGAGAAATGGGGGCTTAAGGGGATGGAGATAGAGGGTACTCAGTCTGGGGGTATGATGGAGAAGTTCAAAAGCAAGGTAACTTGTGGGAAATGGGGAGACAACTGTGCTGGGCTCCCTCCTTAAATGGAGAGCCTGGATCTCTTGGTTCTGTCTTCCAGCCAAAGGGTCCAATCAGAGGGGCATACGGGACTGATGAGATGAGAGTACCAAGGCTGATTTAATCTTGCAGAATAGCGAGATTTCCCAAAGATGAGTTTCCTGGGGAAGGAGGGCATGATGGAGAAGTCCATCTTGAGCAGATTTCTCTCCTGTATCAGTGGCTACACCAAAGAGATCAAAAATCCTTCGTGATCTTCCTTTATCTACTGAACCACATAGCTGCCTAATACGCACTTAATAATATATGCTTATTTCCTTTCTTCCAATAAAGTAGGTATTAAAATATTTTCTTTGTCTTCATCCATCTCTTAAACTGAAAGGAAGTTTCTTCCCCTCTCTCTCCTGGCTTTCCACATTAAATCTTAGACTAGCATATGTCCTCTCTGACCACTGAAAGTATGGAACTCTTCCTTCCCTGAATATCTACTTTATTCCAGCATTTCTTCCCTCTCTCAATTTTAGCTGATCACTAAACAGCCCCTTCTCCAAAACTGATTTTATGTGGCTGCTGATGTCTCATTATTGTCAACAGTCTGCAAAAAACTCAAACTATTCTTGGTGAAATATCTGAAGGATAGTGGAGTGAGTCATTCAGGAGTCTAAAGAAAAAAATCAACCTTCTGACTACAACAGGAAATGAAACATACAAACAATATTTGTCTCTGCAGATGCTGATCCTCATTGATTATATTCAGCAATGCAGTCTTTTGATTTTATTTTATCATTGTGATAATCCCTATAGGACTCCCCATAACATATGTCACACCACAGAGGTAGAGTTGGCCTGAATATTTATCAGACATCAGAAATTTCTACTGCAAAATTGTTAGAAAGACAGGGATTCAAGTATGCGGACAAATATTATTTACAACTTTAATAAATCTTCCACCAAAGAAAATAAAAAACAACAAACAACTTTGACTTGAGGAGGAAGAGCTCTTACCTATTTTCCATTGAGAGAAATGATCATTAATAACTAATATTTGGGAAGATTCAGAGTTCCCCCCTTTTTCTAAAGTTCTTTCAAAAGCTGTCTTAAAGTTGAATTAATTTTCTTCTCAGTCTGGTAGGACCCCACCCCACCTTACAAGGAATTTAATCTAAGATGGGGAAGCCCATTGTGCTCTACTCAGGTTTGGGTGGGGATAATTTTTGTTTATTATATTGCCCAAGACTGGGGTTAATTTAGAAGTAAATGACATAATCAAAATTCATTAGAATAGGTCCAGTTCCTCGTTGTAGTATTAATTCTCTCATTAATTATTAACCAATCTGAGCTGATTACCACCCTCTGGAACACCCACTTTTCCAAGGACAGATGAGCCATGAGTCCACCACCATGAGGGTCTTTGGCATATGAGAGCACCACCAACTTTTTTTTTATCAAAATGCTAGCATTATTAATAAAATGATTAATTACCCAGAAATTATGTCTCTTGAACTTTTTAAACATGCCACCATTTTACCATTACGTTGATGATTCTATGAAACAACACGATAGGGTGAGGGACCACAGCCAATCAATCAATCAATAATTATATATTAACCACCTAATACTATGCCTTTTATTGTGCAAGGCATTAGAAATGGGCTCTATGAATTTTTTGTTTTTATTTTTAGTATTTTGATAACTGTATTTCAGTATCATTGATTTCCCTTGTAATTCTGCATATCTTATTTTATGTATTCACAAACATTATGCTGAGAAACATTCCACAGACTTCACTAGACTGCCAAAGGGGGCATGACATATAATCTTACTCTAGGAGATAATTTCCCAGCTGTATGGCTCTGTGACTACATAGTAACCTGTTTATCCAAAGCAGCTGCTTGATCACAGAAACTTCCCCTGGCTAATAAACTTGTGTAAGAAAACTTGGGCACTACCGGAAAACTCAATTTCCATTTCAGAGTAATATGAACTCAGGGTTCCAAGTAGATTTCAAACTTTTAACAAGAGCAATAGCCTAAGATACAGTTCTTGAATTGTACTCAGGGCATAAAGAAATGAGGCATTCTGATTGTTTTAAGGATCAGGATGGGGGAAGAAAAGACCTGGTTACATAGTTCAATAGGAGACTTCAGGAAAAACAGAAACCTCTTTTATTTTAGGTGACATGGTGCCATGGATTATGCAAGGTAATGGGAAAATGGAAAACAGAATTCCTTTACACATGGCCACCTTTATCCATTTTACTACCTAGCCAACCACCATTGGAGGTAAATTGCAAATTTTTAAAAAGCCCATTTTTCTACCTACCACATATGAAAATTAGTCCATCTTCCTCTTATGCTAAAGCACAGTTTTCTCTTTTTAAGGAGAAAGCCCATTTTTTATTTCTTCGAAGGCTTGTTAAAGCAACAGATTTGGGACTTAGGAGACCCACGTTCTATTCCAGGCTTTTGTCATTAACCAGTGGTTCAACTAGAAACAAGTCACATCATCTACCTAGGCCTCAGTTTCTTCACTTTGCTAAATGATCTTTAAGGTTACGTCTAGTTAAAAAATTTGATGATTCTGTGAAACAAAAGAAGATAGTTAAGGACCATAATCAACCAACTAGTATATATTAAGCACCTAATGCTATGCCTTTTACTGTGCAAGGCATTAGGAATACAAAGACAAAAATGAAATGTTCCCTGCCTTCAAGGAGCTTAAAATCTATCAGATAAGACAACATGTCCAGAGTAATGTAAAAATATTTACAAGCATATGCAAAATGCATAGATAAAAACAAAACAGACTTTTAAAAAAGCCATTTGCGATTCAAATGAGATATTTGACCTTGCCTTTAAAACCCAAAATACCAGATGATTTTAGTAATGAAACACTAACTCCTAGGAGAAATAGGAAAGACTTCATACAGGAGGCAGAATTGGAACTGAGCTTGGAACAAACTGGGGGCAAGAACACCTAGAATTGGAACTGAGCTTGGAACAAACTGGGGGCAAGAACACCTAGAAAGGGAAGTGGCGATCTGAAAGAGCCAGCAAGGCTTCAAGAACTGGTCATGTCAACCTGACCTCATTTACTTCATTGACAGGATTACTAAATTACTATGTAACAGACATTCTGTGGATATCATTTACCTAAATAGAGATTTCTCATATAGTATCTTAGCTTGTGAAGAAGATACAAAAACATGGATTAGATCCAAATAGAGTCAGATGGATTTGGAGCTGGTTGGGTGGCTAGTTTCAAGAGTAGATGAAAGCAGTTCAACGTCAATACGGCAGGAATTCTCCAGTAAAGAGCCTCAGGGATCTCTGCTGGATCTTTTGCTATTTAACATTTTTACAAATTATTTGGTTAAAGGCATAGTGGCCTTCAAATGTGCAGATGACACAAAGCTGGATGAGACAGCTAACCCAGAGAGCATAGGGATGAATCTGATACAATAGAGATAAATATTTATAAGTCTTACACTTGGGTAGGAAAAAAATCTTCACAAGCATACAATGGAGGAAGCATGTAGAGAGAGTTGGTGTTCTGAAAAAGATTTGGAGGTTTAGTGAACTACAAAATTAGTATGAGTCTGCAGTATAATGCGGCATCCAGAAAAGCTAAGATGATAGGTATAGCTTCAGGGAATAGGAAAGCAAGTTCAACATGCTGTTTGGCATTCAAAGCCCTTTGTTACCTAGCCTAGCCCCTTGCTCCATTTTCCAGTCTTCTTATACCTTACTCCCCAGCATGTACTCTTTGACTGGCTGTTCCACAAATAAGACATTCCACCTCTTGACTCCAGCAATCTCTCTGGCTGTCCCCCATACCTGGAATGCTCTCTCTCCCCCTCTGCTCTGACTGCTGATCTCCCTGGCTTCCTTTAAGTCCTATCGAAAATCCAACATTCTACAGGAAGCCTTCCCTAACCCCTCTTCATTCCAGTGCTTTTCCTCTTTTAACTATTTCCTATTTAAATTGTCATTGAAATAAATTGTACCCATCCGCCCATTCCACTGGGGGAAATTGTCACATGTTTGGGTTAGACATCCCTTCAACTCAACAATGTATTTGGGACATTTCACTTACCCCCAACCTGGTTTAGCCTGTCTGCCCAGATGGTTTACTGGGGTGCGGCCTCTGTGCATGCTACAGCTTCTTGGAGCCAGAGGTGAGAACTGGTTGAGAGATGGACACGAAAGGTAGATAAGCAATCCCAAAAAGCGTTCTACGAGTCCCCACATCAGAGGTGAAGGCAGCTGAAGCAGGTACTGTGGAGCATTTAGAGCTTGGTCAGACATTGAAGATGTCAAGGCTCATCCACTGTATCCTAGGCTATGACCAGTACCCTGACTTGTCTTGCCACTGGACTTCAGTGACTCTGGAAGATAGACTTAGTGCAACTTTGCCTCATTGAAATCCAATTCATTTGCAAGTCAAGGCATCACCCTATAACGTCATTGGTCCTCTTCAAAAATGAAGGATGAACATGCTTTGTATATATTTGTTTGTATGATGCCTCCCCCATTAAATTGTAAGTTCCTTGAGGGCAGGAACTGTCTTTTGACTCTTTTTATACCCCCCCCCCTGCACACACACACACATACTTAGCAAAATGCCTGGCATATAGTAGGCACTTAATAAATGTTTAATGATTGACTGATGGCTGTATTCAGAATTTTATTCTTGAACATCTCTCATCTCTCCTGGGTTAACTCACCCTGTAGCATTTTAGTCTGTGAAATCCTGCCTACTTTTCTTCTGAACACTTTGAAATCTATTTTCATCAAAATTTAGGGTGCAAGTCAGATTATGCATTGATTTCCTCACCTGTATCATAAACCCTAGGAGGCAGTGATCACTTTTCATCAGAGTTTCCATCACTTCCACCATAGTGGAAGTTCCTCCTTGTTAGTGACAATCAGACTTAGAATAGAATTTCCAGTTGTTGGTTTATCCACCTTTTGAGGGTTTACTCAGGCAATCCTTTGTGATTCTGGGAAGAAGGGAATGACCATAGAAAGTTGTAACAGGCAATTCAATGTGAACTCAGGAAACCTTGCTTTTTCCCCAAGAAAAATGCAGCAATTAAAGGGGACATAGCTCTTGAAGCAAAATAAGATATTGCCAAACCAGAGCTCCTACCTTGATGACCTCAGTGTGTAACTCTGGACAAATCATGCATTCATTTTATGCATCCTATATGCTCTAAGCGCTCCTGTTTCTGAGGAACATGTTAGAAGAGACTTGTGTTTGCAAAGCAGTTAAGCCAATTAAAAAGATTGTTTGCAATGCTCTCTCGGTTCTTTATCTAACCAGACCCAGTGGAGCTTGGGATCAAATGTCTTTCCAGTAGACCAGCTGTGACTCCAGTCCCTGACAATAGCATTGTCCCAGAGTAGAGAATGTAAGCCAGCCTGGCTCTGGACAGAAAGGGCTTGAGCTCAGATTTTGCCTTGCTTCAGTCAGTTAGCCATCTTCTCTTAAGGGGCAATGAGGAAGAGGAAGATTAAAGACTGAAGGACATAGAAGGACATAGAAGTTAAAGGCAGGAGGAAGGAACAGATGAGATTTGAATCCAAAGCGCTGTCCAGCCCAATTTAGAAGAATAGACTCTATATTGGTATTCTAATACATTTTAAAATGTCTTTTCTCTCCCAATTGCACAGCTTCAGAAGCTGTTCCTCAAAGAATGAAACCTTCAAACTAAACACACTAAGATAGTTTATATCTTTCTCTTTGTATCAGAGAAATCTAATAAATATCATTATGTGCATCTGGTGCATATTGCAAGAATTAGAAAAGTAATGTGCTACAGAGAGCAACAGAGAGTAGAATATTAATATCAGAAGGCAAGGGCTCCAAATTTTGTCACCCCCAATAAAACCATTTGGCGCCACATTTTCACAAGCACATTTCCTTTTTATTGGCAATGACAAGAATGACAGACATGCCACAAAACAATAATCAAGAGCTCATACTTAGATGCTAAAAATATACTTTGGTGTGATTTTTTTAATCTCTAATTTTGTTGCTAATGATAATGATCATTTAAAAAGATGTATAAGGAAATCAAATCTCATGCTTCAATAGGAGACAATAAAGCTCTAAATGAATACTTATTGCTATGAGGACAACTCCATCTTTAAAATTAATCAGTGATCTTTGGCCATATGAAACCAGAGGCAGCATTTTAATTAGTTAAATACTCACTACTGAGGGTACAGGGGACAAGACAGGATTCACTGCCAGAATGAGGACATAAATTCTACTAAGCCAGGCTTCTGATGGGGAGAAACTTTTGGCAGGCTCTCCACCCATGAGGACAAAAATACATTAGAAAAACTTTAACCTACACCCAAACTCCTGACCTGAAGACCAAATAGATGATATTTTGAGCAAAAAACAAAACAAAATAAAACAAAACCCTGCCTGACCACTTCTAGGGAGATTCCTTTTGCAAAAATGACCTATTCATTCCTTTCCGGTCCATTTGCTTATTAGCATAGGACCATTAGAAACTACAGCCAATTTGGTCAACTACCTCTGTAGTTCTAATGGCCAGGACATTGTTTTCTCTGAGGTTCTGTTTGGATTTCTGATGGTGCTACTCTTCTTTTGGGTTTATCTCTCTCAGCCCAAGCTATTTCTTCATTATGAGGTAAACACAGAAGAAAACAATTCCGTCACAAGTCAACTAACACAATGGTTTGTTCTGTTTACTCATAGCTCTAGCCTCAGATTCTGCATTGGGGGTTTGTGCTTAGGTCCTACTCTGCTCCCTTCCATACTTTTGGATACTATAGGGGTGTCCTGCATGGTCCTGAGTGTGGTGGCTAAGACAAGGGTCTGCTTTCTTCGAGAGATGTCTGCCCTTGGTTCTTGCTGTGATTCAGGCACAAGCTGCCAAATGCTGCATCATGCCTGATCTGCCTAGGTGCTGCTCTGGCTCTGTTTCTTGTTGCAGCTGGGGCTCCAGGTCACTCTACTCAAAGTCTTAGGCTGGTCCTACCTCCTACTAGGGGTGGGGTTCCAGATTCTCTATATGTTGGGTGCTACTCTGACCCTATTTCCTGTTGTGACTGAGCATGTGGGGCCACCCTGCACTGGGTGCTATTATGATTCAGTGTCCTGATTTAGGACTGAGCTATTAATGAATGAGCTTCATCCTAGATTTTCTGCACTCAGAGTTTTCACAGGATTCTATCTATCTATCTATCTATCTGTCTGTCTGTCTGTCTGTCTGTCTGTCTGTCTACCTATTTCTAGATGAGCTGACTGGATAGAGAAGTTGATAGCTCATTATCTTTGTGGGGGTTTTTAGTCATTATCCTTCTGATGAACTTTTAATGCCTTACTGGGGTGTTTGTAGGGGATCTGGGTTCCTCTGAGACCAAACACTGCCCTCATTCCACAATTTCCCATTGAAGATTTGTCATCATCATCATCATCATCATATATGTCAATGAAAATATATGCTTGACTACAAAAATTTTCATTAAAATTACACAGCCTCCCTCATTGTATCCCCCAGGTCATCCTGAGATGGAGTACAATGAAATAGCTACAGTGTTGGAGTTAAAGTCAGGAAGACCTGGGTTAAAATCCCACCTCAGTTACAGAGTAGCTATATGATCCTGGGCAAGTCACTTAAGGTCTTTGTTCCCTCATGTTCAAAATGAGGAAGTTGGATTTAATTACTTCTAAGGTCCTTCCTAGTTCTTAATCTATGATTTATGGAGCACTTTGTGAGCCTTGAAATTCTACATAAATTTCAGGGACCACAACTATTCCTAGCCAAGCATATGCCATCTTATTAATTAAAAGAACTCTAGACCAAGATAACAGCCAATTGAAATAATCCATAAATATCAATGAAGAGAAAGAATAGGAGAGAAGTAGAGGAGGAGGAGGAGAAGAGAGAGGGACAGAAGGTAGGAGAAAAGGAAGAGCAGGGGGCGGGTCAAGAGTAAGAGGGACAGAGAGCAAGAGGGAAGGAAGAAAAAGGGGGAGAAGGATGGAGAAGGGAGAAGGAAGGAGAGGGAAGGATAGAGAGAAATAAATTTATTTCAAAAAGATATGGAAAGATTTATATGAACTGATACAGAATGATGTGAAAACCAGAACAATTTATTCTATAATAGCAATATTATAAAATGAACAATTTTGAGGACTTTTATAAACTGATGAAAATGAAGTGAGAACCAGAACAATTTATATCGTAAAAACAACATTGCAAAAGCAGATGACTATAAAAGCTGTAAAAACTAAGATTAACAAAAGAAGCATCCATGATTCCAGAATCTGGAATGATGATGAGACATACTACAAAGAGATGATAGATTTAGGGTTCAGAAAGAGACATACACATATGTATATTATATATGTATGTATGTATACATCTATAACTATTTATGGAATTAGTTTCCCTTAATTGCATATTAATTACAAAAAATTTATTTTTCATTTCGCATTTTCTCAGTGGGTCAGGAATGGGAGGAACATGATTTCTATTTTTCTAATAGAGGTGTAAGGGTGCTACAGATGTAAAATGCTGCATGCATTTTCAGATTAAAGTCACGGTCTTATTGGTTTTACAAAACACTCTGATAAAACTTTAAGAAAAGAGAGAGGAGGCAGGAGAGAGAGACAGAGAAAGTAAAAAAAATTAGGAAAGAAGAGAGATGAAAGAGAGGGAAGAGAGAAAAGGTGTGAGGGAAGAGAAAATGAGAGTAAAAAGAAGGGAGAAGGAAGGAAGAGAAGGAAAGAGAGAAGAAAAAGAGAGAGAAGAAAAAATAAGTAGGTAGAAAAGGAGAAGGAAGAGACAAAAATCAAAATGAAAACTGGTCCAACCTACAGATTTACTTCTGTACTCCCTTTGGCATGAAGTTTATAGTATATTCTCATTCCCTTGCTTACATGGGGCTTTGTATCACTACATATAAGAACCTTCACCTATAAAATGAGGGGTTGGAGCAAACAGCCTCTTCATCCCTTCCCACTCTCAACCTATGATCCTGGGATGCACTCAGCAGCCCGTAAGCTCTAATAGAACAGACACCATGTCTTAGCTAACATCTCTCTCTCTCTTTTTACCCAATCTCAGTTTTTAGGTTTAATATTTGTGTTTTTGCCAGATATTTTTTTTAAAGAGAACTCCCTATTAGTGCTAACCCAATATCCTACCATTCCTTAACTACCCTCCTCCCATCCCCCAAGGAAACTATCCCTGTATCTGTTCATGTTCCAATACTAATTGAGCCTATTATCACAAGATGTTAAGGGACTATGGGTATTACAGCAGGACATTGTGAAAGACTAAAATTAAGCCAAGTGCTTGAGCATTCTAACAACAGCCAAAGGTTAGAGATTACACAGTGAATAGGGCTGCAAAGTGTCACTTACAAGGAAGCTTTTCAAATGGTACAAATATCCTGAATATTTCTACACACACACACAGACACACACGCAAATTGAGAGGAGGGGAAGGAAAAGACTGAGTCAGCACAATTTGAGTGAAAGAAATGGCCTGGCCTTATTGCATAGATGATAACTGAAACACTATCTGAGCCAGACAGTTCATCTGAAAATAAATAAATAAAGCCACCCCTGAAGCCCAAAGAATGGTGGAATTAAGGATAAAAGATGAAAAGGTACCATTTACTCCAAGAAAAAGAAGAATGATGAGGGAACTGCAATGCACTGATCCAGGTTCTTATATTCTGATGGAAGGAGCTCACACGCTATTCAATCTATTTAAGTCTGGCTGCAGCATGCCCTGGAGTCAGCAATTTGATTCCCATCCCTGAAAACTGCATTGTAACATCTTACAGTATATCAGGTAGGAATAACTTGATCCTGAATGAAACTACACACAGAATGACACGAGATTTTTCATGAGTCGATTTTTGCTCTCTGCTCAACTGCTTGGTCATTCCATCAGAAAATGACATAACTCCTCTTCTGTAATGCTGAAATAACAGAATTCTAACCTTTTTATCATCATAATTATTCCATAGGACCATAGATTTGAAGCTAAAAGGGATACGAAAGATTGTTGTCTAATCCTTTCATTTCACACATGAGTAAACAGAAACCTAATGAGGTAAAGTGAGTTGCCCAACGTCATACAGGGAGTATGAGGCAGAGGCAAGATTCTAACCCATGTCCTCTGACTCCAAATCCAGTGATTTTTTCCCATTATATCAAAGAGGAACAATCTGAATAAGAACACAGATCCTCTGGTACCAGATCAGGTGTTTTTTCCACTGTACCACATTGTGTCCCAAAGGAAAGAGACATGGAAGCGAAGGATCATACAAGAAAGGTCAGCATGACACCATGCTTTTCCAAGTAGAGCTTGAATTGTTAAGAAATCTCTCCTTATTGCAGTACATGTATTTCATAATGATCACTTATAGGCCACACACAGAAGAGGTGGTGACTCCTCTAAAGAAGTAGCAGGGTTATTATTTTTCTGGGGGAGGAGAAGTTTTTTTAAATGTCAAGGTATTTTGTAGGTAGGAAGCACAAAAGCCTTCTTAGATCCACACGAATCAATATGAGTCATCAGCGTAGCATATTAGCCAAAAAAGTTTGCTCAATCTTAGGTTGCATTGAGATAAGTAGTAATGTATAGAATGTGTCCATCCTATTCCATACTAAACAGACCACATCTGAAATATTACATTTTGTTCTTACTACTACATTTTAGGAAAGACAGTTACGAATTGGAGAGAATCCAGAGAGGTCTTAACACCATCCTATATATGAATAAGAAGATTTTTCTAAATAGAACTGTCCCAAAGTGAAATAAGATGACTCATCAGAAAGGATGTCCCCTTTCACTGATAGTGTACAAGCATTTGTTGGATAACCTTATTCTTGATTTAAAATCTATCCCCCAATAGTATCCACTCATTGTTCCTTGTTCTGTCCTCTCAGGTCACATAATGTACCTAATCCCTTTTTCACATAATAGCCCTTAAGTTATTCAAGGACAGGTGTCAAATTCCATTCTCCCCTCTTCCTAAATTTTTCCTTGAAGCTATATATTCCTAATGCCCTCAGCTGTTCTTCATAAGGCATGTATCCCCTCTTACTCCCATGGTCACCCTCCAATTTGCCACTGTCTCATTTAAAATACAGTGCCTTAGACTGAACAGAGGATTTGAGATGTGGTCTGACCAGGGCAAAGATATTATATCCCTTGATTTGTGCACTAGATGTCCATCAATTTGACATGTTTTCCCTAAGGTATTTAGCAGTCAGATCACATTGTTGGCTCAGGTTAATTTATAGTCAATTAAAATGGTAGGGCATTTCTCCCATATACTTCTATTAAGCCAGGTCTCCTTGGCCTCATGCTTGTGCAATTGATTTTCTGAAGCTAGATGAAGAACTTTACATTTATCCCTATAAAATTTCATGCTTTTTACTTTTAACCCATCAGGTTAGACTATTGAAATCATTCTGAATATTGATTCTATTATCCAGCATATTAGCTATCATCACAATTTTGTGTCAATTTTAAATTTTATAAATATATGACTTTACTATATTAATCCAAACCACTGCTAAGATGTTGAAAGGACAGATGCCCTGCAACAAGCCTTTGGAAACCTCCGTATACATTTACTAATTAATACTTTTTGGATAAGGCTGTTCAATCAACTATATGTCCATCTAACTACATTATCATTCTGCTCACACATTGCCACTTTTTTCATCAAAATGTCCTGAAAATTTTTCATGAGAAATAGAATATCATGAGAAAGTTTATCAAATGCCTTGGTGAGCCAAACATTATACTGTGTTAGTTCCCAATCTACCAGTAACATGATTTTAAGCAAATGAGTTTGGATCATAACTAGGAATCAGCTGATTTAAAACTGGAAGGAGACTTACAGATCCTCTAATACAACATTTTATTTTACAGATGAGGAAAAAATGAGGCCCCAAAAGATGAAGTGACTTAGAAGGTCAACTAGGGAATAAATACTGGAGCAAAAATTTAAAATCCAAGTCTTCTGTCTTGTTCTTAATCAGTCTATATTGGTTTCCAGGAGTCATTGCTTCCTTTTCTTATGTGCTTACAACCTATCCATTTAATAATTTTTTTCTATTATTTTCTAGGACATGGTTAATAGGATTCCACTCTGGGAAAACTCCTCCCCACTCCCCACCTCCTACCCCAGCTGCCATTGTTCAAAGCCCATTCTTCATCTCCCACCCAACTCTTCATTAATCTATCCATCTCAACCCATCCCTCCCCCTCCCAACATCCCACTCTAAAGCTAACCAACCTTTGCATTGTGCTCTTTGGATTGTTTACTTCACTGGTAACAAACTAGCTTTCATCTTAAAACTTTTCCTTTTCTTGCCTTCTGTCTTCTTGCACTCACTGAGATCGGGTTCCCTCCTAATGACAGAGCTTCCCTAGCAACCCTCCAGCTCCGCTTACACTTTCACTGATATTCATTGACTCACTGGTCATGGTAGGGGAATAGAAATACTCCTTGATACCCATTGTCCCTCCCTGGCTCTCCCTCTACCACCATCAAAGATCTTTTCCTGTCAAACCTCAGTCTTAGATTATTCCCACCATCTAGTCCTCTCACTCTTACTCACATGCTGCTGGAAAAAAAAAACTGAAGAAAATCATAAAACTGTTGCTGACTGGATCCACTACAGATTTACGGTAGAGAATCTCGATTGGGCCTTCACTGTGGCAAGACAATCCTTTAATACTTTCTGGATAAACTTACTATTCCACTCACCACAGCAAATTTTCTAAACCTTTTCAGCCCTTCTCAAACTTCTCATGGATTTCCCCATCCCACTTTCTGAGCTAAGAACCCTGCCTCATATTTTACTGAAAAAAACTTAAGACCATTTGCAAAAGATTTCTCTTTCTCTCCCCTTCTCATTTCATATCACTCAGATGACTTTTGTCATTATCTCCTCCTTCACTACTATTTCACATGAAGACATTGCCCTCTTCCTGGCCAATGCAAATCCCTCAAATTTACAGGTTCCCATTCTATCATGTCTTCTCCAACAGATTATCCCATCTCTATTATCCTTACTCTCTCATTAATTTTTTAACATCTTCCTATCTACTGTTCATTTCCCTACTGCCTACAAACATGCCCATATCTCCCTCAACCTCAAAAAAACCTTCACTTGATCTATCCATTCCCATTATCTATCCATCCTATATCTCTCCTCCCTTTCATTGTTAAACCCCTTGAGAAGACCATCTACAGCAGGTGCCTCTCCTTCCTTTCCTCACACTCTTTACTTAATTGTTTACAGTCTGGCTTCTGATCTCATCATTCAACTAAAACTGCTTTCACCAAAATTACCAGTGATCTGTTAATTGCCAAATCTAATAGCCTTTTCTCACTTATCTTTCTTGGCCTCTCTGCAAGCAACTTTGGACACCATTAACCAACTTTTTCTACTTAATACTCTCTTTCTATGTTTTCATGGTTCTGTTCTCTCTGTATTCTCCTCTTTCCAGTCTGGTCAATCCTCCTCAGTCTCCTTTGGTGTATTTTTTCATCATGATCATTCCCAATAAGGGTGGATGTCCCTCAAGATTCTGTCATGGACCCTCTTCTTTTCCAGTACTATTCCACTTGGTGATCTTATCAGCTCCCTTGAATTAAATTATAATCTCTATATAAGTGATTCTCAGATCTATTTGTCTAGCCCTAATGGGTCAAGTAGATAGAGACTCTGGAAAACTCCCTTCATCCTGTTTGCCTTGGTTTCTTCTTCTGTAAATTGAGTTGGATAAGGAAATGGCAGACCACTCCAGTATCTTTGCCAAGAAAATCCCCCCCAAAAAGGGGTCAGGAGGAGTCAGACCTGACTGCAAATGACTAAACAATAACAACCTCTCTCCAGACCTCTAATCTTACATCTCCAACTGCCTATAGGATGTCTGTAACTGGATGTAACATAGATATCTTTAACTCAACATATCCAAAACTGAACTCATTAGTCTTCCCCCCCCCTTCTTTCTAACTTTGCTCTCATTATCAAAGGTATGATCGTCACCCCATTCATCCAGGTTTACAATCTAGGTGTGTTCCTATATTCCTCACTCATCTCCTATATCCAATTAGTTGTCAAGCCCTATTGTTTCTACCTTCACAACAGCTTTCAGATATGCTCTATTCTTTCCTCTGACACTTCTACTGCCCTGGTATAGCCTCTCATCACCTCATACTCAGATCATTCTAATAGCCTACTGGTTGATCTCTTTGTCTCAAGTCTTTCCCCACTTCAGTCCATCTACCACTCAACTGTCAGAGTGATCTTCCTAAAGCAGAAGTCCAACCTCCATATTCAATAAACTACCTATAAAATCTTTTGTTTGGTTTTTAAAGCTCTTTATAACCTGAGCCCTTCCTCCCTTCCTAGTCGTTCTACACCTTATTCCCTCACATATACTCTACAATCCAGTGACACTGGCCTCCTTGCTGTAACTTGCATACTTGTCATCTCTCAGACTCTGAGCATCTCCATACCTATAAATATTCTCTCTTCTCATCTCCATCTCCTGATTTCCCTGACTTCTTTCAAGTCCCAGATAAAGTCCCACCTTCTGCAAGAAGACTTTTCTTACTCCTCAATCTTAGTCTTCCCTATGAGATTATTCCCATATTATCCTGTACACATCATTTTTTGTACATAGTTGCTTATATGTTGTCTCCCCCAACAGACTGTGAGCTCCTCAGGGGCAAGGACAGACTTTTGCCTTTCTTTATATCCCCAGCACTTAGCACAATTCCTGGTATATAATAAAGACTCAATAAATGCATGCTGGCTGACAGACTGTGCTTTTGAAGAACAGAAACATGCAAAAGAACTTTTAGCAATAGTATGGTGGTTGTTATGTGGGTGAGTCAAGTACATAAAGGATCATTAAAACTCACAATAGTACAAAGTTAGTCACACCAAAACACTAAAGATAATGTGGTCAAAAATAAATAATCATTGCCAACTACTTGTTTACTAACAAAGTATATATCTGTTAAACAGCTTAAGTAATCCCTTAAAAATAATATGACATAAAATAAAATAAAATAAAATAAAATAAAATAAAATAAAATAAAATAAAATAAAATAAAATAAAATAAGCAAAGACCTTCTGAGGTTATCTTGAAGCTGGTATTTGATTCCTCTAAAGTGTAGCACTGTCTTCTTGAAGTTGGAAGAACAGCAAGAAGACCAGGAAAAATTAAAACCTACCAACCACTGCTACGAAGACAAGTGATTTCTTGGGCAAGGCAGTACAAAGAACACAGTTTTCAAGGCTGGGAAATGGTCATTTTTAGTGATGAAACTTTTTTTTTATTTAAGTCTAGATACACTAAAATCATCAGACAAAATCCATGTGCATCTGCAAGATATGGGCATCTTCAACCAACTGTAATACATCCATCAGGCAGTTGGATAGTACAGTGGATAGAGCACTGGCCCTGCAGCCAGGACCTGAGTTAAAATCTGGCCTCAGATACTTGCTAGCTGTGTGACCCTGGACAAATCATTTAATTGTGTTTGCTTAAGTTCTTCATCTATAAAATGAACTGGAGAAGGAAATGACAAACCACTCCACTATCTTTGCCATGAAAACCCCAAATGGGATCACAAAGAGTCAGACACAACTGAAATGACTCAACAAATATATTCACCCCCCCAAAATGTTTTGGGAATGTTTATTTTAGTTGCCCTGGGAGGCCAGGAAGGGAATGATAAATACTTATGACTATATTGATATACTAACAGAATTGTTCTGGAATTATAGAAGTTCACAAATAAAGGGAGAATGTTTCAATATGACCTTGCACAATTTCATGTATCATGAAAAATTAAGAAATATTTCCAAGAAATGGAAATAAATATGTTCTAATGGGCTGAGAACTCACCTGACTTAAATGTCATTGAAAAATCTATAGCCTTTAATCAAGGCTAGACTTAGAAAAATGGTCTTACTAAAAGCTATGATTGATAGCTAATATGATAAAGCATTATTTCATAAAGAATTAAAAAACATGTGTCAAAATCTTGTGAACTCAATGCCACATCATGTAAAACAAGCAACTTCCAGAAAAGGACATGTTGCATATTTAAAAGGGTTTTTTTAAGATGCAAAATGGTTTATTGTAGGTCAATACATTTATTTTCTTTTGTTCCAGTTAATTTACACCATGGTAGATGAGGTCAGCACAGCCATACAGCCACGCAACAACTAAATCTCCAGATGATTTTTGTGACAGCAGGTGGTGATCACTTTGTGTTCAGAATGACTGGTGGAAGTAGATTGCATAGTCACTGGTCAAGAAGTAGACTGCACAATCACCAGGCTAGAAAATTATAACTGATAAGAAAATTCACTGTAGGAGCATCCCTACCCAATAATTTCCACAAAGACTCAGCGAAGCTTTAAAAACAGATGGTCAAAGTCTACAGGCAGCACTTTGTCCCACTCACTGAATGCATCAGTTGGCATGAGATAAGAGTCACAAATGGAGCTTTACTAGAGAAAGAAAATGCTGAGCATGGCACCCAGAGTAAATAAGGGGAAAATATATTTGGTATGAAGACATCACATGTAGCATAACCTGATCATTAGAACATAAGAATATGTGAACAGAGCAAAAATCACTGGCCATATTAAATTATTCTACATGAAAGGCACTTAATAAAATATTTATTGACTAATTGATAAAACTTTAATAAATCATGAAAGAGAAAGCAATGCATGTAAAAACTAAGTCCAATAGGATGAATACTAAAATAGAAGCTATTCATCACAGTAGACTGGGCACTCGACCTAGAGTCAGGAAGATCCAAGCTCAAATCCAGCATCGGGCAATGACTAGCTGTGTGGTGCTGAACAATTCACTTAATCTCAACGTACCTTGCTTTCCTCATCTGTAAAAACAGGACTGATGATAGCACCTAACACCCAAGGTTACTGTGAATATTAATATGTTTGTAAAGTGCTTTGTAATTCTTAAGGCACCATATAAATGCTAATTATTATTATTAAAATGGAAGGTAATGTCCAAGCCATATCTGTCAATATCTTTCTATCATTTAGGGCTAATGGTCAAAAGTCACAGCCTGGGGTCCAGGTTAAGACAGAGTACTGGGTAGAAATATATCTGTGCTGCATCCTATGAGATGAGAAAATTTGAGCCCATAGAAGAAATCTTAAAAACTGAGGGAGTAGACCAGTGTGTTGACCAAAACACAAGCCAGATCACCTTCCACAGTGCAAAACAAAACCCGGAATGAATTTTCCAGCAAATTTCATGATCTTTTTCAAAAAGAAATGAGCTTTTGTTTGCTTTCACAGAAAGGATGTTTTGAGAATGATAATCTAAAGGCAAAGTATTTTCTCTTCCTACTTTAATTACTAATATAGACTTCCCTCCCTTTATTATTCAATAGGAGTTATTCAGGTTTTATTGATTTTTGTTGTTTGGTTGTTTTCAGTCATTTCTGATTCTTCATGACTTTATTTGGGGTTTTCTTGGCAAAGATACTGGAGTGATTTACCATTTCCTTCTCCAGCTCATTTTACAGATGAAGAACTGACACAAACAGGGTCACACAGCTACCTAAGCGCCTGAAGCTGGATTGGAATTCAGGAAGATGAGTCTTCCTGACTCCAGGCCCAGCACTCTATATTCTGTGCCACCTAGCTGCCCCAAGTTTTACTGAACTGATGGAATCACTTAATACCTGGAGTATGAAGCAAGGAATATGTTTTTCCCTTTGACTCCAAAGACCGTGAAACCAGTACAGGCCAGAGAGCAATCATCCGAATTTTGATAATATATCCTAGAGCCACAAAAACATCTTGATTTTGATGGATCATTGTTATGGCTTTGGAAAAGGAAATTTCTGCCAGTGATCTACTAAGACTCTCCCTTTTATAAACAATTCCACAATGTCCACTAGAATTTGCATGACAGGCAGAGGGAAAGGAAGTGGATTATGTTCAGCTATGGTCAAAGGAAGATTGAGGATGCTCACTGGAAATGCAGGGAGGTATCTTCCACGCTGAAAGTAGGAGTGAGGGAGAACAGATCCCTTGGTAGTTCATTGATCCTGCAATGACAACAGAACATTGAAAAGGAAGAGAGAAAGGTAATCTTCTCATAACATTTTCTTTTCTTCCACAAGTGCTCTTCAGACTCACATTCTGTTCCAAACTTTGGAAGAACATTCTATCAGAAGTGAGAGCCATGAAGTTTGGAGAATTTCAAGATCTCCCTAAATCCTAAATGATTGGTTCAAGCTGGAGGATCTTTATTTAGTTTATATATGCAGCTTGAACTAATCTAGTTGCCTAAAAAGCCTATTAGTCATTTTCAATCATCGGTGGTTCTGCCCTTTATAATGAGCTACATCCATCTGCGGGTATGAGATGGGAAGAGGGCGGGAGTGGAGCAGAGAACAGTAGACCGTTACTCTGATATCCTAAAGAAGGGAACCTTTTCCATAAGTAGAGAAAAACCATCTGCCACAGAATAAAAGATTCGCATACTTCCCTCAATTGAAGAATGGGAAGGAAAGAAGTCAGTCATAGATCACAGAACAGTTCCAACAACCCACCCAGTGCCATGAAGAACTGACATCGGAAAGAGTGAGGAGGATGGAAAAGAAGGCAGAGCAGAAAGAGAAAGACAGCATCTACAGAAGGAGCCACCACTTTGATACTACTGACTGGTCCCTCTCTTTGTCTGTGTCTCCTTGGGCAGGAAGAAGCAGCTGTCCCAAACCATGGAAATGACTAAACAGGAATTTACATTGTAAAGCAAGAACTAAATGGCAAAGTCTCAGTTTTATTTAATTTATGATTTTTTTTCCTTTTTACCACATTACACTTAACATCTTCATCCTATTTTATCGCCTGTTAAGTCCTGGAGTTTTAAATTATTTTTAAAAACTTAGGTCAGAAGTGACAAAAATTACAGGTAAATCTAAGGACCATCCCAAATTGTGTTTGTGTTTAGTAATAGGCATGTGCAATTTGGATGACTCAAAAAGAGGGTCTGCTGCCAGGTAAGGAGAGGAACAAGGGTTATTTCCATTGCCTTCCCATATTTCTTTTTACTAAAAATGCAGGCCCATATTTTCCTTATGGAAAATCCTTCCTTAATCACTCACTTCACTTGTAATCTTAAAATGTACAGAAAGTACCCAAGGGCTCTGAAGGATTGCACAAGCAAACCACAAAGAGAGGAAGCCTTGCCAGCAATATTTAATCAGTAATTCATTTAGGGGTTTTCACTCACTGCTTTAAAAAGGACTCTCACAATCTCTGAGCTTCAGCTCCCTCAGGTGTATGAACAAGATCTCCACACATTGAATCTCTTTCTCCTCCTCATTCACCCTCCTTTTCCCTTGCCATCCAAAGATATGTCATTTAAAAAAAAAAAAGACTCAATCAACAAACATTTATTAAGTGTTTATGATGAGTCAAACACTAAGCTAAGCTCTGGGGATACAAAAAGAGAGAGATAACAGTCCTTGTCCTCAATGAACTTATAGGCTAATATGGTATTTACATGTACACACATAGAAGTATATAAATCAATAACTGTATTACCTGGGCAAGTCACAGTAACCTCTGTCTGTCACAGTTTCCTCAACTGTATAATAAGGATCATAAAAGCACCTGCCCCACAAAGTGATTGTGAGGTTCAGATGAGAATATCCACAAAGCACTTAGCACAGTGCCAGGTGCACAGCAGGCCCTTAACAGATGATTGTTCCCTCTCCTCTTCCCCCTTGTTTGTGATTGAATCGAACACCTCCACCCAGGGGTGGACCAGTAAATGTTTATATGCATACCTGTATATATGCACAAATATAAAGCAAAGTATATACAGGGTAGCCTTGGAGCAGGAATTCTTCATCTTTTTTTCTGATGCCTTCAGTAGTCATCTTGTGAAACTTATTGACTGCTTCTCAAAATATTTTTAAATGCAAAAAAAATATATAACAAAGGTAAGTTAATTATAGTGAAATGCAGCTATACAGAAATGTACAGTTATTAAAATATGCATATATAAAATGTTATATATGTATATATGTGTGTATATATACATATACATGTTTATTTTAGGTTCCCAAATGCCAGGTCAGGAACCTCTAATTTAGAGGAGAAGGCACTAGAAACTGGAAAAGCCAGAAATACAGACAGGGGAACTTGAGCTAAACAACTCACAGATTTTATTGTTCACAAAACAGGAATCATTTGTTCACTTGCCCAAAAGAGTCTGGCATAAAGAGATAAATGGATTCATAATCAATAATAAAGGATCCAGATACAGGTGTCCTAGAATACAGACTCCAAAGATTTCACTTGCCCATCTTTTTTGGTAGAAGTAGAAGATTTTGGGTGTACAATATTGCCTATACTGCCAAATACGACTAGTGTTTTGATGGGTTTTGTTAAATTACTTTTCTTTCTCTCTTTTTTATTTTTTGTTACAAAGGCTGACTCGATGGGTAGGGCAAGGAATATATTCAGAAATAAATGTAAAATAAATGCATCACATAAAAATAAAAGATATCAATAAATATTTTAAAAGCAAGAAATTGAATGTTATAAAAACCCTTATGTGAGGACATTAAGGAGGCCAGTGCATCTGAGTAGTAGTGAGTAACAAGCACCATATACAGACTATGGTCCTAAGGACAGAACCTCTGTCTCACCCCCGAGGCTGCCTGCAGGTTCTAGTCCAGGGCCGCGGCGGGCTGGGGTGGTGGGGAGGTGTTGTTAGAGGAGAGGCCTATTAGAGAAAGTCTTGTGGAGGTGAGTCAGCAGTATAGCCTGGAAAGGGATGAAGACATCTTTGACCTGGCCCTTCTCCTTAAATTGGAGGTTCTGGGAAGTCAATCAGAAAGTGAAGCATCAAAGTATTTCCAGGATGAGAGTTCTAGGAGTGGAGTGAGCTTCTAGGACAAAAAGGTTTCTATAGTGTGGTAGAGAAAATGTGGTAAAGACACATCAGTAGTGCAGCCTGGAAAGGAACCAAGGCAGTAAATAAAGACAGGGGAAAACAGAACCTGTGGACTTGTATTTTAGACTGGCCCACTGACATGCTTGCAGAACTGGCTGTCCAGGAAAGCAAGCAAGAGAGAGGTCTAGGTAAGCCCTCTTCACGGCAGAGCACTGCAGTGTCCGCTGCTCCCCTTTGGGTCTCCCTCTCTGTCTCTGCTCCTCCGGGTTACAGCTGTCTTAGGATAGTCTTACATGTCATCCTTGCTGAAATGACTTCTTGGGTACATTAAAGGCAGAAGGGTTTGGGCAGTGACACCTTGTGATAAAAGTCAGCGGACTGGGATTCCTTAATAACATCTTTTTTCTCTGATGTTGCTTGTGATTTTTTGAATCGATCAATCAACCACCCTCATCCAAGTTTAACAATCAGCTTGGGGGAAGCAAATAAGTAGAATAATGTACAAGAGACATATTCAAGTTTAATCTGCATCATTAACATTTTCTCCATTGCTTTATTAAGTCTAGAAATCAACAAAACGATAAACCAAGCCCTGATGTGTTTGCCTGTTTCTGAAGTGTACATGCTCACACTAAAAATTTAACAATCAGCTTTGCCAAGCTGCTATAAGCCAGCTCCAGCATGCTGTTGTCCCATACCCTACTTAAAGTAATTAACAAGAAACTGCACTTGGATATCTTTATCAAGTAAAATCATAGTTATTGAATCAATCAAAGATAGTCAACTAGGTATAAATAGTCTTCAATCAATTTGAAAAAAGCAAAAATTTCCTAGTCATTGGACAAATGAATCACAAGTATACTAGGATAGGTTAGAGAATCAGTAATGACTTTTTTAATGAAAAAAAAAATTGAAAAATTTTAGAATAAAAAAAATAATAATAGGGGCAGTGAGGTGGCACAGTGTGTAGAGCATATGCCTTGAAGTCAGGAGGACCTGAGTTCAAATCTGACCTCAGACACTTGACACACTCACTGTGTGACTTTGGGCAAGTCACTTAACCTGAATTGTCCTGCCTTCCCCCTCCAAAAAAATAAACAAAATAAAAAATTAATAATAAAGAAATAAATTTGATTAAATAAAGAAATTGAAATAAAGGAATATTTTTTAAAAAGCTTGAATTTAAAAAAAAAACAGAAAGTTAGTTTAGAATTGAGCAGTCTAGTGATAAGGCGGCCTAGTGGTGGAAGCAGTTTCAGCCACGCCCCTGAGTAGCAACTACTTGGGGTTAGGAGGAGAGCAGGGAGGAGAAAGCTTCTTTTTCTCTCACCTTCTTTGACTAGAAGATCATCTTGTGAACCTAAAAAGGTCAGAAGATTTAGAACTTCCCGTGGGCATCCAATGAATATCCCTGTAACAGTAATGACTGACAGTAGCATCTGCATTGTGAGCTGAGGACAAACTAGACACACTGTGAAGAAATGTCACATCAAGACTTTTTAAGGATCCCAACAGAAAGCTACAATATGCAAAAGGGAACTGCACGAGGACCTCACAAAAAAGAAAAAAGACTTCTAGCGGTGAAGAGCTCTGAGTTCACCCCATGTCCACCTGAGCTTTCTAAGCTCGAGCCCACCTTCCCCTGGGATCTTGTGGAAGACTGTCATAGGCTCCTGTGGAGACATACCACCTTAATAAATACCCATTTCTAAAAGCTAATTAACTCTGGCTGAATAATTGATACAAATTGATCATCAACAGGTTGATTACAAGTGAGAGTTCATGAGCTAGAGTTCTCAAGAAGCCTCCCCACCCCCAAGCTCTTAGAGTTACTCTTATAATGCTGAAGGGAGAAGTAGTAGCCCCAATGTGTGCATCCAAATCCCAAGTGGAAGAGGAGATTGAGACAGTGAGCTCCAGCATGGGTGCTAGATGGACATCACAAGTCTAGGCACCCTAACACCTTAGAAAAAAGGTGGTTGCGATTAAGCTTAGCCCTCCTATGACGCAGCTAATAATTACGGTCTGGAATGACTTCCTGAGCTGCTGTTTGGCCATGTAAATCAGATCTAAATCGCAATTTCTAATCTAACCTTAATAATTACAGGAGCCTTGTGGCCGTCTCCCATCCCTTCATCCTCAGTCTCGCAAATACACGGTGCATAAACACACACACTTAAAAATATAAACTATGATTCAGCTTTAAAAACTTCTGTGGCTACGTCATAATAACAGAGGCTGAGCAGCTAGCGGCAAGATAGAGAATCCAATTAATTCCTTGCCGGTGGGCAAACAACCTTATCAGATATTTTCTTTCAGCCCCAGCAGAAGTTTTGCAAGATAGATCCCACCTGTCAGTTATTCATATGTGTTTCTATATAAAATCTCTGAAGCAGCATTTTTTTTTTACTCCAAGCTAAGTTTTATTAAAATGCTGGCTACTGCCAGCTGGTGTCAAACTGTAACTTTGCTAACTAGGCATCAATTGAAAGGGTCTGTGATTCCTTCTGTTTCATAAAGACGAGAACCGCTAGCTATTAATAACAATTTCTAAAACTTGCTGAGTTAAGAGGCAACTGACCAGGTGGAATACAGAAGGGCAGGATATCCTAGGAGTGGAAGTATGGGGGGGAGGGGAACTTCCTGTTATATTCTGTCACAACTCAATCATTCTTTACTTAAATACATCTTTTCCCCACCTCCAGAAGGATTCCTCCTACAATATTGTAGAAGTTTATAAATCCTTAGTGCTAGAAGGGATCTTAGCACAATCTAATCGTTTTACAAAGAAAGGAACTAGGACTGGGAGAATGAATGAATAAAAAAGCATTTATGAAATGAAATACCCATAATTCCCCAAGGTCACATGGTGATAGAACCCAGGTCTTCTTAATCCTTTCTATTACACAACCTCTGTCTCTGGATGTTAAAAAGTTGTTAAGATTAACTAAACATCAGCAATATTTATGCCAGACAAATCACAGCAAGAGACTTACATCTTGCTGCTTTGAGTCCCATATCTGTTAGTGCCTTCCCCAAAATTATTATATCTATTTTGGATGTATTTGGTATATGTATAAATGTCTACACTGATGGAACATAAGCTTCTTGATTTGGTCTTTGGTTGGTCACCAGCACCTAATACCATGCCAAGAATCTAGTAAGCATTTGATGAATGTTTGTTGATTAATTAGAAATAATCACAGACATTCAGCTTTGGAATTAGCATCAAGGACCATCTAATCATACCCACTCCTGAACACAAATATATTCTATTTGATACATGACAACAAATGGTGCTTTAGCTTTTGTTTGTCTATTACTGCGTCCAAGCAGAAAGCTCCCAGATTATTTGGGGAGGAGGATGCTAGGAGGGACAGAGAGACATGATAATTGTTTTTGAGTACTAGAGGATGATTTGACTTTTTACATTTGGACTCACAGGGCCAAGGGACTATAAGCGGACATTTCAAAATGGCATATTTCAACTCAATAAGAGAGGAAGAAGGTGAAGAAAAAGGAGTATTTATTTAGCACTTTAAAGTTTATGAAATACCTACATTAAATGAGATGATGTATGTAAAGGAAAAAAATTTCCTAATTAGAAATATCTAAAATTAGAATAAATTGCCTCAGGAGATAGAGGAGTCTTCACTAGAAGCATAAGCAAATACTGAATGTTTTTAAGACCATTATCAAACACAGGATTTCTGTGTTTAGGTTCCTATGATGATAGCATTAATTGGTTTCTGAGATCCTTTTCATCTCTGAAATATTGTTTCTGGAATATCCCTCAGCAGATGGGTCAGTCACCAACAACCAAGGGTTCATCTTTCCTTCCTTGGACCAGTACTAAATGTCCACTCTTTTCAAAGAACCTCCAAGCCAGCATTGTGAAGTGAAACATGGGAAATTATTTTTTTCCTCTAAAGAAAGAACCTGAAGCATATTAAACAACTCCAATAGCCCAGTGAATTTCCCTTCTTATTCTGTATCACATTCTTCCACTTTCCAGACACAGGTTTGGATTTCCCTCTGTACCTTTGGTTTTTCTTCTTTGTTTTCCAATTGAAACACTTATTCAATATTTTTCAAAGAACACTTTCATTTCCTAGAATAACCCACTAAGTAAAGAGGAGTATCTTCTGGTCCCTTCACCCTTTCCTCTATCAGGGAAATAAACCTGCATTTTGCACACGCATAGTTGTTACTCGGCTCTGGAAGAAATACAAATATAATGTAAGCTCCTCAGATCACCAATATTCCCTTTGCTTTACATATTTGCAGAAATAAATCCTCAGTTTCTTGTGGTTCTTGCTGCTAACTCTAAGACATAAATGGTGTGGCAAATTCCACCTGTCCTAGGAACAAGAGGTACCCAGATAATGCTTTTTATAGCAAAATTTTTCTTAATTTTCTCTGCCTTTTTTCTTGGTATCTGACACTACTTACCTAGGTGCATTAAACAGGTTCTCACCAACGTCCTGGTGATAATAGCAGCTGCCCTCAACTCTTTTTGTTTATTCCTTTCTCTTCTCTCATCATAGATCTGATGCTGTGTCTGTATTCTGCCCCTTTACTATGCCATGGTCTGCAGGGATGCATTGGAGCAATTCTTCAGGACTCTCTTTTTGCCACCCTTGTTTTCTTTGAACCAGAGTTGCATACATTCTGTTTTATAATCAAGAATAATGATAGAAGAGAGGATTTACAAAACTAACATCACATATCATTACAATCCTAATGGTAAAAAGCAACTCTGGTACCTACCAGGCACATACCATGGCCCAAAATTAAAGTTACATTGATATCTGTTGATATGTTCATGTCTTCCTCCTCCATCCCCAGATCCCAGACATGGAGCTAAGGCTAACTGCTGAGGCGCAATTGTTCACGTCCTCTAAATTGAAACCTATATGACTGTGGACACTTCACCCCAGTTCTAAAGATACTACCTATTGGCCTGGCTATTTATGAGACTGCCTTGGGACTCTGATCAAGGACTCATTAGCATACACATCATTCATGGGAAAAAGTTGCGATAGGGTGATAAGTCCTTTCTCACCCAGAAGACTAAAATTCAATCATAATGTATGGATACTCTATGTAGACATTACATAATAAACATTATCTATTCAAACCTTGCCTGAAGGTTATTTATAAATAGAAAGGAGAAAGACTAGTTAAATGAGAAATGAACTGCTTTCAAAAGAACTAAAAACAAATCAAACATATCAAGTTCTGCCTTAAATGATACACAAGTCTAATTCCAAGGAAGTCAGCTTCTTTCTTTTTCTTTCTTTCTATTCTTTCTCTTCTTCCTTCCCTCTCTCCCTCCCTCCTTCCCTCTATTTCTTTTTTTTTTCTTTCTTTCTTTCCTTATAAATGAAACAGACATGGTTGGACTGGGGTGGGGGGTGGTGAGTGAAGAGGAGGAGCACAAGAGGAAGAATCTCAGAAATCACTTCCCATAGGATGGCTGGAAACCACAGAGTATTCAAGGTCAAAAGAATGATTCTTCTTTCCCAAAGAGTTTCTCATGACTTTAGCTATTCTTAATGATTATTTCTTTTCCCAGACAGAGACATTGGATCCATGCCCTGGAAAAGTCTAGTTTGACATGGGATAAACAACACACTCAAAGGAAATGTGAGCTTTAAAATTTTTTTCTGACACTTGCTCTCAACAGTTCAATTACAATTCGAAAGAATGTTAACAAAGAATGAAGTCCTGCTTGTTGCTATTATTCCTTGAAACTGGGCCTCAATTGATCTTGGTTAGACCTCACAAATTCTGGTTTCCAGCTTCCCTGAGATGAATAGAAATCTGTGACTGAAGAGTCCTGCCAACATTTTACCAGAGGATTCAGTTCTCAGAATATGATGCATAAGCAGCCTCCATGTTGATCTCTCTGACTATATGATAAGAGAACAGCAAGCTGCTTTATCTGACAGGGGATACTGTGGTGCAGTCTTAGTGTACCTTTAAGAACACAGACTTAGAGCATAAATGACCTTAGAGCAGCTAGATGGCTCAATACATAAAATGCTGGATTTGGAGTCACCAGCATCAATTTCCTCAGTTGTAAATTGGGGATTAATAACAGTGCCTACTTTGTTGTGAGGATCAAAAAGAGAAAACATGTGTAAAGTACTTGGCAACCTTTAATGGCTTTATATAAATGCTAGGTATTATTAGAAACTGCTGAGTTCAACACCCTCGTTTTACAAATGAGGAAACTGAGGCAGAGAGAAGTTAAATGGATTTCCCAAGTTCACCCAACTAGTAAATGTCAGAGATGGGATTTGAAATCAAACTTTCCTGACTTCAGGTCCACTGTGCCATCCACTGTACCATACTTCCTTCCACCTCCTTTGCCTTCCTATTAGTGTGTTATTCTTTTTGAATTCCCATAGTCGTTTGTTGAAGGAACTTCAAGGGCAAGGTAAACGCAAAATAGTTCTTTTTACCAATGAAGTACTTGTATGGTTGAAGATCTGCTTGTCCCTTCCATATTTATCAATCTCAGCACAATACAAACAATGCCTTATGAATAAAGTAACAGAGGAATAGGTCAATTGGCTACCTTTTCAGACAATTTTTTTGATTCTTGGAAATTAAAATTTGTTTTTTTGACTACAAACTATGTAGCTCTTATAGTTATTAATTGTAGTATTAATATAATATTAACATAATATATTATACTTATATATAATAAATATAAGTATAATATAAATAATATAGTAATTATAAAGCTCCAAGACATAAGTTTGTAGAGATTTACCAAAATAATTGACTTAACGTGCTCTAACTTTCATATAGAAAGCTGAGAAGCATGATAATGGGTATAAAAATGGAAAATGACTGCTCAAATGACAGAATCCAAAGTCCAGAGCAGGAGTTCTTAACCTGGTATGTATGGACTCTTGAGGTTTGTGGATAATTTCAGAAATCTGAGAACTTAGATTAGAAATATGTATATACATATAGACACATCTATATCTATATATCTGAAATTTGACATTCTTTCATTGTGAATGTAGGCAACAAACATTATTCTGAGAAGAGGCTTATAAGCTTCAGCAGACTGCCAAAGAGGTCCATAAAAAGTTAAGATCCTCTGGTCCTGAGGGAGCCTAGAGAAGATGCATGACCTACATCCTGGCTTCCATAAAGAATGGACCTAACCTCTCTCTAAAAGCTATCCTATTCTGTAAAAGAAATCAATAAGCACTCATTAAGCACCTCATGTATACCACACATCATACTAGTTCTGGGCTTACATATATAAAGAATGCAGTAATCCCTACTCTTGAGAGTCTCACATTCTAATGGGAGATACGATAAGTACAAGTATATGCAAAATAAATATAAATATATACAAAGTAGTAAAATGCATAGTAATTAGAGAGGAAGGACATTAGCAGACAGCGAAAATCAGAGTCTTTAGGTAGAATGTGATGCTTGAGGAGGAAGCACATTTCAAACATGCGAAAAGGTCAGTGCAAAAGTGTAGAGTTAAGAGATGTTAGAACTAGATCACCAAGCATGGAAGGGAGCGTAAAGTAAAATAATGATAGAAAGATAAGCTGGAGTCACGTTGAAAATGGCTCTAAAAGATAAATAGAGGAGTTTATATTTGACCCTGGAGAAAATAGGGAGCCAATGGAATTTAATGAGCAAGGGAGTGATACGGTCAAATCTGTACTTAAGAATAATCATTTTGGCAGCAGTGTGAAGGGTGAGCTCAGGTGAGGGGAGAGCAATCAGGAGGTCATGGCAGTAATTGAGGGCCTGAACTAAGGGTGTGGCTGAGTGAGTTGAAAAAAGGAGTGATTTGTGAGAAAGGGTGAAGTAGAAATGGCAAAATATGACAATTGATTGGACATGTGGGGTGAGGGAAATCTAAGAACAGAGGATTACACCAATGTTACAATACTAGGAGATGGGGAAAATAGTGGTACCTTTCACAGAATTCGTCAAGTTTGGAAAAGGCATGGTTTGGGGGAGGAAGATAATGAGTTCTGTTTTGGACATGGTGAATTTGAGTTGTCTCTGGAATGTCTACTAAGTAACTGGTAATAGGGGACTAAAGTTTAGGGGAAAAACTGGGGAATGGACATATAGATATGTTATTTGCCTAGAGAAGATGTTAAACCCATGCCAGCTGATGAGAAGAAGAGAAGAAGGAAAAGGAGGAGAGTGAGGAAAAGAAAGGGGGAGAAATGGAGAAGAAGGAAGAAGAAGAGGAAAAGGAAGAAGAGGAGAAGGAGGAAGAGGAGGAGGAGGAAGACGATGAGGGCTGATGACCACTGATTTTTTTTAATCATAGATGGTCATTGTATTGATTATAGTTCTTAAAGCTTTCAGAGTTATCTTTACAATGTAGATATTGTGTAATTTGCTCTCCTGATTCTGCTTATTTCATTCTTTACAATTTTATTATACTCCTCAAAATTGTTGTAACGTGTTGTAGAAGATAGGAAAGGATGGGATCCTTCTGTCATCCTTTCTGTCATGATCAAAAGGGATCATGTAAAGGAGTGGATGAGGAGTGGGGAACCTGTGGTCTCGAGGCCACAGGTTCCCCATCCCTGGTGGTAGACCTTGGTGTGAGGGTCTACCCCATTGTCAATGACTAGAGGAATGGAGGAGAAAATGGGGATGGCTTCAAGAAGTTTTAAGATAAAGAAAAGAGAGAGCTCACAGAAAATGGCTTCATTTTCTCAGTAAATAAGAAGCGAGGTCTTCAGCTAGAAGGGGAAGGTGAGGAGGAGGTGTATGAGGCTTGAGGAGAGAAGAGAGTTAGAATTGCTTCTGTGGGAAGGAAGATGGAGAATCAGTTGCGGCTGTGAGGAGTCAGTCGTGTAACATGAACTTTTATAATTCCTAATCAACGCTGTTATGTGAACTCCTGCTTCTCTGTCCAGCAGCACTAAGGAGCACAAGAGGTAGTCAGTTGGTGAGAGTGAACCACACTGTAGGCACAGATTATCATTGTCTACCCATGAGAAGAGTCTTAGGCTACTCTCCAAAGGCAGACTGATTCCTGCCAGGTGGGAAGCAGGAGACTGATTACTGGCTGCTGCTGGCCAGTTGCTCTGCTCTACTCAGAAAGAGGATCACAAGCTAGAATAGATATGTGTGTGTATATACAACATATATAGAAATGTGTTGTATATATACACATATATGTTCTATACATAGTCATACTACATATCTGTGTATGTGTATATGTGTGTGTGTGTGTTCCCCACTAAATACTGTTAATCTAGAGGAAGTAAATTTTAGATTCAAGCTGTACTCTTGGTAGCTTTGACATCCCTTTAATGGGAGAGTAATACAAGCTCAGGCTCAAGTCTCTTCCTATTAAATGCCAATTACACAAAAACCATCACACATAGTGAAAGCAGCTAAACCAATTTATCCTAGGTGATAGCAAACAGACACAAGAGAAATTACATAGATTAAAATTTACCAAACAATTCACAGAGTGAATGAGCTCTCCCCCACTGAAAACAAAATATTTCATTTGAGCACAGAGTCCCAATCTCACCCAAGGGGAAATTCTCCGAAGTCTTTAATGTAGCAAACTGGAAACAGAGACGTGATTGAGGTGCTGGTTCTTGTACATGTCGATTTCTTTCCAAGGTCTTTCTCTCCCTCCAGGAACCCCTTACTAAAGATAACCTGGAATCATGTGTGTTTTCTCTTGAAGCAGAAAGCCAAAAAGAACTAGGATTTCTCTTCTCCCAAGCTCTCACCAACTCTGTCCTTCATGTAGGTACAGAGCATACAACTATCATTCTCTACCAATGAGAAGTCTTATGCAAATGGTCTTGAGCTCTAGGTTATAACATCTTTACAAAAAGGTTAATAGACAATATGTTCTCCTTTTGCTGTGATGATTTGTTTTATGTGATTTGGGATTGATTTTGATGTAATTTTGACACTTTTTTATTTCATTGATTGAGTCTCAGGACCTCTTTAGGACATTTAAAATTATTGAGCATCCTCCAAAGAATATACCACTGTGCTCTTGTTGACAAGAGATTTGCATCACAAAATCCTAAACAGCAAACCTCATGTACCCTTTTCCCATTGGGAGAACTGGGACCCTTTGGCACCATGCAACTCGAATGTCAGAGGAAAATATTTGCATTGCCTAATTTTCCTAAAGTGATACTATGCCACATGGCATAGTTAAAAAAAAAAAAAGCAAAGGACTAGGAATCAGGAGACCTGGGCACAGGGCCCAACTCTACTGTAACTAGGTTCATAACCTCGGTTCATATCACTCGGCCTATTCGGCTCTAATTTTACTCATTTGAAAAATGGAGAGGAGGAACTAGTTGATTTATTATTATTGTTATTGTGGGCTATAGCTATCCATATTTACTGTATTAGAAAATAAAATGTTTTAGTATCAAGAAAATAGTTTTGACTTCGTGAACTCCCTAAAAGGGTCTTAGGACATCCCAAGACCACACTTTTAGAACCACAGCTTTAATTCATCATGAAACCATACGCTTATCACATTAAATATTAAGTATGCTTTAGATTAGCAGCCCATTTTTTTCCAAGCTTAGCCCAGAGTTTTTCAACAGGGTTTAAATTGGGCAAGTTCCCAGGCCATTAATGCATGTTCATCTCCATGTCTGGGATATATTTCTTGACCTTTCATTATATATACCATGGTACAAGGATGTATTCTATTTCCATTTGAGAATTTTTGTAATTCTATAGCTATATATATATATATATATATGTATGTGTGTGTGATTTCTTTTACAGGAATAAGATATCCAAACCCACTGGAAATGAAAAATCTCCACAACATTTTTGGGTGGATGTTTCATATTTTGGCAAAGATTTCTAGATATTACAAGTTTACTTGGATTTCTTATGACAATGGTTTTGATATAACCTTAAAAATTTTATCAGTAAAAACTACCTTTTTCCAATCTTCAGTACTCCAGTTTGTATTATCTATGATAATTCTTTCTTCCTAACAATGGCTAGCAATTGGTTTTGGTTGTTGTTCATTTTTGCTGGTATTCCTTCTGTTCTTCCAACTTCACGATGCTAATACCACACTGTACAGGAACCCATCCAGCTTGCAGGTCCCTCTGAAGGTGTTCGTTTATTGCCTGGGGAATAATTAAGCCATTATGTGACAATTGTTTGTCAGTTCTTTGCGTGTGTGGAGGGGAGGGGGGCATTGTTTGTTTTCAACTGCACTTTCCATTATGCTTCACTGCCACAGATCCTGTGCGGGCTAGAATGTCCTTAAAAGTCTTGACTGCTCCACACTAAGAGCCACTGCAATATCTCTAACAGCCATTGCAATATGCTCTTTAAGAGCCACAAAGGGGATGAAGAATAGGCTAAGAGGGGCAAAGCAAAAAGAGCAATGGAATAACACAAAGAAAAAGAGGCTCAAAAACTGGAGTCATGAAATCATCGTTAATTTCTGACCTGATTCCTTTCCACTGCAATTTACAACCATAATTTCTGGTTCTTTCCTCAATGAAAATAGAGCAGAAATGTTTATAACTATCTGTGTGATCTTCCTTCATGCTAAATGAGTTGTTAAATCACCCACTGAACATAACCTTTTCCAGAGAATAATATCCCAAAATTCAGAAGAATTATTAAGTCCCATTCTATAATAATATAGAAACAACATAAACTCAGCCATTCAGAAACACATAGGTCAAAGGTGTTGTGCATGTACATAAATTACCACTGCATTCTAGTTGACAAGAGATCTGTGTCACGAAATCCTATACAGCAGACCTTACGTGCCCTTTTTCCAGTGGAAGAACTGGGACCCTTTGGCACCGTGCTTCATCTTCTACTAACAAGTGAGACAGGCAACTTGAATGTTGGAGGAAAATATTTGCATTGCCTAATTTTTCATAAAATGATAAATATTTATATCCTCATTAGCTAGCATTTATATAGCATGTTAAGGTTTATAAAGTGCTTTAGAATCATCTTTAAGCTCTGTTTCCTATTCTAATAATCTACAGATCTCTGGGTAAAGCTATAACCATGAATCACTCTTGATTCATATGTTAAATTCACTCTAATTCATTAGTGGAACCTGATGCCCAGAGCTACCACATAGCTTGTCAATAGCCTAGAAACAAGGAAATTAGAAATGAAAAAGCCATCTCAGGTCATCTAATCATCCTCCTGGGGTCAAAATAAGCTTCTGTACCACAAAATACTCTGCAGCTGTGGAACCAGCCTCATTTTACACATCCCATGTGATGGTAGAAGATTTCTCTATGTTTAATGGATCTTGTCATCAGGAAGAGTCCCTTGACATTTAAACTAAATGTTCACTTTCTTCATTTCATCTCATTACTCTTAAGGGAAATTTACAATAGGCCACTGATTTGACCCTATGTTCAGACAACTTCTACTAGTCAATTCAGTAGTGGTACTGTCTCTCTTGGGTATGACATTAGACAAGTCTCTGAACTGGGGATAGCCTTATTGACTATTGGTCAGCACTTAGAAGTGCCCGTCTGGGCAAGAGGTCCCAGT
Organism: Phalanger gymnotis; assembly: GCA_028646595.1. Lineage (NCBI taxonomy): Eukaryota > Metazoa > Chordata > Mammalia > Diprotodontia > Phalangeridae > Phalanger > Phalanger gymnotis. The sequence goes on along the minus strand of CM053626.1, from coordinate 217,562,226 downwards.
AGCTAGCTTGCAGCATTCTCAAACATGGTACCCTAAAAGATCAAGCTTCAAATCCCTCTTTAGACATGAGCTAGAGAGCCCCAGGCAAGTCACTCTCAGTTTCCTCAGCTATAAAATAAGTATACAAATAGTACTTATCCCACTGGGCTGTTCTGAGGATAATGTTTGGCTTTGAAAACTTTAAAATGTTGCTTAACTGTCAGTTATTATTATTATTAGTGTCATTATCATCATCATCATCATCCCCCCCTCTTAGGTTTCTCTGAAGTTACCAATGTTCCCTTAATTGCCAAATCTAATGGCCGTTTCTCAATTCTTATCCTTCTTCACTTCTCTGAACCTTTTGATACTTTCCATCGCTCCCTTCTCCTTCATATTTTCTTCTCTCTATCCTGCTGGGGTGTAGGGGGTGTTCAGGGAGGACTAGAACCTCTGGTGTGAGTCCTTGACAAGCCCTTTCCAGGGCTGCTCATCCATCTTTGGTGTCCACTTCTCACCCAACTCTCACCTGTGGCTCCCAGTAAAATGTCTCTGCAGAAGTGCTAAACCAGATTGAGGGTAACCCACAGGCCTCAAACCTATCATGAGTTACGGGAATGTCTACCCCAAGCGTATGAAGACTTTCCCTGGTGGAATGGGTAGACAAGTGCAATTTGTTCCTATGACCGTGAAGGTGGCTGAAGCATGGGCTGTGGAGCATTTAGAGTTTGGTCAGGCATCAATGACTCCCAGAATCTTCCACTGCACCCTGGGCCACTGTGAGTCATCTTGACTTTTGTCTTGCCACTGGACTTCAATGATTCTAGAAAAAACAATGAGGCTGACAGCTTTGTGCAACTCAACTTCACTTAAATCCAATTCGTGGGTAAATCAAGACATCACCTGTAATGTCATTGGTCCTCTTTGAAAATGGACTAACAACTGTAATTCTATCCTGCTTTTCTTCTTATCGACCTGACCATTCCTTTTAGTCCCTCCCACTAGATCTTCATCCAGACCATGCCCTCTAACAGTGAGTGTCTGCCAGGGCTCTGTCCTGGACCCTTTCACTTCTCTTGATATATTATTCCACTCAGTGCTCTCATAAGCTTCTATGGTTTAAATTATCATCTTTATGCAAATGACATTCAGATGTGTTTATCTAGTCCTAACTTCTTTCCTGACTACCTGTCTCACATCTCTAATTGCTTATTATACATCACATGCTGCATATCACATAGACATCTTAAATTCAGCAGATTCAAAACTGAACTCATTGGCTTTGCTCACAAACTCTCTCTTCCTACTAATTTCTCTATTACTGTCAAAGGTACCACCATCTTCCCAGTCACCCAGGATCACAACTAAGGTTCCATCCTCAATCCCTTACTCTCTCCCACCTCCTGTATTCAATATGTTGTCAAGGCCTGTCAATTTTACCTTCATAACATATCTCATATACACATTCTCTTCTCGGACACTGCCACCACCACTCCTCCCCATTCCTCACTTTTAGACTAATGAAATAACTAAGTGGTACAATGGATAGAGTGATGGGCCTGGAGTTAGGAAGACCTGAGTTAATCCAGCCTCAGACACTTAGTATTTGTGTGACCCTGAGCAAGTCACTTAACTCTATTTGCCTCAGTTTCCTCATTTGCAAAATGAGCTGGAGAAGAAAATGGCAAACCATTCCAGTATCTTTGCCAAGAAAATCCCCAAAGGGGGTCATGAAGAGTCAGAAAAATGCCAAACAATTCAACTTCTTGTTTCAGGTCTCTCCCCATTCCATTCCATCCTCCACTCAGCTCCCACACTGTCTTTCTAAAGCTCAGGTCTGACCCTCTATTCAATAAATTCCTGTGGTTGTCTATCACCCTCAAGATCAAATATAAAACCTCTATTTGCTATTCAAAGCCCTCATATAATAAACTTTTCATAGCCTGGCCCTTTCCTACATTTCCAGCCTTCTTACACCTTATGCCCTTTACCACATACTCTGCTATACAGTGATACCCTCACTGTTCCTTGCACAAGGCATTCCATCTTCCAGTTCTGAGCATTTTCATTGGCTGTCCCCCAATCCTGAAAAAGTCTCCTTCCTCATCTCCACTTCCTGGCTTCCCCGGCTTTCTTCAAGTCCTGGCTTAAATCCTTCTTTCTATAGGAAGCCTTTCCTAATCCGCTTTAGTGCTAGTACCTTCCCTCTGTTGATTATTTCCAATTTATCCTGCATACATCTTGTTTGTACATAGCTGTCTCCTTCATTAAACTGTGAGAAGCTTGAGAGCGTAGGCTAGTTTTTTTTGCTATTCTTTTTATTTCCAACACTTAGCATAGTACCTGGTAAATAGTAGCTGCTCAATGAATGCTTATTGATAGATTGCCTGCTTTGCCAATAACAAGAACAGTTAACAACCACAGTACTCTACAATGAGGGATTCGAGAGGAGTCAGGCCATCAGTTACTAAGGCAGCAGCGGATGAAAGAGGACCATAGCGCGTTGACCCAGGGCACCCCAACTCTGGGTCCAGGAGCAGTCACCAACACTCTAACCAGAGCAGTACTCTGATTTCACTGCAACCTAGAATTCTGGCATTGCTATGTACTGGAGCTCAGAAGCCAAAATGACCATGGAGGCAAGACCATAAGCTTTGGAAAGGAGAGGTTGCAACCTCAATTGCTGGTTTAGATCTACCTCCTGATGTCTCAGCAGCTAGCAGGTTTATTCTTTTTGGTCTCCTATGACAGCTGTGGCTTATTGACGGACAGTCATATCTGGAGAGAAAGGGAAGAAAAGAGGTCCAAATAATACTGTAATGACTCCCGGTGACCACTTCACCGACTGGGGACCACATTACTCTATCGATTTCTGGCAGCAACTCACCAGAGGAAGCCTAGCTAATGAGATTTTTTTCCAATGGTCAAACTAGAATCTTAGAACTAGAAGGGACATTAGAAGATGATGAAGGGAATAAATAATAATATTTATATAGTGCTTTAAAGTTTGCAAAGCACTTTCCAAATATTAGCTCATTTGAGCCTCACAACAATCATGTGAAGTAGATACTATTATACTCATTTTAAAGTTAAGGAAAGTGAAGCTAAGGCGAAGTGCTTTGGCCCAGGGAAACAGCCAGTAAGCGTCTGAGTCAGGATTCAAACTCACACCTTTCTGACTCTGAGTCCATTACTCTATATGCTGTATCACCTTCAAGACCATTCAGCTTGACCCTTCCCTCTTGAAGGTGAGCAAGCTGGAGTCCACACAGGTTAAGTAACTTGCCAAAGGTACCTAAATGATTATCAGCAAAGCCAGGACTAGAACCCGAGCTTCTTGAATATCAGCCAAGATTCATTCCCTTGTTGCTGTTCTGTTGTTTTCAGTTGTATCCAATTCTTTGTGACCTCATTTGGGGTTTTCTTGGCAAAGGTTTGCCATTTGCTGCTCTAGCTCATTTGATAGATGAGGAAACTGAGGCAAACAGGGTTAAGTGACTTGCCCAGGGTCACACAGCTAGTAAACACCTGAGACTGGATTTGAACTCAGGAAGATGAGTCTTCCTGATTCCAGGCCCGGCATTCTGCGCACTACTGTGCCCTCTTCATTCCATTACACCATGCTGATGCTCCTTGTCTAAAGAGCTAAATTTGCCTCAAGGAAGTACAGACACCAGTGGCCTAGAATCCCATGCTTAGACCTGAAAGTTGTGTTGACTTGCCTTAGTTTACCAGAAAGCAGTATGGGTCAGGCCAAGATATCTATCTGGCTCTGCTGATTTTCTCTCTGGCTAGAAATCAGGATGAATTCTAGTGAGATCAACCTCAGTTATCAATCAATCAACATGTATCAATTACCTGCCATGTGCCAGACATTGTGCTAAGTGCCGGGGATACAAAAAGAGGCAAAAGACAGGCTCCGCTCTCAAGGAGCTTACAGTCTAATAGGGGAAATGACATGCAAACAAATACACACACACACACACACAGTCAGCAAAATAAAAAGGGAAATAATAGAAGAAAGGCACTAGAATTAAGAAGTATTAGGAAAGGCTTCTGTAAAAGATGGGATTTAAAGGAAATCAGGGAGGTCAGTAATTGGAGTGGAAGAATGAGAGTGAGAGGATAGCTAGAGAGACTGATGGTAGCCAAGAAATGGAATATCTTCAACCTGGAAAAGTCAGAAGGCCAGTGTCACTGGATGGAAGACTATATATTGGGTTGTAAGGTTTAGGAAGGCTAGAAAGTTAGGAAGAGGCTAGGTTATAAAGGGTTTTGAATGCCAAATAGAGCATTTTGTATTTGCTCCTGCATGTAACAGGAAGCCACTGGAGTTTATTGAGTTGGGGGGACGGGGAGAGGGATGGTTTGACATCTTCAGACTGGTCCTTTAGGAAAATCACTTTAGTGGCAGAATGGAGAATAGATTGGAGTGGGGAGAGACTTGAGGCAGACAGATCCACCAGCAGGCTATTACAACAGTCCAGGTGTTAGGTGATAAAAGCCTGTACCAGACTGGTGGCAGCATCAGAGGAGAGAAGGGGCTGATTTGAGAGACGTTGGTGAGGTGAAACAGCCAGGTTTTGGCAATAGCTTGGCTTTGGGGATTGAGAGATAGTGAGGAATCCAAGATGACTCCTGGGTGGTGAGCCTGAGGGACTGGGAGGATAGTGTTACCATCAAAGTGATAAGTTGAAACTTTTACTAAGCCTTTGCCCAGTGTGGAGAAAACAACTCCAGTGTGCTAGCTCCCTAACTGTAATACTAGGATGAGTGAAGTTCTTTTCCCCAACCTCCAACCCAGATGGGAATCTGTTTTCCTCATTCACTGGAGAAGGTGAAAGGAGCAAGGCTAAGGCTACTGTGTTGGACATTCTTTAAGTAATTCTAAGCAAATCAATTCCTGAAACAATGTTTGATATGGCCATTTAGGTAATTTCATTTCAATCAGTTTGTGATTGTTTTCCTCGTGTTATCTTCTACTCTTAAAGCCAACTACTGGTGGTCCAGTAGATACAAATCCGATTCTTTCATCCTAAATAATTCCTCCCATTGTTTTAACTTTATAATTTTGGTAACCAGCGATCAAGTCCCCTTTCCTTCCCCCCGCCACCTCCAATCAAACCAAAACTTATATACAACATTCATATTCCATGTAATTATTGACTTAAACCAATACCTTTGGCTTCTTGAATTCTGAATTCTCCTGACTTTACCTCAAATCCTCAAGAAGCTGAATCCAGTGTATTTTTATTAGTCATAGAAAGAAATGTTACCCTCCCCCACCTCCCACAGATCACAGAAGATCATCTAGAACAGCTCTCTCATTTTATAATTTAGGAAGCTGAGGCACAGAGAGGCACAAGCAAATTGACCAAAGTATAAAGTGAAAGAACCAGGATCTGAACCCATGTACCCTAATGGTAAATCCAGGAATCTTCTCACAAAATGCCTCCTCCTGCATAGACACCACGAAGCCACGTCAGCCACATTATACTGCAAGTGCATAAGCAGAGGAAAAGAGAATTACTGGGATCAAAATTGGAAGATCTGGGTTCCTGTTTTGACTTCCTCCGTAATGTTGTGCAAGTAACAGCTTCCCTCTGCCTCACTTTTCTGCAAACTTAGTCAGCTACCTGTTTCCAAGTCTTCCTAACTTTGTCTCATTTGAATTTTATTAAATAAAATGAAGAGCAGTAAACCCCTGTAATCCATGCCCCAGAAGCCTAAGTTTTTGCTTTGTTTAAAGTAAAAATTCATCCAGGAAGGAGAAGAAATGTAGTTGGCATAGTCAACATCTGAATCTGCTCCTATGGACCTGACATCATTTAGTCAGTCAATAAGCATTTATTATGTGCCTTCTTTCCACATGCCAAGCACTATGATAAGTGCTGAACATCACAGTAATTGTTGTCTTGACTCTGTAATTCTTTTATAGTAGGATCATTAGTTAGTTTAAGTGCCTGAAAGAACTATAGGGGTTATCTAGCTCAACTGCCTTATTCTACAGATGAGGAAACTGAGGCCTAGAGATATTCAATTAAGTCACATAGTAAGCAACAGAGTCCAAACTCAAAGCCAAATCATATGAATCTAGTGCTAATACCACTATACCATGGTGCCTTAATAACAACCCACATGCAAGGGAACATTCGTACTCCTACAAAGAGGCTTGGAGACGAGTGTGTTTTTCATTGGCTTGTGTTTATATTTTTAATATTTATTTTCAATGAATACCCAGTAACCCACTGATGATAATGATGATAATAATAGCAGCTGGGGACAGTGAGGTGGCATAGTGGATAGAGCTCTAGGCAAGAGTCAGGAAGACCTGAGTTCAAACCCAACCTTAGACTCTTAATAGCTGTAATGAGCCTGGGCAGACCACTAAGTCTCTGTATGCTTCAGTTTCCTTAACAGCAAAATGGGGAATAATAACGGCATCTACCTACCAGGGTTGTTTTGAGGATCAAATGAGATAATATTTGTAAAGCACTTACCATGTGTCTAGTATTTATGTATATGTGTGTATATATGTATATATGTGTGCATATATACATATATATTTATATGTGTGCATGTATATATGTGTATATGTGTATGTATGTGCATACATACATATATACGTGTGTATGTGTGTGTATATATATATGTATATATGTATATATACATATATATACACACCCTTCCCCCTTATAGCTCAAATTTCATTAGCACAAAGGTTTTTAACCTCTTTTGTATCATGGACCCCTTCTCAGAAAAATGTTTTTAAATTTTTAATAATAATAATAATATTCTTAAGTGCTAGCTATTATTAAATGCATACAACAAAATATATAGGATTACAATGGTATTTAAATAGTTATCAAAATATTTTTTATAAAAAATGTCATGGACCCCAAGTGTCCTAACACTTTGCAAAGCATTTTCCCCACAATAATTATGAGAAGTAGCTAACTTCAGCACTCAAAGTCAAAAGGAGTCTTCACCTCACTGATTCAGGCATTCCCTCTGACTATGCAGCTTGTGAGCCGTTTGTACCTGCCCATATTACATCACTCTTGTCTATGCCTTCCCCAGATGTTTGCTACAAGAAGTCAACCAGAATGCTAGGGGTTTCCTTTGTTCATGAATGCACCATCAGAATGCCCTCTGGCCATCATCCTGTCACCCTCTTCCTCTCACCAGCCTGTCTTCTCTTTCTGTCAAGTCAGGATGAATCAAGAAGTTCCAATGCACCAGGTACTATGTTACACAATTTCCTGATGACATCCTTTATTCCTGTTCTTCTTCAAAGTTTCTCAATGGTCATATATTCCACCCTGCTTACATACCATGGTGCCTCTCTATGGCCTTGTGTGTGATGCTCATCTTTACTTCTTTGGAGGAAATGTTGTTCCAGGTTGATAGATTAAGGACTTCATATTCTAGGTAGGTTAATTAAATTCTGTTCTAAGTAAATTAAGAAGGTCTCATTAGGCCTGTTTTACAGATGGAAAAATGGGGTGGGGGGAAGAGGGAGAGGGAGAGAGGGAGAGAAAGAGAGAGAGATGGAGGAGAGAGAGAGAGAGAGAGATGGAGGGGAGAGAGAGGGGGGGGGAAGGAGGGAGGAAGAGAGAGGAAGGGAAGGAGAGAGGGAGAATATGAGAATGAATGAATTTGCCCAAGATCAGCTAGGTAGTAAGTAAGGGAGAGCAAGTTTCTGGACCTAGGTCTTATGACTCAGAATCTAGCACTGTTTTCATGACATTATACTTCCCCCTGGTCATCCATGAGACTCCTAAAAGTCATTTCATAGGTCAGTCTCTCAAAATTTACTATTGTAATAATGTCTTTAATTTTATTTCTGATAGAAATAATAGTTTACTTCTGGTTCCCCTTGTTAATGTCTCATCAAAAAAAAATCCTCACTCTTATTAACTAGGGTAATTTAATATTTGTTGGTTAGTTTGTTTTACAAGAGCAAATAGGGCAGGCAATCTTTTGTCCTGCCAAAGTAATCTTTGGATTGGATATCTTCGAAAGCCATTTTTTTAGATTATGCAAGTGCTGACACCTTACAAAAAATTTTACAGTAACAACCCTCATCCATATCAAGACCTTTTCAAAAAGACCTCTATATGCATTGAAGGTCCCTTCCTTTCAAAAATCGTTCTCTCCTTCCCCCCTCACCCACATTCCCCAAGGCCTGCCACAGCTTTCTGGGCAATGGTTATGAATTGGTCCCATGTTCTTTGACAGCTAATGCTCTATTAAACCTTGCAATTTCTAAGTTGAATCTCATTTTGTTGTTCCTTGTTAATATTCCTAACCTCCCTAGGTGCTCCTCCCGTAATCTCTTCACTCTTATCATCATTTTCAATCCCCCTCAATATAATGCACTATAAAAATTTCATTAGGGGACTGTTTACTCCCTATTTCAAATCATTAATGGAGCTGTGATACAAAACCGGACCTATGACATCTCTCTCATCCTCTTCCCCTAGATAGAAACACAGTCGTATATTATCGTTATTGTCATCCTCGAGTTGCTGACCTTTGAACTTCTTTTTGATACATAGAACAGGTACTCACGAGCTCATAGGTGCTTGATATATTGTCCTAAATTGTGTATATAAAATGAGACTGAAAGATCAAAAGTGAGATGTTTTCTACAAATCAGCACATGTCAAGGAAGTTTTTTCACATGCCATGAACACAACCTCTTATGAGCAGTACAAAAACACAAAGGTAAGAGATTGATCCTGGCCCTCATTTGGGGAATGTGAGATATTCTACTGCAGGGGTATTTCTCCTCCTGTTTCTCATGTCTAAAATGCTTTCCCTCTTCATTTCTACCTTTGGAACTCCTAGCTTTCTTCAAGGCTAGTCTCAAGTATTACCTCCTACATGCAGCCTACCTTGATCACTCCAGTTGCTAATACCCAACCCCCATCAGAAATTACTTGATGATTATTTTGTATGTATTTTTTATTTAACTTTGTACATGTTTTCTCCCCAATAGAAGGTAAGCTCTATGAGGAGAGGGACTGTTTCATTTCTTTGTATCTCTTCTGCCCAGCACAGGGTTAGGGACAAAGTAGTACTTAATACTTGTTTAATTGAATTGCTTAACTCTGGAACAAAAAAAGGCACAACTAATACATATAGCCACATGGAGTACAGCTTGGAAAAGAGATGAGATCAAGTGCCAAGATTGGGTAGCTACTGACCCATAAGTATACATGAATGAATGAATGAATGAAAAAGTATTTAAATGCATAGTAAGCATGGAAGGTACTGTGAGACACAAACTGAATATGCTGGGATACAAATGGAAAGTTAAGACAGCCCCTCCTCTCAAGGAGTTCACATTCCAGTAGGAGGTTGCTGTTGTCATTTGTCATTTATTGTTTGTCTTTCCTTCTTGAAGAGGACCATGACATCAGGGAGGTGATGCCATGACATTCAAGTGGATTGGATTTAAGTGAGAGAGTGTTGTGCAAAGTCACCAGCCTCACTCTCTCCTCCAGAGCCATCAGGGTCTAGTCGTGATATACAGATGTAGTAGAAGACGTTGGCCTTCCTCCAATAGGGGGAAATAACACATAAAGGAAGTACAGGTACGGCAATCCAATGAACTGAGAGGAAGGATTCCAAATGCTGGGAGTGATGATAGAGCAGAAAGTGGAGAAAGTAGTATGCAAAGTACACTATGGAACTAGAGCTCCCTCCCATCTCGTACCATAGATTCTTCAAAGCTGGAATAGATTTCTTTGGAATTGGATTTGAGAATGGAAAAGTGCATTTAAATCCTGGTTGTGGTATGTATTTACTATTTGTGTGACCTTGAGTAAGTCGTTTTACTTTTTTAGGCTACAGTTCTGTCATCTAATAACACACATGAACATACATATTTATACCTATATATACATACATGTAGATGTGTACATATAAATTAGCATATATGTACACTAACGTGTATGTATGTGTTCTTGTGTTTATATATGTATATATATATACATACATATCTACTCAAGTACTTTGAGATTTGTACAGCATTTTCCCAATAATAAATCTATGAGGCAGAAAAATCTAATGATTATTACCACCATCTTATAGATAAGGAAAATGGGGCCCCAATAGCTGAAATAACTTGCTCATGAGCCAACAGTGAGGTTGTGTGAGGTACAATTCCAAGTCTCCAGATTCCATGTCCCATACTCTAAACCCTTCTTTCTACAAACTCTCAAAAATAATAGAAACAATCCTAACCTTGCAGACTATAGACCTTCACTTAGCTTGATAAGATGCGGAGCTGGAAGATACTTTGGGGATCACCGAATCCCACCCTGTCTTTTTACAGGTGAGGACACTGAGACCAGAGCTCCAAAATCACACACGTAGTAAGTAAATTCCCAGGACTGGGTTCCTGAGGATGGATCTTTGGGCACCGATTAGTTTTAAACATTACCCCTGACTTTTGTCCTACGTGCTAATCGCCTATTTACTCTGGCCTTTAGTTTTTTCATCTGCAAAATAGGTACAATGCTCTATTGTCTCTTAACAGGGGTATAAAGCCGAATTCAACTGGAAAATGAACTGAACTTTTCCTTATATTATCTTATTTTATTATATATATACATATATATAATACATATATTATATATATAACTTATCTCTTAATCTTTAAAAGTCTGTGAGAAATTGTTTTAGAGTATTAACTCTCATCAAAAACTAAGAGAAAAGCAACCACCAAATTTCTGGATCATTCCCTATGGATCTAAAAATGTAACACCCTTATATGGTCTTATATATGAATGTTGTAAGGAATTCTCATATGTTCAGTTTCCCAACTGTCCCCATATAGGAAATAAACTAAAATTCCTAAGAGGGAATCTGGAATGAATCTTTGTGTGCATTAATCAGAAATAACATGGAGTGGGAAATTACTTTAGAAAGGTAAAAGAAAACATTAAAATCGAAAGCACATGTCAAAAACAATTTTGTAAATAATTGCTTATCTAGGGTACAAGAAACCTGTCTCTGAAACATGCGCTTATCTTGAAAATATACACTAACTGTAAACAATAAACTCTGTACTGAAAATAAGTTTAGCGGATGAGTAATTTAATGAGAATTTTCTTCTACTGGATTCTGTTTCTGTCATCTGCATTGGTTGAAAATAAAATGAACTTTAAAAAAAAAAGGACAAAAATGCCCACAAAGATGAAGAATATGTAAATAACAACGGAATTTTTAGTTGTGGCAGGCAAAAAAAAAATAGAAAAAAGTCAGATTTCAGGAAATGGTTCCCACCCTGATTCAGAAAGACTGGCTCCCCAGTATGTAGATACTCTGAAGGTAAATAATTTGTGTGAACAAATCTTCACCCAACATCTTATTAGACTCTTGGGCATGTTAGGGAAAAAAAAGATTCTAAGTGACCTTGGAACACTGGACTAGCCTGTATCTCAGTACCAATGGATGACATTCAGCAGCCTTTGGTATAGATAAATCAATAAGGGAGCCAGGAGAAATAAAAAAGGAGTTTGCAAACAAATTGGAAGAAATAAGATTACAATAAGAACGAGTATGGCACACGCATTTTTTTTCATTACAGAGCAAAGAGAAGAAAGTCAATGTTAACAGAGGAGTTAACTGTGGGCTGTGTAACCCAGAAGAACCAATGAAGTCTAAAACTCTCCTCTAAGACATTAGTATTGATCAGCCCATGCCATAACACTTTCATCTACAACATCTGTCATCTTGCCTTTATGCTGCTAATCAGGAGTGCTTTGTGAACTTCTTAAGTCTGTTGAATCTCAATGACATTCAATCATTGCATGAAAAACCAAAAAGAGATTGGGTTTTTCCCAGCCTTAAAGAGACAGTGGATTGAAAGTCACATCTCGAACACACAAGAGGGCCAGTCATCCTGATCTATATCTTGCCACTGGACCCAGATGGAGGAGAAAGTGAGGCTAGTGAATTTGCACAGCTCTCCCTCACTTAAATCCAGTAGCAGACTTAACTCTCCCAAAGAGATCAAAGAAAGAGAAAAAAAAAGGATACATATGTACAAAAATATTTATAGAAGCTTTTTATATTACAGCAAATTCAGTTGCAAGTCATGGCATCACCTTCCTGATGGCACGGTCCTCTTTGAGAATAAAGGACAAACAAGAACAACCTTGAACACATACTAGCTGTGTAACCCTGAATAAGTCAGGTGACTTCTCAGTGCCCAGGGCTTACTCTAAGACAGTAAGCAGTATATTTGCTGATCTGAACTAGAAGAAGCTTTGTCACTGGGAGTTCCCCATACAAAATGAAATTATAGATCTGGTCTAAAAAGAAGAAAGAAAAAAGAGAAGTCATGATGCCCCCAAACTCTGAAAATTAATCTGTTCCAAATAACCAGACTGATAACTCTCCTAATTAAGACAGGTGGTGCTGACAACATGGTCCAAGTAATGGCATGCCAACAGAAAGAAGGAATCCTGGACTAATAAAAAGCCTTAGGTTCTTGATGCACTTCTAGCAACTAATTAGCTATGGGGTCTTTCACAAGTTATCTACACCCTAAAAATCAGTTTCCTCAACTGCAGAGGCAAAGGATTAAGCTAGATGATCTCTAAAATCTCTCCAATCTCTAATAATTAAATGTGATTCTTAAAAATCCTGAGCAATTTATCATACGAGTGCCAGAGAGAGGCCACTGGGGATGCCTGACAACAACCTACAATTAGCATTTCTTTTCTCTCCTTCTCTCTCCTTTGTCTCTCTGTCTTTTCTTCTTCAAATTCATCTCTTTTACCACCTTTCCTTTAAGTCTTGCCAGTAGCATGACCAGGTACCACTTATCCCAGGAGTGGGGAACCTGCAGCCTCGAGGCCATATATGGCCTTCTAGGTCCTTGAGGGTGGCCTTTTGACTTAGTTCAAGTTTTATAGAACAAATCCTTTTATTAAAGGGATTGTTCTGTGAAGTTTGGATTCAGTCAAAGGGACACACTTGAGAACCTAGAGGAGCACATGTGGCCTCAAGGCCATAGGTTCCCCACCCCTGACTTACCCTTTTTAGTATCACTCAGGGGTTACTAAATATCTAGTCTAGAAACTCCCAGGGATATGGTGGAAGGACCAAGTTTGGGACAGAGGAAATAAAGTCTGTAGGCCATATGGTAGGCCTACCATTTACAAAAAAAAAAAAATGCTAAGCTATTTAGGGGCTGATTATCCAACTGCGTTGTCTAAGAATCTTCTTTCTGTAAAAAGGAGGGAAATTCCAGATGGTCAATTTTGCTACATTAGCAGTTCTGATATAAGTTGATGAAAGATGGTATTTAAACTAAAGTTTAAATTGAAATATTGTATTAATCTATGAATTCTGGTCTGGACATTCTAAAAAGCAATTTGGAACGTGCCCCAAAAAGCCACTAAATTATGCATACCCTTCGACTCAGCTGTCCCACTACTAGGCCTTAACCTCCCAAAGAGATCAAAGAAAGAGAAAAAAGGATACATATGTACAAAAATATTTATAGAAGCTTTTTATGTTATAGCAAAGTACTGGAAATCAAGGGAATGCCCATTAGTTGGGGGGGATTGCTGAACAAATTACTGTATTGGAAAATAATGTAATTTTACTGTACCCTAAGGAAGGAATAAAAAGATGGCTTCAGATAAACCTGGGAATAAATAAACCTGCTTCAGAATGAAGCAAACAGAACCAAGAGAACAATGCATAAAATAACAACATTGTAAGGAAAAACAGCTTTGAAAGATTTAGGAACTCTGACCAATGCAACGACCAACCATTAATTATGAAATAGGCTACCCACCCGCCAGCTGAAAGGAGATAGATTCAGGATACAAAATTTTTGGCCAATGTAAAAATTTGGTTTGTTTGACTGTGTATATTTGTTACAGAGTTTGGTTTATTTTTTTTCTTCTTCCTTACCCCCAATTTGCAAGGTGGAGTAGGGATAAAGTAGTGAAATAAAAGGTAAAAAAAAAGAAGGGAAAGATGGTCTTTGAAGACTTTGTTTTTTAATGCACATAAGAGGACAAGAGGAAAGTATAAAAGAATCATAGGCAAATACAACAGCATTAAAAGTTATATGTAGAATTTATTATTTAAAAAGAAAAGCAAACTTTGCATAATAGAGATTTGGAATTTCTTAAACAGTTATCTTTTTTGTTCTCAAATGTATGGAAAGGCTCACTTTATTTGATGTTTGTTGAATTCAGAGTTTTTAAAAAGTCGTTTTTTTTAAAGCAATCTATAGATTCCAATTATCAAGTCTCTTCCCATCCCCAATTCACAAATCTATAGATTCCAATTATCAAGACTTTTCCTGTCCCCAATTAGCAAAGATAATCAAGAATTGGCCATGAGGGGGCTGCTGTTCTGAGAAAAGAAGGAAAAAGGCACAAAATGAGGCACATTTTGTAATGGCCCTCTGTCTATCTGGAGTTGTATGAAGAGGTTGCAGAAGCTGATGATAAAATACATTTTGAATCATCTGGGAAATTCTTTAAATAAGATACAAATGACAGCAAAAAGTCCTTGATATGGCATAAGGATAATTTCTCTTGAAGCATACTCAGAGGTCATACAAGATAACATGGATTATTTTACCAACTGGACAGAGTAGTATGGGTCAATACAGACCCATAATAAGGTCAAAAGATCACTGGACTTGGAAACTAGAAGGTCTGGAGTCAACTCTCAACTATGCTCTTTACTGGCTGTGCAATCTTGGACAAATCATATTACCTCTCGGTATCCTGGATTGGAAGATGAGGATAACAGCACCTACACTACCCACTTCATGGAGCTATTGTGGAGATCGAATATCAAAAATATATATAAAGTACTTTGTGACCATTATGAATGAATCCTACAGGCTTAAGATACTATTTTTAGAAGGTTTAGTCCATTCTACACAGACTGGTAGAATGGAAAAACCAACAGCTTTGGAGACAAAGGACCTGGGTTCAAATCTTGCCACTGATTTTTCCTACCCGTAAGATCTTTGGCAAGTCATTTGACTACCTTGGGCCTTGGTTTCTTAATATGTAAAATGAATGAGTCTAACTAGATGGATCTATGCACAATTCTATGACCAGAAAAATCTCTGTATTGTCAGATTTGCATTCTCTATAAAGGACTGAAATCTTTCATGGAATTCTGCTGCCTAGAAATAATCTATCCATTGGTGCTCTGATAGACAAGGAACTCAAAAACAAAATCCACAAGGCTGAAGAGTGTCATTCTGGAAAAGAAGTCTGAGGGTGGTATAAATTTAGATAGATAGATAGACAGACAGGCAGACAAACAGACAGACACAGAATACCTATATGCAGAATAAATTTTGTTCAATTGTGTTCAGTCATGTCGGACTCTTCATGCCCTCATTTGGGATTTTCTTGGCAGAGATACAGAAGTGGTTTACCATTGCCTCCTCCAGCTCTTTTTACAGAAGAGGAAACTGAAGCAGACAGAGTTAAGTGACCTGCCCAGGGTCCCACAGTTAGTAAGTATCTGAGACTGTATCTGAACTCAGGTCTTCTTGACTCTAGGGCTAGCATTCTATCCACTGCACTATCAAGCTGCCCCTATACAGAATAAATACAAAGTAGTTAAATACAAGACAGCTGTGGAGCGAGGGCACTGATAGTTTTGTGTTTGGGGTGAGACTAGAGGATCAAGAAAGTCTTTGTAACCAGGATAACACTTGAACTAGGGTCCTGATGGCAATGAGGGATTATATAAAGTAGGAGGTAAGAGGGAGCTCATTCTTGGCATAGGGTGTATCCAGAGCTAGGATACGGAGACTGGAGATGGACTGCCATATTTGAGGAACATTGCTGCATCAGAAAATGCAGAAGGGGGAAGAAGATGTCGTACAATGAAGCTAGAAAGGAAAGTTAGGGAGAGCTTGAGAAGGGCTTTGGAAATTAAACAGAGGACTTCCTATTTTATCCTTGAGTCACTATATTATTACAAACCCAGGTCTCCACTGAGTTCAAACTTGTTAATATTTCTACTTATGTTATTCTTATGCCATAAATGTATCATGCTAGCTGCTTCTTTTTAAACAGTCAGGACCAACCAGACTCATCAAGAAACCCTGAAGATGTCTTCATCAAGAAACAACATATAAACTATCAGAAGGCAGAATAGGTGTAAAGGGAAGCCTAGGGGATTTGGAATCAAGAGACCTGAGTTTGAGTCTTAGCATCACCATTTACTGGACATGTAACATTGCCTAATAAATAAATATATTACATTTTATATTTGAAAATATTATATTTCCCATTTATGTTTAAATTTTATAATTTTGTGCTTAATCATTCTGTGTATTTTTCATTCATATTTAATTATTATAGTTTTATGTGTAAAATAAATTATATGTTCAATACTATCTAAAGTTTATTTATAGAAATGCTCTAGTAATCAACTGCCAGTCAACAAGTACTTATTAAGCACTTACTGTATACCAGGCACTATGGTAAGCTCTGGGGATAGCAAGAAAGGATAAGGGAATGTCACTCCCTACCTTAAAGGAATTCAAAGTCTAATTGGAAGACAATATGCAAGTGACTATGTCCAAACAGAATATATGCATAAAATATTAGAGTTTAATTTGTTAACCAAAACCTCTTGGTTGGAAAGCCAAGTTGGCAATGTGAGTCTGGTAGTAAGAAATAAGAAACTTTAAAACTTGGCTCTTTGATTTGATACCACACACACACACACATACACTCATGCATGTATATACATATGAAAAATATGTGTCTATGTCTATACATATATGTTGTTGTTCAGTCATGTCCAACTCTTTGTGACCCCATTTGGGGTTCTCTTGGCAAAAATACTGGAGTGGTTTGCCATTTCCTATTCCAGCTCATTTTATAGATGAGGAAACTGAGGTGAACAGGGTTAAGTGACTTGCCCAGGGTCACACAGCTAGTAAGAGTCTGAGGACAGATTTGAACTTAGTTCTTCCTGACTCCAGGCTAGACAGCTCCATCCTCCACACTGCCTAGCATATATATATAGACATATATACATATGTATAAAAATATATATATGTATATGTATATTTATCTAGAAAGTCCCATAGCTAGTAAGTAATGACTTACTTGATGTTCCAGAGAAAATGACTATATCCACCTGAGAGATGGCCTGCTTTGCCTCACAGCAGTGTTTGAGTATGAAAGTATGCTATAAACTGTACGGTGTTTTCCAAATGTCAGCTATCATTACCATTTTTGTTTTGTAGATTTCGGAGCTGGAATTTAAGGAAATTGGGTTATGAGCTCAAAACAAAGGTCCCCTGTTTGTTTGAAGTCCTTTTTAAGTAAAGTCAAAGTTCAGTAGTCAATTGTTAATTTAAAAGTTTTTAAAATGTACCCCAAATTCTTTTTTTAAACAAAATAAACCAATTCACTGCTTGGAAGGCCACAGCAACAGCTTGGTTTGTGAAGAAACTAAAATGACATCATATGAGGGGAAAATGTGCACTTAATTGCTAACATCTGAAAAATAAGCCTTCGTGACCAACACTCCCATAAAAGTAAAGCTATGTGACACTCCTGAAGCATCTTCCCTGTGTAAACCACACGATGCATCTCTCTGGTTTCTCTCAGCCATCCTTTCCAATCTTCTGCAGTAGGGCTAGCTCCGCCATATGTGAGATTAGTGTATTACCTCTAGAAAAAAAAAGGCCCTTCAAAAGACAGACTCTGGAAGAGTCCATTCTTCCATCATCCTTCCTACCACAGACGTTAGAGGAAAGAAAAAAAAAACCAGAGGTCATTTCTCCATCACACCTTCCTACCTGACAGGCAGAAAGGAGTACTTATTATAGTATCTGGGTTCAAATTTTGGCTCTGCACTTGCCGTTCTTTCAAAGCTTGGTTGATTGAATTCTATAAGCAGTACAATACGTACTTATTAAGAAGCTGCTATAAACATTCAAGACACAAAGTCAGAAGTGAAACAGTCCCTGCCCTTGAGGATCTTCCAGTTCTAAGGGGGAGGCAACACGTACTCTTAACACAGATCTATATGAAGTAGCTAGAAGGCAGCTGAGTGGCACAGTAGATAGGAAACTGGGATATGAGGCCTAGAGTGAAGAAGACCTGAGTTCAAATCCAGCCTCCATTAGCTGTATGACCCTGGGCGAGTCACTTAATGCCTATATGCCTCAGTTTCCCCATCTGTAAAATGGGAGTGATAATACTAGCACCTACTTCCCAGGGTTGTTGTGAAGATTAAATGAGATAATAATTGTAAAGTGCTTAGCACAATAAGTGCTATATAAATGTTAATTGTTGTTATTTTTGTGGCTGCTAAGTGGCGCAGTAGAGTGCCAGGTCTGAAGTCAGGAAGGCCTGAGTTCAAATCCAGCCTCAGACACTTATTAGCTCTGTGACTCTGGGTAAGTCACTTACTCCTGTTTGCCTCAGTTTCCTCATCTATAAAATGATCTGGAGAAGGAAATGGTAAATCATTCCAGTACCTTTGCCAGTATCTTTGCCAAAAAAAAAAACAAAAACAAATGAGGTCAGGAAGAGTAGGATATGACTAAAAATGACTGAATAACAACGAAAACATTGTTGTTATTACAGAGGCAGGACGGTGTATTGAACAGAAATCCTATCTCAGAGTCAGGATGACCTGGGTTCAATGTCTACTTCTGACACATAAAATCACGCACTTATAGATCTAGAGATGAAAGAGACATCTGAGGCCATCAAGTCCAGCCCAATTTTCATTTTACAAAGAAGAAAACTGAATCTTAGGGAGATTAAGTGACTTGCCCAAAATCACCCTATAGAAAGCATCAGAGTGGCTCTGGGTAAGCTACTTAACTTCTCAGTGTCCCTAGACAACTGAATTCATGGATCTAGACCAAAAAAAAAATTTTTTTTTAAAGCAAATAAACAAAAAAACAAGGTAACTTTGAGGATGGAAGAATCACTATTGGATGCAGATATCAGGAAAGGCATATAAGAGGCAGCATTTGAGCCAAGCTTTGAAAGAAGCTAGGAATTCTAAGATCTGGAAGGAACAGAGGAGGGTGTTCCTAGGGACAGCCTGTGCAAATCAACTCAACAAGCTCATTAAGAGCCTACTACATACCAGGCACCCTGCTAAGCACACCAAGACAGTATATGGAATGTCATGTGTAAGGAAAAGCAATAAGGCATTTTGGTTGCATTGTAGAATGTACAAAGGGGAATAATGTAAAACTGTAGGTTGGAGCCTAATCATAAAGGGCTTTAAATACCAAACCTAGGAGTTAGTGCTTGACCCTACAGTCAACAGGGAACCACGGCAGCTTACTAAGCATAGGAGTGACTTGGTCTGACCTGTGCTTTAGAAATAAGATCACCTGACTTATCCTCTCCAGAGAGAGTCACTTTCACTCCTCTGGACCTGTTTCCTCATCGATAAAAGGAAGCAACTGTATTAGCTGATCTTAAAAATTCCCTTTCAGTTTGAAATCTCGACACCTCACTACTCAACAGTTCAAACCTCACTACCACTGGCTCAGGGTGGAGTGTTAGATACTAATTAAGCCTGTCCTGCTACTTCTTTTACTCACCTTCCTCCTCAAAAAAAAAAAAAAAGAAGGAAGAAAAAAGAGAAAGAAACAACTATTCCTGCCGCACTGATTCCCAGTCCCAGAAAGAGGCCTGGTTATAAAGAATATGAACAGGTTAGGAAATTACCTAGCGCCTGTGCTAAATACAGACACCACATGGTTCTAACACGTTGAAAATTATGAAGGTTATATTTAAGCAGATGTTTTGTTGGATGGGGGGTGGGGGGAATGGGAGGAGGAGATTGTATAGAATTGAACTTTTTTTATCCAGCATAAAAATGACTCAAAAATTACACCTACTTATAGATGTTCTGTTCTGATGACTAAGTCAGAGACCTTGGAACCATCAGGTAAGCAGTGCCCCTTGTCACCTGACTGGACATATCCTCTTAAGAATAAAATTCACAGATGGCACCCTTGTCCTTGCCAGGCAGAACTGGCCACTCTAAAACAGTGGCAGTGATGTTTTCATCATCCTGGCCCCTAACCTCAACAGCATCACAAAACCTAGGGAGTTCCTTAGGACAGGACCAGACACAGAATACAGGTGGTTAGAGTGATAAAGAGCTTAGAGATCCTCCAAGTTCAAGTCCTTCATTTTACAAAAGATAAAAATGAGTAACAGAAAAGTAAAATGTCTTATTTGCTCAAGGTCTCTCAGCTAACAAATGTCAGAGTTGGGAATATTAGGTACAGGGGTACCTCAAAAACAAAAGCATATAAGAAAATTGAGATGGGAGTGGGGAGAAGCTGAAAGGTAGGCCGGGTGCTGCAATGATAGGGGAGCTTAGGTATTCTAGTTGGGCAAAGGACTGAGACAGGTTTACTTACCTATTACAGGGCTAGGGGAGCCTATGAGACAGACACCAGTAGATCAGTCAGTCAAAAAACATTTATTAAGCTCCTAGTACAGTGCTAAATGCTTAGGGGTACAAAGTAAAACAAAAGACTGTCCCTGCTCTCAAGGGGTTCACAGTTTAATGGAAGAGAAAACATGCAAATGACTTTGTACTAGTAAGATATATTCAGGATAAATTAGAGATAGTCAACAGAGAGAAGGCACTAGAATTAAGGGGGAGTGGCAAAGGCTTCCTGTAGAAGGTGGGGTTTCCAAGGGGCAGCTAGGTGGTGTAGTAGAGTGCCAGGTCTGAAGTCAAGAGGACCTGAGTTCAAATCCAGCCTCAGACACTTGACACATTTACTAGCTGTGTGACCTTGGGCAAGTCACTTAACCTCAATTGCCCTGCCCCCCAAAAAAAAGATGAGGGTGGGGTTTTTAATGAGTCTTGAAGAAAGCCAGAGAAAGGAGGAGGCAGAGATAGATAAGAAGGAAGAGTATTCCAGGCACAGGGCACAGCCAGTGAAAATGGCAGGAGGTGGGAGATGGAGTGAGTGTCTTATATGAGGAACAGCAAGAGTCCAATACATCGGAGGTTACAAAGCATAAGACTGGAAAGGTGGGGGTGGGAGGCGAGGTTAAGAAGGATTTTGAACACCAAAC
>CM053626.1:217519750-217541040 GCA_028646595.1 Phalanger gymnotis | reverse complement strand
CGAGAGGTGATAAGGAGCCACTGTAGTTCATTGAGTAGACGAGAGCGACGTGGTCAGACTTGCTGTTTAAGAAGATCGCTTTGACAGCTTAGTGGAAGATAAGCTGAAAAGAGCAGAGACTTGTGGCAGGCAGCCCAAGCAGCAGGACTACCAACTGGGAAGTGTGCCCCTATGTTACTGACCCTAACCCTTGATTACTCCACCCTAGTTGTGGCCCTACGAACCAAACTGATTAGACGAGACTTACTGGATTTGAAGACTGTTTTCTTACGTCCAACCACAAATGAAACTCTGACATTTCCAATCAAGATCTTCTAGATAATAAGTTAAACTGTGGTTACTAGAGTAGTTCTATAAATATATATTAAATATTATTGCTAATATGTATTAAATGTTGCATATTTATTTTAAAGCAAGTATAACACTCTGGAAAAATCCGTTTCATGCATCAGCCCAATCTAAGAGGCAAAGGGCTGACTGATGGATGACACAACGATAACATATGGGAGAAATGGAGATCTGCTGTGAACTATTTCTTGTTCTAGGCTTGTAAAATTAATACCTCCTGCCTGCAAACTTTAAAGGAGTTCTGCTACCAATGTAATTAATAAAAAAGTATCTGTGCCATCTTTCTGGCACTCACTGATGGACATAAATGCGAAGCCTGGTGAATAGGCTGGTGCTGATCCTACTGGATCTCTTGCTGTGCTTTTTTTGATTTCCCGCTTATTCTCAAATCCAACTTTTCCAGACCTCCACTGTTGCACCATGGGGAGACTTACATCTTTATGCAATCTTAACTCTTTTGTGCTACCTGAATGAATTATTTTTCAGTCCTTTCCCATCTAAAAAAATATGTATTAACTGAGTATTATTTTTTTCCTTTAAATCTCTCTCATTTTGGAAAAGCATGGGATGATAATATGATAACTAACCACACATGAGCATTAGTAATGAAAGATTTAAAAAAAAAGATTTAAATAAAATATCCCTCATTATCATGCTTAATTCTTATCTTCTGCTGGGAATGCAGCCATCTGGAGTCTTATGGAAAGGTGGGTATTTAAAAAGCACCTATATAATATGCATATAATGTAATGCAAAGCCTACAGAAGGTGTTCTCAAACCAGGTCTGAAGAAGAAAGGTTTTATTACTGAAGAGGAATGCAGTTGTTGTGATTTATCTGTTATTTTTATTCTGCATTTTACTGCAATCAAGACTGGTTATCTGCAGTTGATAAATGAAGTCTTGGAAGCGACACATTTCTTTTGAAGCTCCGCTCCATAAATTGTACCCCTGTAATACGCCAAAGTAACTCAAACATGCGTTGCTACATCGCCCTCTTGTGCCCAAAGGAAGGCAAAAAAATTGTGGCCCTAACCCCATTTCTGTGCAAGAAAACCTATCATTACTTTAATTACTGCTTAATTAGACAATTTCATCAAGGTCAGAAGAATCCAGCCAGAGCATAAAGGCTAAAAAGTAGAAAGTGTACCTTTTTATTTTCTTTTCAATTTGATATGAATGTGATTTTTAAAAACTACTCAATTCTCCAAACGGTAACCCAGAACTTGTAGCTCTCCCTATACAGTTTTAGGACTGGAAGAAAGCTGAGAATTCAGTTATTCTATACAGCTCGCTACTCTCTTTCATTTCAGAGATGAAGAGAATGGCCCAGAAATGTTATGTGACTTTGCCAAAGTCATCCAGAGATTTAGTGCTAGTCAGGACCAAAACCTAGGTCTCCTGACCCTTTATTTCCCATATATCATTCTTCCTAACAAAATAGGCTTCATCACTTTAAGAAGGGTGTATATAAAGTGTTGGTGCTGAAGTCAGGAATACCTGAGTTCAAATTCTGCCTTAAACTCTAGGGCAAGTCATCAAACCTTTCTAGGGCTCAGTTTTCTCCTCTATAAAATGGGATTAATAATAATATCCACCTCATAAGAATGTTGTGAGGATAACACGAGTAAAAACACTTTAGAAACCTTGAGGTATTGTGTAAATACTAGCTAATGTTATTGGAAAAGTTCTTCTTACATATTTTATGAGCAGGGTAGTAGGTAGAGATCATACTTATTTAATGATGGATAATATATCATTGGATGATAGATTACATATGTAATATATCATAAATTACATATATGATACATTACATATCTCTGTAGCATATATACATTTTGTGGTCAGACAGTCTGGCACCAAGGCCTTGAGGAACAACCTTCCAAATCCAGCCTACCAGTAGTTGAGATTCAGAATCATTCCAGTGGTTATGCCCACATATACACATGCACACGCACACACACACACACAGGCACGCACACATGCACATACACATGCACACATATGTGTATACATATATGTGTATGCATGCATGTATGTGTTTATATATGCATATGAGTATATATAGATCATGCATATACATATATATGTATGTGTATATATATACATATATATATACACATATATGTATTCCTAGATGACATACGTTCTATATACTCTAAACAGACTTTTCTAAAGGGATGGCATGGCATAGTGGATAGAGTACTAGACCGAGAATCAGGAAGATGTGAGTTCAAAGCCCACTTCTGACTTATCAGTGATGTGGTCATGAACAATGGAACAGTTTGTTTAGATTCTGTGAGCCTCAATTTTCTTATCTTGAAATATCTGTGTGATAGGTGAAGTCAAGATGGCAGAATAAAGGCAGAGATAAAGGCAGAATAAAGGCAGACATTTGCCTGAGCTCTCCTAAATTCACCTCCAAACAACATTAATGCCTCAAAATTAATGCTGGAGTGGCAGGACCACTAAAGGACAGGTTGAAACAATTTTCCAGGACGAGATAATTTGGAAGGTTGGCAGGAAAAGTCTGTGTCACTGGGGGGAGAGTAGAGCACAGTGCAGCCATTTCAGAATAGGTCCTTCCCTGTGAGCAAACAGCAGTCCTCGGTGGCAACTGAGCTGATTGCAGTGGTTTCCAGAGTTCTCAGCCCACAGACCATAAGCGGGTTGGACAACTGATCAGAAGGAGATTACAGGGGACCCTTTGCTGGCTCTGGGAGCAGGACTCTGTTGTATTGCCCATACTCAATTCCAGGTCACAGTCCCAGGGTAAGGAGAAGAACTAGGAGGAAACAGGACCCCAGTTCCAGCACATTAAAGAGTGCTTGTGGTTATTCACAGACAAGAGCATAGGCAAGAATAACAATGACCACACATATCCTTATATCATGCTACCTTGAAAGAACTGAAAATTTACAGACTCCTAGAACTAGGTCTGAAAACAGCAGCTTGAAAAACCTAAAGTTTGGAACAGTGCCCTCTCCACCCTGGGAGCAGAACCCAACTTTAACATAAAGATAAAAGTCAAGAAATAAGCTGGAAAAATGACAAAACCACAAAAGTATCAGACCACCGGAAATTACTGTGATGACAGAGAAGATCAAAACACAAACTTAGAAAAAGACAACAAAATCAAAGCAGCTATATGCAAAGCCTCAAAGAAAAATATGAATTAGTCTCAGGCCCCTGAAGAGCTCAAAAAGTATTTTAAAAAACATATAAGAGAAGCACAGGAAAAATTAGGGAAAAAAATAAGAAGGATGGGGAAAAAACACATAAAAAAGTCAAGAGCTTGGTAAAACAGGCACCAAAATAATGAAGAAAATAATACCTTAAAAACAGAATAGGCCAAAAGGTAAAAGATGTACAAAAATTCCTTAAAGAGCAGAATTGGCCAAAGGGAAAAAGATGTACAAAAATTCAGTAAAGAAAAGAACTCCTTAAAAAAGTGAAGTTGGTCAAATGGAAAAGGAGGCACAAAAGCTCACTGAAGAACTCCTGAAAAAATAAAATTGGGCAAAGAGAAGCTAATGATTCTATGAAACATCAAGAAACAGTAAAATCATAAGAATGAAAAAATGGAAGAAACTGTGAAATATCTCATTAGAAAAACAAATGACCTGGAAAACAGATCAAGGAAAGATAATTTCAGAATTATTGGACTACATGTACGCCCAGATCCAAAAAAAAAAAATCCTCTTTGGTATCATCTTTCAAGAAATTATCAAGGAAAACTACTCTGATATCCTAGAACAAGAGGGTAAAATAGAAATTGAAAGAATCTACCAATCGCCTCCTAAAAGAGGTTCCCAAAATGAAAATTCCCAGGAATACTATAGGCAAATTCCCGAGCTCCAGGGACAAGGAGAAAATGTTGTAAGGAGACAGAAAAAAAAAAACGCAAATATCATGGAGCCACAGTTAGGATAGTACAAGATTTAGCAGATTCTACATTTAAAAATCAAAAGGCTTAGAATATGATATTACAGAAGGCAAAAGATCTAGGATTACAACCAAGAATCCTTTACCAGTTGAAACAATTAATAACTTCAGCAAAGTTTCAGGATACAAAACAAACCCTAATCATCAGCATAAAACTAAATCACCAGCATTTCTATATATTACCAACAGAGCTCAACAAGAAAAGATAGAAAGAAAAATTCCTTTTAAAATAACTGTAGACAAGATAAAATACTTGAGAGTCTACCTGCCAGGATAAAACCAGGAACTATATGAACACAATTACTTTAAAATACTTTTCACACAAATAAAGTCAGATGTAAACAAATGGAAAATATTAATTCCTCGTGGGTAGGCCAAGCCCATATAATAAAAATGGTAATTCTATCTAAATTAATTTACTTATTCAGTGCTATACCAATCCAACCACCAAAAAATTATTTTATAGAGCTAGAAAAAATAACAACAAACTTCATCTGGAAGAACAGGTCAAGAAAATCAAGGGAATCAATTTTTAAAAATGTGAAAGAAGGTGGCCTAACAGTTCCAGATTTCAAATTATATTATAAAGTAGTAAACATCAAAACAATCTGGTACTGGCTAAGGAACAGAGTGGGGGACCAGAGGAATAAGTCAGGGAAATAATGATCATAGTAATCTAGTGTTCTCACTATTTGACAAAAATTGCTGAGAAAACTGAAAAGCGGTTTAGCTGAAATTATAGACCAATATTCACACAATATACCAAGATAAGGTCAAAATGGATACATGATTTAGACATAAAGGATGATATCATAAGCAAATTAGACCATGGAATAGTTTGTCTGTCAGATCTATGGATAAGGAAAGAATTTATGACCCAACAAGAGATAAAAGAGTATTACAGAATGCAACACAGATAATTTTGATTACATTAAATGAAAAGGTTTTTGTAGAAACAAAACCAATGCAGCCAAGATTAGAAGGAAGGCAGAAAACTAGGGGGTAGGGGGGAATGTTCAGCAAGTTTCTCTGATAGAGGTCTTATTTCTCAAGTATTAAGAGAATTGAGTTAAGTTTATAAAATTATTGATATGAGCAAAGGATATGAAAAGGTAGTTTTCAGATGAAAAAATCAAATCTATCTATAGTCATACGAAAAACATTTTCTAAATCACCACCAATTAGAGAAATGCAAATTTTTAAAACTCTGTGGTACCACCTCATACCTATCAGATTGGCTAACATGACAGAAAAAAAAATGACAAATGTTAGAGGGAATATGGGAAAACTGAGACACCAATGCATTGTTGGTGGAATTGTTAAATGATCCAACCATAATGGAGAGCAATTTGGAACTATGCCCCAAAGGCTATAAAACTATGCATACCCTTGAGTCATCAATAGCACCACTAGGTCTGTATTCCAAAGAGATTTTTAAAAAGGGTGTGGAGAAGGTCTTATATATACAAAAGTATTAATAGCAGCTCTGTTGTGGTGGCAAGGAATTAGAAATAGAGGGAATGCCCATCAATTGGGAAATGGCTGAACAAGTTATAGCATGTGATTGCAATACTATTGTGCTCTATAAGAAACGAGGAACAGAACCAAGAGAACATTGTACCTAGTAACAGCAACATTATATGATGATCAACTGTGAATGACATATAACTATTCTCAGCAATGCAATGATTTAAGACTATTATGAAGGACTCATGATGAAAAATGCTATCCACCTCCAGAGAAAAGAACTGATGAAGTCTGAATGCAGAATGAAGTATACTTTTTTTCTCTTTCTTTATTTTTCTTGAGGGTTTTTTTTTTGGTCTGAATTTTCTTTCACAACATGACCAATATGGAAATATGTTTTGCATGACTGCACATGTATAACCTAAAATTGCTTGCCTTCTCAAGGAGGTGAGAGAAAGGAGGGGAAAAAGGGAGGGGGAGAAAAAATTAGAATTCAAATTTTTTTTATAATGAATGTTAAAAATTTTTTACATATAATTGGAGAAAAAAATGAAAATAAAAAAGATCTATGTGTGCATAATACAAATATATCAGTATATACAGATATATTTACAGCATATATAACTTTTCTATGCTGTAGACATAAAATGTACCAAAAGTCTTAGTGAAGTTCTAAGCTGCTTATGCTCTAAGACCTACCTTGAACACTTCTGAAAATCCTAGTACCATTTTAAGCTATTTAATAGCTTAAATAAAGCTTAAATCACTTTGGCAAAGCTATTCTTTAATACCTTAAAACAGCACTAAGACTTTTGGGACATGTTGTATATAGTGCTTTTACATAGCATCCATATAGCTAATGTGCCTAGTGTACCAGGCACTGTGTTAGGCACTAAGGACATTAAACAAAGCAATTCCTTACTTCAAAAGGAGCTTATACAGAGGCGGGGGAGAAGAATCAACAATAACACGTATAAGTAAACACAAAACATATTCAAAGTAATTTCTCGGGAGAGAGGCCACAGGTCTAATATGAGGATCATTTTGTGGACAATACGACAAAAGCACTAAAGGGCACAATGGAAGGGTAAAGAATTGGGAGACATGGAGCTGACATTAATGTTACCCATAACTTAAAAATAATATTCCAGATGTAGTCTGACCAAGGCAGAGGATGACAAGACTTTCCTCCTACATTCTGGACACTTTATCTTAATTAATTCAGCCTAAGATGACATGAGATTTTTTTTTTAGCTGCTACATTACATCATTTACTCATATTGAGTGTGCACACTACTAGACTTCCCCCTCCCCCAAACTTTTTCCCATAAATTTTTATCTAGTCGTACTTTTGAAATGGCTTTTTGTGCCCAAATGTAGGACTTTAGATTTGTCCCTGGCAATTTCATCTTATTAAATTCAGTTTGTGGTTTTAGGGGACTAGCCAATGAACCCAATCATGATAAGCATGCAGAGTGCTTGGCTGACACAGTTGCACATGTACTTTGGAAAGTGCATAGACGTTCTGTAACTCGTTCTTATTATGTTCAAATGATGAGCCAAGGACTAAGCCTTTGGTGGGAAGAGAGGCGTCAGGCCTTTATCTGCCTCTGAGCTACCACAAATGTGGCCCATCAGTGCATGGCCTTGTTGTTGCTTCCACCCCTGTCATATCTATATTATTACTGCTTTTAGATAAAGGAGATTGGAGTTGGATAAAACTTTGTAAACTCTGAAACCAGGAAAGCAAGCCAGTAAGAGATCCAGGAGCAGGGTCCATGTCAGGTTTTGTGACCAAACAGGCCAGCATCAAGGCCCTGAGGAGCAACATTCAAGACCCAGGCTCTGAGACTCAGAATTGTTCCCTTGCTATGTCATATTTGGATGGGAACAACTGATGTAGAAACTATGTCAAATCTGAGCCCACTTTCCCCAAGGAGAAGGAGGTATAGACAAAGTATATCTCCAGGTATTCAGGAGAAATGTTTGTACTTTTGTTCCTGCCAAATCTTCAAAGTAAATACCCTTTTGTAAGAGCTAATCATTGTTCATTGGTTAATTGGAAATCGAGCGCTCATCATTCATAGTTAACAGTGGGGGATACCACTCCAGAATAGTAGCTGGAGCCAATAACATTGGAGAAGGGATGCAATCAATGCTTCGGAGGTCTGCCCCCAGACCTGTGAGGCAGAGATGTAACTGGCCTTATGCTGGGACAGCTAGTCCAGAGTAATAACTACATCACCAAGATCTTTTTGGACCTGAGGAACATTAATATTATGCTATATCATTTGATAATTAATGTAATCCATCCTTTTTTCCCTGTTTGGTCAAAACCTTCTCTCTCTTTGCCTAACTCAAAAGGAGACCTCCTGGCCACCACCAGTCATCTTGACCTCTGTGCTGCTACTGGACTTCTCGACTCAGGAAGAGACAATGAGGCTGACGACTTTGTGGATCTCTGCCTCACTTAAATCCAGCTCCCCTGGAAGTCAAGACAGCATCCTGTGATGTCACTGATCCTCTTCAAAAAGCAAAGGACAAACAACAAGATGTGACTGTGGAATGTGATTATTCCTGGAAAAGGGAGAATCTGCTCTTTAGCCACCATTTTAAAGTAAGGACCCACCCCCACCACCCCACCACCACCCCCCACCACCCCTCCCCGGCTTCTGTTTACCTCATAAACAGATAACCAGGTTGGTATAAATCAGGGGAGGGGAACCTGCAGCCTCGAGGCCACATGTGGCCCTCTAGGTCTTCAAGTACAGCCCTTTCACTGAATCCAAACTTCACAGAACAAATCCTTTTATGGAGGGCCACATTGGCCTCCAGGCTGCAGGTTTCCCCACCCCTGGTTGGCCCTCTCCAAGGGATGACTTTACCGTTCTTGCCTCCCCTTTTCAAAGTTAGGGGTGACTTGGTCTCCAAGGGGAAAGCAACATGGGGAGATTCAGATCAGGGTGGTTTTGTTTTCTAGCCAGGATTACTAGAGGCATTTGACAATATCAAGGAATAAACACTCTTGACAGAGAGGGGCGGGATCATCCACAACTGAAGGCCAACCCACCTACCAATCTGGATCGGTAAAACATTAATAAAACGGTTTAGTATTAAAGCAAATAGGCATACACTACCTCACAAAGCACTTCGTAAATGTTTTCTGCCTGAGTCCCTCTGACTTATGCTACGGGAGTGATAAAGTCTCTTCGAAGACATTCATTCATTTAACACATATTTATTAGATTCCTGTTGTCTAGATATCCTGATACTAGACACAAACAGGAATGCATGACGTCCTCAAGGTCCTTATAATACACTTACAAAGATAGCAAACACATGAATCCCCATATGAAGCAGTGGAATAATAATTGGGGCTATTAATCCATTAATCCATAGGATCCCTCGGGGCTACATGTTGACTCAGTTTTTAAATGTAACATCATTTATGTTTTATTATACTTTTATTTATTTTGTTAAATATTTCCCAATTAGATTTTAATCTGGTTTGGGCCACAATTGAGAGTGCTGTGGGTTGCCTGTGGCCTGCAGGCCACATATTTTTACACCTCCAGCACAGAACTTTTAGGGGAAGGCCTTATAAACAAAGATTTGAGCTACAGCCTAAAAAAATAGGCAAAAATGAACAATGGACAACTGGGTAAAGGGTAAAAGGTAAGGGTAAAAAAGCAGACAGAGGTTAAGTGGCTTGTCCATGGTGTCAAAGGCCATATACGAACTCAGATCTTCCATCTGTGTTCCATCTCGAATCCAAGTATTTGAGCTCTGTTTAAGGAAAAGCAATATTCTGAGAAGGGAGTATATTCTAGGCACGGGGGATAAGGCAAAGGCAAGAAGACACAGCATGGAGTCTCATGTGGGAGGAAATGGAGAAAGAACTAATTTGTCCAATGAGGTTAGAAAGATAGTTTGGTGCCAGGTTGTATATGGCTTTAAAAGAGAAATAGAAGAGTTTGCACTTGATACTAGAGGCAATAGGATGCCACTACACTTTATTAAGGGAAAGACAGTGTCAGATTTTCATTTAAGCAAAATTGCTTTGGTAGCAATGGAGAGAATAGACAAGAAAGAAACTTGAGGCAGAGAGACCAATTAGGAGATTGTTGCAATAATCTAGGCAAGAGATGATAAGGGCCTGAACTAAGATGATCATTGTGTAAGTATAGAGAAGGGGCCATACTCGAGAGATGTTGTTGAGGTAGAAATGGCAAGATTTGGCAACTGATTGAATAGGTGGGGTAAGAGAGAATGAGGAGTCAAGGATAATGCTGAGATTAAAACCTGGGAGACTAAGACAATAACGGTACCTTTGACAGAAATTGGCAAGGTTAGAAGACGGCTAGGTTGGAGAGGGTGGGGATGTAATGAATTTGGGGGCACACTGAGTTTGAGATATCTCTAGACATCTAGTTTGAAATATCCAATGGGCAACTGGCAATATGAGACTTAGGGGAGAAAGCAAGACATACAGAGCGGTGAGCTATCGGCAAAGGTAAGATAATTAAATCCATGAAAAGTGATGAGGTCACCAAAAGAGAGAGTATAGAGAGAAAGGAATAGGGGACATAGGATAGAGTCTTAGGGAATACCCACATTTGAGGGACATGATATGGAGGATGTATCAGCAAAAGGAACTGAGAAGGAACAGTCAGAAAAGTAGGAGAAAAACTGAGAGAGTAATGAGAATCATAATTATAATTTTTAAATGAACTTAGAAACACAATGGGCTGAATTATTTTATTCCAGAAGTAATGACCTTGAAATTTTTCAGGAAGGATACCTCAACACCAGTCAATTAGGTAATGTTTTCACATTTCTTTTCAATATACTAGAACCTGAATGCTTCTGTGCTACGTGAAGCAAGATCCAAGGCTCACTGTAACTGGTCCAAAGGTCCCTGTCAGCCTTGTAGGCTAATACAGAAAGATCCTTTTGAAAGCTGCCTTACATAAGCCTTTCACCTAAATTCACTGAAACGTTCTATGTCCCTTGATTTCAAAGAAAGCAAAAAATAGTAACAGAGGTTGAAAGCTTTCATACTGTTTGGAATTTTCAGAGTTGTTCTCTTGAAATGTTTTATTTACCTAGGAAGCAACAGCAGTGGCCCCCACAACAGTAATAATGCCACCACCACAAAGGTTCTGCAGAGGGTTAACAAAGAACAGACACTGTGTCTAACTGGGACAAAACTCCCCTGCATTCACTTCCCTTTACAGAGTTATTCTTAGATGGCCAGATGGCTATTCAAGTTTTGTTAGTATCAACTTCATAATGGAAGAAGCTCATAGAGCTGCCCCACAGAACAATCCCTGCTGTGCGTTTTTCAGGAATTCAATCACTTATAGCCAGAGCCACCCTTTGCTATGACCTCTTTCTAGAAACTCCCCAGCTCTTAGCTTCATTCAGTTCTTAAAGTAGTATCTAACATTTCCTGAACTATGTCAAAGAGAGCTTTATCATGAGATCAGAATAAGATAAGAAACTCAAAAAAAGAGAAATAAGTCAACATTTTGCACCAGTTGGTAATTAAAGACTGTCCAAGAGCAAATAACTTAGTCTTTGTACTGCCTCACTACCCACAGTCCGCTTTCTTCCCACCCCCTGAAAGAAATGGAATTCGTAGAACCACAGATATAGAAAAGGTTATTATGGTTGTTTCTTTCAGTCCTTTTTTCTCTTGCATAAATGATGGTTAATGTCTATCAACCAGCTAATGCATGTGCTAATTAATAAATCATTCTTGTGTTCACACTTTTAAATTAAATTAAATTAAATGCAATAAACATTTCTTCAGCATCTGCAATGCAAGTTTCCATGCTAGCTGCTAGGGATACAAAGATGAGGGGAAACTGTCTTCACCTTCAAGCATTGGGGGGAGAGATGACATGGTATGATGCAAAGTAAGGGATAATTGGGACAAAAAGCATTCCAGACAAAGTGTTCTAGAAGCATTTTAGGTGAAAAAGAACACATTTATCTGAAGAAATCCCAGAAGAAATGACTCCTGAGCTGATCCATGAAGGAAGATAAAGATTCCAAGAAGCAGAAAAATAGTAAGGAAGTGCAATCCAGCCACAGAGAACAAGCCTATGGAATCAACCTAAAGGTAATTTTGTCTGAGACATTATGTCTTTGCTGAGGGCTTTGTGTATACCAAAATATCATTTGTTGAATTTATCACAGGTATACACTTTATTTGTGCTGACTCTCATTTCCATGACTAGCTGTCCAGGTCATACTTTTATCGTGTTTTTAAATACCCTTTTGGTGTATAATCCACTATACTATCCACTTTGGAGAATTCATTGCCCTGTGGCCACCTTCTTGCTCTCCACCCTGCTGCTGAATCCTCTAGATCTTCAGAGACTGTACCCTGGGGAACTTAATCTATCAGCTTTGGAATTATATCCCTAGAGCCCATGAAGCGTTCACTGGGGAGTATGTGAATGAAAACTCAAATGGTCCACCACAGCTAACTGACTCCAACTATTCTTCACATCCCAATCCACATTATTTTCTTGAATTTCCTCCTATGTCTTATTATAGATGCCACTACCACCACCACCACCACCACCACCACCACCACCACCAACAACAACCACCTTCTACTCAGTAAGTCATAATCAAATCAATTCAGCCAACGCTACTGGTGGAAAGGGAGTGTGAATCAATTCCCTCATGGCTTCACCCACCATCCCTATGACTTCTCAAATCCCTACTCGACTATCATTCTTCTTTATATGTTGTCTCCCTCCATTCCTTGAGAACAGGAATTATTCTCCCTTTCCTAGCTATATCTCCAGCACCCAGTAGAGGAATATGTAAAATCCAAAGTATGGCTAGAAAGACCCAATGATAAAAAAAAAATCAAAAAAATAGGGAAGAGATATTTTTCCCTGAGGATGTCTTCATCTTCCTCCTCTCCCACTCCACTGCAAAATCAGAAAAATTGAAAAACTGAGAATATTTTAAAAATTTGGAATAACAAATTGATAATTGTATTTATATCTCCAGTTCCTAACCCATTATAGGTACTTAACAAATGCATGATGACTTGAATTACTAAAGTGTTCATTTATATATTTCTATCCAAAGTATTTATGTATTTCTATTCCCTCAAAATGATTTCTAAAGATATACAATAGGAGCATGTTCTAGTAAAACTTACATGCAATATCAGATCACTAAAAGTCTTCTGTTTTGAGGATAGCAGTATAGTACAGATTTCCAATGAAAGAATTGTGTCTCCAGGCAGCATTGACTGCTTCACCAAGAAGACATCAATTTCTTTTATAGTTATGGGCTTCTTCTTGCTGACTTTTGATCTCTAGTTAGTGGATGTACTCCCACGCTCCTGAAGAGGCCTCCAAGGACTACCATGAACATGGCAGGTGTGGTCCCTTCTTCACACAAGGAAATGAAACAAATAGCTAATTTCCTTACTGGTTCAAAAAGTTCAGGACAAAGAGGAATAAGAGTAAGCCTAAAGGTGTTGCCAATTGGTCCAAACCAGTCTCTGGCCTGTTGATGGCTAGAGCTGAACGGAGAAGGCTAGAGACTGGAGAGTCAGGAAACAAACAGAAGTTTAATTTCAAAGTGAGGGAAATGGCTGGCGAGCAATGGCAGGCTCTGCCCCTCTCTAGCGGGAGGACCCGAGGCAGTGTGGGGAGATCTCAATACGTTTACCAATGGTTGGCTGCACAGTGAGCAATATCCCTGACACTGAAGGGTAACAGCAACAATGGAACAAGTTTGACTCATAGCAGGGCTTCCTAACCAGAACATGGGCACTTTTACAAGCTCGTCTGAACTCAGAGAACAGCTGGTCAAAGCAAGACAATAATTACAGGATTTTACCAAAGTGTGAGATCGTCCAGAGGGTGAGCACAAAGGATAGTTGTTATGCCAAGCTCAGGGCACAGCTTGATTGCCAAGCCTTAGCTCTGGAAAACAGGGTGTCTCCCAATATCCTGACAGTGTTAAAGTTGGAAGAACTTGAAAAAATCTGTCCCTTCCCCCGACCCTGTGACCTTGACGTCCACAGAGTAAAGAGATGGGGAAAAAAACTCTACTTCTTTATTGAAAGGTAAGAATTTAAATGAAGTCAGCCTATCTAATTATATTTGAGTTGCACTGGCATATTTTCACATATGATTATATAAATCATAATTGAATTCTTACTAATCCAGTGTTTTGAAGCAATTTGCATCCAGTAAACCACAGCTGAGATAGGAGGGCTGTGGGGCTAGAGAGCTGTATCTCCATGTTATATTTATACTTGGCTCCCATATGTTTTACTCCCTCCTCCCCACTTCCATTTCAGCAAACTAGTAAGATCAGCTCCTAAAACATGGAAACCTTTTTACTGCAAGTTATTCAGAGACAAGAACTGTGAATTACAAATATGTCAAATCAAATGCACATTTTGAAAGGCACCTTGGATGGTCAAATACATCCTGGAATGTAAGAAGAGTCCTGTAGACGGTAAAAATCCTTCCTGGATGTAAATTAAGTCCAAGGATCTAAGTGAGAAAAAGACCACAAGAAAGTCTTCTGCTACTGTGCCAATCCAATAAATAGCATTATCCCAATGGCTTATTCTAATCAGCATCCTCAAGGAACCAAACACTGCAAACAATTGTGCGTATGTGTACACACACACGCACTCACACACACATGCATATATACCTATATACGTAAATGATTTCATAGAATCTCAGTTAGAAGAGACCTCACAAGCCAACATTTTCAGGAGGTATGCTCACATATATGTATATATTCACATATATATTATTTATATATTCAATAATATATGTCCTTGTTTCCCTGTAAACTTGAAAATAGGAATTTATGTATTGTATTGGTGTCCTCAACCCCTACTCTTCCATCCAGTTACACTAGCCTTCTTGTTATCCTTCAAACAAGAAATTCCATCTTCCCCACTCAGGGGAACTCTGGCTGAGTCCCCACTCTGACTGTCCATCATGCCTAGAATTCCTTCCCTCTTTACCCTTACCTTCTTGTTTTCCTGGCTCTCTCCAAGTCCCAGTTAAAATTCTACTTTCTAAGAAGCCTTTCCCAATCTTTCTTAATTAATTCTTCCTTATTGCTAATTTTATTACCTACAACTTATTCTGTATCTATCATGTTTGCCCATATTCCTTGAGATCAGGGACTGATTTTTTTTAGTCTTATTTTGTACCCCCAGTACGTAGCATAATTCCTGGCATATTTTTGTTGTTGTTTAGTCATTTTCAGTTGTATCTGACTCTTTGTGACCCCTTTTGGGTTTTCTTGGAAAAGATATTGGAGTAGTTTGTCCTTTCCTTCTCCAGATCATCTTACAAATGAGGAAACTGAGGCAAACAGAGTTAAGTGACTTGCTCAGGGTCACACAGCTAATGTCTGAGGCTAGACTTGAAATCAGGTCTTCCCGACTCTAACTCTGCACTCTATCCACTGTGCCACCTAGCTGCCCCTCCTGGCATATAGGGGCATTTAATAAATGCTTGTTGTCTCAATTAATGATAGAACAGTGAAAAGCATTGCAAAGTACATAAAAATAACCATAGTATAGCTGTTCTCTTCAATTAAAAAAAAAAGTATAAAAAAAATTTTAATGTGATACAAACTCTGTAATAAAACTACATGGTGCTGAGCTATAATGCTCCTTAAACATTTTTCCACAGTTTCAAAATTTTCAGAAACTTCAGTGATCCAGAGGAAATTGCCAAATTTTACTTAAGGCAATTTTTATAGCTTCCTCTCCTGCTCCCCACCCCACCCCAATCTTTTCCTAAATGTGGTTCAATGGAGAGAATGCTGGAGGTGAAGCCAGAGTACAAAGGCTTGAATTCTGACTCTGCTGGTGACATCCTGACCTTGGACCACATTCTGGACCTTGCTTTCCCCATCTATAAAGTGAAGAGATTGGACTATATCATTTATACGTCTTCCAGTTGTCAATTAAAGATAGAAGAATTCCATGCTCTTATACAATCACTCTGTACTCTCTGACTAAAGTCCTGACATGCACTCCCTGAAGGCCAAAAGGTAGACAGAAGGAGGGAGGAGCTGGGACAGCGGCCTTAGCTAATCCACCATCTGGGTATTCAGCCTCTGAACAATACTGAGTTGGCAGAAGACCCCAGGTTTCCTGAGTTCCCAGTGGTGAATGTTCTCTACTATCCCATGGTGTCTCATTTCCTTTTGGAAAAGCCCTGTCAAGGTGTTATGGGGTGAGGGAAAGTGTACGCTAAAACTTACATAGAATATACCTAGAGAAAGACCCTGAGACAGGTCAAAATGCAGTGAAAATATTTTAAACAGGAGATAGAGAAATTAAGATCAGAGCAAAAGGAAATCACACAATGGAATGGCTTAGACATTTTGATGCTGAAAACAAAGGAAAAGACTGGGGATGTGGGTTAAGAATAGAGGCAGGATAACGAAAGCAAATATAGGGAGAAATATTTCAAAGGAAATGGAGATTTTGAAAAGGCTTGAGCTCACTTTCTGAGTGTGCTAATTCCCAAAAGAGGGAGGGAAGCAGGGAGGAGAGATTTAGGTGCTACTTTTTACATCCTTTACTGAGATGTAATGGATATATCAGTATCATCTCCTAGATGATTCTACAGAGATGGAACGAGCTCGTGAGGCTTCCTCCAGGGGTTTCCAGTGATGAGCAAACAACGAGAAATTGTGATACGTATTATAATATGGAAATACCTTCTGGGATTTTGGATACTCTTTCTGGGATGGAGGAAACTGCGACCATTCAATATCATTTTTCAAGGTCATGTTTGTAGCTCATAAAATATCATATACACCTAAGCACTGGTTTTTCTAACGTCTTCATTTTCCTCAGGCAATTAATTCAAGTACTTCAAAAGTAACATAGCAGGGGTTACTAAGTGCACCAAATGCCAGAAGCATGAGAGTAAGGTAGCACCCACAGAGTACTCCTTGGAGGATTTGAACAAGTGGAGAATATCTGGGCTTTGCAACATCTTTTATGAAAATAAAGAGAAAAACAGAAAAATGTTAGAAAGAATTCCAAAGCTGTCACTTTCAGCTTGTCACAAGAAAAAGAAAGTATACTGTAAAGATGAACCCCTAGCTCCCTTGAAGGCTCATCTCAAGCCCCACTTCCTACAAGAGGCCTTCCCTGTACCCTCTTGTTAACGCCCCAAAATGAGTTCACACTTATTTTGCACATATTTACTTAAATGCACACATATTGTCTCCCTCCAGTATAAAGAAGGCTTCCTGAAGGCACAGACCCCTCCACACAACAGGTACATAATAAAAGCTTGCTAATCTGAATGGTGGGCAGCTAGGTGGGCACAGTGTATAGAGTGCTGGGCCCAGAGTCAGGAAAACTCATCTTCCTGAGTTCAA
This sequence comes from Phalanger gymnotis, assembly GCA_028646595.1. NCBI lineage: Eukaryota > Metazoa > Chordata > Mammalia > Diprotodontia > Phalangeridae > Phalanger > Phalanger gymnotis. The sequence goes on along the minus strand of CM053626.1, from coordinate 217,523,861 downwards.
ATCTGGCCTCAGATACTTATTAGCAGTGTGACCCTGGGCAAGTCACTTAATCCTGTTGGCTTCAGTTTCCTCATCTATAAAATGAGCTGGAGATATCAAGCCACCCTAGTACCTCTACCAAGAAAATTCCAAATGGGGTCACAAAGAGTCAGATACAACTAAAAAACTGAACAACACAACAAATTTGAATGGATATGTGAGAAAAGAATGAAAAAGCAGAAAGATGGCTGGAAGGAAGCATGAGACTAAGATGGAAGACAGACCTAATTACCATGATCAGAAAGCGTGGCTTTTCTGGTAACGGCGATAATGGACATGTGTATCATAATTGTTCTTTGGTCATAATGAGAGGAATCGGGGTACACTAGAAAGAGGCCTGGCCTTGGGGTCAGGAGGAGAAATGAGATTCAAATACTGCCTCTTACTCATATTAACGTCATGTGAGACCGTGGGCAACTTAACCTCTTAGTGCCCAAGCCAACTCTCCAAGATTCTAGGCTGCAGGGCCAGCAGCATCCATTGGTAAAAATTTCCACACAATTTCCCTACCCATGAAAATCACAGATCCTGGGTAAAATTAAAAAGGAAGATCCCAAAAAAACTTGTAAGCTCTACAAATGCAGGAAGAATATTAATAATCAGTCCTGAAATGAGGAAAATTGAAGGATGTGATCTTTAAAACCCAAACACAGCAAAAAAAAAAAATAATAATCTATCTTACTGGGGGAAAGATGAGCAATTATTTAATGTGATTGGATTTGAATAATTATTACCATTCTTACTGTTATTATTATTATTATTATTATTGAATTGATAAGGCCAGCTTATTGGTCAAATTGTTATAGAGCATCATTTCAGATTACCTGGAAACCGGGGACCAGTAGAAAGAATTCTTTTTTTTCTTCCAGCTGCTAGGTGTTTCAGTAGATAGATCACTGGGCCTAGAATCAGGAAGACCTCAGTTCAAAGCCAGTCAAAGGCACACATTGATTCTGTGACCCTGGGCAAATCACTTAACCTCTCTGTCTATCTCAGTTTCCTCAACTAGGAAAATAGGGATGATAATATCACCTACTTCCATGGATCATTGTGAGGTCTCAATAAGAATGTATTTGTAAAGCTTTTAGCAGAGTACCTGGTACATAATAGGTGTTTACTTGCTTGCCCCCTTCCCCTGGCTATTTCTGTCCCTCCCAAAAGTACCTTGCATTTACTTCTTAGAGTATCTAACTATGAAAAGTTTCCTAAAAATCCACTACCCATTCTTTCATTATTGAAAGAAAAAAAAAAAGAGCTTCCATTCACCTTAAACACACTCTCCTAAGGTTTCTTAGTATGTCACATGTAGGGAGGCTATATCTTATGGTAGAATGAGAACTGAATCTAGATTTCAAATTCTGGCTATGCCAGATAGATGACCTTAGGAAAGCCTCTTAACCTCTCTGAGGGCCAGTTACTCTTTCTTGAAAATAAAGGTGGTGGGCTGCACTAGTTCTAGATCTATGATCCTAAGATAACTAGAAATCATTCCTAAATTTGGGCTATTTTGTTTTCGGATGTAACAAAAATCAATGCCAGATATCACCAAGGTTCTATCAGGCAACCTTAGGGCACTGGTCCTTGGATTATATAAAAATGAGTGCATCCTTCCCTAGCCATAAATTGTTTTCTATTGAAGTAGCTCAGCTAACAGAAGATAAATGTTACAAGTTAATCTCAATAGTCAAATAGTTCTGTGATCTCAATGATGAGTTATTACCCAGAGCTGTGGTTCCTGAGAGCTGATAAATTTAAAGTATGGACATTGACACCCTGAAAATCAACAAACACTACAAATCAGGGCTTGGTCTATTGTTTTGCTGATTGTGTAGACCCAAGAAAATGACAGAGAAAAAGCTAGTAACGCAGATTGTAATTAGAAGTGCATCCAGCCCTTTATTTGGGGGGTGGGGGGAGGGTAGGGAAGCTGGCTATTAAATGTTTACCAGCATACCTATGGTCTTACCCAAAAGTATTGCAAATTACACTCCATCTCTGTCTCTCCATCATATAAGACTTTTATCCGCATCCTACCCTACGCTCATTGAAGCTGATGCAAAATGCTAGGGAGTATCCTTGATTTTTCTTTACGTGAATAAATAAGTAAAATGAGATGAATTAAGACACTTAGAATCTTTAAAATCAAAGGCATTTTAATTTGCTTGGGAGATGAGGGGAAGAGGATTCTGCTTGTAAATCTGAAGCTAGACTCTAGGTCAACAATGATACACCATGAAAGGAATGTAGGAAGAAAACACCCACACTGGCCAATTCCCTGCTACTGCAAATCTACTATGTGTTTTTTGCCACAAGGTATGCAACCTCCCCTGGCTGTCTCCAGCTAATTAAAATAAACTATGGTCTTAGTATGACAAGTTTCCAACCTGAAGCCTAAGCCTTAGGCTTATGAAACTAACCTTCCAGGAAACATGGGAGCAAATCAACAGATGTGAACTAATTGTGCTCACTGTTAGCTAACTGAAGGTTTTAACTGAACATGCACTTCATTGAAATAACAAAAGAAAATTTCAAAAACCTTCACAGCTTTTATTTCCAAAAGGCTTTTATACAAATGATATTATATTAACTTTACCATATCACATTTTAATTTCCTCTTCATCCTCTTGATCAATGGCTAGATGATCATCTGGTTAACTAAAACAGTCCTTTCTACTTCTAAATAGATATAATTGACCTTTTGTAGATGTAAGAGGGGGGATTCATAGATGAGGAAGGTGGAACTAAATTACCTCTAATATGCCTTCCAACTCTAGAATTATGTGACTGTCATTTCCTGAGAAGGAGAAAGGAGTAGATATTTCTATTCCAATTTCACAGATAAGGAATTAGAGGTACAAAGAGAGGAAATAATGAATTCAAAGAAAATAATTTTCTTTTCCCACATGAAGCTGGATACATAAGTCCACAATTTGACTTCAAATTTCTTTAAGAACAAACTCCCAAAGCATTACAAGAAGTTGTTCTTTGACAAAGATGTACTTCCAAGTAGTATAGCATGCATACCTATTTGGAAAATCTCAAGTGTCATCTTCGGTTTAGAGAGAAGTACCATTAGAAGTATTACCTACCTTTGGCAATATCAAATTAGCTTCTAACCATTGAAATTATGAGTTGAGGCACAATAACTTGACTTTCCCCACTCAGCTCCAGTCAGAACAATAAGTCTCCAGAAAGTGTATGCCAAGTGATAAGCTTTGATCAAGGAGGAAGCTTCCTGTTGGTGGCAATAAAGAACATCTTTGATTCAAATCTAACATCAAAATCATGTAACCACAAAAATGTGGAAGAAACAGGACCATAAAGATGGCAAAATAAACACATTATTCAAATATTTTCGAATCTTCAACTCCTCAAAAAAGGAATTACATATCAGGTGTAAAGTTACAGCTAAATATGTGAAAGAGGAAAACAGATAAGTGAAATTCCTTATGAATTAATACTGGAGACCTCTAAATACCCAGAACACTCACTCAACATGCATCCCCATCAGCCTCCCTGTGCATTCAACAAAAGCCCAAGGATACTCTAAAGTCTGAACCTGGAGCCCCAGCTGAGGGTTCCTACCTCTGTAGTGACTCTACCAGAATATCCTTACCCTACCTCACACTGCAAGAAATCACAGTGGCTGATTATGATCAACCATGAAGGACAGAAGGAGAACAGAGGGAGTAATTGTATGGGGTACCAGCATTGGTGGCTGCACCAGGCCTGAGGGGAAAAGGACTGAAACCCAGTTAGGAATAGTCCTAGTCCTCAAAAGGTTACAGAAGGGAAGGACCCAGGTTGGAAAATCTTATATCCCCCAACACAAGGATCCTGAGGCACTGCAGTACAGGCTTGGGGTCTGCGTATCAGGAAAAGGAAGAGACCAAAAAGTGAATAATAAGAAAATCCCTCCTTCTCCCCCAAAATTCTGAAAAACCAAAGATATCAAGAGAAAAAGCCTCAATAAAAGCCTAGTACACTGGAAAGTGAATCAACAAAGTATCCAAAAATCATAATGAAGAATGAGTAAAGACTCAAAGAAAATGCAAAGTTCTCTTAACAAATA
>CM053626.1:217499933-217519250 GCA_028646595.1 Phalanger gymnotis | reverse complement strand
AAAGCCTCCAAGAAAAACATGAACTGGTCTCAGGCCATGGAAGAGCTCAAAAAAAGATTTGGGAAAGCAAGTTAGAGAAGTAGAGGAAAAATTGGGAAGAGAAATGAGAAGGATGTGAAAAAACCATGAAAAACAAGTCAATGACTTGCTAAAGGAGAACCAAAAAAATACTGAAAAAAAAATTCTGAAGAAAACTAATTTCTTGAAAATGTGGGAAACATCCCCAGTGGCCCTCGGTTTTGGCATAGAGCTTGAAATACAGAAGATAAGATATGATCTCCAACCCTTAGAGCCACTGAGAAGCAGATTTAAATTCTAGCAAGGGGGAATCTATTAGGAACCCGTGACCTAATTAGACCAAAGATAAAAGTCTTGGTTTAGTGATGTGGAGCTCTCCTAAGGAATATATTTCTTCCTCTTCTCTTCTGGAGAACAAAGCATCAGGGAGCAGCAAGGAGAACCTTCCTGGCAACCCAGAGACTGGAAGTTGTGTTACTCTTCACTATTCCTCATAGATGGACAGAAAAATAAATAGCAGTCTCTATCTCTGTCTCTCTCTTCATCTCCTTCTGTCTCTCCATCACTCTCTGTGTCACTTTCTGTGTCTTTGTTTCTATCTTTCTGTCTTCTCCTTCTCCTTTTCTCTCTCTCTCTCTCTCTGTCTTCTTCCTCCCTCCCTCCCTCCTCCCCACCAGTCTCAAGAGTTAGGAAGTCCATGAGGCCTTGTGTCAACACGCCCGTAACTTGGCCTAGAAGAGGTTAAATCCAATTCTATCCTACTTACAACAATGGTAGTATCTTATGCCTTTAAATATTACTATTAGGAATTATATTTGCAATTTACAGAAGTCGTTTAGATGGATTTGTGTGTTTATACTAAACTAGAAGTTTCTCCTCAAATCCATTTCCTTGCTAGCCCTCATCAAATCAAATTCACTTTCTTCTCTTTTGCTCTCTTAAAATTCTCTCTTTATTCAGTGGGGTCCACCAACTATGCTATTGTCTATTGCCAATGAGATTGTAAAGCAAAGCAGAGCACGAGACAAACATATTCAGCATATTGAGCAGGCCATAGAATTTTAAAAACAGGAGTCAAGTACTCTTTACCCAACAGGGTGAAGAAACATGAGCAGTGTTTTCCGCCAAAGTGTAGGCACTCGGTGTATTTAACAATAAGCATAGTTCACACATACTTTGAATAGATGAGAAAGTAGAGTAGGATTAATACATTATAGTCTGTTATATCCATATCTTACTGTATTTTGTTGATACATGTCAGGGGGTATGATTTGACCCGAAGCACATCAAAAGTTATACAATTACAGATGGTACAATAGCTGGGCCCTCTTGTACTTTGAAACATTGGGTAGCCTTTCAGAAAAACATAACAGATAAAGGAATAACTGCCATATGCCTGGATGTACTGTCTTTTCCTTCATTACATCTTGTTCTGTGTTCCCACTTACTATCCCACATTTCACCTAGTTCCTTGCATTTCATATATTCCATCACATAAATGTACAATCCAGCCAAGAGACTAGAGAGGTTACAAACAAATTGGGGCAACTCATCTCCTGCTCGATAATTCTAGTAGTTAATGGACTGTTTAATCTCATGCAGCTTGGCAAACATCTGTGTGTGTTTATCTTCACCCAAGCCTTTAGATTATGCACTAGGCCAAATTTCCTGACTAGAAGCACAATATTCAGATACTCATTCATGGAGCCTCAATCTGAATGTCATGATTTTTGTGGACTAAAACAAAACAAAACTCATCTCATGTCTTTTCTCCCTTCCCCTACCAACTCTGCAAAAAAAACAAACATACAAACAAACAACAATAGCCACCAAAATAATAACCAGGATGTGAACACTGAAAAGAATATATAAAAGACTTCCCTTTCCATTTGGATATTGTCACTAAAAATGGGGGGTTTTGTCACCTGGGCCAATGAGTAAAGATATGTTTGAGAAGTTTCAGTCTTTGAATCAATTAGCAACTTAGGGAAGGACAGACACCAGAATCTCTTGAACCATGAAAATGAACAAATTGAAGAGGACCAGGATAGAAAAGGAAATATCCATTTGGGCAAAATGAGCCAAGAAACCAATCTCAAAGCAAACCAGAGAAGCTGTCCTTGAGAAATAGAAAGCTGTATTAATGAATATCTTCATTAAACTATTTATTAAACTAGATGCTCAAGGGAGAGAGTTCCTTACTACACGTGAATGAAAAAGTATTAAATAACAAGTGTATGTCCTAGGCATGTTCCAAGTGCTGGGGACACAAATACGAAATGAGGTAATTCTTGTCCTCGAATAGTATACATTTTAATAAGAGGAGATAGCACATATAGAGAAGTGGTGGCTGATGGGTATGTTGGTGAAGGATGTCCAAAGGGTGGCAGATTGATGCAGAGGGTTGTCAGTTGGCATGCCCTTATAGAACCAATGATACTATAATAATAAGAGCATTAATTTAGCAGTCTTATGCATTTTATTTCATTATCTCTCTTTATTATTGTGCTTAGAGCAAGAGTTAGAAAATGGTAGAGAAGGAGGGGCAAGGGGAGAAGAAAGCAGATAGGGATAAGAAGACAGTAGTTTGCACATTATAAAAGGCAAATGGCAAGATGGCTTCTGATAGTGGATGGATGGATCTGATGTGAAGATAAGGCATGGTCTAGGCTCAGCTAGTAGATATAGTTAGATATAGTACAGCTTAGTACAATACTAAGCACTGGGGATATAAATATGAAAAAGAAAGATAGCGCCCGCCCTCTAAAATCACTGAGCTCATCATTGCTTGCAGCACAGTAGTATTCCATCACAATCATATACCACAACTTGTTCAGCCATTCCCCAAAGATTTGAACGAAATAACAAAGAGCAAAATGAGCAAAACCAAGAGAACACTGTATACAGTGGCAGCAATATTGTTTTAAGAATGACTTTGGATGAATAAGTTATTTTGTCTATTATAAATACCCAAATTAACTATAAAGGACATGTGAAGACAGACAGTATCTGTATCCAGAGAAAGAATAATTTTACATATATATGCCCATTTGTGTATAATGTAGCCTTCTATATGGCAGGGGGAGGGAAGAAAAAAGGGGAAAAAAGAAATTTACATGATAATTTTGTTGTATATTTGAAAGGAATAGTAAGTTGTGCATAGTAGATTTGCAGTTTCATAATCATCTTTTTTATTGTACTATATAACTGAAATGCTTGTTTTATTCCATAAATTAAAAATAAAATAAAAATGAAAAACAATCTAATGGGGGAAAATAACACATGAAAGACAGCTAAAAAGGAGCAGTGGTATGGTACCTAGGATGGGTGTATGGTGAAGAAGTAAAAGAAATCTGAAATGAGTGCAATCAGGTGAGTAATAAGGAGGTATCTGAGGAAGAAATGTGAGATGACGCCAGTGGGAATAGCCCTTCTACATTCTCATTTATTATTTTGGTTTTGTTTTGATTGATATCCACATTCCTGTTTGCAAAGATAGTATGTTTTATTAAGGAAATCCATATACCTCCAGAAATCACAATCTTTATTCAATCCCAGCAATGATGCTTGGCGTTTTTGATGCATCACAGAATGGTTTTATTCTTCAAAGCCGAAGGTGGTAGAATTCAGTTTTGTTTCTTTGTCCTTAAAACATCACATCTAAAAATCGTGCTCCAACAAATCACAGTATAAGCTTTTAAAGTTCCTATAAGGTCAAAGACTAAACCCATAGCTATATTTGTGAGGCAGAATTCTTACCCTTTTAACTGGGGATTTATATATCCAGGGAAACTTAAATATCCAGGCAAGCCTATTTCTCTTCCACTAAAAGAAAAATGTTTTCTACTTCCACGCATTATCATTTATATTCTGACAAATGCATTCTCCTCTATAAGCCTCTCTCCTGACTGTATCTCATAGGGGAGACTGAATTGGGGGCTATCTTAATTATTTTGCATCCTGATGAGCTAAAAACAGGACTATAATTCAGTGCAAGACTAAACAAATAAATAATATTGAAAACAGCAAATATTCCAACTCAAACAGAACTTAAATGTGACTGGTTAAAAGCTACCTACCATCTAAGGAGTTAGAAGACCAAAATCTTATTTCCAGCTCTACTAATGACTATCACATATGATCAAATCACCTCCTTTCTCTGTGGCCTCAGTTTTTCTATCTTTCAAACAAGGTATCAGAAAATAAATTTTGATATCTGACTACCTTAAATACACTAGGGAAATAAATTACATCATGAAACTAGTTCTCTAACTTAGGGCAAAAAGCTGTGGAGGAGAATCATGGGGAGACAGGGAACAAAAGTCCCCTAAGTCCCCCTATGCCTGTCTATATTATTCTTCTGGCAGCTAGCCTACAAGCCTTTTACAAAGCAACATGAGGAAGGTTGAAATCAGCCTACAACTTCAGATCCTTCAAAATGAAAAATCAGGGTGCTACCACAGCCTTAGATTTGGGGGGAAGGGATAAATTGAGAGCAATTAAATAAATACTGATTCCAAATGGAACCCTCAGTCATTGCATCATGAATTAGCCATATTTTCTCAAAGAAGACAAGTTAATCTTAGGGTTGGTTAAATGTCAAATTGACTTGCCAGATACTGAATGGATTCATACCAACATGGTATCTTCCAGCTATATCATCTTGACTAGCAGATTCCCATCTCAAAAGTTGATTCTCATCTTGGAGAGTTGCCCAAACCCATCTCTTCTGCCAAAATAGCTTGAGAAGAAGATGAAACATACTCAGACAAACCTTCTGTCCCTCTGCCCAGAGAGAGACAATCTATGCTATCCTCTCAATTCTAAATTGCTTATGGGATTATTTTCTTCAAAAGATTATAATTCTTCAATCTATTCAAATAGTGATTGAAGAGGGTTATGGGTCTCCCTCCTTACCTTCCCTTCCACATGCCCCCCAACATTTTCCTATGTATCTCATGAAGCTCACATAAAAAATTTTGTGTATGTTGTTCTATTTTTGTCTTGAGTTTACAATCCCATTTGGGGGGGGGGGGCAGTAGAAGCAGCTGGTATCCAATGGTAGAACACTGGATTCCTCTCTGAGCATGAGGGTGGGGGGGAGGGGGGAGGCAAACCTGTGGCTTCGAGGCCACATGTGGCCCTCTAGGTCCTCAGGTATGGCCTTTTGATTAAGTCTGAGTTTTACAAAACAAATCCTTTTATTAAGGAGATTTGTCTTGTGAAATTTGGATTCAGTCAAAGGGACACATTTGAGGACCTACAGGGCGACATGTGGCCTCTAGGCGACAAGTTTCCCACCCTTGGGTCATCTGAGCAAATACATCTCACTGCCTCATCAAAGAAGTAAAGTCTGAGCTTTATACTAACATAAACATTTTCCCTGCTTTGCAAGTGAGAGGCAGGTACCTTGGGATTGTAGCTACTATATTCAGTGATATATAGGACTTAGGGCTTCTCTTGATATATAGAGGAAAAGTAAAAGGCATCCAGGTGGCTCAATATGCTGGACTTAGAATCTGGAAGACCTGAATTTGAATCCTGGCTTAGAAATATGATTTGTGTTACCCTGGACGAGTCAATTAACCTCAATCAACCTCCATTTCCTCATATGTAAAGTGAGAGTAATAAAAGGAATAAATCCCACCACTTATTTAAAGGATCAAATTAGATGATGTCATCATCATCATCATAGCTAGCATTTATATAGTACTTTAAGGTTCAAAAAGTGCTTTGTGTATATAATCTCATTTGACCTCTCCAATAATCCTGTGAGATAGGGCTATTATTACTCCTTTATTTTGCAAATGTCTCTCTTATCTCCCATGTCCACATGGTTGCCAAAGCTGTACCTTTGTAATATCTCTCACATAAGCCCCCTTCTCTCCTTTGATCCTGCCAACATTCTGGCATAAGCCTTCATCAACTCATGGCTTGACTCTGGCAATAACCTGCTGGTTGTTCTCCCCACCACAAGTCTTTGCCTATTCCTTTCCACCCCTCATTGGTATGTCAAATCTTTTTAAAGTGCAGGTCTGACCATCATACACACACACACACACACACACACACACACACACAAACACACACACACACACTGAACTCCAGTAGCTTCCTATCACCTCCAAGATTAAATACAAAATCCTCTGTTTGGCATTTGAAGCCCTTCATAACCTGGCCCCCTCTCATCTTACCAGTCTTTTTATACTTTACTCACCTCCTTATATTCTGAGATCCAGTGACAGTGGCCTCAGGCTGTTCCTCACACACAGTACTCCCTTGCCTGATTCTGCACATTTCCCCAAACTGTCCCCATGCCTGGAATGCTCTCCCCCTTCATCTCTACTTCCTGCTTTCCATGGCTTCTTTCAAGTCCCAGCTAAAATTCCACTTTCCCCAAAAAGCCTTCCCTGATCCCCCTTAATTCTTTGGCCTTTCCCCTATTGACTATGTCCAATTTATCTTGTATTCATTTTGTTTGTACATAGTTGTTCACATGTTGTCTCCCCTATTAGACTTAAGTTCAGGGACTATCTTTTGCCCTTCATAGCCCCAATGCTTAACCTAGCACACAGCAGACACTTAATAAGTGCTTGTTGGCTTGACTTGAGAAAACTGAGGCTGAGACTATATAAGCATTTTGCAAACCTTGAAGTGCTAATGAATGCTGGCTATTATTACTAATAAAAGCCATATTATCCTCCTTTAAAGCACATTTGTGCATCTTAAGGCAGGCATCTGCTCCTATGGGAATTTTATACATAAATATACATACATATGCATATATATACATATATATATATATATATATGTCCCCTAAAAGAATAAAGTGTTTTTTGATCCTTTAAAAAGGGTTCTTGGTAAATACACTGATAAAGTCATACAGAAATGCTGTATAAGGTTAAAAATACTAACAATGACACTGATTTATATAATACTCCAAGGTTTGCAAGGTGTTTTTCATTCATTTTCTCATTTGAGCCTCACATCCTGGAAAAGGAAGAGTCATAGTTATTACGTCTATTTTACAGGTGTGAAAACTGAGGGCCAGAGAAGTGCTTAGACTCACATGGGTAGCAAGAATCAGAGGTAAGATTAGCTGTTTACATGTCATATTCTCCTAGCAGAGGCAAGTTAAGGCCAGGGACAGCTTTTCTTTTTGTCTTTCTATCCCCACTGTTTAGCATAGTAAAAGTTTTTTGGGTTGAATTCAAACCCAGGCCCTTACCTTCAAGTCCAGCCATCTTTCCACAGCACCACACTGCCCCTCTTAAGCATAATAACAACAGTAATTGTTAATATTATTGCTCATTAAGTACAGGCAGTGAGGCTAGCCTCTGAGTCAGAAAACCTGGGTTGAAATCTTGCCTCTGATACAAACCAGCTGTGTGACCCCAGCCAAGTCCCTTAGACACTTAGTACTCTAGGAAAAGATTCAATATTATAAATTACTGAGCAGATAGCATTCTGGTGTCACAGTTTCCTTGGAATTCCTTATATCAAAAACATTATGAATCTGCTTTTCTGCTCCCCTCATTCCCCACCCCACCCCACAAAATGTTAATTAAAAAATATACACAGAGTAGGTGCCATCAGTGGCTTAAGTATTATCATCCTCCCAAAAAAATATTAATTAAAGAATATACACAGAGTAGGTGTCATCAGTGGCTTAAATATGATGTATGTTAAGAATGCTGAGTTCACAAAAACAAAATACTTCCTCTTCGGAATTCATCCCTCTCTCTTGCTATCGTTATTCATTATCAGTAAACATTTATTAAATACCTACTATGTGCCAGGATCTGTAAGTACAGTATGGGGAAACAAAAAAAGAGGCAAAAGATATTTCCTGCCCTCAAGGAGTGTACAGTCTAGTGGAGGTGAGGAGGGAATGTACAAAGTAAACTACATACAGGATAAATAGGAAATAACAGAAGGAAGGCACAAGAACTTAAAGAAGTTGAAGAAGGCTTCCTGTGTGCCAGAAGGCCAGTGTCAATGGATTGAAGAGTATGTGGCGGCAGCAAGGTGGAAGAAGACTGGAAAGGTAGGAGAGGGCTAGGTTATAAAGGGCTTTAAATGCCAAACAGGAGGTTTTATATTTGATCCATGGAGTTGAAAGGGAATCACTGGAGTTCAGTCAGACCTTCAATTTAGGAAAATTACTTTAGTGGCTGAATGGAGGATGGAATGGAGTGGGGAGAGACCTGAGGCAGGCAAACCCACCAGCAGGCTACTGCACTGGTCTATGGGTGAGGTGATAAGGCATTGCACTAGAGCATGACGATGTCAAAGGAGAGAAATGGGAGTATTTGGGAGATGTTGCAAAGATGAAATAAACAGGTCTTGGCAATAGCTTGGATATGGGGGGTAGGGAATAGTGAAGAATCCAGGATGGTTGTGAGCCTGACTGGGAGGGTGGTGTTGCCCTCTACAGGAAGAGGGAAGGTAGGAGAGAGGGAAAGGGTTGTTTTTTTTTTTTTGGCAGGGGGAACTTAATAATCAATACCACTTTCTCTTAAAAGGCAACCGAAGACCCTGCCAACTAGTCTTATCCCCTCATTCAACAGATTAGGAAATTTGTCCTCAGGTAAGTTAAGTGACTTGCCTAAGACCACATGGATAGTAAGTGTTATAGGAGAGTATCGAATCTATGTTATCCAACTTCATTGTCAGCATCTTCCCGCACTAACAAACCTGCCTTCTGTCTTTAAGTAACAAACATAAACTATAATTGTCTGAAATATTGTTCTTGGTAGATGACATATTCTACCTCCCAACTCCAAGTATTTTCATTTTCATTGGCTCCTGCCTGGAATTCTTTCTCTCTTTGCCCTATGTCCTGGCTTCCTCCAAATACCAGCTGAAATCCCACCTCCTATACAAAAACTTCCTTGTACTCTCCCTTAATTCTAGCACCTTCCCTCTGTTGATTATTCCCAGTTTATCCTGTACATAGCTTGTTCATACATAGTTTGGGGCACATGAGCTCCTTGAAAGCAGAGATTGTTTTTTGCCTTTCTTTGGATCCCCAGGACTTAGCACATTTCCTAGCAAAAAGTAGATGGTTAATGTTGTTCATCCTTCATTTTTGAAGACGATCAATGATATCAGGGGGAAATGTGGTATGTCTTAACTTGCCTGTGAATTGGCTTTAAGTGAGACAGAGTTGCACGAAGTCATCAGCCTCACTCTCTCTTCCAGAGTCATTGAAGTCCAATGGCAAGACAAAAGTCAGGACAATGGGAGACGGCCCCATTCATGGCCATTGGAACAAATTGTTCTCATCTCATCTGCCAGGGGCAAGTCTTCTTCGTATGCTTGCTTGAGACAGACAGCCCCCAGATGCTTTAATAAATGTTTAGCAACTGACTGATGGACCGATTTGCATTTGGAGAGGGTTCCCCAACCTGCTGATGATAGCTGAATAGAGCAAAAAGCTAGAACCTCCGGTTTTCCCTACGAACAATAATAGCAACCACCTCCCATGGGGGTTGTGATGATAAAATGAGGCAATATTTGCAAACCTTAAGCACTACATAAATGCTAGTTGTTACTGTGTTGTCACTTATTGTTATTATTTTGTTATTTTCAAAGACCAAGAAGCGAAGATCAAATGTGGTATTTTATTCACATTTAAGGGAGTGCCTGCTCCTGTAAAAGGAAATTTCCTCTATTATGCATATTTGTATATTAATTCAGACATTATGCTTTTGGATCTTAAAATCTTCGGAACAGAGCAAATTCTTCTATGTGATAACACTCTATGGCATGGAGAAATCAAAATGCATTTCCTAACAGACTGACAACTTGCATTATATTCATCCAGGGCCAGCATCCCTCAGGTTTCTTTTTCTCAGTTTTCATGCCCAAAACAGTTTTTTTTTTGAATACTCCTTGTCAATGTCAAAGCAAAGATGATATTTGCTATTTCAGACAACTATGCAGGAAGAATTTTTGCACACTCAAATGAGAGGTTTATGCAATTAGGGAAACTGAATTTTGTCTTCAATAATTCCCTCTCTGGCAAGTCTTTTAGGGGAAAAGAGGATGCTGTTTCGATCATTCATTTCACTGACAGGTCCTTGAAAATGCAATATATTTAAATGAAGTAGGAACTTGGAGGTCACTAGTGGCTCCCCCATGGGGTAAAACATCATCACAGCCTCTCCTCCATTTTGGTTTTATAGGATTCCCCATCCTAACCCCACCCTGAAATCACTGATATAGTTAGATGTGATAAGACCAGAGACAGAAGGAATTACAAGAGTGGTTTCATTGCTACAAAACAAGCAAAATTCCACCCTCCTTTCTATGCCCAACTTCCCAAGATACCATGATCTTAGTTTATTAACAAATTCCTTCCTAAGGAATAAATCATTAACTAACAAAGTATTAGCCTTTCCAAAAGTATATTCATTTTGGTAGTAAAGTTCATTTTTAAAACAAAGATTCTTGGAAAAAATATTTAGAAACAATTCAAAGAAATTTACCTCTAATAAAAAAATTCGAGGCACTGTGATAAGTAGTATCTCAGATATACTAGAGTAAGTGCTTTGCTCCTTTGCCCATCAACTCTTACCACTGTCAAAAATAGTTAGAGTTGGACCCCTCCAGGACATTACCGTGAGCTCACACCCAGGATATCTGCCTTTTTTTTTTTCAGCTTAAGTACTCAAAGGGTTAATTTGTTTGCCAGTCAATGTGTTATAGTTAAAATTATAATAGCTAACATTTGCATGGTTCTTACTATGTGCCCAGCACAGTGCTAAGCATTTTACAATTATTATCTCATTTGAGCCTCATAATATTTCTGGGAGGTAGGCACTATCATTATTCCCATTTTAGATGGGGAAACTGAGGCAAACAAAGGTTGAATGACTTTGCCTAGGGTCACACAGCTAATAAGTGTCAGAGGCTGGACTTAAACTCAGGTCTTTCTGACTCCAGTCCTGGTGCTCTATCCACTGTATCACCTCACTACCTAGATGGAGGTATACTAGAGAGAGGTTCAAATCCAGGAAGTCAGAAGACCTAGGTTCAAATTCTACCAGAGATACTTAATAACTGCATGACTTTTGGCAGGTCACTTAATCTCTCAGAGCCTCAGTCTCCTTATCCATAAAATGGCAATAATAATGCTTCTACAACCTACCTTACATGATTATTTTAAGGAAAATGCTTTGCAAACCTAGAAGCACTATGCTAACATGTTGGATTATTATTATTCCTAAAAACTCAGGCATTTTAAGTAAATTGGGCTTTGAGTCACCATATGGTGATAATGATGGTTATACATACATAGAGCCATGTGTAGCACCAATACAATATTCACAGAACCTGGGGAGGCTATGAATGTGCCGGCGTGGTTCTGAATTGCCAAATATAACAGATTCTCCACATGGAAGACAGAACCAAAACATTTATTCAAACACCAGAAAGCCAAATCCCAACACCAGAAAGCCAAACCTATCCTAGCAACAAAGAAATCTATACACATTAGCAATGCAGGGGGTGCTGCCATCCCAGGGCATTTTTGTGGGCCTTCCCACAAACGAACACCCTCAAGCAAAATCACTCCCTCGCTCACTCCAGCCAGTTCCTGGGCCTGCTCTCTCTTTCTCAGCTCTGACTTCTCTGACCAACTTCCTCTCAGCTTTCTCCACCCTTCTTGCTCTACCCCTTCCTGTTCCACCCTTCAGCAAGCTCCTCTTACCACAGGCTTCACGTAACTCAAATTCAGGTGACTTAGGCTTCCATGTGACTTCAGCAGGTCACATGGGCCTATTAATGGATGGGAAAGATCTTCAAATTCCATTAATGATACATAAAAATACATTAACAACATACCATGTTACAAGGAATAACTTATGAACATGTTTAAATGAGAAAAAGGAATTTCAAATGTTTTTTCCAAGCACAACTTTGTCCTAAAAATCTGTTGTCTAGAATAATCAGGTATGTTAGAAAGGACACAGGATTCTAGCAGGCTGGAAAGCAAAGTTCCAGAGCCAGTTTGCCACTAGTTAGCTAAATACGTCTAGTGGCCCAGGCTTCACAGGGTTAGCTGGAGCAATTGATGATGTAATAGCTAACTCTCTCTCGTAGCAGTAGCAGCAGCAGCAGGGGTCAATCTTGTTAAAGACTCAAGGTCCTTCATTGTACAACATTCTGTAGTGAGGTGGGGAATGAATTTCTAGCTTCAACCACAGATCACCTCATCATTACTCCTTTTTACCCCTCCCACCCAACTCCATTCACTTCAGTCAATAGGGTATCTAAGAGGGAGAGAAACAAAACCATAGCAGTTTGAAGGTGAAGAAACAAGCATCCTGCTTTTAGAATGGCCAATTGAAGCAGCTGTTAAAACAAAATCATGCGAGCTCAGGGAAAACTACATCCCTGATACAAGATGGCTATAATGGAGCCAGGGGCCAAGAGTTTGAGACAGAAGGGATTAAGTGCAGGGCTGAAGTTCAGGAAAAAGCTATCTAGCCAGAGTAGGGGATTCACCAACTAGTATTTTCCCTCCCCAAAACAATGCAGAGCCCATAAACCCTAGAGGCATTTCCCACCTAGCAGTATTTCTTCACTCTTCATCAAGCCCCCAGCCATATACTTTCTATTCCCCTACCCCCACCCCCTATGCTTTTCTGCTCCCTTTTTGATGTTGTCTTCCACTATTAGATTGTAAGTTTCTTGAGGGCAGAGACTGTCTTTGAATTTCTTATTTGTATCCTAAGCACAGATCTCAATGCTTAGCATAACAAGTACTTAATGAATGTTTATTAACTGACTACTGATATTATTGATCTAGTATCAATCAATCAATAAACATTTATTAAGTTCAGGGGATACCAAAAGAAGTCAAAGACAGTCCCAGACCTCAAGGAACTCACAATCTAATGGGGGAGACAACATGAAAACAAATATGTATAAAACAAGCTACGTACAGGATAAATAAGAAATAATCAACAGAGGAGAGGCACTAGAATTAAAAAGGGTTAGGAAAGATTTCCTATAGAAATTGTTTTTGTTTGTGCTTCATTCTCCAAGAGGACCACGACATCAGGAAGGTGATGCCATGACTTGCAAGTGAATTGGATTTAAGTGAGAGAGGGCTGTACAAGGTTGCCTGCCTCACTTTCTCCTTAGGAGCCATCTGGGTCCAGCGGCAAGAGAGAGATCAGGATGACTGAAGATGGCCCAGCATTATTGAAATAGGATTCTAGTTGAGACTTGAAGGAAGCCAGGGAAAGCAGGAGGCAGAGATGAGGAGGCAGAGCATTCCAGGCATGGGGGACAGTCAGAGAAAATGCTCAAAACCAAGAGATGGAGTATCTTGTTACTAGAAGGAGGTCAGAGTGTGACTGGATCAAAATTACATAATAGAGAATAAGGTATAAGCAGACTGGAAGGTAGGAGGGGGCTAGATTACGAAGGGCTTTGAATGCCAACCAGAACACTTTGCATTTGATCCTGAAGGTGACAGACAGCCTCTTGAGTTTATTGAGTAGGGGGAGTGACATGACAGGACCTGAGCTTTAGGAGTCATTTTGGTGGCTAAATGAAGAATGGGCTGGAGTGCTTCTTGTTTCTGCAAGTTATTTCATTAAAGCAAGTTACTGTACTAAAAACTATATACACCATAGTTGAAGTACTCAGAAAGCTTACAGCAAACAGGAAGCTTATCATCTATTCTGCAGGACTGGGATACCACCTCAACTCCTGTCCCTTTGTGGGAGTCAAATGAGGCTCTCCCATGGCCTCCCAATTCAAGTCTAAGTGGAGGAGCAATATCAGATCTGAATGTTTTTGGAAGAATAACAACCCTTCAAAAAGGGACCGAGTCTATCAATGAGCAACAGGAAGGACCTAGCCATTCTAGAGAGTAATTTGGAGCCATGGAATTAACTTGGCACCATCATATTATGAAGGGAAGATGCCACTAATGAAAGTTGGCTTTAGCGAGGCCAAGTATCTGATGCTTGTCTTAAGAGCATAAATAAGCAACACATGCTGTTGTTACCTCTTATACATGACAACTGTTAAAAAAGAAAGAACCCTTACCATCAGGAATAGGTGCAGACACCTTGGGAAATGCACGAAATTAAAAGGCATTCTTGGATAACTGGGAGAGCTGACATAAGAAGAAAGTTGTCTGAGCCATCAAAGCTGAGAGAAAAGTCCAGAGAGGTGAAAAGGAATATGTCAGAGGCAGTGGGCACTGACAATATCTTTGCTATCACAGCCTTATTTGCCAGGTCTCTAGCCGCTCCTGTAACCTGCCTACTGAGAGAAATGATTATTTCTTTCTTGTATTAATAACTAAATATTGTATCAGGACCAAGGTTTTTCCCCTTTTCTACTTCCTCATCCAGAAATCAACTAGTGAGGGAAATCTTTCTCAAAGACATACCCAGCCAAGATGGCTAAAATCTCACCTAAGGCAGTAAAAAAAATTCTAAGTTTAGGCAAATAGGTAGATTCCTGCTTATTGTGTTTACTCAAATAGGTCTAGGAAAATGTGGATTTTCCCTTTTGTCAAATAGGTGATATGGAAATTGATACATCTCTCTGACCAAGAGTAGGGTGATCCAAGTCACATACCTCGAGACCCTCATTGGAATATAACCGGCCTCTCATTATAATATTCATTCTCTCATTAATTGTTAACCAATCAGGAACACCCACTCTTCCAAGAGCATATAAACTGTGAGCCCACTGCCATGAGGGGTCTTTGGCATTCAGGAGTACCACTGACCTCTTTTATTAATAACATGCTAGCCTTATTAGTAAAGTAGTTAAATTACCCAAAAATACATCTCTCAAACTTTAAACGTTGTACTACCAGCTCTAAATCATGAAGGAGCTCAAAACGTTGGAGATGAAGGGAAAAGGACTAGTTGGGCAAGTCACTCACTTCTCTGTGTTTTGCTCACCCAAAAAATGAAGGAGTTAGACAAAATTACTTTTAATATTCCCTCCTGCGTTAATATTCTGGGATTCTAAAGCTGCGTGATTTAGTAACCCAACAGGAAGGAAGCCTTCAGAGCAAACATAACCTAACAAACATAACTCACTGATTAGAAAAAAATATTTTGAGAATTTAGCATTAAACTCTTTATCTTAATATATATAACTGATTATGATTTTAATTTGTCAGAAAATCTCTGGTTTCTTTCTACCTTTGGATTATTTCTTCTCCTATTTCTGAGTCTTCAGTGGAGAACTGGCTAGCTAAGCTTCCTAAATGTTCCTCAGAGCCAAAGGTTCTTAACCTTATTTGTGTCATAGGATCTTTGGAAGAGTACTTTCTCAGGAAAAAAAAAACTATATGCAGAAAATAAAACATATAGGATTACAAAGGAAACCAATTATAGTGAAATACTGTCATTTATTGAAATAGTCAAGAAAAAAAAAGTTCAGACTCTAGGTTAAGAACTACTATAAGTTCTAAATGTCATTATCAAGTCCACAATCTCTTACACACACACACACACACACACACACACTCACATATGCATATCCAATCTTTTGGTGAGTCCTATAGATTCTACCTTCATAACATTTCTCTTGTCACCCTCCTCTGTCCTCTGAGATTGCTACCAGACGTGGTTAGTCAAATCTTTCTCACTCCAGTGCATCCCCCAGCTCAGCTATCAAACTCCAGCAGCTCCCTTTTGCTTCCTGGAACAAATTTAAAAATCCTCTGTTCAACTTTTAAAGCCCTTCATAACCTCACCTCTCTCCATCTTTCTACTCTCCTTATACCTTATCCCCTTCCACATCCTCTATTATCCAGCAACATTGGCATACTTACACAAAACACTCCTTCTCCTTATTCCAGGCATCTTGGCTGTGCCCAGTGCCTGAAATCAGCTCCCTTATCACCTCCACCTCTTAGATTCCCTGGCTTCCTCCAAGTCTCAGCTAAAATCTCCCCTTCTATAGGAGGCCTTTCCCAGCCTCCCTTAATGCTGGTGCCTTCCCTCTGAGATTACTTCCAATACACCATTTCTGTACATAATTTGTTGTTCCCGCCATCAGGCCCCTTCTTTAGATCATAAACTACTTGAAAGCATGGACTGTTTTTGCCTTTCTTTGTATTCCCAGTGAATAGTCATAGTCCCTGATCTCGAGATGCTCACAGTTTAATGGGGAGACAACATGCGGACAACTATGTACAAACAGGGTATATGCACAATAAATTGGAGATAATCACAGAGATTATTATTAATGCACAGAGAACATTAAGAGGGATGAGGGGAGGTTCCTCACAACGCCTGGCACATAGAAGGCACTTAATAAAAGCCTGTTAATAACTTGTCTCTCTATCCCTTTTGTTGTTGTTTAGCCATTTTCAGTCATGTCTGACTCTTCCTGACCCCATTTTGGGGTTTTCTTGGCAAAGATACTAGAGTGATTTACCATTTCCTTCTCCAGTTCATTTTACAGTTGAAGAAACTGAAGCAAACAAGGTTAAGTGACTTGTCCAGGATCACATTGCTGTTAGTGTTTGAAGCCACATTTGAACTCAGGTCTTCAGGACTCCAGGCCTAGTGTTCTATCCACTTAGCCATCTAGCTGCCCTCTCTCTATCCATTCCTGGCTAAAATTTTCTCTTTGAACTGAAGTGGCTCATCTGAAGCTAACACTTTAATTTTTATCAATCACTAGCAACAATTTAAAAAAACCTTCCACCTGTGAAAGAAAGACTCAGCTAAAACTTCCAGCGCTTCTCAAGATTCAGGTAGGATAGCTAAATTTCCTCCAGGGCTATGATTTTTTCTCTGCCTTTTTACAAGCTGTTTTTTCTTCTCTCAGAGGGGCTACCCCAGACCCCTCCCATCTGGCGGTTAACTTAATCTGTTTACAGTGACTTCCCAGAAAATTGACAGTCCTGCTTAGCTTCAGAGCCAGGCTTAGGTTACAACCAGAAGGATTTTTAAAGAAACAAAACTAAAACTTAGAACAGAAGTCAAACAGTGTTTTAATTGGTTTCATGACAAGGTCCTCTAGGGCCCAGATTGGCAACCAAAAGCTCTTTAAGTAGATACGGGGCAGCATTTTTAGCCAAAATAAACAAGTGAATCTATACCTGAGTGTTGATTCATCTCATTAACACTCAAATGCATTAAGCAGGGCAGCCTTATCCCAAGAAGTAAAGCTCAAACCTAGAGTACTTTGTTCCCAAGTCTCCTGCAAACCATCCCCTTCCCTGACACACACACGACATGCAAAGCACAGGACCACTCCTCCACTAGGGGGTCCCAACTGGGCCTCCTGTCCTTAATCATTACCCCTATTGAGAAATGACACTCTCATCGTTTTCCTTCAGCACCCCTGTTGCCAAGCCTCCCTCCTCCTATCTCACTTTCTTCTGAGCCTTTACGGGCAAGCTCTCCCTACGATCCAAAATAAAGTTGCGGTCATTTGTTAAATCCATTCTACTAATAGGAGCTCTTTCCAGTATCAAGACACATATATATCTGGCCCTTCAGGAGAAAATTAGTGTTCATTCATCATAAGATCATTGATTAAGAGTGAGAAGGCATTTAGAGGTCATCTTCTAGTCCAGGGGTGAGGAACCTGTGGCCCTCTGGGTCCTCAAGTGTGACCCTTTGACTGAATCCAAACTTCACAGAACAAATACCCCTAATCAAAGGATTTGTTCTGTAAAACTTGGACTCAGTCAAAAGGCCACAACTGAGGACCTAGAAGGCCACATGCAGCCTCAAGGATGCAGGTTCCCCACCCCCACATCTAGTCCAACATCTGTTTTACAGATGAGAAAATTGGAGGCCTCTGGGGGTTAAGTGAGTTGCCCAAGATGACACAGCTACTAAGTGTCTGAGGGAGGCAGAGTCTGAACTTAGGTCTTCCAGAGTCTAAGCCTAGGACTCTGTCCACAAACTGATAAAATCTGTCTGGCATGAATCAAATAGATATATATGAGTATATACTTAGATGCTTCATCTTGGTGTGGAGGACACTCTGGTTTCTTAAAAGGCATCTACATGTAGCTTAATCTCTAGAATGCTCTAAGCAAGGGTTCCTAACCTGAAGGTCCATAACTGTTTTTAAAAATATTTTTATAACAATTTCAATATTATTGATTTCTTTTGTAATCTCATTTTATTTTATGTATTCAAAAACACAATTCTGAGAAAGGTTTCATAGGCCTACACAAGACTGCAAATCATGACAAAACAAACGAACAAAACTCATGCTTTAGAGGTTTTTCTGTATAGGCCCTGAAAACAAATTATCTCCACTACACGAGAACGAAGCTAAGAATAAAGAGGCTCAGCGCCCAAAGACTAGCTACCAACTGATGATTTTTTTTTGATCATGGTAATTCATGATTATATTATATATAATCTAATAAGATTATAGGCTCCTTGAGAGAAAGGACTGTCTTTTGCTTCTTTTTGTGTCCCCAGCACCTAGCATAGGGCAACCAAGTGGCACAGTGGAGACAGTACCAGGCCTGGAGTCAGGAAAACTCAACTTCCTGAGTTCAGATCTGGTCTCAGACACTTCCTAACTGTGTGACACTAGACAAGTCACTTAACCCAATTTGCCTCAAGTTTCTCATCTGTAAAATGAGGTGGAGAAGGAAATGGCAAACCACTCCAGCAACTTTGCTAAGAAAAACCCAAAACAGGATCACAAGAGTCTGAAATGACAGAACAACAAATTATGACTGTTGTTGTTGTTAGGGTTAAGTGCCGTCGTCTTCATTCTCTTCATCTATAAAATGAGGATAATGATATCTCCCAGGGTTGTTGTGAGGAGAAAATTAGATAAAAATGGTTTATAAACCATAAAAATTAATCCATATAAGGACTGCTTGAAAGAATTAGACACATTTATACAGGAGAATTGAAGAGAATGGGTTGAGACTGCTATTTCCAAATATTCAAAAGATTATTATTTGAAAGAAATTAAACTTTCTGTGCATGGTCTTGAAGAGCAGATCTGGGACCAAAGGGGACTTCCAGAGGCAGAGCCAAGATGGCAGAGTAGAGAAAGCACTCAGCTGAGTCCTCTCAACATTCCCCTCCAAACAACTTTAAAATAATGCCTCAAATTGAATTCTGGAATGGCAGAACCAAGAAAAGGTCAGAGTGAGATGTTCTCTAAGCCCAGGACAACCTAGGAGGTCAGAAAGAGAGATCCGTACCAAGGGGGTGGAGACTGGCCTAGAGCCCATGTGGATGAAACACCAGTGTTGGGACTAGGTGACGGCAACAGTAGCAGCAGCGACTTTGGGGGCTCTTAAGTCAAAGACTG
>CM053626.1:217483710-217499833 GCA_028646595.1 Phalanger gymnotis | reverse complement strand
ATCACAAGGGATTAGAAGCCCTTTAGAAGAGTATCATTTAAGAACAGTATCAATTCCAGGGATCAGGGGCCCTTTCTGGGAAAGGACCAGAGTGCAAACCAAGAGAGCAGTAACCATACCTCTCCCAGATCAGCAGTGAAAATGCCCAAACCCCCAGAAATAGTTCTAAAAACAGCAGTGCAGAAAAAGCCTGAAGATTGAGATAGTGACCCTTCTACCTCCCACTCCCACCCTACCACATCATGCCAGCAACAGAGACCAACTTTACCATAAAGTTAAAATTAAGAAACAGGGTGGAAAACAAGCAAACAACAACAATAACAAAAAGAACCTACCCATAAAAATCTATTATAATGATGGGGAAGATCAAGATACAAACTAAGAAGACAATAAAGTCAAAACAGATACAAGTAAAGACTCAGAAAAATGTGAATTATACAAAATTCCAACAAGAATTCTTGAAAGAATTAAAAGATTATTTCCAAAAATTGAATAAGAGTGGTAGAGGAAAAATTAGGAAAAGAAATGAAAGAAAAGGAAGAAAATTAAGAAAGGAAAATTAATAGCTTGGTAAAAGAGGCTTTAAAAAATACTGAAAAAAAGAACACTTTAAAAAACAGAATTGGCCAAATGGAAAATGAGGTACAAAAGGTCACCAAGGAAAATAATTCCTTAAAAATTATAATTTGGCAACTGGAAGCTACACAAGACATCAAGAAACAATAAAACAAAGTCAAAAGAATGAAAAAAAGAAGAAAATGTGAAATATCTCATCTGAAAAACAACTGACCTAGAACACAGATCAAGGAAAGATAATCTAAGAATTATTGAACTACCTGAAAGTGATTATCAAGCAAGAGCCTAGACATCATATTTCAAGAAACCATCAAGGAAAACTGGCCCAATATCCTAGAACCAGAGGGTAAAATAAACATTGAAAGACTCTACTAATCCCAACCTGAAAGAGATCCCAAAATGGAAACTCCTAGGAATATTATGCCAAATTCCAAAGCTCCTGAGTCAAAGAGAAAATAATTGAAGCAGCCAGAAAGAAACCATCCAAATACTGTGCAGCCACAGTCAAGATCACCAAAGATTTAGTAGTTAACATATTATGAGAGCAGATAGTTTGGAATATGATAATCCAGAAAGAAAAGAGCTAGGATTTCAACCAAGAATAACCTACTTAGCAAAACTAAATGTAATCCTCCAGGGTAAAAAATGGATTTAATGAAATAGAGGGCTTTCAAAGATTTCTGATGATAAGACTAGAGCTGAATAGAAAATTTAACTCAAGAAAAGTATAGAAAGGTAAACATGAAAGAGAAATCATAAGAAACTCAATAAAACTAAACTGTTTAGCTTTCTACTTGGGAAGATGATACATGTATCTTTTAAGAACATTATCATTATTAGGGCAGTTAGAAGGATTCTACAGAGAAAAAGAGCATATGAATCAGTTGATTATGTTGGAATAATATTCTTAGATGGATAAGTAAGAAAGAGGGATACCCTGGAGGAAGGTATAATGGACAGGGAAAGTAGGAAAAATTATCTCACATAGCACAAGGAAGTTTTTACATGGGAAGAGAAAATTGAGGGTGGGGGGTGAGGCAATATTTTAACCTCCCTCGAACCTAATTGATTCAAAGAGGGAAAATGTGTATACGTACTCAATTGGTAATAGATATCAATCTTACTCAATAGCAAGTAGAATAGGAAAAGGATAAAGAAAAGGTAAAGGGTGATAAAAAAAAAGGAGGCCAGATAAAAGAAGTCAGTGATCAGAAGCAAAACAGACTTTAGGGGAGGGATAGAATAAAAAATAGAGAGATAAGGATAAACAAAATAAAATAGAATGGAGAGAAATGAACAGTGAGTAATAACTGTGAATTGGATTGAACTCACCAATAAAACAGAAGTAAATAACAGAATGCATTAGAAACCACGATCCAACAATATGTTGGTTACAAGAAACACATCTGAAATAAAGGGATGCACACAGAATTAAAATAAGGGGCTGGAGCAGAACCTATTATGCTTCAGCTAAAATAAAAAAAAAAGTCAGAAGTGGCGATCATAATCTCAGACAAAACAAAAGCAAAAATAGACCTAATTAAAAGAGATAATCATAGAAACTATACTACCTTGCTAAAAAGTACCATAAACCATGAAGTAATATATCAATACTAAACATGTACATACCAAATGCTATAGCATCCAAATTCTTAAAGGAGAAGTTAAATGAATTGCAGGAAGAAATGAGTAGTAAAACCGTACTAGCAGGGGACCTCAATTCATGATAAATCTAACCATGAAATGAATAAGAAAGAAGTCAAAGAAAGAAATAGTTTCTTAGAAAAGTTAGAAATGATAGACTTCTGGAGAAAGAATAGGAATAGAAAGGAGCATACCTTTTTCTCAGCTGTATATGGCCCCTTCACAAAAATTGACCATATATTGAGGTATAAAAACCTCACAACCAAATTCAGAAGAGCAAAAATATTAAATGTACCCTTTTTAGACCATAATGCAATAAAAATTACATTTAATAAAAGGCCTTGGAGGCATAGATTAAAAATTAATTGGAAACTAAATAATCTAATCCTAAAGAATGAGTGGGTCAAAGACTAAATCATAGAAACAAACAATAATTTTATTAAAGAAAGTTGCAACAATGAGACAACATTCCAAAATTGGTGGGATGCAACCAAAGCATCTCAGTACTTGGAGAAAAATTCATATCTCTAAATGTATACATTTAAAAAAGAGAGAAAGAATATGAATTAGGGAAGGAGTTGAGGTTCTTGAACCTCAATGCAAAGGATATCTTCCTCACTGGATGCATGGGTGTCACATTTTCGCCACTTAAGATTCTACTTTGATGTGGTAGGTGATGCCAGATAGGGCAGGGGGAGTGCATGTTTCCACTCCTGGAAACCAATCACACACAGGGCAAATTTCATGACAGTCAGCTCGGGAAACAATCAGGGGAGAGTACATTAAGTGGTTTGGCAAAAATTAACACAAGGCATAGCTCTCCAAACTGTCAGTCTAATAACTTCTAAACACTCAACTGCACTGTTTCTCTGAAAGTAACGTATACTCTTTCATGATAATTGGAGAGATTTTTAAACAAATGTTTTAGTCCTATAAAACACATCCATTCTGAAACAAAATTCAATCATTAAAAATTTCTGAGTGTGTTTTTTTAAGACATTAAGCAAACATATATAACAATTTTTTAAATGGATTCAAATGTCTATTTAAATTCATATCGAACTCAACTTGGAATTTAATACAACATGACTACAAGAGACACTGTTTAAAGGTTAACGTATTTAGGCAAGAAGAAGGAAGAAGTCATTTTCTGCAAGAAAATGTACCATGCAAATTTTGGCCAATTCATTTCAATAGACATTTATTAAGTACATACTATATGCAAGAACTAACTAGGCATTGGAGCATCAGGGGAAGAGGATTTGCAAAGATAAATAAGACATGATTCCTACCCTCAAGGAATTTACAATCAAGATGTATTTCAGATGCCATTCCAGAAAGATTATTATCCCTGATTGAAGACACTGAAGAATTATGGACAAAAATTATGACAGCATGGTACCTTACATACTATGAATGCTATATCGATATTTGTTACATGAACAGGAAACATTTTTCCCTTCTTAAGGAATACAGTGGAATGCAAAAGGCCTGCTGCCTAATGAAACAAATAATTTTACCAATCTTATTCTAAATGAGATTTCAAAACTACTACAAACTAAAATTGTTGCAGACTCTTGTCCAATGTTTATTGAACCCACTTCAAGCAAGGTCTTATCCAGCAGTTTAGTCATTCAAATTTTAATTTAGGAAATAAGTTTTCCCCAACAACAGGGAGTCAGTAAAGTAATATAGGTAACAAAGATATAAAATGCTGGAAAATTCACAGAGGGAAACATATTAAATTCTGTCTTTTTCATTCAAAAGAGTAAAAAGGTTTGGTCTTATGGTGTTCTTTCAAAGCTACTAGAATCCTTGGAATTCCAGTACTTGCTAAGCCTCCCCTCTGCCAGACACATACACACATAGACACATCACCACTTCCACTTTTCCCAGGTTTCTAGTAGTTCTACTTTTTGTAGAATTTACTTCTGCAACAGTTGTCCACCTACCACTCAGTAAAAAAGAAAAATCTAAAAATAATTATTTTAAGAAGACAGATTATGTTTAATGCAATAAAACAAGATCAAATTCCTGATCCCTCTTCCTGCCTTCCATCCACCACGATGAAGGAAGCAACTTTCCCTTCTCCCAACTCTCACAACCCCCCAAAGCTAAATAGTTACTGGGGATACCCAATTTCTTCAGTTAACACACTTTGGGAGGATAAAAGATAGAATGATGCTAAGATACTATTACAAACAATAATATTTAGCAGAAATAATCTTGTCCTTTCTGTCTTAGACCAATTTGATGCTATGGCAACCCCCTAATACATCATTCTTCAAGCATGTCCATATCTGTAAATGTGTAACTATGGATGAACTAACAGAGAGCATGTTGGCAATTAGGTGTAAATATCTATGCTTTGGGATTTGAAATATTAAAATGGCTCCTTTTATTTGCACATAAGTCTCCTAATATATTTTAGAAAGACAGCCACGAGCCAGTTTATATATCTAATGGAGCCTAGCAAGACAAGATGACCTTTTTAATTGTCATTATGAGAAGCACAATTGCCAGTGACTTTGAAACATATGGTAAACTTCATTATGCTCAAATATAATAGCTTCTGCTTTGGGGCTCATAATGAATATTAATGTCAGGACTCTTGAGAAAAAAAAATCCCCAGTAAATTTTATATTGTGTGAAACCTTTTATAAATACCAAAGATTGGGGTTATTTATAGTCTTTTTCATGGGTGCTAATAAATATTCCATTAAAATGACAAAGTGTTATGAATAATCATAGAATTTTAAGTCTCAAATAACGATCACCTCCAGTATGTACCAGGTCAAGTGCCAGAGAACAAAAAGACCTTGCCCGTAAACTCGGCATAAACTCTGGCAGTCAAAGAGAACACAAATAATGAACCCACTGCAAAGTCAGTGGGGCCTGTTGTGACAGTTTCATAGAGTAAACTGTGTGTTTCAGAGCTGTTGGCTGGATATGTGGGAGGTGGCTTTTAATGTTCTTTATTAAGAACCTTTCTGAGATCGTGGGAAGTAGAGAAAGGGCCAGAAAGATAAAGGATGCTGTCAGGGGTGAGGGTGGGTAGAATGTAGGGGGTGGGGGAGCAGCTGAGTGGGAGGAGAGGGGTACAGGATGTTGCAAAGGTGGAAAGGCAGAAGGGAGGCTCTGTCTAAGGCAAGCAGGGGAGAGAAACAAGGAGGAGCAGGAGGAAGAGATTGGAATGGTGGGAAAGAAAGATAACCAACAGCTGCCTCAGTCAAGAAGGTGCTTTTGTGATGCCAAAATCTTAGTAATTTAATATGATTACATATCCTCAATGAAAGGGAGATCTTTGATTTAATTATCCATGGAGAGAAGAGGAAATGACTGTTACAAACTGCTCTCAACAGTTCTCAGTATAAAACTAGGCAATGGTTGAAAAGGTCATCTTGTCTGGCATTGTTCCAAGACAAGACTTCCTTTTATGGATAATTCTCATTAACTCCCTTCTCCTTAATTTCCAGTTTCAGTGACAAAGTACATTATAAGAAAGACACCCAACTTTCATTAAAACGACAAAACATAAGAATGTGGGCCTGCTGGATGACTTTTGAAGCTATTTTCCTGCTTATCCAGTTAAGAAAGTTACAAGTAAACAGAGAAGAATCAGAGAGCAAACTCCTGAAGAGTTGTGCTGTATCACATGGAGAAGGGAAGATAACACACACATGTGCATTTAGCAGCTTGTGAAAACTTGGAGTAAATCCAGGCCAACAGAATTGGAGAGTTTGAAGGGACCTTGGCAGGCACATAGTCCAACCATATTTGAAATAACATGCCTTACATGTGGTCATCTAGCTTCTACTGATAAAATATCTAAATCTAATCTATTTCTTGTTTATATTTACTTTGATACTTGGATGTATCTATAATCTCAGTGATGTGAGTACTCCCTCCCCCTGGTACAGAGTATAAACTTTCTTTGGCTTCTCATCCTACGAGATTGAGTCTTGACTTTACCATCCTGTAAATACCCCATGGTAGTAGGGGAAAGGGGCTAAGCACTGTTTACAAATATTGTCTCATTTGAGCCTCATAACAACCCTGTGAGGTAGGTATAATTATTATTCTCATTTTTTTATTGGAGGAAATTGAGGCATACAGAGAGGTTAAATGACTTCTCTAAGGCTGCAGAGCCAGTCAGTGTCTGAGGCTAGATTTGAACTTGGGACTTCTTGACTTCTTGACCTTCATAGCCACAGCCATTGGAACAAATTGTTCTCATCTACACATACTACTGGGGGAAGTCTTCACGTGCTTGGGGTAAACATCCCCCTAACTCACCAACAAGTTTGAGACCTGTCAGTTATTCTCAAAATGGTTTAGCCTGTCTGCTGTGACAGTTTAGCAGAGTGTGGCTGCTGCTCACACTTCAGCTTCTTGGAACCACAGGTGAGAGTTGAGTGGCAGGTAAAGTGGATGAGCAGCCCTGAAAAGGGATGGCCAAGCGCTCACACCAGAGGTGCTGGTCCTTCTTGAATACCACATATACTGAGTTCTAGAGAAACAAAGACAAAGAGTACCTGCCTTCAAGGAACCCACATTCCAATGGGGGGGGGGGGGGGGGGGACGACAATATGTAAATAGCTAAGTAAATACAAGATATATATAGAGTAGGTAGAAGGTAATCTCAGAAGGTACTAGCCAGTGCTCTGTACCACCATCTGCCTCAGTGGGTTAAGGTCAACTGCCTAGAGGCCACATGTGGCAGGTTCCCCACCCCTGTTCTAGGGTGTTTTTTTTTCTTCTAGATCTCCAGACACTGTACGGGTATCAGTGGAGAACATGGTATAACGAGTAAGTTGTATGTCCTTGTCTAACCCTAGCCTTGGCTTATTCCCACCATTTACTGATATTCGTGTGCTACTGAACTGAGCAAAAGGAAATCATGAAACTGATGGGGTGCTTGGGTGCCTGTACTTGGACCCCAGTTCCAAAATCACATCCAGTTCCAAAATCACATCTCTCCCTAGCCTCAAAACACTGTCCCTAGAAGTTTTTCTCTAGCAAAACACTTGTCTCTCCTCATGACACTGTGGCCAGCTGTACCTACAGAATTTATTAGTTTGACCAGCTCTATATGTGCTGAACTGACTGTGTACTGGGTCATAATGATATTTACTACTCGCTGACCTATCATATGCATGCTAGATCTACACATATGTATACTCCCTTACATTTATCTTGTTTAGCAAGACATTGATGGAAGCAGCCTGGGTATTTCCCAGTCAGGCCCTGACTGTTAGTTGACTTAGTGATGTTTCAGGCCTAAAACTACACCTCCATGTAGCCCCACTTTGGGTTATTTCCCAGTGAACTCTGGGTAAGATACTTGGGCAGTAGATACAAAAAGTGCATGTTCCTTTAAGAACTGACCACCACTTAACCACTCCCTAATCCCACCCCAAAACAACTCATTAGCATATGTGGCACATGTTTTACCCTAAAACATCCTCTATAAACTTTACCTACACCCCTGTAAGGTTGCAGGTTTCCTAATAACTCTTGCCCACTGAAAAGCATAATAAATCTTTGCCACTTTGACTTAAAGAATGCTTGAGATTTTGAATTCATTCCAGATGGCCCCAATCCTCTCCAGTACTCCAGTCTTTGAGGGGTACTCCCCCTCAACTACCCTGTCTGGGAACTCCAGTCTTGGGTTTCTGGACTTCATCCCTCATCCCTCAACAAAACCATGCTGATTGAATCCACTACTAATTTACATTACATAATTTCAACTGAGTCTTCATTACAATGAGCCATTCTGTTCCTTCCTAATCAATTCATTTTCCTACCCTCAACCATGCTTATTCTAAACTTTCTCATCTCTCCTCAAACCTCCCATAGCACACCCTTCCTCCATGCTCTCAACCAAGTATCTTATCTCAAAAAAAGTAAGGGCACATGTTAAGTTTTCTCTTTTCCTATCCTCTTTACCTAGCACCATTCAAGTATCTTCCCCCACTATCATCTCTACTCTCACTTTCTTCTAAACCCTTTGCAATCTGGGCTGATCTCATAATACAACTGAAAACATGCTCTGCAAAGTTATCATTGATCTCCAGTTGAATGTCCCTTTCTCAGTCCTCATCACTCTTGACCTTTCTTCAGCACTTGGTAATGTTTATCATTACCTTCTCCTGGAAGCTCTACCCCCTGGATTCTCCTCTAACCTCCCACATTGGTTCTCTTCAGACTATTTTGCTGGTTCCTCACCCTATGTCACGTCTGCTAATCTTGGATATTGCCACAAAGGTTGGTCCTGCGCCTTCTTCTGTTTTTTTTTTTTATCTTTAACTCTTATTTGCTGACCTCCTCAACTCCCATCAATTCAGTGTTTGTCTCTCTGGAGATGATTCCTAGATCTGGATATCCAACCTTTGCCTCCTTCCAGAGTCATAGTCTCACATCAATTAACTCTCCATCTCCAACTAGATGTCCCATAGGCATCACAAACTCAAAATCTTTAAATCAGAGCTCATTTTCTTTTCCCCTAAACTCTCCACCCCGTCCCATCTTCCCTCTACTATCAAGTATACCTCCATCCTCTTAGTCACGCAGGCTTATAACTTCAGTGTAATCCTTGACTCCCACCCCACATATCCAGTCTGTTGCCAGATCTTGTACTCTCTCTTTTCACAACATCTCTCATAATACACCCCCTTCTCCTCACTCAAATAGACACAACTCTAGATCAGGCCTTCATCACATCTTGCCTAGATTTTTGTAATAGCCTTCTGACTGATCTCCCTGACTTTCAGAGTATATATACTCTTTTTCAGGGCCTGGGGCCTTCACATCTCTCCTGACCTAATCCGCAAAAAGGTGTGGGCCTTCCTACAAACAAAGGCAAGACTCAATCAAAGGCACTTGATTGCCTTAGTGCTGAGAAGCGCTCCAAAACAAAAAACAACAAAAAATACCACTTTGTTTGCCATTACACTTACTTTCAGTTTCTTGAACATGGCATCTCCATCACTTTACATCAGTTGTCTATCACACCTAGAATTCTCTGTCCCCTCACCTTTGCCTCTTAGTTTCCCTAGCTTCTTTCAAGACTCAGTTCAAACCCTCCTTTCTAGTTGAGGTCTTTCCCAGTCCCACAGTCCTAATGTCTTTCTCTTTCTGATCGCTTCCCTCTACCATAAATACGCCTTGTATGTGTCTAGTTATTTACATTTCATCTTCCCCATTAGACTGTAAGCTTCTTGAGGGCAGGGACTATTTTGCATTCTTTGTATCCTCAGTACTTAGTACAATGCCTGACACATAGTAAATACTTGATAAATGTTTGTTGATTAACAGACTTATTAGCTACATAGCTGGCCCACCTTCTTTTCCAGTCATACATTTTTCTGTCATCTTGTACACTCTGGTTTAGTCAAAATTCTTCATTGTCAATGCGCAGCAACCACCAAGGGTCTTTTCGTTGCCTTTGGTATTGCCCTCAAATTTAATTACATTTGAAAGACTGAAAGTAGTCATTCTAACAAATATTTGTTGAATTGAATCAAATGGTCCTACTTTCAAAGTCCCTTTATATACTAAATTTATCATTCAAAGGCTCCAATCTAATGAATATAAATGTAACCACTCAATAGGTAAAAAGTGAAAGAATGAGAATTTAACTGCAATATACACTGGTTTCCCAGAGTAAATAAAGTATCTGCTGGTAGAGTCTAAAAGTCCCAGAATTCACTGAATACAATAAACATTTATTAAGCACCTACTGCATTTGCAAAATACTATTTTCGATTTTGAGAATAAAAATATAAAGCAAACCAATCTTTACCCTGAACCAGAGTTCTTAGCCTTTTGTGTATCATGGACCCTTTTGGTATTATAGTGAAGCCTACAGACCCTTTCTTAGAATATTTTAAAATTACAATACAAAATATAATACAATTCATAGGATTATAAAAGAAACTAATTATATTAAAACACAGCTATCAAAAAAATCTTCTTTAAAAAGCAAATTCACAGAACCCAGATTTAGAGAATCCCTCCCCTAAAGAAACGTATAATCCAATAGAGGGGATAAGATGGAACAAAGGGTAAGTATAATAAAAGGCAGAATGTAATTGGTACAAAATCTAGACAATGTCCTATCAGAAATTTGAAGATATTTTTTAATGATTTAAATAAATTTTAGCAGATGGTTGGATGAAGGAAGCCTTCAAGGACATAAGCCCTGAGTTGGTCTTTGAAGGGAAATTTCAATAGAGAGCCAAGGAAAAGGCATATTCTAGAGTGAGTTGTTATAAATATACAGAGGTGGAGGAGAACAGAATGAAAGTAGGTAATAACTACTAGTCCAGACTAGGTGGAATATAGATAGAGAGAAAGGGAACAAAGATTTATTAAGCACCTCCTATATGTCTGAGACTTGGGTAAATGCTTTGTTAAGTGCTTTACAAGTGTTATCTCATCCTATCTTCACAACCACCCTATGAGGTACATGCTATTATTATCCAGATTTTACAGTTGAGACAGGTGGGCCAGACAGAGGTTAAGCGACTTTCCTGGGGGTCACACAGCTAGGAAGTTTCTGAAGTTAAATTTGAACTCAGTTCTTCCTAACTTCAGACCCAGCACTCTTTTCATTGTACCACCTAGCTCCCTTTAGATAGAGAATATAGAAGGGAGTAAGGGGAAATAAATCTGGAAAGGGAGGTTAAAACTAGGTAGTAGAGTGCCTTGAATGCCAAGCTAAGGAGTTTCCATTTTATTCTAACAGCAAAAGTTTTGCATCAGGGACATGGTAGTCAGGTAGAAATATTAATTCAGAAATAATAATTATAATAATGTCGAAGATGGATCAGAGAGGTAGGAAACTGGAGAGAGGCAAATCAGTTAAAATGTTATTACAGTAATTCATTGACAAGAAAATGGAGGGGGTAAATGAAAAGATCACCAAAGAGAAACAATTCCAAGTAATTGAACAAAACAGTGAAGGTTGTGGAGAAAAGAAAATGAAACATTCCTCCTTCTGTTTCTCAAAGCAGACAGGAGGGAAACTTGCCATGGCAGAATACAGTCTACCTTGTTAGACAGGGTTTCTGTATCAGATAGTTTTGCTTAATTATTTTATTTTGTCATAATGGAGTGTCTAAGGTGTGATGGAATGCCTAGGGTGATGACCATAAGGATGGAAAAGACAGAATCATAAGAAGAGACATTAGGAAAGAGAATCAGCAGAGCTTAGTAATTGACAGAATATTGGAGCTGAAGGAGAGAGAAGAGACAAAGACAAACACATGATTTCAGTTTGGGGTATGTTGAAGTGCCTGCAAGATCCCCAAATGGAGATGTCTAGCAGGAACTTAGCACATGTATGCTTGGTACACAGTCAGCACTTAATAAATGATTATTGCATTGAAATGAAAATGTAGGATTTGGACTTAGAAAATAAATTGAGGCTAGATACACAGATTTAGATGCCATCTTCATAGGGCTGATCCTTGAAATCATGATAACAGGAAATTGCTGAAAGAATACGTAGGAAGGGGGAAAAAGAGAACAAATCTTGCGGTTGATCAATCAACAGGCATTTTTATTAGATGCCTACTGTATCAGGGAATGTTTAGGCAATGCAAAAATGAAATTATTCCTGCCTTCGAGACATTTATATTTGAACAGCGGCAACGTGTACACATGTAATTATACATAAAACAAATACAAAATGAATACAAGATTTTGGGGGAGGGAGGGCACTGGTGGCTGGTGGCAGGGGAAGGTTTCATTTAGAAGGTGGCACTTGAGCTATTTTAAAGAAAACTAGAGACGTCAAAAGTGGAGTTGAGGAGGTAGAGAATTGCAGGCAGAAAGAACAGACAGTTTAAAGGCATGGAAATAAGAGACGGAAAGTGGTTTGTGGACCATAGAGCGCACAGAAGGTAGTAAACATCTAAATGTGTATTTTATGTGTAAAAGAAGACTTGAAATGTAGTAAGAAGCCAGATCCTGAAGGGCTTTAAACGTCAGACAGAGTTTATATTTGATCCCAGAGGTAATCAGGAACCATTGGAGTTTGTTGAGTAGGGGAAATATGGGTCTAGCCAATGGGCTACCAAGTTTCATTCCAATTCCTCTGAGCTTGTCTTCTGTTAAGGTAGCCCAAGTTCACAGGATGTCAAAGGCAGAACCAGCAAAAGAGTTCAAGGATCCAACCATATAGTGTCTTCTTAGAATAATTCCTTTCAGAAGCTTTTTTGGGGGGTGGGGAGAGGGTTTAAATATACAGCAAATATAACTGAAGTAAACATATAGTAAATACAAGTATTTGCCTCGTTGCACTGAGAGATATTTGTGGTGCTTAAATAAAATGGTCAGATAGTAGTTGGGTATAGACAATGAAAAGAGCCAAAAAGGCAACTCAGTTTATATATAATCTTAGTTAAATATGTACTTATTTTGAAAGGATTTTTTTTAAAAATAAAAAAACAAAAAAATCTTTGCAACAGTGATGTCAGCAGTATGGTGATTAAATAATGTTCTATAAATATGTTGGCATTTAAAATATGAGAGGATTCTTTGTCATAAATATTTGATTATGTAAAGTTAGTAGGTCTTTAGGTAACTATTGATGGTTTTGATGAGGGCACAGTCTCTGGGAACCCCCTTCAATCTGGAATACAGTCTCTGGGAGCCCCCTTGAACTGTCCTTGAATCTTCCAACTAGATCTGGCCTTTCCCTAAGACCATAAGCCTTACATTGTCATTAGGCCCAAATCTCTACCTAGCCTCACCCTTTATTGTCCAGCTACTTCCCACCCTTGATACTATCAGTATCCATGCCTTCAGCTACTTTCCATTCTCTTGGTGCTTGGACTCTGACCTCATCTTGCCCTCCATAGACTCCTCCTCGGGACCCTCCCTAAAGCCCTCCTCTAGTCACTCCAGACCACCCCTCAATCCCTCCTACAACCTTTGAGTATATAATCTCCATCTTGCCACCAAGAAGGCACTCAGGTTCAATCTAGCTCAGCTCAGATTGAATCTAGCCCGCTTGTGAAAACAGGTGTCACAAAGGGTGGGATTTCTTAAGACAACCCATTATGATGAATCTCTAATAAACTTTGTCTTTTCCCTTGGCTGAGAAGGCTTGAGTCGAATTCTTTTGGCAGGACCTGGCTTGTTGGGTGTGTTGGTATTTTGGGGTCTTGAGCACCCCTAGAAACCTATGGTTCCCTAACCTATCATATTCCTTAAGCCTCTTCATTTTCATCTTTCTCCATAAATATTAAATTGGAGTGTCATCACTCATGCCGACTGTCCTCCTGGTTCCACCTTCCTCAGGAGTCAATTCCTTCCTAGTTCTTTAAAAATTGTCTCTATGTTCTGGAGGGACCTCTACTGTAAAGGAGTGTAGGCCTTTGGTGGTCTAGGGTAGACAAAGAGGAAACGTGAGGACAGGCAGGAGGACAAAAAAAATCTATTGGCAGGCTGACAGAAATACTATTGCAACCACCCCACTTTCTCTCTTTACTTTGCAAAAAGTCATTTGTTTGTTTTAGACTCAATGGCAAACAGGGATACCGCTTACTTCAGCACTCATTCTTTTTCCAAGCATAA
The DNA here is from genome assembly GCA_028646595.1 of Phalanger gymnotis. Classification (NCBI taxonomy): domain Eukaryota; kingdom Metazoa; phylum Chordata; class Mammalia; order Diprotodontia; family Phalangeridae; genus Phalanger; species Phalanger gymnotis. The sequence continues at coordinate 217,486,027 of CM053626.1, read as the reverse complement.
GATAGTTTTATGGAAGAGAAATTATGAGGCTAAAAGAAATGAAATACAAGAATGAAAGCTAAAATTTAAGACTAGGCAAGAGAATAAAGGGTGAGGGGAGGTAAAGAGGGAAATCTCCTTACACAAGCACTTAATATAACAGCCAGTGCAAAAATTTCGGCTTGGGGGTAGGGGGATGAGAGAGAGAGAGAGAGAGAGAGAGAGAGAGAAGCTAATACTTGGTCCCTGCTTTCATGGACCTTACAATATAGAAGAAGAAAAGACAAAAACAGAAAAATTTAATATATGATATAACATAAATTCATCTGATTTAGTCACTTTCCAGTCATGTCCAACTCTTCATGACCCCATTTGGGGCTTTCTTGGCAAAGACATTAGAATGGTTTCCCATTTCCTTCTCCAGCTCATTTTATAAATAAGGAAACTGAGGCAAACAGGGTTAAATGACTTGCCCAGGGTCACACAGCTAGTAAATGTCTGAGGACAGATTTGAACTCAGGAAGAGGAGTCTTCCTGACTCCAGGCTCTATCCACTAAGTTATCTAGTTATTTTATACCTAATCAAAGAGGTACAAAACAAAGGACTACCAGAAGGCTGAAGAAGGTCATTACTGATGGGAGAAGAAGACAACAATGGCATTTGAGGTGAGCTTTGAAGGACACGTGAGAATTCAACAGGCAAAGGTGGAAAAAGTATTTATTTTAGACCCAGGAAACAGTATGTGGAAAGGTACTGAGTCAAGATATGTTTGGAGGACAGAAAGCAAAGCTAGCAATGCTTGTTTGGCTTACCACAAAACACCCAGAAGTGATTTGAAGTGAACTAAAGTTCACTTCCCAACCCAAAATATAAGGGCCCAAGACCCAAGAAATATTCTCATCTCTGGTTTGTTTCAGGACTCTCAGCTCCCTTCTCATTCAACCTTTGGAAAGAAAGGATTTGCCTTTTAATAGAAAATATGCAATTCATCATGAGGGTGGGACCATAGCATCCTTGGCTGAGAATAAACAATACAGATCCTTTTTTAAAAATAATTATCTGCTTCACATTATAGTAAAAAGCATAGGTTTCAGCCGATTTATTTTGGGCATGAAAAATTGGAGGTATACATACACATGAATAAACACACACACACACTGTCCCCTACCAGTGTACTCAATGTAATATAAATGAACACTCTCAGAAGTGATTGCAGTAAGCTTCTATTTCTTAACCAAGAAGCTAGGAGGACAGTGCAAGGGGAAAGAAGACCAGCCTAAGAATAAATGTCTTAAGCAATTAAAGAATCGTCACTGATAAAGAAGAGATGTGATATCAAGGGGCGAAATTTTCACAATGATAGACTGTTCAATGAGGTATTTCAGATTCTGCCTTTTGGAGAAAGAGTAAGAAAGGTGCCTTACTCAAAGAATACTTTGAATCTGTAATAGCTATAACAAATCTGAATGCTCAAAAAAAATGCTTGTTAAATGGGTGAAATAAAAGTCATCAAGAAAATTATAAATAACTCCTTCCTATTACAGCATTCAGTATAAGTGATAAATTGTGGAATTCTTGTCTACACAAACTTGGTTTTAAGTGTAAACAATTATAAATGTAAGTTCAATTGATTCTGTTGTTTAAAGGTAAATGTATTGTGTTTTTTAAAAACACAAATAGTAATATGTATTTGTATGTGTGCAGTATCCTGATTTTGAGTAGCAGTATCCTGAATTTGAATAGAATTCAAATTCTATTCTGATTCTTCACCAAAGTTGACCCTTTGTCCTTGTTGGTTATTTAAGGGGGCCACAAGCTCTGCTAGGCAGCAAACTCTTCAAATGCAGACCCAGGCACAGACTTTGTTTCTATCATTTGGGGAACAGCCTGTCAAAACTCAGAGAGGCTTTCCCCAAGAGGATTTCTGGCCCTTAAAACTCATATGCATGGATAATGCTACCTTCCTCTTTGGGGAAAACATACACCAATACAGTATACCAAAGTAGAGGTGGACAATGTCACTAATTTTATCAAGTAGTCTTTTAGTGATGAGACCCCATTTCCAGCTAGGCTGGCATCATTTTAAGTTATAAGAATATTCCTGAAGTTTGTTCAATAATACTATTCATTGGCTATTGCCCAGGAAACAAAACAACTGAATATAAAAAGTTGAGGACTCACCCAGCAAAACTGAGTATCATGCTCCAAGGCAAAATATGGATTTTCAATAAAATAGAGGACTTTCAAGCTATCTCAGTGAAAAGACCAGAGCTGAATGGAAAATTTGACTTTCAAACACAAGAAGCATGAAAAGGTAATCAAGAAAAAGAAATTGCA
>CM053626.1:217452788-217483210 GCA_028646595.1 Phalanger gymnotis | reverse complement strand
CAGGGCAACCAGAGTGTACGCCATCTTGGAGTGGGGAGGGGTGGAAATGAGGAGAAAATTTGTAATTCAAACTCCTGTGAAAATCAATGCTGAAAACTAAACATATAAAAAAATAATAAAATAAAATTTTAAAAAAAAAGTTTAGGACTCAGTTGACATGTGTGAAAGGACAAGATGCTAGATTTCTATGGAAAATCTACAAAGCAGAATGTTATTTTACAGATAATCAAGTACATTAAGCTGAATTCTGGGCACTACCCACCATTTCTCATGCTATGGGGTTGTCATGTCAAGGTGCCATCCATTGCAATATGCCCCATAGTAAATAGTTCAAACTATCAGAGGATGTTTCACAGGAGAGCTCTTAAGGATACTCTAAAAGAAGACAGGGAAATAGTTTGAATAGTTACATCAAAAAAATGTGAGAAATTAGGAAGAACAAAAGGAGATGTGGGAAGCAGTCTGATGAAAAGAAAACCAATATAAGGGTATTGATGGAATCCTGGGAAATCAAAGAGCTAAGAAGAGCACTAGAGGTCATCTAATCAAAATTCTTCCTTTCACAGATGAGAAAACCAGACACAGAGAAGCTTTTGACTTCACAAAGATAGTTAAGGACAAACCCGGTGCGCCTCCTAGTCCCACCATGTCAAGGTTTCTCTATTCTAAATGTAACACTTGAGATCATTCAATTCAGTTCAACATATGTTTATTAAATCTACTCTATTCAAAGCGCCTGTGCTAGGCCCTGGGTAAAGAAGAAAGATAAACAGTACCAAGTCCCTGTCCTCCTGGATTTTTATCAGTCTCATAGAACAAAAAAATAAAATTAAAAAAAAATCACAACTCACTGGAGTGGCTGTCAGATTTCTGACTCCAACCCTGATGGTTTTGCAGTGTTGACATATCTTTGCTTCCTCTTTCAATACTCCCAAGCTCAGAGGTTATGCCATATGCACATATGACTATATATGATGCAATCAATTCAGATTGGGGCAGATATATTCCCCGATTTCTCAGTATAAGGTAATGATAAAGTGTACAGAAAATGGGAAAAAAATAAATGAATGACTTGATTTAAAAAATGCCTATTTTCATAGTTTCAGATTAACATTAGGGCTTCTTTTTTTGAGGTTCCATTTTTTTAAAACAGATATATGATTTCATTGATATAGGGAACGCTCAATCAGGATGCTCATTCTACCAATGCAGATCAGCAGTCGTTCTGTAACTGAGAACCAAGGCACTTGGGAGTTAAGTGACTTGTCTGGGGTCACATGGTCAGTATGTGTCAGAAACAGGATTTGAACCCAGGTCTTCTCAACTCTGAGGCTAACTCTCTTTGTCTACCATGCCAGGCTGCCTCTCATGAATTAAAAATAGTAAAACCAAAATCAAAGATTCCTTGTTATATTGCTCTTCATAGTTCTACATTCCACTCAAACTGAATTATTCTCTTCTGTTAATTGAGGGCATCATTTAATCTCCCATTTTGGTGCTTTTTTATAGGCTGTCCTCCATACCTGGAATGCATTCCCTTCTCATGTCTGACTCTTAGAACCCTTCCCTCCCACTTCTATTTAGAGCTTAAGTGCTGCTCCTTATGGGGTATCTTTTCTAACACTACCATCCCCAGGTGTAAGTATCTCCCCCTCTCCCCACCTCCATCTCACCATTTTACTAAGCATTTACCTACAAATACACCTGGGCTCTTTCCTTTGTATCTTTAGGATCCTATCATCTAGTTCAATCAATATTTATTAAGCACCTACTATATGCTACGCATTGTACTAAGTGCTGGGGATAGAAAAGAGGCAAAGGACAGTCCTTGCCCAGAAGGAACTTGCAATCTAGTGGGAAAGACAATATGCTAACAAATATATACAAAGCAAGCTATATACAGGATAAATAGGACATAATTAAAGAAGGAAAGCACTAGAATTAAGAGGGGTCTAGGAAGGTTTCTCTAAGGATGGTTAGGGGAGGTAGAATTTAAGTTGGGACTCAAAGGAAGCCAATAAGGTCAGTAGTTAGAGCAGAAGGAAAGCATTCCAGTGGTGGAGGACATACAAAGAAAATGCCCAGGGTTAAGAGGTACAGTATCTTGTTCATCGAAGACCCAGCATCACTGGATCAAAGATTATATGTCAGGGAATACGGTGTGAGAAGACTGGTAAGGAAAAAAAAATAGAATACTGGAAAGGTAGGAGGGGGCTAGGTTATGAAGGGCTGTGAATGCTAAACTGGGCATTTCATATTTGCTCCTGCAGACAATGAAAGCCCCTGGGGCTTGAGTAGGGGGGTGACATGATCAGACCTGTATTTTAGGAAAATCTCTTTAGTGGTTGGAGAGCGGACAGGAGTAGAGAAAGACTTAAGGAAGGCAGCCCCACCTGCAGACAATAGTATATCCCTGAATATGTAGCATTTATTGAACATTGGAGACCTGGTGGTGTCTGAGGGCTCTTCCATTTCTATGAACCTAGGCCTGGAGGGAATATCAGTGATAATCCAATTTCTCATTTTACAGATGGCACAAGAGGTGTGGAGACACACGTAAAGTAGTTACATAGCCAGCTGGTGACAGATTAGAACCATTTAAGCAATGCAGATAATGGGAATAGACTGTGAGCACCTTGAGAGCAAGGGTTGTCTTTTGCTTTTTTATGTATACTCAGCACTTAGTACGATGCTTGGCACATAGTAGGCAGTTAATGAATGCTAGCTGACTGACACTACAAAGTGAAATTTTATACAGAAGAAAAAAGATGGATTTACAAGAATGGAGAAAGTAGGGAAAGAGAAGGTGGAACACATATTAGCTTGAACTAAAAAATCAGTAGCAGAGGAGCATAAAGAAGACCTGCTGAGTAAGGAATAAGGCTGCCAGAGAGGGAAGAAATGAAAAATGACTCAAAGATGAAGCTTTTCTAAAAAGTTGATGTGCTACCACCTTCAACCTCCACAAAAAAAGGGAACAATTCAGGGAGAACAAACATTCTTGCAGAGAACATTTTTTTTTTTAATCAGAGAATAAAGTTTTCTCCACAACTTTTGTTTTTGTTCTTCACATTTCCAAATATACCAAAAACATAATTCCTGCATGAGTTATACGTAATGCATTTTCTGTACCTAAACCAACAATTTGAATTCAGATTGTAAAAGAAACTAAGAAATGATTGTGTATTCTTCAAGACCCCATGAGATTCCTATTCTCTGTCCTCCCTTAAAACAAGGATGGTTCTGCACCACTCCCTATCATGGTTTCAAACTTGCCGGAAGTCACACCTCTCTAGTCACACACTATAACATCTGCAATGTGGTCATTTTCTCTAGTATAGCAATCTCATGAAGAGTGAGAAGAATATTGCTCTCTGTCTATAGGCAGAGCATCCAGCATCCTCACTGGAGTTCAGACTCAGGTTATATACTGAAATTTATCTATACCCGGAGATGTAACTCTGCATGTGCACAGAGATGGAGATTAGAGATATAGTTATATAGAAAATACATATAGCTATAGATATTTTGGAGGCAGCTAGGTGGGTGAATCAGCAGATAGACTACCAGGCCTGGAGTCAGGAAGACCTGACTATCTGAGTGATGCTGGGCAAGTCACTTAACCTCTGTCTGCCTTAATCCACTGGAGAAGAAAACGGATAGTCTTTGAGTGATATGGTCTGCAGGATCCCAAAAAACCAGACACAACCGAACAACAACAACAAAATAGATATTTTCCTCATGCCCATAATAGAGTCATATGCACACACATATATGTATACATATGTATTTATATTCATATATGCATGCTTATATGTGCAAACATGGGCATATGTATGTATAGTGGGCATGAGGCAAAATTATGAAAGATACATCAGCTGGCATGAAAAGAAAGATAAGTGATAATAATTGCAATGATTTCATGCTTAGTGGTTTAATATTATCTCATTTGATACTCATAACAATCCTGGGGGATAGGTGCTATTATTATCCCCATTTTATAAATGAAGAAACAGGAAAAGAGGAGATAAAATTACTTTCCCAAGGTCATACAGCAAGTAAGTGTCTGAGGCTGCCTCTGAACCCAAGTCTTCCAGACTTGAGGCTCAGCATTCTATCCACTATGCCACCTAGAGATCCTGTACCAACAAAGGGGCACTTCCTTCCCCTTACAACCCTTTTTATTCATTCACTATGATGAGGTCACTAGAAAGAGGAAGCTGTGATTATGTCACTTTGAACACATGGACTTTTTAACCTAACGGCAAGATTACCAACTCCAAAAACCTAATCCAAAGTAGAATTCCCTTTCAAGTTCGGCACCTCCCCCGCAAACAAATGGAAGTTCCTAAATGAGATTTCATTCATGCACAGCAAAGCAAAATCTCGCCATTGGAGATTCTCTTTTAAAATCTTTTGATATTGTGACGGTTCCGCTGCATGGAACTCTGCTCCTTCACCAAGCCACATTTTTGCAGTACATCTGCAGTATCTTTTATACTTGGGCAGCTGGCACAAAGTGAGAAAATTCATTAACATGCTAATGATGTCCTATTTAAAATTCCAGCCCTGATTATTCTGTGATTAAATTTCTCCCCTTAACGTCTGCTTCCTTATATCTGCCTTATAGTGCGAAGTCAACAATATTAATAAAGTACAATACAGATTACCAATTTATACACAAGGGAAGGAAAAACACTTATGTAAATCTTAATGTTTAATTTTTTTTTCCTGAAAAGCATATGTACCAGACAGCAAAAAGTATAATAATTTTGTTCAACCTCCCCAAATACAATAATTAAAGGCATACAGTTAATTTCCATAAGTATTTAGGGGTTGAAAGATACATTTATCTTTTCATTCAATTTCCCTGCACTTAAAATTTGTATGAAATTCAAATGTTCTACGCAGAAGTCTTAAGAACAGCTGAGAGTTATGCAGCACCGCCCTTTTCTCTCCCTAGAATTCCCCTTTGTGATAGATACACTTAAATCAGCAACACAATTACATTGTCTCATCACATCCATGCTCTAAAAAGGTTCAGATACTTTGGTATATTTCAATCTCTTTTATATTACCGAAGCTCCATTCTTCTATTTCATTGCTCTAGGCTGCCCCAGTTTGCAGAGTTTATTCAGACAACACTAGCAAGCATCTTATCTCTCAAGTTAAGGAAGTCAAGTACCCACAACTTCATCAAAATGGGAAATCTACCTGGAGCAAGTAGATTGACATCAAAAAAACTAAGATGCTGGCAACTGGTCCCAACACTTCCTGACAAATAGAGGGAGGAAAAATGGAAGCTGTCAGATTTTATATTCTTGGACTCAAATATCACTGTAGACAGCAACTATAGCCACAAAATTAAAAGATGCTTATTCCTTGAAAGTAAAGCTATGGTAAATCTGGCTAGCATACTAAAAAGCAGAGATATCACCTTGCTGACAAAGGTCCATATGGTCAAAGCCATGGTTTTTCCAGTAGCAATTCATGGCTGTGAGAGCTGGACTATAAGGAAATCTAAGCACTAGGTGAATCGATGTTTTTCAATTTGGTGCTGGAGAAAACTTTGGAAAGTACCTTGGACACTAAGGAGATCAAATCAGTCAATACTTAAAGAAATTAATTGAGGCTATTCCCTGGAAGGTCAAATACTGAAAGTGAAGTTTAAATACTTTGACCACATAATGAGAAGACGGGATTCATTGGGGAATAAAACCCTGATGTTGGGAAAGATTGAAGGCAAAAGGAAAAGGGGGTGGCAGAAAATAGCATGGACGGATAGTGCCACGGAAGCAATGAACATGAGCGTGGAGAGAATTTGGGAAATGGTGGAGGATAAAAGGGCCTGGCACGCCATGGTCCGTGTCGGACACATCTGAACGACTGAATGACAACATTGCTAAGAGCAAGAGTTCCAAACTGTGCTTTTAATTTGAAAATGTCAACAAAAAAATCATAAATGTTTCACAACTATTTACCAAATGTCTACTAGGCACAGAGCACAATGCTAATCACCACAGGTGACACAAAGAAGGGTAATGTAGTCCCCACTCTCGAGGCACTAAGAATCTAGTCGGGGCTGCTCCATTTGCCCAGGTACGAGGCGCATGGATGGACAAGGTCAGCGCCCTAGCTCCCCTTCCAAAGGAGGCTAACATTTCTCCTCATGTGATGATGACAACAATGGCGGTAAATGGCATTATATAGTACTTTAAGGTTGCCAAACGTTTTGCATTTATTACCTCATTTGACTATTAAACCAGCATGGGAGAGAGGTACTGTAGGTGTCATCGACCCTGTTTTAAGAATGAAACTCAGCACTTGCCTATGATCACATAGCTTTTAAGCATCAGAGGAATTTTTTTTTTTTTTTAGAGACAGAGTTAAGTGACTTGCCCAGGGTCACATAACTTGTAAGTGTCAAGTATCTGAGGCTGGATTTGAACTCAAGTTCTCCCGACTTCAGTGCTCTATCCACTGCACCACCTAGCTGCCCCTCAGAGGAATTTTTTGAACACAGGCCTTCCAGAGTCTGAATCCATACTCTGAATCCATACAAACTAATGAGTAATAGTAATGATAGCAAGTATTTATATAGCACCTACTATGTAGAGGCACTGTGCTAAGTAATTTACAGTTCTTATCTCATTTGATCCTTGTAACAGTCCCACAAGGTAGTTGCTATTATTATTATTATTCCTATATTTACAGATGAGGAAATGGAGGCAAACAGAGATCAAGTGACTTGCCCAAGGTCACACAGCTAAGTGTCTGAGGACCGATTTGACTCCCAGCCTAGCATATTCCCTCCTTTCTTCACTGTGAATTTTATCCTTCGTATTCTGGTGGCTTCCTGATTATTTCCTGCTTCTTATTACTAATAATAATATATTGGCCTTTTTTTGGTCTATATCTGCAACTAATAATAGGGATACTCCCTCCATTATTGGAGACCAGCAACTCCTCTCTAACTTACAGCTTTACTGTGTTGGCTGGGGTAATGAAAGGCCCACCACCTGTCACTTGCCCACAACTAACTACTATGTGTGAGAGGTAAACTTTGAGCCCAGGGCCTTCTGGCTCAAAGTCCATCCCACTCTATCCATTCTGCCACGATTCTTCTCATTAATAATGGAGGTTAATAAAATATAGATAATAAAACATTTATGTCACGCTTTACAATTCACAACATACTTTCATCAGAACGATCCTGTAAGACAGGTAGTGTATGTATTATTTATAATTCTCATTGTCAGATGAAGAAACTGAAGTTCAGAGAAAATAATGTAAATACCCATGATCATGCTTCTAGTATTAGAGTCAGGGTTCAGACCCAGGTCTTCTAACTCCAGACCCAACACATTTTCTAATGTGCTTTCTAGTTTCGTTTTCCCTGTTCTGTTCAGTTGGGATTGTTTTTCCCACCATCTAGTCTAACCCAAGTGTTTGTTTTCTGCTGGAGCCTGTTCATCTAGATAAGGGGTGGGGAACCTGTGGCCTCAAGGCCACATGTGGCTCTCTAGGTCCTCAAGTGTGGCCCCTTTGACTGAATCTGAACAGTTGGATTCAGTCAATGGGCTGCACTTGAGGGACTCGAGGCCACAGGTTGCCCACCCCTGTCCTAGATTCTTGAATACCTCTCCCTTCTATGGATCAATAGGAAGTAATTGTTGAGTACTCTTGCCTCAATCTGCCCTGCCATGTTATCGCTGGTCCCTACCCCCTTGTCTTATGCCACGCAATGTTAGGGTCTCAATAGGGAATGCCAAATACTGAAGAGGATATGAAATATATACACATAAAGATAACTAACAATACAAGGTCATAAATTATATGTCTTTGACTTACCTTTCTAATATTATTGCATATTATACCTCTTTACACAATTTCCATTTCAGTCAGATTGCCCTGCCAACTATTATGTATATATAATATTCCATCTCTATTGTCTATGTCTTTGAAATGTTAGTCCCCTATATCTGGATTGCAAGTAGATAACCAACAAGCATTTATTAAGTATCTACTATGTACCAGGCACTATGCTAAGCACTGGGGATACAAGAAAGGCAAAAGACAGTCCCAGCTCTTAAGATGTAGCTCACAGTCTAACAAGGGAGACAAAAAGCAAACTATGTACAAACAATGGACAGGATAAATGGGAAATCATACACAGGGGGAAGACACTAAAATTAAGGTGGATTGGGAAAGACTTTCTGTAGAAGATGGGATTTTAGTTGGAACTTGATGGAAGCCAGCAGGCAAAAATGAGGAAGAAGAGAATTCTAGGCACACAAAACAACCAGCAAAAATTGCGGGGGTCTAAAGATGGAGTGCCTTATTGAAGGAATAGGAAGAAAGTTAGTATCATTGGATCCCAGAGTATGTGAGAAGGAAAGGGTAACATTTAAGAATGGAAAAGGGGAGGGGATTGGCAAGTTATGAAGGACTTTGAATGCTAAACAGAGGATCCTATATTTAATCCTAGAAGTGACAGAAAGCCATTGGAGTTTATTAAGTGGGGAGGGGAGGGTGGGGTGACATGGTCAGACCTATACTTTAGGAAGATCACTTTGACAGCTGTGTGGAGGATGAACTGGAGAAGGGAAAGATTCATGGCAGGGTGAGCATCCATCAGGCTATTGCAATGTCCAGGTGTGAAATGATGAGGGCTTGGATCAGGATGGTGGCAGTGTCAGAGGAGAGGAGATGACCTCCATCTCACAGAATCTCTCTCTGTCTCTTCCAAGCACAAGAGTGGTTTGACTTCCAAAAGGGGTCTCATGTTATTAGTGCCTCCATCCCCCAAATGATTTCACATTTATTTTGTACACACTTCATATTTATTTATCTGTGTACGTGTAGTTTCTGACCCAGTAGAAGATAAGCCCTGTGAGGCTTATTATGTGCAAGACCTGTTTTGCTTTTATCTTTGTATGTTCAATACTTAGCACATTGCCTTGCACACAGTAGGGGCTTAATAAATGTTTCTTAAACTGAATCAAGGCAAAATTGAGGATGTAAAAGCTAAGGAATCAATCATCTTCTACTTTGAATGTTGTAAGTTTATCACATATGTGCCCAAAGGAACAGCAACAAGAAAAGATTAAAAGCTGGCAATTACATATTTCCTAAATATATACAGATTTACCCAAGATTAAATTAATATTGTAATACAGCCCTCAGCTAAGAATGTAATTTAGACTATAAGCTTCTTATGAAAAGGAACTGGTAGACACTTAGCAGGGGTGGGAGGGAAGGGGGCAAGAAATTTACATGATAACTTTATTATATATTTAAAAGGAATAGCAAGTTATACACAATGGACTTACTATTTCACGTGCTATCCTCTTTTTTATTACACTATGTTATGAAAATGCTTGTTTTATTCCATAAACTAAAAATAAAATAGACTGTTTAAAAAGTTTAAGAAAGGAACTTTCATATTTGTCTATGTTCCCAATGCCTAGCACAGTGCTGGGCACATTGTAGCACTTAGTAAGTCTCTGGTGCTCTATTGATTATCAATGATGATGATGATTATTGGTTATTATTATGGATTATTATAAGTGTTCTCAGAAGAATGATGCACTATGGGACACAGAGGCTGAAGAAGAGCTCTGCAAGTGATGTGGGAGATTCCCCTGATATGTGTCTCCAGTGCTAGGACTTTGGGAAACAGCCAAATGGGGAGACTGTCTTCCTTCAAGTCCTAGCTACCTTCTTCAAAAAGCCTTTCCTGAATCCCCTTAATGCTAACGCCTTCCTTCCATTGATTAGCTTTAATTAATCCTGTGGATAGCTTGTTTTACATAGTTGTTATCTCCCCCCATTAGACTGTGAGCTCCTCATGGACAAGGGCTGTCTTTTGTCTTTCTTTGACTCCCTAGCACTTAACACAGCACCTGGAAAACATGTATGTGTGTGTGTACACATATATATGTATATATATCTATATGTGTGTGTGTACACATATATATGTATATATATATGTGTGTGTGTGTATACATATATATGTATATCTATATATGTGTGTGTATACATATATATGTATATATGTGTGTATACATATATATGTATATCTATATATATGTGTGTGTATACATATATATGTATATCTATATATGTGTGTGTGTGTGTGTATATACATATAGATACATATATACATATATATCTATATGTATTAGGTCCTTGATAAATGCTTATTGACTGCAGGATAATGATGTACTTGTACTAGGGTATTTAGCAACATCAGGCAGTGAGGATGAATGCTTAATATGGTAATGAGCAGAGTATGTGTTGAGAATGAATAGTGCAAGTGTAGGTGAAGAGATGGGTGGAATGTGGGAGGAGAGGAAAAGCTGGAGATTCCTTCATGCCTAAGTCATACTCCCCTTGTGTTTTCATTGTGGCACATGAGAGTATTAATAATTGTCTGTGTCGGCAACATGAGAATAGTAAATAGAGTGCTGGCCTTGGAGCCAGACAACCTGAATTCAAATCCTTCCTCTAACACAGACTGATTGTGTGATCTCGGACAAGTGACATAAGCTCTCATTTCTCTAAGTCGCTCTCTAAGACTATAAATTTCAGAGAAAGTCCTGACTGCATTAGTAGAGAGAAGAGAGTTTTCTCTTTATGGGGTTCCCTACACCAACAAAATCACAGTCTCTATCCCGATCTTCATGTGGATCCAGGGTGGAGACTTATTCTATTCCAGAGATCATAATCTGAATCCTCTGGAAGTGGAAGAAGAAATGATCTGTTTCTGTTCTAACCTTGAAGAGATGCCAGTCAGCTGAACTAACTCATCATCCCCAATCCCTAGAGAAGGGGTGCCCAGGTGCAGACATCAGAATATAACACTTGTCTGCACATAGCATTTCCTTCCACCTACTCCAGACCTATAAATGCACATAAGACAGCCTTTGCAAAATATGTTTTCTTGACCCACAAATCCAACAACTGGTAGAATGTGGAATGTGGTTTAACCTTTATTAATCTTGAATTTACTAAGAACCCAAATTATTCTGTTTCAATTGGGAGTTCCTCTTTTTTTTTCCTCCAAGATTTTTCATTTTGTTCACCAATATCAAACAAATCCACAAAAAAACACCAAAGACCATACAATCCACCTCAGACCTGACCAAGAAACCCTTTTACAGCATCTCTAACAAACTGTTATCCAGCTATTGACTGGAGGACCTCCACTGAAAGTGAATTCACTGTTTCTGAAGTCCTTTCTTCTTTTGGCCATCTCTAATTGTTAGGAAGTTTCTTTATATTGAACCTGAATCTGACTCTCTGCAACTCTTACTCATCACTATTTTGTCCATGTAGGTCCAGGCAGAAAAATCTAATTCTTCCAAGTATCAACCCTTCAAATTCTTGAAGGCCACTGTCATTTCTCTCTAAATCTCTTCTCCAGGCTAAGAAATCCTAATTCCTTTAACTGATCCTTATAGGGTACATTCCCTAATTCTTTTGCCTTCCTGGCCACCGGCTTCTGAAAAAATTCCAGTTTATCTTTCCAAAAGAGTAATGCTTGCATACGAATACACTGTTCCAGATGTAGCCTGACAACAGCTGGGAAGAGCAGAATTAGTTCTCTCATTTTAGAGTTTGTCCTACAGGCTAAGAAGTCATCTACAGCTTGCTTGAAGTTCTATTCAGCCCAAAGCACTTCTGAGCCAATCATCATCTACTCCATTTATCCCTCAACAGGTTCCAGAAGTGGATCTAGGAGAATAGAGTAGGAGATACAGTGAAAAAAGCCAGTGCAAGTCACAAAGAAGGCCTTCATGATAGTAATGAGCCATCTGCAATTTGGAATCCTCCATGGTAACAAATTCTCATTCCATTTGTTGATGTTTTATTCATCACATATAAAGTACTTTGTGAAATGACAATGATGAGCTCCTCAAAATACTGTATGTGTTCTCCTTTGGAAAAAAATATGGAGGCTATTAATGGATTTCAACAGCACAACAGTTACACTGAAAATATCTCTAGACTAAATTTGTCTACCTCTATCACAACCCCCACAATCTTAGATGCAACAGGATTCCCATTTTGTGCCAAAAATAAGGTACTTGAAGATCATAGATTTTTATTCCTTATTCAGCTTAAAACAACTTGGAAACCTAAGTATATTAAAAAGTATTCATGGTGGTAATTTATACTGCTTATACAAATCAAGTCAAAAGAAATCACACTCCATTTTGTAGTGTGTGGGAGGTGGGGAAGAAGGACGGGGGAAGGACATAAATTCTCAGCAATCTAATTATTAATTCTAGACTGGTGTTACAGTACTCAATGGCTTGTGGTGGGAGGTTAAAAAAAACCCTGTAACTGAATTCAGAAGTTTTGGGTTGAATTCTGCTTCTTCTACTTATACTGGCCATATGACCCTAACAAGTTCCTCAACTCTGCATAGACAGCTTTCTGCATCTGCAAAATGTGGATAATATTTGCACTTAATATATAATTAGTTGAAGGAAAAGTGCACTGAAAACTATACAGCCCATGTAAACGGGAGCTACTATTGTTATTCAAGGATGTGAAGCCCCCCAAATCACTTTTTCAGCAGAAGTAAAAAAACAAATATTGCAGAAACGGGCTCTGGATTGTTGAAACTCCTGGAAAATATACATTAATGGGAGGGTATACTGACAATGAATATACTTTCATTGACTTACAGGACCCCATGAAGAGGAAGGAATAACTCAAACCCCTCCAAAGGTTTTAATGTTGCTCTGGAGCTATTATCCCTATTCCCACTCAACCTGGGAGGTTCCCATTCTCAGAATCACCTGACATGAGTCCTTTCAGGATTACAGGATTGGAGTTGGTGAGCGTAAATGACTTTCTAATTCTATAGCTCATTAGCTCCCATTGCTTTGTTTCCTTCCATTATCGGTTGATATCAATTCAACAATTTGCTTTTAGTTAGCAATATTTACTAAGATTGCATAATAGGAATAGTAGGTATAAAAACATATCCCAAAAGTCTGTGACACATTCTCCCACCAGTACATACAGGATCTAGGGGAAATAGGACTCAAACTTGGAGTGCAAATATAGCAAAGTGTCACAGATTCCAGGTGCTAAAAGTCCTTTTCTGTCTTTATTGATATATTCCTACAGTTCTTAGGAACTGGGCAGGTTCTCTGCTCAGCTTCCTATAGAGTCTTAAAGCTTCCTTTCTTGGGTGTGCTTAGTTTGTCCTTGTCTTCCAATGCAAATACTTTGTCTTCTGTCATGGAGATGCTGCTAGGATTAGGACACTGATGGGAAGTCCAAAATCCCTCTAATCCTCTGAAGGTCATAAGGTTTTGCTCTTGTTTTTTGTCCTTCATTCTAGGTTCTTGAAAAAGACCATGACATCAGAGAGGTGATGCCATGACATGCAAGTGAACTGGATTTAAGTGAGGGAGGGCTGCGCAAAGTCACTAGCCTCACTTTAAGCTCTGGAGCCATCTGGGTATAGTGGCAAGATCAGGACTACTGGAGATGGCCCTGGATGCAGTAGGAGACCTTACCTTTTTTAAGCTAAGGTCTTTAACATATCTCAGTTTGACTGAGGTAACACCCATTCAGTGATTAAAGCTAGGTAAGAAATGAGGCAAAGAATGTCCTCCTTTACCTAGTCAAAAAAAAAATCAGTCTGGGAGGGGAAGACTCTCAGGGTTTTCCTCTAATGAAGTGGCGGGAGAAGAAGAAGATACTTTCTTCCCCAAATTGATTCCTACTCAGAGGTTTGACTGGAAGGCTTCCACACCTAAACTGCTGGATGCTTAAATCTATGGGTTCCAAATTTGGCCTGCTATTTTATCTAAAACTCACAGAGTATGACCAGTCTTCAACCAATCCAAAAATACTTCCTGCAAAGCATCATTTCACTTCATCCAATGGGATTTCAAGGACTTCTAAATATCAAGGGCTTTTCACACTTAGTCCAGAGTAATTGATTGATTCATTAGAAGTATCTGGACCTAGATCATACATCAGGGTATGTCATCTAATCACTTACTCTAAGTGGAGAAAGTGGTAACTGACTGATTAACTCAACTGACACCAAATCTTAATATAGAATAATAGAATAGTAGCAACATATGATCATAGATTTAGAGCTAAAGTCAATCTTAGAGATTATCTAGTCTAACCTATTTCTTTTACAGATAAGAAAACTGAGGCTCAGAGAATTTAGGTGATTTGCCCTGAGGCAACCAAAATCCTCAGTCCTAGTACTCTTTCTACCATCCTAAGGGACTTTAAAGTCATTAATCTTAGAAGTTTAAATTTGATTTCCTCTACCTAAAAAAACTAAACTACTGGCTGAATCCCACATTCCTTTATTTGTTTTCAGGTTTTAATATTCACTCAACACAGTCTACTATGTAGTCTGGAAAAGTTCCACCACTGTTTGAAGCATGTAATTTTCCAATTATTTTTGTAATTCTCCTGTTTTTCTCACTAAACTAATTATTTCTTTAAGGACAAAAATGAAATTGATTCCCTGCCTTGCAGAGCTGTCCCATTAAAGGATATTGGGTTTTAAATCTAGTTTTGCTCCTCGTAGTCAACTTAGGACTACAATTCAAGATCTTTTTCATTTTTGCCTGATGTGAGAAGAACTCCAGAGAGAAACATGAATATGTCTTCCTCTTGTGATGTTATATAAAGAAAGAAGTTTTAGCAGGACCTGGTAGATTGCACTCAATATTTTGAGCCTATCTCTCTCTGGAACTTTCAACCTTAAGGTAGCCCTGACTATCCCATAATTTGAGTGAGAGATGCCAGGGCAATCTGGTTCTAACCACAACCTTTCCCACTTGTCTTCATTCATATCAAACTAGCATTAACCCTTTAGAATCTTTATCATAGCTAGAGTTGGAAGGGACAGGAGAAGCCATCTAGTGCAACTCCATCATTATAAAGATGAGGAAACAGATGCACAAAGGTCAAATAACCTGCCTACGGTCACATAGGTAATAAGAAGAAAAGTCAAGATTTGAATCTAGGTCCTCTGTCACCAGATTCATTCCTTTTTCTATCATACTATCTGTCTTTCAAGTAATTCTTCCTAAACCAAAAAAAAATTGTTTATTTTTTATTAATTTGGCAGGCACTGATTGACTCCTTCCAAGTTACAAGGCCTTGAGCCTTACTCTAACAATAAGATTATAGCTATTTATCAGATATTAATTTATTCTCTCAGACATTTAATTTTTTAATCTTCTTATCTCTAGCTTCTAGCATAGTGTTTGTCATGTAGTAGGCACTTAATAAATACTTACTGAATGAGTGAATGAGCAATTCATTGCCCTCAGTAGCTGCAATAGCTTATTAAACTAGTCTTTATAAAAGGGATACTTCATGGGTCTTTTACAATTTTATCAATCAGACTGCTTTAGCTTGCAATTGACCAGACTAGATATAGGAGAAATGGATGTAAATTTATTTTGTCAAAGATCATATTTATTCCTTTCCCAAACTCAAAAAACAGTATCCAAACTGTATCCTTAAATCATTTAAGTACACTCCAAGCTTAAACCTACATGAAGGTCCTAGGTTCATGGATAAATGGGAAGAAATATAGACAAGAAGATCTTTCCTTAAAAAGGAAATTCACATTTTGCTCAAGACAGACTTCTTAAGTCCGAACTCAGGATGCAAGGAGAACCTCGGGGATCTTAGACTTGCATTGTGTGGATATGATCCTGCTGGGGTGAGGGGCATTAACACTGGAGGGAGGGATGTCCAGGATAGCTAAAGTGAGACAAGAGAGAGACAAGCAAGCAAAGAAAAAAAATGATACCCTTGAAAAATGGAAATAGGAGGTAAGTAGTTTGAAAAGTATGACATTTGTCACTGAGTAAGAAAAGAGAAAGAAATAGGAAAGAATGAACAAGGAAGAAAAGAATAAGACAGAAATGTGTCACAGTGAAGAACAAAATGAATCAATGGGGGCCATTTTGCAGAAAAAGTCTGGTGGGGTAAGAAATCACAATTCTAAGCAGCCCTGAAGGTCTCTTTAGAGAAGCAGAGAGAGGGATGGGCTCTTCAGTTAGAGTGAATGGCCGGCACTGGAAAGAAAATGTCTCAGAAGGAAGACTTCACCAGCTGCCATGAAGAAAGGCAGGAAAGTCATTCATATGGTAGCTCCCAGAGGTGGGGACCACGGAGTAAACACTAACAGAATACACAATAGGAGGGACTGGGAAAGGCTGAGGCAAAGGAGAAACATAAAAGAGGACAAAAATAGCTGGAGCCAGTAGATGAAACAGCCAGAGCAGTCTGAGAAGGATATATTGAGTTCTATGGGCCAAAATTTGGATAATACAAACTGGAACATATCCAGAGAAGGGGGACCTGGATGACAAGGATACTGGAGACCATATCATATGAGGAATATCTGAAGTAGCTGAGAATGCTTAGGCTAGAGAAGAGAAAAGCTGGGGAGAACAAGAAAGCTATTTTCAAATATATGAAGAGTTGTCATGTAGAAGAGAGTAAAAACAGGAAAAGTGAGTGAAAATCACAAAACAATTTGGGCTCTGAGAGGAATGATTATTCATTACCAATGATTTAGGGAGATCCAGAGCTCTCCCCTTTTTTCTGAAGTCCGGATCTCAAAAGCTTGAAGGACATTACTTATAATGAGATTGGACTGAGACCCAACCTGGGTGGTTCAGGTTTGGGTGGGGATAAATTCTTTGAATAGATTGCCCAAAGCTGGAGAGTAGCTTAGAAATAAATGACATAATCAAAGTCCATAGATTCAGCCTTTCATTTTAATATTCATTCTCTCATTAATTGTTAACCAAACAGAGTTGATTGCCACCCTCAGGAACACTACTCTTCCCAAGGACATAAAAGCCACAAGTCTGCTGCTATGACTGTCTTTGGTCTGAGAGAGACAGTCAAATGGCCATCTTTTTAGTAAAAAATATGCTGGTATTATCAATAAAATGATCAAATTACTCAGAAAGTATGTCTCTTGAACCTTTTTAAACATTACACTCTACATAAGGACAAATTTCCCAACAAATAGAACTATGGAAAAATGGATATATGTTCCCCATAACTGGTGGTCTTTAGATGTTGGCTGGGTATATTATTGGGGCAGTTACAAGGTGCAGTGGATAGAGTGCTAGCCTGAAGTCAGGTAGACTCCTCTTCTTGAGTTCAAATCTGGCCTCAGATACTTACTGTGTGACTCTGGGTAAGTTACTTAACCCTGTTTGCCTCAGTTCCTCATCTGAAAATGAGCTGGAGAAGAAAATGGCAAACCACTCCAGTATCATTGCCAAGAAAACCCCAAATGACTTTCACAAAGAGTCAGACACCACTGAGCCATGAAATAACTCAGAGATATTATAGAGGAGATTTCTGTTCAAGTTGAGGTTGGAATAGAAGGTTTTTGAGGTCATGGAGTCCTCGAATTATACACTTAGAGCTGGAAAGAACCTCAGAGGCCACTAGTCCAACTCCTCATTTTACACAGGTAGAAACTGAGGCCCAAAGAAGTCAAGTGACTTGCCTATAACACAGGTAAGTAAGCATGGAGGGTGGGGTCTCTTCCAACTCTGAAATTCAGTGATTCTCAAAGCCATAAAGACTATGAAATTTAAGCCTCAAGCTCCTCTTCTTTCCAAACCAACATCTTTCCCCACCCACCTCAAACATACATAAGTACCCACCAATGAAACTACCTGTGGCTTGAATCCAACATAGTAGATGCTATTTTTTCATAAGCTTTTCCATTTTATTTAAACACATTTTTATGCATGTGTTTTGTTTTTACATCACTATTATTTCGGAATATACCCCACCCCCATCCTCACCCAAGCCTCAGAAAAAAAGCAAATAAGCAAAGACCAAAACATTGAATGCATCTGATAATGTATGCAATATGCTATCTCATAGTCCCCCCACCCCCATCCCTCTCTGCTGAGAGCAAGGGTCTGTTATCTGTTGTCTGGAAGCATTATTAGATTTTCAGTGATTCCAAGTTTGGCTTCCTTTTAGTGATTTTTCATTTACATTGTTGTAATAAGTATGTATACTATTCTAGTGTCGCATCTTTCATTGCACATCTTTCATAAACTTTTTTTTCTATTGTACTTCAACAATATCTCATCATCCTCAAGCCTGCAAACACAGCTTTACCAACCTCTACACACAGACGCAATTTGTTAAGTTTTAAAATACCAAAATAAGTGTCAACCAAAGAAATAGCTCAAACACCCGTGCCAACAGAAAGATTGTGCTAAATGATCAAAAGGCCATTAGCAAACTCAGAGGGGAAGGGGGAAAAGTGTCACTCATGAATATAACAAGACAAAAACTGACAACAGATCCAGCCTCCTCCTGTTAGTCAAATGCCTGCCAAAAATCTTCCCCACCCCCAGTCCCCAACTGAGAAAGTATTTTCTTTGTCACCCTTCAAAGTGGTATTCACATGAAGCAGTATTGTTCTGCCACTGACACAGTCATAGCAAGCTCTCCATCAGCCAACAGTTGGTGAACTACTTACCATAGGCAGTCTCCCCCTGCTCTATTTCTTGTCTCAGTCTGTTGTAATCTTCTTTAATTCTCTCCAATTTCCTGACATTCCTGGCACTCAGCACCAGCAGCTTGTTGATCAGGCCCTCCAGCCCTTCTCTCTCAGATGTTAACGACCTAATCTCCTCCATGAGATCCTTGGCTGTAGAGAAACGATTCCCTGCAGCACATTGAGGGAAAGAGTAAAGGAAAGCAAGGTTGGTGACATTGGAAGGTTAGGCAGAAAGCCAGAGCAAGCTGGCACCCTAGTTCCCACAATAACAGTGGCAGAATGAGTAGCATCATCTAGAACTGAACTTTGCAAAAATCAGTGCCATTAGAAGCAGCTTCCTTAATCATCCACCACTACAGAGAAAGAAAACCTGGAAGCTGTTTTATAAATGGGAAGAACTGCTTCTTGCTTTGTGAGCAGCTCTATTTCACATTGCTCCTCTTCCTATACCACTTAATTGTTATCCTAGATGTTCCCCAGACTCAAAATTCCATCCTCCATCTCCATGCTCTGTGTTCCACCATCCATCCATCTTTGTGGATGGTGTGTGTCATTCATCAAGCCAAAAATGGCACACTATCCTATCCTCCACTTTTTAGAAATATTGGCTTCCTTCAAGGCTTGGCAAGGTGCTCCTTCCTATATGAAGTCATTCCTGATTCATCTAGGTATTGGTCCTCTCCCTCCTCAAATTATCTTGTATTTTTTTAACATATGGTCTTTCCCCTAGCTCCCAAGTAGAATATAAGTTCCTTAAGGGAAGGAGCTTTGCTTTTTATCTTTCTACCTCCACATTTGGGGGAGGACTAGACCTCTGATTTCATTGTTATATGGCCCATCCAATGAATGTTTGCTAAGTGCCTACTGTGTGACAGGAAATGTGCTAAACACTGGAGATACAATTAATAAAAAGAAAGTTTCTGACCTCAAGGAGCTTACAATCTAATAGGGGGAGACAATACACAAAAAGAGGGGGGGGATGGGAGGGGTGGGGGGGTGGAAGACTATAGGGTATCCAGTGCACAGGCATCCTGTTCTGTGGTGCTGAAACCAAGAAGAGAAGCACATGGGGTGAGTGGAGTGCAGTGAGCCAAAAAGTCTAGTTTCTGCCCTCTACAAAGGAAGGCATTAGGAGGAGATTGGTATTCTACCCTCCAGCCCTTCAAAAATAGGGGAAAAGAGACTGAGGGAAATAGTGTCAATTAAGCTTGAGTTAGCAGCATGGTGATAAGATTATAGGTGAGGAATTTAACCTGAGAGTGGCCTCTTGTTCCATGGAGTTGAAAATGGGCAGAGCAGCAGTAGTGGATAGAGTGCTGGCCCTGGATACAGGAGGACCTGAATTCAGATCTGACCTCAGACATTTACTAGCTGGGTGATCCTGGACAAGTCACTTAACCTTGTTTGCCTCAGTTTTCTCATTGGTAAAATGAGCTGAAGAAGGAGATGGCAAACCACTCCAGAATCTTTGCCAAGAAAACCCCAGATGGGCTTACAGAAAAACAGCAGAGGCAGAGTGGAATATTGAGGGAACTCCCTTTACCAATGCAAATGGGCATTTGCTCTACAATTTCTATAGAATTGCCAGGGGAATTGAGAGGTTAAGTGGCTTGTCCAGAGTCACACAGACAGCACATGTCGGAAGCAGGACTTAAGGTCTTCCTAACTCATGTATGGAGTTCAATAAATGCTTGTTGAGTCACATTCAGTAGAAACCCTGTTTATACTATGGTTCATTAATACTCAGATTAAGATATAATAACTACCAAATCACGTTTAGTCATTTCATCAGTTTGTAAGGCATGTAAGCATGTATTAGTTCTATTCTCCCCAATATCAGACTTATAAAGAGAATTTTCCTGTATTTTCAAATATCTCTTTTTTTTAAATTCAGTAGATAGCTTTCATGCCACTATCAAAGCTGGAAATGCTTCTCCAAGGCAAAGATCACAAAATTCATCTCATCATGCTATTTAAACATTACACTCTAATAAAAGGTATGTGATTATGGAATTTAAAGAGTCAGTCCATGATTTGTTGATATGTTCCTATTATGATTATCATCATAGCACATTAAGTAATTTGTATGTTTCAGAATCATGGAACTAAAATGGACTTTAAGAGGTCATATGGTCCTTCCAAGTAAATTCAACCAACATGTATCACATAATTTGCAAGGTAGTATCCAAGGCAATGGGAGAGACAAAGACATATGATGGATCCTGTTTTCAGAGTGCACATAATCGAACAAGTAGGACACTAAATATCATTTATCTAAGGGAGAGTGGGAAGGGTGCAAAAAGACAAGTCTAGAGAAAATGGTGTGTGAAGTGTGAGGAAGAAGATATCAAAAGAAAACAAGATTGGTGACATTGAGATCTGATTTCCTTTGGGGTAAAAGGCTTTGAGCAGATGGCACTCAAGTTGGGTGAATGAAAGGACTTGATGGAATGAAGTTGAAGGAATGGAGAGACTTTAACAGATGCAAGTTGAGGGGGTGGGGAGAGTCTCTCTTCCATCTTTTCCCAAGACTGGACTTGGACAAAATCTAGGGAATATTAGGTGATATAAGACCTGAAGAAAAATGATTTCTGAAGTCCCCAAACAACATCTGCTTTGTTTAATTACTATGGTTTGTATCAACAAAGAAAAAGGTCAGATATCTAAGAGTGTTACCAGAAAGTCAAATGTAATGCCCCAAA
Organism: Phalanger gymnotis; assembly: GCA_028646595.1. Classification (NCBI taxonomy): domain Eukaryota; kingdom Metazoa; phylum Chordata; class Mammalia; order Diprotodontia; family Phalangeridae; genus Phalanger; species Phalanger gymnotis. The sequence goes on along the minus strand of CM053626.1, from coordinate 217,461,946 downwards.
CTTGAGAAAGAACCCTAACTCAAACTTTCTATGGTTAATATACACAGTTGTATGTGCCCACCTGTCTGAACATTCATTGTACTGGGTGCTTCAAGGAATTAGAAAGGACAAATAAAATACAGTCTTTGACCTTCAGAAACAAAGATTAGAGTTTCTTCCTTTTCTTAAAAAAAAAAAAAGCTTTTTTATGCTTTTTATTTTTACATCATATTCATTTGTAATTATCTGCCCTTCCTTACCGAGTAAGCCTTCCCTTAAGGAAAAAAAAGTTAAGCAAAACAAACCATCATATCCACCAAATCTGAGAGTATATGCCTCATTCCATACCCATAGTCCTCCACCTCTCCAAAGAAAGTTATTACATTTTTTCATTTCTTCTCTGGGACTAAAACTGGACATCATGATTAGGTAGCATTCTATTTCACCTTATTGTTCTTTTAATTTACCTTGTTGCAGTCATAGTATATAATGTAATATAAATATGCTTCCTATTTCATATGTTATATATGATACTTATTATATATACATTTATTATATTTTTATTATATATTATTTTATATACATGCTTATTTCATTCCACATCAATTCATGTAAGTCTTTCCATGATCCTCTTGATTCTTCATATTCATCCTTTCTTGGATCCCAAAAATAACTGTATCAAATTTATATACCACCCTTTCTCCAGCCATTCCTCAATCAATGATCTGGACCAGGGCTGTCCAAAATGTAGCCCACAGTGCAATTTATGCAGCCTGCTACAAGCATAGAAATTTACATAAATGCTTCAGTAAAAGAAACCGAGCTGCTACAGAGCTCTCACTAAAATGGCAAATCAAAATATATTGTCTATTGTTTCAATAGAAACCTAAGGTTGGACAGCCCTGATTTGGATCATTTTTTCAGAGTCTCTTATTTGGAAAAGATTCTCTACTGTGTGTTCTAAGCTATCTATTCTACTCTACTATTTGTCTTTACTAATTCTCCTTTGGGAAATTCAGAAAATGTTATAATTTCCAGCCTAATACCTTCTTTTAAAAGTTCTCTTTCAAATCAGTCTGAAATACCTATTTTTTCTAAGAACTTTGAATAATACACATGATCACCCCAAAACCACATTACATGAAGTTCTAACCTTCACCTCAGTAAGTAACTGAAAGATCTGTGATCCTAGACTTTGACTAGCATTCATTTTGCCTTGTTTTGCCCAGTCTCAGGCCACAACTACATTTCCCAGACATCCCCATGGTATGCTATCTAACTTCCTCTCCTTCTAACCCCCATCTAAGTATAGTTATAAGAACAGTAATAAGGTTCAAGAATACTTCAATTAACTGCCCTATTTCTCCAAACACTACTCTCTCCCTAACCACCACATCTCTATATATTTTATTTCTCTAATAGAATGTAATCACCCAAAGGGATTGGACTGCTTTGCTTGCTCTTATTGGGATACTCAGTGCCTTGCATACAGTAAGCACTTGATAAATGCTATTTCAGCAGCTAGATGGGGCAATGGATAGACTGCTAGCCCTGGAGTCAGGAAGATGTGAGTTCAAATTCAAGCCTCAGACACTTACTAGCTGTGTGACCCTGGGCAAGTCACTTAACACTCTTTGCCTCACTTTCCTCATCTATAAGATGAACTGGAGAAGGAAATGGCAAACCACACTAGTATCTTTGCCAAGAAAATCCCAAATGGGGTCATGAAGAGTCTGACACAAATGAATAACAACAACAACAAAAAAATGCTATTTCATTCACTGACTCATATGGCTAGGCAGAGTCAATGTTTTCTCCCTGGGGAGGGAGGGGACACTATACTGAGTCACGACCAAATGAGAAATAAGCAGGGATGTCCAAAGTCAATACTGAAACACGAACCTATGAGACTGCTTGCATTGCTTGTGCCTAGCTCCCAGGGTGGCATGGGACTGGGAAGGGTGACTGGGAGCTTTAAGCATCTATGCTCTGATTTTCTTATGGCTTATACCTTTATTGGTTTTGCTATCTTCTTATCCTGTACATTCAGTTTTAATTATTTTAAATTTGGGACATATTTCCTTTTTTAGAGCTTTGTAGCTTGAGGAGTTATCTGGAAAATAACCACTCTGCCATCTTGTTGATCACCTCTCAGTTTTCTTTTTTCAGTCCTTCACCATCCCACTTATCCCCCATCTTAGTCTCACCCTATTATTCAGACCATGTATGGAGTATGGTATTCACTTCTAGGGCCTGCAATTTAGGAAAGACATTGATAAGCTAGAGAAGATCTAGAGAAGACTGACTAGGATGCTGAGGAGCCTCCTGATAATGTCATGTGACTATTAGCTGAAGGAACTTCAGTTATTTCTTACATATTGTGATGTTCTCCATCATGGTTTCGATATATCATGGGTTGGCATAAGAGATTAAATGGGAATTGTTTGGGAGTTTTGCCGAAGCTGCAGTCAATGCCCCAAAGTCAGCAGACAACACAGAAAAAGTTTAGAAACTCGGAAACGCATAAAATATGTGTAGAGTATTGCATGATATTAAGATATTTTCTCTTTTAATACCACAATAATTCAGACTTCTCTGGTACAAGGGAGGACCAAAACATTTTACACTGATTTTCCAGATCTGTGCCCCGACCCCCACAACGTAGAAGGGTCAACTGTAGGTTGTTTTATTTTGTTGTTGTTGTTGAGGGGGGAAGGCAAGGCAATTGGGGTTAAGTGACTTGCCAAAGGTCACACAGCTAGTAAGTGTGTCAAGTGTCTGAGGCCAAATTTGAACTCATGTCATCCTGACTGTAGAGCCAGTGCTCTACTCACTGCATGGCCTTGCTGCCCCCAACTGTAGGTTGTTTTAACCTTGAAAACAGAAGAGTTGAAAGGACATTATAGTTGCCTTCAAGTATTCAAAATGATTCGTTCCGTCCCTGAGTGGGCAGACTAGAAATAATGGGTGAAAGTTGCATGGTAGTAGACAAACTTATTGTAAGGGAAAACTTCCCAACAATTAGAGTCATCCCAAATTCAAATCGGCTACTCTGAAGGAGAGGAAGGAGGGGAAAGGGAAAGATTAAGGAAGAAAAGAATGGGGAAGGAGAAGCAAGGCAGGAAAAAGAAGAATGGAGGGAGAAAAGTATGGAAGAGAAATTGGGAAAGGAAGAGAATAAAATGGGGAAAGAAAAAAGGTATTTCCAGGAGTGAATGTGTCTGAAATAAGCAAGCTGGCAATAAAGCCATAGCACTCTGAGCTCTCCAGCAAATGGAACTCATTGGAAGCAATGGAGCCCAGAGTCCTTAATAAACCATGAGGAAGGAAAGATCATTAATTACAATCTGGTGCCACTTTTTTTATCCTCTGGAAGATGGCTTGGGAAAAAGTATAACACTATATGAAAGTTTCATCTCTGCAAAACGATTCCAAATTCCCAAATGGAAAGTTTATATCAAAACCCAAGCTGTAGTGAAGTGAAATCCCATCCCCCACCATGCAATTAATATTTCATAAGCATTTTGGCCTCAGATCTATGCCCATAAGGCAAACCTTGTCTGATGTAGGTCTTCACAGCAGCCAGAAGATGCCTATAGCTTTGTGATAAAAATTCAGATAAGTAGACACAGATCTGTGCACCAACTACAGAAAATGCTATCAGTGAACTCCTGCCCTCAATCACAGTAACTAAAATGGGCATTTTTTTTTCTAAATGACACATGAGAATTGACTCCAGAAAAAAAAAAAATGCTGCCCTGACTAGTAATGCTACAAACACATCTGCTTGCTTTTTAGCATACAAAAGGTACTTGGGAATTTGCATGCATCTTTAAAGCATCTGTCAAAATATTTTATTTTGTAAATAACATAATTAAAATTCTCCAGGTTGACACCCAGGCTGTTGTTCATTTTACCTGCATTCTCTGTACCTTCATATTTCTGTCACACGCTATTTTCTAGCTGCTTTGCAATTATTTTGATCAGTCATCTCTTGCTACAACCCCAGGAACTGATCAGTACCTGAGAGTCTCATTTTAAAGATGATGAATATAGACAATAGACCAGGTAACTGACTGGCTTAGGGCATGGGAGGGTGGAAAGCTAGAAAGGTTTAAGCAAATTGTCCAGCAAAACCAATTTTACCCACCTTACAGCTAGATCTCTTTTATCATCATCATTATTAGAACTTACATGTAGAATATGTTTGGAAAATTGTTGAGGGACTTCAGTGATCCTAAGTTCAACACCACAGAAGCCCATATTTTTAATATTCTCTCACTAATGTTACATGACTATAAATAATGGAATACTATGGTATCAGAAGAATTGAAGTTGTAGGTGACTCAAAAAGTAGCCACAACATGTTTCTTTGGTTATACTCTAAGGATCTGTCCTGGGCCCACCTCTCTCTCTCTGTACATTATTTTTTGGTAACCTCATCATATTCCATGCATTCAAATATCATCTCTATGCAGATGACTCCCAGATCTCTGTAACCAGTCGCAGTTTCCTCGACTAACTTAGAACACTTAGAAGTGGATTGTCTACAGGTGTCTCAAATGCAATATTCATAACCCAGAACTCATTATTTCCTCAAAACCCACCCCCTTCTGAACTTCCTTATTTTGGGGGACAATATCATTATCCTTTCATTCACTCCAGGTTCTTCACTTCTGAGGCCTCCTCAATGAATTCTCCCTTACCTCACATAGCTAATTGGTAGCAAGTCTTGTCAATAGCATTTATCAAGCACTTACTGTATGCTAGGCACTGTGCTAAGCTCTGAGTGTCCAAATAAGAACAAGCAAAGCAGTCCAGTCCCTTTAGGTGATTACATTCTATTAGGGGAAGAAAATACATAGGGATGTGGTAGTCAGGGAAAGAGTAGTGTTTGGAGTAATAGGGCAATTAATTGAAGTATTCTTGAACCTTGTTTCTGTTCTTATAACTACAGTTAGATGGGGATTAGAGGGAGAGGAAGTTAGGTAGCATATCATGGGGGTGGCTGGGAAATGCAGTTGAGGCCTGAGACTGGGCAAAATAAGGCATGGATGCTAATCAAAGTCCAGGATCACAGAACTTTCAGTTTCATACTGAGGTGGAGGTTAGAACTCCATATAGCATGGTTTTGAGGTTTATGTCTCTGTGTCTCTGTCTGTCTGTCTTTCTGTCTCTGTCTCTCTCTCCCTCTCTCTCTGTGTGTCTTTCTGTCTCTGTTTCTCTTTGTCTCTTTCTTTTTCTCTCTCTCTCCCCCTTCTCTCCCTCCCTAAATATAGAAATCTCAAAACTTTAATCTAAGCTTACATAAACATCACAGTTAATGGCTATACAATTAATACAAATAATAACATATACAAATATATACACAAATAATAACACAGTGATAAATGATTATAAGATTTAAGCTGTGAGAAGGAATAAAGATGTACTTACCCCTAACCCTCACTTCCACTCTTTATGTCTCACATCTGAAATGCAGTCCTACCATTCAATTTCTCCAGATTAACAGTCTTTCGAAAATTCTTTTCTTGTGTCTTAACAATATGTGTTAAGCTAATCTCTCTTAGGGAACAAATTCTTTCTCTCAGATATCTCAGGCAGGCTCTCTCTCTCTCTCTCTCTCTCTCTCTGTCTCTCCCTCCTTCCCTCCCTCCCTCCCTCCCTCCTTCCTTCCCTCTTTCCCTCTCTCCATTTCTGACTCCTCAAGGAATTTTCTTTTTTAGGTTTCTTTGTAAGGAACAGTTAAACCATTCTATCAAGGAAAGAAATATCCATCCTATTTTTTCATTGCCTTGCTTGGTCTCTCTTCAGTCATTACCTCAAATAACTCCTTTAGAATGACTTTAAATTGCCAGTCTCTCACCTACTTGTCATAAATACTAATTAAATTGTAACTTTCCAAGATTCTAAAGGCTCTTTAAAGTAGTGTAATAGTTTCTATACTCTCTGAAAAGAGGCCATTGAAGTAGCCACAACATTTCTATCTATTTTGCAAATACCTAGTTATTTAAATATTTTGTCCATTATTAGAACTGGAGAAACCTTTTTTTTTTCCCATAAGCAGTTGCTCCTTCATCTCTCTGTCTCTCTCTCCCCGCCTTCTCTCCCTCTCTATATATAGATAGATATCTCAAAATTGTTAATCTCCTAGGCTTACATAAATATATAGTTATTGGCTATACAAATTATTAATAAGCTAACACAGCAATATAATAACAGAAATAAGTTAAAAATAATAATAGCAACTTCCTTGAGGGTAGAAGATTATTTCATTTCTTTGTACTCTCGGTGCCTAACATGTGCCTAGCACACTTAAGTTCCTAATTAAATGCTTATCAATTGATTGAAAGGGTGGGGAGGGTATAAGGAAGCTGTAACACACTGTTAATAATAACTTGTAAAGAAGAAATGGCAAAAAATACGTCATCAAGGACATTTATGACAAGGATAAGGGGTAGGATGGTCAAACGACACTAACATCCCAAGCACGGCTCTATCGTCCACTCAATATGCATAAAACACCAGTTTAAAGCTTCATCTCCATTACATCGGGTAGATTCTGTACAGGACACTTATGGAAAGCCAAAGGATAAGATCACAAAGGATAAAAAGGCATGGATAGGTTGTGGTCAGCCACAGAAGAGAGAAGCCCACTAATGAGATTAAGGACCCATCAAAGTCTGAAAATGCATCAGTAAGTGTAATATAATAACTACAGTAAAGAGACAGTATGACACATTGGAGAGCCAGCCAACCTGCCTTAGAGACAGGATGATGTGAGTTCAAGTCCTAACTTTGACACATACCAGTTATATAACAATGGCCCCTTTTAACTTTCAGTACCATAGACAATTCTCCAACATTCTAAGCTATAGACAGTTGCTCATATGCATATCTCTAGAGGGAGCTTACACATGAGGAGTTCCATACCATCACAGGTCCAGACATTGTCATCATCATCATAGTTATAATGACTGAGATGAATACACATTATAAAATACATTTAAATAAATCTTCAAAATAACCCTGTGAGGTAAGAAGCGCTACTCTTAATATCTCCAACTTTCTACATAGGGAGATTAATGTTCAAGGAGGTCATGACTACACCTAAGTAATGTCAGAGCCAGGATTCAAATGCTGGTCTCCTGATTTTCAGCAACTGTATACATCAAAATGAAGTCACAGAAGAGTATGGGAAATAAGGCTGTCAACATTGTGGGTATAAATAAACCAAACATAATGAGAACCTGGAAGATAAGTCAATCAAAACTACAAGAAAGCTAGAGGTTTGCCTTTCTACTCCAGTCTTTCCTTTTCAAATAGTTCCAGCCTGTATCAGAAGGGACACTCCAACTAAACTTATATGATTAATTCTTTTGTATTATTACTATCTAAATATTTGTGCTGTTGATCTATAAATAAAGATGTGTTCATCTCATTATCAAACGAGATAATGTTTAAAAATTTCTTAGTACAGTTCCTGGCTCATAGTAGGTGCTTAATAAATGCTTGTTTCCTTCTTCTCCTTCCCCCCATGCCAACCCATTTCAACAGAGACAAAGGGCTGCATGATATAAATGTGGGAGAGGGAAGAAATCTTTTTCCAGCCTAATTCTGTCTCTGTAATGTCTAACTGTTGCTCCAAGTTCTATTTCCTGAAGCCAACCAGAAAAATCTAATTCCTCCTTCCAGGCGATATCCCCTCATATACTGGAAAACAGTTATCAGAGTCCCTAAGAAATCTGTTCTTCTCCATGTTAAACATCCCCAGTTCTTTCCATTAATCTTCATAATTAATAACTTATGTTCTAAAGGCCCTCCACCAGCCTAGGTATCCTTCTCCAAATTACTCTCCAGCTTATCAAAGTCTTTCTTGAAATACGGAGCATAGAATAATAGCTAACATTTTTATAGCACATATAGTTTTGCAAAATGCTTTACATGTTATTTCATTTGATCCCCACAACAATCCAGGAAAGTAGATACTATTATCCCCTTTTTATGGATGAGGAAACTAAGTCCTAAAGAGGGTAAGTAATTTACACATCTATACATCTGGGCCTGAGGACTTGTACTTACTCAGGGCAATTAGGTCCTCTAGTACTATCTTTCTTCTGACCCACGACTTCAATCCATATTTACCATTTCTGTTCTATCTTTTCCGGACCAGACGTCATTCTCTACATTTGAGAGAAGGATGGGGAAAGGAAACGAAATAAATCTTGAGTAACTGTAACTTCTTCTGTCATGTTATTATCCCATCCACTAGTAGCAGATGTCACATCCTTTCTTTTATTCTTTTCTTCCCTCAATATAGTTTAAAGTAACCGTTTTTGTTGGTAGTTTCCGGGAGGGAAAAAATTCCATTATTCTCATTAAAATTGTGGCTAGGGCAGAGAACACTGGGCCTGGAATCAGGAAGACCTGAATTCAAATCCTACCTCAGCCACTTACTAGATGTGGCCTTAACTAACCTGGAGCCTGAACCCAACTAACTAACCTGGGAAAAGAACTGAATTCTCAACTCTACTCTGTTACTAATTAACTCACTTGATGCCTTTGAACAAATCAATTCATCAAAACAGTTTATGCTACACTTCATGGCTGCAAAGTGCTTCTCTATATAAATGAGATCAATGAACCTCATAGGGGGGACTCCCACCTACACTTGTTGTCTCCCGTTTCTTCTCTCACTCACTTATCCTATTCCTATCTGGCTTATGGCTTTACACTCAACCAAAATGGCTCTCTCTGACCTTACTAATTACCTCCTCCTTATTAAAATAGATTCTTGGGATCGGGGGCAGAGCCAAGATGGCAGCTGGGAAGCAGTGACTGGTGTGAGCTCCCCACCAAGTCCCTCCAAAAACCTATAAAAAAATAGCTCTGAACCAATTCTAGAGCTGCAGAACCCACAAAGTGGCAGAGGGAAGCAGGGCTCCAGCCCAGGACAGCCTGGATGGTCTCTGGGTAAGGTCTGTCCCACACGGAGCTCCCAGCTCCCAGCTGAGGGGAGCGGAGCTGAGCCCAGCGCACACAGCGGGAACAGACCAGACACCGACCTACCAGACCAGGAGACAAGCGGAGAGTGCCCTAGCATCCTGAATTACTGAGCTGTGTCATCTACCAGACCTCTCAACCCGCAAAGAGCAAAGACAACAGAGAAGGTTAGTGGG
>CM053626.1:217432185-217452288 GCA_028646595.1 Phalanger gymnotis | reverse complement strand
TCCCTTTTTGAAAGTGTTTGTTTTTGATTACCTTCATCCCCATCTGCCCTCCCTTCCATCATCCCCCCTTTTTTAATCTTCTTCCTCCTTCTTTCCTGTGGGGTAAGATACCCAACTGAATATGTATGGTATTCCCTGTTCAGGTTGACATGTCTTTTTTCAAAAGCAATGGTAGCATTGGTTTGATTATTATTCTAAGAGTAAGAAGTGGGAAGTGCGAGGGGGGGATGGTAATATACTCCCATAATGGTAATAACCAAAAGATGGTTGTAAAGCATCGTTGGCTGGCTAGGACAAAGCTATGTATATACAGTGAGTACTCATAAATCAGAACAGCACAGCCCTAAGACAGGAGCTAGAGATCCAATTAACTCTCATCAGTAGTCCAATGGTTACTTATATGGTCCCTTCAGCACCGAGTTGTACTATCCTGGATCCTGTCCAGTTTGTCCATGGACATCCTAAAACATGGTACCCAGAACAGGATACAATACATTTTATAGTCAGACCAGAGCTAAGAATAATGGGAAATTTACTTCTATCATTCTGGATACTATACATCTATTAATACAGCATAGAAGTCATATTAGCTCTTTTTGGCTACTATGCCTCATTATCAATTTATATTTAGTTTTCTATCCAACAACCCTTTTAACTTTTTTTTTTCACTTGAACTGCTCTCTATTCATGTCACCTCTATCCTGTACTTTTCAATCTAAGTGAAGTAACTTACATTTATCCATATTAAATTTCATCTTGGTAGTGTTAGCCAACGATTTCAGCCCGTCCAGATCTTTTTGGATCCCAATTTTGTCATTCAATCTGTTAGCCATATCCTTCCAAAATTTGTGTAGCGTCGACTACAAATTTGGTAAATATGCTATTATGCCTTCACTTGAATCATTAATAAGAATATTAAGCAGAACATGGCCAAAGATAACTCCCCAGGGTGCATCATTAGAGATGTCTCCTCAGCTTGAAAATGATCTATTAATCTTTGTTGATAATAAATCCACTAGTTTGAAATCCACCTAACTGTGCCATTATCCACCTCACATTTCTCTGTCTCATCCAAAAGATATATAATACACTGATGTCCAAGAATGAGAGGAAGTGAAATATCGTGGCAAGGGTAATGGACTTGGCATCAAAAATCCTAGATTTGAATCCCATCTCTTTATTAGCTTTGTGATCTTGGTCACCTCCCTAGCCTCGGTTTTCTCATTAGCTGGTTGGACTACATGATCTCTGAGGTCCTTTAGAACTCTAAATCTATGATCTCATATTATCCTATGCAATGACTATAGCATTCTACAAATTTACCAGTTTAGTATGTAAAAATGGGAAACAAGATCAGTCTAGTATGATTATTCTTAATGAATCCATGTGAGCTTATAGCAATCAAAACTTCCTTTTCCAAACATTCATAAATGATCCCCTTAATGCATTCCAGAATATTACAAGAATTCAAGATCAAATGTGCCAGACTATAATTTGAAATAGAAAAGTTGATTAATAGAACACATTTAGTAGACAAAATCCAGAAGAAAGTGAACACAGTAGTATGGTATTTGATAAACCCAGGACTCCAACTACTGGGGCAAGGGCTCAATATTGCACAAACTGCTGGAAAAACTGGAAAGCAGTCTGATGGAAATTAAATTCAGATTAACATTTCACACCATATCACAATAAGCTCCAAATGTCTCCAAACGGACTAGACATAAAGGGTCACCATAAACCTATTAGAGAAATAGGTACGGTTGTGTGACCCTAAGCAAGTCATTTAACCATTTGCTTTAGTTTTCTCATATTTAAGATGAGCTGGAGAAGGAAATGGCAAACCACTCCAGTGTCTTTGCCAAGAAAACTCCCAATAGGGGCAAGAAGAGTGAAATATGACTGAAAATGACTAGAGTGGATAAGGAAAGAGTCCTTGATTAAAAAAATAAAAAGGAATAGAGAGGATTACAGAAGATTTGATAGAAAATTTTGATTGCATAAAATGTAATTTTTTTCCCTTACTGACAAATCAATGCAGTTAGAATTATAGGAGAAACTGACTAGAAGAAAATCCCTTCAGGAAATTTCTCTGCTACAGGTCTGATGGCCAAGACACATAAAAAAATCAATACAAATATATAAGAACCAGAGCCATTCACCAAAAGATAAATGTTCAAAGAATATAAATATGAAGTTTAAAAGGGAAGAAATTCAAAGTATCAAAAATTTTAAGTTGCTTTAAATTACTATTAAAACAAGAAATGTAAATTAAAACAACTCTTAGATTTTCTCTCATTACTCATAATATTGACAAAGGTAAAAACAAAAAAAGGAAAATGACAGTGATTAGAGGGATTACAATATGACAGATATACTAATATGGCTTTGGTGGAGCTGTGTAATGATTCAACCACTACAGAAACTAATTTTGAACTGTAGTCAAAAAGTCACTAAAGCACGTATATACCCCTTTTGACCCAGCAATATCACTACTAGGCTTATACTCCAAGGAAATCAAAGATAATGAGAAAGGACCCATAAGTATGAAAAGATGTATAGCTGTACTTTTAATTGTAGCAAAGAATTTTAGACAAAGTTGGTATTTATAATTTGTGAAATAATTTACTTAGCTGAACAAATTGTGGTATGTGGATATTATGAATATAATGGAATCTTATTTTACCATACAAAATAATGAAAAAGAGGCACTTATATTAACTGATACAAAACAAAGTGAGCAGAACCAAGAGTATAATTTTAAAACAACGCTGATAGAGTTAGGAACTATGAGCAATGCAACAACCAATCTCTACTCCAGAAGACTGAAAATGAATTCATGCTCCCCACTTCTTGGCAGAGAGTTGATAGACTAGCGGTACAGAATGAGAACTATATTTTTAGATATAGCCAATGTGTGGATTTGTTTTGAGTGGCTATACTTACTTGTTACAAAGAGGGTGTGAAGGGTTAGTAATAATGATACTTTAAAAAAAAGAGAGAGAAAAATGTCAATGATTCGTTTTTTAAAATAAATAGCAAAGCAGAAGGAAGTTCAGAAGGGAACACAAACAGGATATAGTTTGAATGATCCAGTTAAATTTTAAATACATATAAAAACTATGCTGCACAAAATGAAAGTTCATTCTTCATATAAGGAAAATTTTCATATTTGTTCATATTTGTTACATTCATAGTAACGAAATGGAATTTGAATATTTTGAAATATATACTTTACATCATATTTCTTGTCTTTTTAGTGAGGGAAGGAAGGCTAGAGAGAGGAAATAAATTTGAAGCTGAAAATAAAAATTAAAAATTAAAAAGAAATATATATTTTATTTCCCTTTATAAAAATTAAAAATATATATTCCCAATTTATACTTCTTTCCCTTTTAAAAAAATACCCATTTTGTCCAGCATTGCAACACCTCTCCTGTCAATGACAGTGCCTTAAAAATTATTGATAGCAGTTCAGTAACTATATTCTTAAATTTTCAGGCCCTTAAGTTGTACTTTATTCATGCCAGGTGACCTGAACTCATTGAAGGCAATTCAGTATTCTCTTACTATCATCATACTTATTTTGGATTTCAATTCTTTCTTGGCCATTTTTCATCTATCATTCTCAGTCTAGAAAGGCAGCTTAGAATAGTGGCTACAGAACTAGACTAGAAGCCAGGAAGTCCTGGGTTCAAATCCTGTCTCTGACACATACTAGCTACATGATCTTGGGCAAGTTACTTGACCTCTTAGTGTTCTAGACAATTCTCTAAGACTATAAGTTGAAAAGAAGGTACCAACCTGCATTGGTAGAGGGATTTTCCTCATCTAAGAGTTTCCTCTATTGATGAAATCATAGGTTTAGTCTCTCTCGAGTTCTTATTCTATCATTCTTCTAGATAGAGAAAACAGAATTAAAATAGGAATTAAGTAGTTCTGCTTTCTGTCATCTCTTTTCCATGACAAGCCTGGGTCCTTGCTTGACCTTAGGGAGTAGGATGGAGTTGGCAACTAAGGGTTAATGAACACTGAAATGATAGAAAGAATCTTTCTGAAGAAAAAAAGAGCACAATCTTACAAGTTGGATGAAAACCATAGTTAATGTAAAAGGGCATGTTTTGCAAGAACAAATGAACAATCAGCATCCTACAGCTTGATCAAAAATGAACTGGCTAGAATTGCTGCTCTTAAGACCAAATTGATCACACAACTCTGTATGGCCTATCTGAGGAGAACGTCTTTGCCTCGGCAATGCTCAAAGCATCACCAGATTTTTGGTACTTCAAAGAAAGCTCTGGCTAAAGGTCTAATAGTAGTCCACAGTCATAGCATATATTGGTGGCCAAAGGACTGCAAGCACCATGGAGAAGAGGTAGGGAGGAGATTATATTCAGACTCATTACTTCTCAATCACACACACACACACACACACACACACACATATACTCAGCCAGCCCTACATGGGCTTGGTCTTCTTAAACACCAGACCAGACTAAAGTGGAAGCAAACCTTTTGTTTCAACTCCAGATTAATTCCATAAAGATCACAAAACCCCTTTGGTTCTGTCTGTTTAAGTGTTCTGGCTAAAGGCTACACTAGCATGGATAACGTTCAATGTGCTCTCTTAAGCTATTACCTGAGGCCCAGAAAGATCAATTAGTCATTGAATAAGCATGCATTAATCTGCCACATTCTACACACTGTGCTAAGCCCTGGAGATACAAAGAAAAGCAAAAGATACTCCTAGCCCTCCAGGAAATTACAATCTAATGGGATGAAGTGGCTTTCCCAAAGTCATACCACTAGTAACATAGAGAGCCAAGGTTCAAACCCAAGCTTTTTGATTCCAAATCCATCATTTCTCCACAGTACCAGACTGCCTCTCTTTCCTTTGAAGACAACGAGAACAAATTTCACACTTCTTAGAGACATTTGCTACCATCTTGGGCCTGTGGAACGTGCCATACCAGATCTGGAATCTTCTCCTGGTCTGGTTTTCCAAAATCATAATGAAGTGCTTTCATATCTGTGGGTTGGTAGCCCCAACACAGTATTCCATTGCATAGTTTTCATAATTTTTCAAGAGGGGCCTAGGTAAGTATTGGTGACTTTTCAAGGTCAGTACTCATTGCCTGGAAAGGAACTATGTGTCTCACATAGTTAACAGAAGCTCCACAGAAATAGTCCTTGTTTGATCTAGCATTGCTAGAAAATGCTATGTCTATTAGTCAATTGTATGTCATAGAACTATAGAGTTAGAAGAGACTTTGTAAATAGTTTAGTGCAATCCCTCTCATTTTATTGATGAGGAAACTGAGGCCCAGAGGAATGAACTGATATACCAGTGGTTAGAGAAGCAGTTAGTGGCAGAGGCCATATCAAAACCCAAGCTTCTTTCCTCCCTTTCCTTGAGAAGCACTGGGGTTTTGTCCACAGCTCCATTATAAAAAGACCAGCTAAAACCAACCCATTGGAAATAAAAAGTATAACATTAGATTCATTCATTCTGAGAGCAAGAATGAGAACAGAAATAGAACCTTTTGTCCTCTAAGTGATTTCTTCCATTATATGTATCCCAAGAGCACTTGGTCATTGGTATATAACTACAGAAAGAATGGCAGCTGCATAGCCCATTGGAACCAGAGAGAATTCTCCTTTCTTAGGTATTCCATATCCAAGCCAAAGAACTATAGCTCCTCAAACACTGAACCTCTACTTTTCCTTCCCTTCCTAAGGCACAAGTACTCCAAGAAGAAATCCTGAACACAGCCTGGTATTCTTCCCTGAGACAGATGCAAATACAGTCAGACAATGGGGCTCTGGCTTTGTTGGCATAGGGTAGCCCTAACTTACAAATGAGTTTATTCAAAAGGAAGTTTTTCTAGTGGGGTTTGCAAGTCACTTGCCTTAAATACAGAACACATTTTGCCAGAGAAACTACATTAGAAGGGATTGTTATTTTCCAGCCTACAAAAGTCAATTCAACCTATGATGCCGCCGATGAACAGTGTTGATAGTACTCTAGAACCAATCGTCTATATGGCACTGTTTCTATTGGCAAGTGTATTCAGTGTCCTACCTGGGGACACCCAGTTGGGTATCTAGCCCGGATGTGGTTCCTATGACACAAGCCTCCCTATGCTTGCACTGGAGACACTCCATCAACTCATATCAACCCTCTTTCTGAAGGGTCTAGTGAGAAAAGGTGGAGGTAGAGAGGGATGGTAGGGTAGGGAGAAGAAATGCAATAAGAGGGGAGAACAGTTCTTTAATCCCACTATCACATCCTGTCATGTGAAAGCGCCTTCAAAGAAAAGAAACAAGAATACACCATCAATGATGCTATCCCAAAGGATAACAACTGCCTCCACCAAACAATGGCAGGGAGGCATATTTCAAAAGGAACTGCTCCTCTAACATAGGACTGAAAGTGAGCAATTTACTAGAGGGATCCGAAGTGTAGCTGACAAATACTGAACCAGTTGTGTGAGTCTGGATAAGTCACTGAACCTGTGTCTGCCTCAGTTTCTTCATCTGTAAAATGGGGATGATAGTAATAGCATCTACTTCCCAGGGTTGTTGTGAGGATAAAAGGACACCTCAAAGCACTATATGAATGCTAATGTTGTTGCGGTCATTGTTTGTTGTTGTTATTGAATGGTCATTGTTGTTCCATTGTTTCAGTCATATTCAATTCTTCATGACCCTCTTTGACGTTTTCCTGGCAAAGATACTTGAGTAGTTTGCTATTTCCTTTTCCAGCTCATTTTGCAGATGAGGAAACTGAGGCAAACAGGGTGAAGTGACTTGCCTGGGGTAACACAGCTAGTGGGTGTCTGAGGCCAGATTTGAACTCAGGAAGATAAGTCTTTATTACTTCAGTCTGCTGCACCACCTACTTAAAGTTTAATATAGATCTGAGTTACCAGATTTCCCAGCTGATCAACAGGATTTAAAAAAAACAAAACACAACATTCTCAACCCACGTGCCCTCACATACAATGCTCTACATAGCAAATATCCATTTCCTGGACATTTGAAAAAGATATTATTCACATTTGAACATGGTACACCTCTGCTGCCTCCCTCTGTTAATGGAGAGACATCCACTTAGGCTGTATTCCTGGAGTAAACTGACTGATTGACAAAGACAAGCAGTCTAACTCAGAATCAAAATTGTGTTCAATCTTGTTCCCCCTCCTTGTAAATGGGGCAGTAATTTCAAGTAAATGACATGGAAAGCTGTTACAAGCCGGCCCCACATTCACATTTCACCGTTTCTCTGGTTGTAAATAACACGCATGACTGCACCAAGGACCAAATTGCTCTTTAGCTGCCAACATTAGTTGTTTAATGATCTGAAGAGCAGAAGCTGCCAATTACTGTATTCCATTTTCAAATGTCATTTAAAACCCATACATGTAATTATTATACCTTTTTGTTAAATTTTTATGGTTCTTCTGAAGTTGATGGGTTTGTGAGTTCATCTAACCTATAAAACTCAGCAAATATTCAATGCCTTCATTATAGAGCTAAACTAGTTTCCTATGAGCGCATGTAATCTTTCTTGAATCTGGACATTAGTAAAGATCAGAAGGTCATAGATTTAGGGCTAAGAGGGACCTTAGAAGCCTTTAAGTCAGAATTCCTCCCAAGAAAAATGAAGAAAAATAGAAAGATTGAGTGGCTTGTCTAGTCACATAAGCAAGTAAACATCTAAGGCAGAATTTGAACTAAGGTCTTCCTGGCTCTAAGTCCAGCACTCTATCTACTGTACCAAGGGTTTCTGTTGGGGTGGCTTCCATTATCCTAGTGCAAGAGATACTAATATTTTTGTGTGTATCATGGTTCCCTTCTCAGAATATTTTAAGTGCACAAAATATATAATATTACAAAGGAAATCTATTATAAAAATTTTTTTTAACTAATTCATAGATCTCAGGTTAAGAGTCCTGAACCATTAGGGTTAGCAGGGGGCTGAGTGAAGAGAGCTGAGTTCTAATCATGCACATGCCACTAATTAGCTGGTTAACCTCAGGCAACCTCAACTTAATCTACCTGTAACTCCATTCCTTCATCTGTCAAATATAATAGGGTAGCTAGGTGGTACAGAGCTCTGGGTCTAAAGTCAAGAGGACTCATCTTCCTGAGTTCAAATCTGGCCTCTGACACTTATTAGTAGCTGTGTGACCCTGGGTAAGTCACTTAACTCTGCTTCAGCTCCTCATCTGTATGTAAAACGAGCTGGAGAAGGAAATGGTAAACTACTTCAGTATCTCTGCCAAGAAAACCCCAAATAGACTCACAGAGTCAGAAACAACTGAAATGACATAACATGCTTCCATGATTAATCCTAATGAAGGACAAAGCTCAACTGACAGCTACCCACTTCACAGAGTTTTTGCAAGGCTCAAAAAAAATAATGCTTGTAAAAGCATATTGTGAAGCATTATGCAAATGGAAAGTAGCATGTTGTTTTCAGAACACCTGGTTTGTGGACATTTTGAAATATATTGGCTAGTAATTATCAAATGAGGAGGATGTATGGTCATTGAATATTCAGAATAGAAGCTCACAGTTCTAAGAGCTATGCCCATCTCCATGAATGGCCTTCTTAATAGACATATCTCTTTAATTTATAATGCCTTCACTTCTCCATCTGTAAAACAGGAATAGTATCAAATCACATGAAGAAACCACCAGGTGGTTGACACCAAGCTAAGAGCTGCAGGGAAAAAGCAGAATACAGAGGAAATAGAGTTCCTGCATCTTTAAGAAGCTTCAGTTGTAGACAAAAAACAAATTTAAAAAAAAGTGGAGTGAGTGAGCAAATGAATGAACAAATAATCAAATAAACAAACAAAGCTAATATCAACTTTGTGTGACACTCACATACAATAAATAGTTATACCTTAATAAAGGAGATGCACTATTTCTACATCTCTTTAATGGGGTGAAGCTATGTAAACATAAGATTCCATTGAAAGTGCTTTGAGATCAATAGCTGCATAGAAGCAAATACTACTCAAAACAGAAAATCAAAACAAGTTGTTGAAAAAGCCTTAAGTAAGAGCTCATAGTCTTATCAGCAAGTGTTTCTCAACAAGTCCCCTTAAATGTTTCCTTTCAATTTCCCTTTACTTTTAACGTCCCAGTCACTTTACCTGAAACAGCAAGCATTTTGGCTTCAAGCAAGGCTGGTAGCTGGGTCTCGATTTCATTCATTTTCCTCCTCAAAGAGCTGCAGAGCTTCCGACTCGTACAAACCTAAATGGAGGCACACAGCCAGGATCCATAATTCATTCTAGTAAGTCAAGAACAATCCACTGAAAACTCTGGAGAGACTCTGAGTTGACAAATGGAACTCAACGTTCTATTACTGAGGGAGTCCCATGGAAAATACTCAAAAACACACACTGGGCTAGCCCATGACTGAAACCCGCATCCCAATAACCACATTACGAAACCAGAATGGCATTGAGAGGCTACCCTCATCAGGCAACAGATCTAAACCAGACCTCCAATGGCTACACTGAATTGTGATGGGTTTTAGTAGATGCCATCTGATGCCATCCCACTTCCTCTAAAATATGGATTTTATAAATAGGTGGGGAAGTCTCAGTAAAATGTGTAGGTTTCATCATTAGGATTTTTGGTACTACTCCACACAGTGCTTCTATTGTTTCTTAGATTTTTACGTAAACAACAAAAATCTTATATTCCAGGTATCTTTTTCTGAGTTCTCCTCACTTAGTCGTCTTTTTTTTTTTTTTTTAACATAAGGAGAAAGTCCCATATTCAAGCCGTATGTATCCAGGTTGTAAGGAGCCAAGTAGGCAAACAAACACTCCTTCAAGTGCACACAATACTGACTGAATAACAATGGATGAGCCAATAGGGGTGTTTTCTCACTGCACAAAAGACACTGGTCTAATGAGAAGCCTTGAAATTAGCAGCTATGCTCTCTCATTAGAATTCTGAGATGTGTTCAAGAACTAAAATTAATCCAATTGGGAACGAAAAGCCCAAAACAAATATTCCGTCCTATTACATAAAAGAGCTTAGATCTCTCTAGACATGAACATCTTCCATCGTTTTGATTCTTATGGACAGAAAGTGAGATTATTTTTAGATAGAGGACAAACCTCTACAATCTTGATTAATATCACCCATCATTTCCCTCTACAAACTCATGATCTTCTCTGCTAATTTTTAGAGAGCCAAAAGACCATGTGGCAGCATCTTCTCCAAACCAAAGCCAGTTCTGTCAGTGTTAGAGTACTGATGTGTCCAAAACAATAGATTTCAATAACCTTCCAGGGCCCTGAGGTTTTTCAATGTTCCACTACATGGAATTACAATGCAGATGTCCTAGATACATTTGCACCTCCAGCCCTCTCTCCTGGGGATCATTCAGAGCCCAGCTGAATTACATTTTACAGTCATTCAACTAAGAATGTTACTAGGGCAGTTGAGAACATTTCTGTTAACTCTAAAACACTGGCCATAATTCTTATGTCTCATCTAATTTATGTACACTCTTTCTTATTTTAGTTAACAGCCTCTGTTAATCATAATTGGGTCAGCCACTCCTTTGTTGAACAAATCTATCTTTCAAGCTGTCACTGTTAATATAAAATGAGATTTATAAATCTCCTTATTAAATTGCAGTTGTACATACTTTCAGTTGCTGCTGCATTAATCTAATCTTCACCAATCTCCAGATAGTCTATTTTCAACTCATTCTCCTATCTCATTTATCTCTTAATTACCTCGGCTTTGGGCAGGTCACACAATAGGTAGATAAGGGTACTGAGTGGAAAGGATGTTTAAACTCTACACTAGAAAAGAAATTAGTCATCTCTAACCAAAAGTAGCCATCCAAAAGTAATCCACCCAAAGTAGTCCAAGGTGGACTTGAAATTACCTAAAATCCAAAAGAATGGTTCAACTGTACACGAAAATTTATGGCTCTAAGTAACCAGGCTTTCCCTGGACCAAAGTAGCCATTTTTATAAACTTACTTAAAATTCCAAAGAATGGAAGACATACATACTGTACATAGAACATTAGGCCTCTGAGTTGCCAGGCCTTCTCTGGGTCTAGAAAAAGAAGGGCTGGGTTGTTTTCTGCCTCACGAGCATCCCATGACCCTCAAGTGAAAGTAATGAGTCATGTTCAACACTCATCTCAAGGGGGCACAAAACCAGGACCCCAAACCCTGGATCTAGCATCCTACTGGCATTTTCAACTAAAAGTGGACCCTGAAGAACATCTGTTCATTCCTCTTCCTACATTTACATTTCTCAGAGTCTGAAAGAGCTTGAGAAAAAGTAGTTATAACTTGCCTGTAAATTCATGGGAAGCTTTACTTAAGCTAGGGGCAGGTGACTTTTTTGTGTGTGTATGTTAAGCCAAATGCAGAGTATTAAGATGTTCAGCTTTAAATGCAGGTAAATTCTCACATCTGTAGGCAGCATAGTACCATGGAAAGAAGACTAATTGGAAAGTCAGAGTGCCTGAGTTCAAATCCTGCCTCTGATATTTGCTACCTGATTGACTTTGGATAAGTCGCATGAGTTTCCTGGCCTCAGTTTTCCCATTTATAAAATAAAGGGGGAGGGAGGAGGAAACAAGCATTTATTAAGTGCCTACAATGTGTCATGCTAAGTGCTTTACAAATATTATCTCATTTAATAATGATGAGCTAGATGGCCTCTGAGGTCTCTCTCCCTTGAAGGATAGACTTCCTCCATCCCCAGGGAGAAGTTATTTCGCCTTCTGACAATCAGCCTTTTTTTTTTCCCTTGCCTCTGTCAGTCCACTGTGAACCCATAGCTAAGACCTAAGAAAAGTGACTGGTGCCAAGGGCCCTGGTCATAACTTAACCTGATCATCCCCAATCACCTGGAGTCCCTTCTCGGCTTATCTACAGCTTATTTAGGGATCTTGTGCTTAAGACAGTTTTTCCAGGGTTTCAGGTCTACTCAGAAAATTCAATTCAATAAACATTTATTAAGTTCCTGCTATTATCAGACATTGTACTAAGTGCAGAGGATACAAAAAGAAACAAAAGACAGTCCCTGCCCTCAGGGACCAGGGACCAGGATAGAAAGTGTGCCTGTCTTGGAAAAATGAGACATCTTCCCATCACTTTAAGAAACTAGATGATTTAACTCTTATACTTGTAGGAAATACTGAATTCTTCCAAGATCAAACTACAGTCCTAGAGCAGAACTATAAAATGCAGACAGAGCAGTTATCAGACCAACAGAAAGACTGGAAAATGTACTCTTTACCTTTTTTCTGTGTTTGTAAGGATGTCTGAACCCTGCCTTCTTAGTAGAAAAAGTAATTAACTTTTCATGATTGTTCCTGTACCAAAAGTCTTTTAAAGTAATGGAATTTAACTGTGAACAGGAGGTACCTTTTCCCATTTCATAAAATTGACAGATATTTTTAAAGGAAAGGCCAATAAATCCATAGAGCCAGAAACACAACTACAGAAAGCCTCTCTGGCACTGACTCTTTTAGGTTATCTTCCAGTATTACAAAATGATCTTAATAGGCTAAACTCATCTAAATGAGAGAAATCGATATTATACAATTATATTAATAACTAATTATTAATTTGCAATCAATTCTTTTCCTCCTATTTTTGTTAAGATTCTGCTCCTGAAAAGGTCAGTTTTTGAAGGATGTAAGTGAAAAAGGTAATCTTCTCTCAACCTCAAGACATCTTCCTTGGCAGAGAACCTTACTTTCTGTTTACTCTGTAAACAAAAGCCAGCCTCAGCTAGATCTCTTAATCAGGACATATCCCTTTGTCCTTGATCTCCTACATTAGAGTTTAGAGAGATCCTGATCACGAAGGAGAAAACCAGACAGAGAGGTCCAGATGGAAGTGGTGTCCCCTGCCCAGATGCCTTGAGCCTGCTGAGAATTATCATCAAGCTATGTTTTTAGCCCACCTCGTTAAATGCCCACCAATCAGGGATGAATTTCACTTGTCAAGGGAGTTCCCTATTAGAAAGTACACACCTGATTTAAGCTGTTTCAGAGTCTCCCTTGGCATCTTTGGTTACTGAGAGAAAACCACTAACCACTAAGTTACTGATTATTGGCTAAACTAATTAATAAATTGACCATTAATTACCTAGAAACTCTATCTCTCAGAATTTTCATTTGCTACATATAGCTCTGACATTTTACGGTCTACACAAGAAATAGATAAAAAGGAAGAAACACAATATGTATGGATATGCACACATATCTTCTCAAATTTCAGGTGTATTTTAAGAAAGTAATTTCTTCATATTTTATATGTGGTTGGTAAAAACGATATTTTGGGGGAACTTACCTTCAAAGTAGTTTCTTTAATAGCCAAGCTGAGTGATTGCTCCCTCTCTTGGAGGCTGGAAGAATGGAAATAAAATGGGGTGAGGTGAACAGTCTTCTTAATTAGTCACAGTTAAACACTACCAAACAGAGAAATATAATTAAAATATTCAGTAAGAAACACTATGACCCAGGACATTGAGTAAGGGTCTTAGAGACAAGTTAGGAGGATATAGTTTCAATTTCTCCCTGTAACACACACTATCTGTGTGATCATGGGCAAATTCCCTTAACCTCTCGGAGATGCCAGATGACTCTAAAACTGTAAGTTATAGAGATACTATGAGTTACAGAAAAATTGCTGATCTTCAAGGCATAAAAAGCTTTCCAAACTGTGAGCTCCCTACGTTGATCAAATCATAGATTCAAAATAATAATATAAAGTCAATACTCAATTATCTGTCTTGCTAGGTAGAAACAGCAACAATCATCCTACCAAAAATGATTTCCATTTGATTTTATAACGAATGTTATGTTTTCTATTATTTGTGCAGATTTACCTGAATAGCTTAATTAAGGTAATGCGAAAATTAATTTTCATTTTCTGAGCATAAGTCTATTGATGGAGAGAGGAGGCAGCGTATGATGGCAGGGAATTAAAACTGAGTTACATATACATCCCCAGAGTAATAACTCATAATAATAGCTAGCATTTAGATAGCATCTACTACATGCCAGATACTGTGCAAAGTGCTTTCCAAATACTGTTTCATTTGACCCTCACAACAACTCCAGGAAGTAGAAGCTATTATTATCCCCATTTGACTATTGAAGAAAGTGAGGCAATCAGAGGTTAAGTGACTTGCCTAGGGTCACATGGCTAGGAAGTGTCTGAGGTTGGATTTGAACTCAGTTATTCCTGACTCCAGGCTCAGCACTCTATCTTCTGTGTCACCTGGCTGCTCTAAATTGTCCACATGACACAAGTAATCAATATCCATGTTATCAAGAATTGGCAAAATTCATGCTTTCCTGAAGGAAATACTTATTCAGTGGCTACAATGTACCTATCTTTGAGCCAGGCCCTATAGAATATATTAAATATTAAATAAGATAGTGTATTTAAAAGAACATTATAAACTGTAACAGACTTCATAGTTTATATGCATTATGATAATAGAATTATATGCTGCTTTACAGTTTTCAAGGGGCAGCTTGTGGCTCAGTGGATAGAACACTGAGCCTGGAGTCAGGAAGACCCAAGTTCAAACCCAGCCTCAAACACTTCCTAGCTGTGTGACCCTGGTATAGTAACAATTAGATGTGAAGATCTTTCCCACCCATTAATAGGCCATGTGACCTGCTTATGTCACAGGAAGCCTAAGTTACATGGTGGGAGGAGCTTCCTGACAGGAAAAGGAAGTTATGTCACAGGAAATGCTGGGAGAGAGAGATGTTATGGCTGCTAATGGACGCCCTTGTGATGGTTAGAATTGAACAGGCTGACTTAGCTGTACTGTGAGTTTGTCTTTGGGAAGGCCCCAGCAGGCAGTAGGAGAGGTTTTGGGACGGCGAAGCTCCAGGTTGTTATATGGTGTGTGGAATGTTTTACTGCTGTGGTAGACTGGATAAATGACTTGTGGCATACGGTTCTCTGGTGTCTGCATCAATAGTTTACTCTTCTACCTTCTATGTGGAGAGTCTCGTATACTTTGAGATACAGAACCACATAGGCATTTTGGCAATTACCAGCTACGTTGTTATTAATGCCTTAATATTTCACCTGGGCAAAGTCACTTAACCTCTAATTGCCCGACAAAATGGATCCACTAGTGAAGGAAATGGCAAACTGCTCCAGCATCTTTGCCAAGAAAACCCCAAATGGGGTCATGAAAGGTCCAACATGACTGAAACGACTCAACGACAACAACGGCAGCTTTCAAAGGGCTTCCCTCACAACTATCCTGGCAAGGTAAACAATATAACTATTAGCATTCATGTAATATAGATGAAACTGAGATTCAAACAGGTTATGATGCATCAAGGTCACACAGCTAGCAAGTGACTCAAACCCAGGACTTACCTTGGAATCTTGCAACTCCAACTAGGTTGCTCTTTTTATCATAGAAGATATAAATATAAGGTAATCTTTTTCCTTATCACAGCAACATCATCACAATACAAGGCCCCTTTCTTTAAGGAGATTATGATCTAGCTGGGAAGGCAGAAATCACAATACAGATTATAGCAGAAGAGTGCTGAACACCCTTCAGTATCTCGCTTAATCATCTCCTGCCTCAGTTTCCTCAAAATAATCCCCAAAGTCAGCCACAGTGAACTCTAGTCAACCACTTTGTGGACTTCCTGCACCATTTCTTCCTTGAATTCTGATCAAAAGCTGTAAAAAGGAAGAAGGCAACATTTAAATTTAAATCCAAGTCCTAGCATAACTTAGAACTGGGAGAAGGTTAAAGCTATCGACTAAAGTCACCTCTGGGGATTATCATTTATCCCTATTCCTCTTGCAATCAATAGTCATCTGCCCTGCAAAGCCTCTTGAAAACAAATTTGCATTCAGTGACTCAGTAGTAGCATTTCACAAAAGCAAATGCAGAATGTCAGAGTTACAAAGCCCCTCTGAGGCCATCTAGCCCATCCCATACTTTGCCAAAATAAATCTATTCCCCTCCTTCCTCGTAATAGTCCTTCTAATTCTTGATGTCAATTATCATTTACAACCCTGCCCCTCAAAATGATGCCTTAATGACCTTCACTGCTTTTATCACATTTTGATGCTCTGATGCATTTATGTACTTATCAATATCATTACTTCGTCTATTCCCACACACTGAAACTTTTTAATCATATGTGATTCTTGTCCATGACTTCCATATGTTAGTCTTTCCTATGTGCTACAGAGTGTATATTTATTTAATTATAACACTTTATTTTGAAACTCTCCCATATACTTATCATGTACTACTATATGTAAAATAGGCTGTGCTTTCAAAATTACCACATGGGGAAGTCATGCACTCATCTGAACAGTGCCAAAATAGTTCAAACCATTTTGGAGAAATCTTCTCTTGGACTTTCTATTAAAACCTGTTTACACACTACAACGGAAATTCAATTAAATTACTTTCAAATCACATCTCATTTTTGACACAAAATGACATTCTCTCACTTCACTATCCACTTTATTCACAGATGCATCTCCAAGTGCCTCTTGGAAGTTACTGAAACTTAAGACCATTGCCAAAAGGCATGGATTTGCTACCAACTAGGATATTCACAAGAACTTGTCTATGTTTTTAGGCCATTTCCATGAGAAGTTTCATCAGAGGAGGCAACACTGTTGGAAGAAGTGAACTATGAAATATGAACTTCTATATTAAAGGGGACAACTTATAATTATCTATATTTGTGTCTTATTCTCTCTTTTGGCCATGAGTTCCATAATGGCTGAGACTAGGTATTCTCCCTGTCTCCAATCTCTTTCCTCTACCAAAAGCATCTTCCTAAAGCACAGATATAATTGTTTCTCTTCTCTGCTATAAATAAACACACAACAGTCAGATAGATATATGAATAAACAATAAAGCCTCTAGCACATAAATGCCTATCCTCAATAGGATAAAATACAATCTCCTTAGCTTAATATTTAAGCCTCTCCACAATCTGGTTCCAACCTATTTTTTCTAGCCTTATTTTACATTATTCCCCTTCACGCAATCTACTACATTGCAATGAAACCACCATTTTAGCTTTTGTCTAAACTCAACCTTCCATTTTCCCAACTCTACCTTCTCAAAGGCTGTCCCTCATGCCTGGAATGTACTCCCTTTCGCCTCTACCTTTTAGCACTCTTATCTTCCTTCAAGACTCAATGCAGATGCCACTTATTCAGGGTGGCCTTTCCTGATCTCTCACACTGAGTGTTCTCTCTCTCTTTAAATATTCCTGGAGCACTTTGTCTGGATTTCTTCTTTGCCCCCATTGGTCCCTACTTTGCCTCATCCTTTTCTATGCTTATTATATCCCTGCAAACACAAATGAGCTCTTCAAATGCAGAGACAGGCTGAATGATATTTTATCTTGGTATCCATGACCTAACACAGTGCCTAGAGCATAGTAGGCATTTAATAAATGACTGCTGAATTGAATTGCTGCTGAATAGAATACCTCTTCAAGTAAGTTATTTTTAACTGAGGTGACCTAAAATAAGCACTTAACACCTAACTGTAAATTGCCTTTCACAGGAAACCACAAAGAATAACTCATGCATTAAGAACAGAAACAGCTAAGTAATGGACCTATCTGCTTAGAAGCACTTGAGTGAGAAAAGAATTCATTGTACTTAAGATTTCACTGACCAGAACAGTATCTTTAGCATACCTGCACACTAAAACCAACATTAGATCCTACAGAGAGCCTATACTTTGCCCTATGCTTTATCCCTAGTGGGGATTTATGTTACATGTGTCAATAGGCAGGAAGATGGGAGTTGAGGGGAACAGGGTCCAAACCTAATCCTGACAAAGTGACCACTGATGAGAACTTGTACCAGTTTGCTTAAACCCACTCTCAGGGTCTACTCTACTGGAAAGTGAAAGCTGTTAGGGAATGATGGTGCCCTTTTAAGTATTTCATCCTTGAGACCTGATGGTCAGAGACCAAACTTTGACAATGGTTGTTGTTATTGTTGTTGTGTCATTTTAGTCATGTTTGACTCTTCATGATCTCATCTGGGTTTTCTTCACAGATACTGGAATGGTTTGCCATTTGCTTCTCCAGCTCATTTTACAGATGAGGAAACTGAGGCAAATGGAGTTAAATGATTTGCCCAGGATCCTAGTTAATAAGTGTGAGGTCAGATTTGAACTCAGGAAGATGATCATATTAGGTGACAACCATATTAGGTTCTATTTGTTGGAAGAGTTGAGAAATATGGTGATGGTCCTCTTTTCAAATACTTTGTTTCATAGGGTAGTGAAACAATTCCACCACACAAATAGTAAAAGAAGGATAAACGTCATCTCCTAGAGAGAGTAATCACTGATGAGAACAGTTACGAGATAAGTCTGACTAGACTCAAGTCTGAAAGGACGATGGCACCCTCTCGGGGGACCATCTGCCCTATCTGGCCCCGTTCCTGAAGGGAAGCTAGTCACTTCTCAAGTAGACATGTTCTTTGAGGGAGGTATTAATACAGATGACCCAGAGATTTATTTTATATTTGATTCTAAAAAACTGTGCAAACTTTAGAGTTCTACAAAATCATGAGTTATTTAGATATAATTGGTTGATTGTCAAGCTATTTGATTTATGCTATGCTACTTTTAGTAGGTTTGCCTTCCTAAGTTTGCTTTGCTTAGCCTAACATTTACATTAGGTCACATTTCTTCTGTTTACACTAATTGGAGGGAACAGGAGGTAGTCTCAAAGCATGAGGTAGATTGTCTACAAACTGAGTAATCCTAAAGTGGCTAACCTAGATGTGAATATATTAATTTATGTCAAAAAATCTTGGGGCACTTTATAAACCCGTGACAAAAATGCAGTGTGATTTCATAGCAGCTTCTCTAATTGGGTGTCATAATAGAAATGTCTATATGAGATTGGACCATAAAATGTGGAAGATTTATTTACTTTTTACCAGGAGCTATACATTTAAATAGGCTTTGCTTTCAAAATTGTCACTTGGGAAAGCCATATACTCATTTTAGCAATGTCAACATGGTTCAAACCATTTTGGAGAAATCTTCTCTTGGACTTTCTATTAAGATCAGTTTACAAGCCACTACAGAAACTCAATTAAATTACTTTCAAGTTACATCTCATTTTTGACATAAAATAACACTCTTCCACTTGATTACCTACTTTATTCACAGATGTGTCTCCAAGTGCCTCTTGGTAGTTACTGAAACTTAAGACCATTGCCAAAAGGCAAGGATTTACTACCAACTAGGATAGTCACAAAACATGTCTATTTTTTTAGGACATTTACGAGATGGGTTTCATCAGAGGAGGCAACACTGTTGGAATGAATGTATAATGTGACCTATTTTAAAGCACACAACTTTCATTTGGAAACTTAATTTCTAGGAGGGCAGAACCAAGCTGGCAGCTGGAAAGCAGGGACTTGGTTAAGCTCTCCCCTAAATCCCTCCAAACACCTGTAAAAAATGGCTCTGAACAAATTCTAGAGCTGCAGAACCCACAAAATAGCAGAGAGAAGCAGGTCTCAAGGCCTGGACAGCCTGGATGGTGCTGGGAGCAAAGTACAGCCCAGTGTGGGCTGCACCAGGACAGACCAGACCAGGAGTTGACCGGAGCAGGCCTTAGGGCCATGAATCATTGAGCTGTGGCAGTTACCAGACTTCTCAACCCACAAATACTGAAGACCATGGAGCAAGTTAGTGGGTTAACTGCTAGATGGTGTTAGAGAGTGGTCCAGCCACCAGCACTAGGGGTGGTGGAGGAGGTGCTGCAGTGGAGCTCCAGTGTCAGCTGCTTCCAGAGTCCCTGGCTCACACAGTGGGAGGAATCAAGCGGCAGACCAGAACAGGAGTGCAGGGCTTGTTTTGCCCTGCTTAGATCTGGGTCACAATCCTGGTTGGTGGTTCTTGGGGGAGGAGGAGCGCTTCTGTGGCAGAGCTTGCTGTGTAGAAGTAGCTCTGAAAACAGCAGCACAGTCCCTAAAGCTTGGGACAAAGCACTCTCTACTCTACAAGCAGTCATACCCTGACAAAAAGCTCA
>CM053626.1:217377120-217432085 GCA_028646595.1 Phalanger gymnotis | reverse complement strand
ATACAGCCAGAAGAAGTCAACAAAGTCAAAGAGCCTACATCAAAAGCCTACAAGAAAAATATGAATTGGTCTCAGGCCATGGAAGAACTCAAAAAGGATTTGGAAAAGCAAGTGAGAGAATTAGAGGAAAAATTGGGACAAGAAATGAGAATGATGCAAGAAAACCATGAAAAACAAGTCAATGACTTGCTAAAGGAGACCCCAAAAAACAGTGAAGAAAATAACACCTTAAAAAATAGACTAACTCAAATGGCAAAAGAGTTCCAAAAAGGCAATGAAGAGAAGAATGCCTTAAAAGGCAGAATTAGCCAAATGGAAAAGGAGGTCCAAAACACCACTGAAGAAAATACTACCTTAAAAATTAGATTGGAGCAAGTAGAAGCTAGTGACTTTATGAGAAATCAAGATATTATCAAACAGAAGCAAAGGAATGAAAAAAATGGAAGACAATATGAAATATCTCATTGGAAAAACCACTGATCGGGACAATAGATACAGGAGACGTAATTTAAAAATTATTGGACTACCCGAAAGCCATGATCAGAAAAAGAACCTAGATATCATCTTTCAAGAAATTATCAAGGAGAACTGCCCTGATATTCTAGAGCCAGAGGGTAAAATAGAAATTGAAAGAATCCAACGATTGCCTCCTGAAAAAGATCCCAAAAAGGAAACTTAAGTACTAGCATGTCTGGTTTTAAAAAATCTATCACTTAAATTTATACTGAAACTTCTTATTTATCAATAAAGAATTGATCGTATACATGTGACTATGCCACATGTTATCAAATCAGGAGAGGTCACAGGGGCTTGTTTCCTCAGAAAATTTTGGAAATTAGGCCCCTAAGAAATAAACCAGCACTAAACATCTAATACCTTTGCTTTTGCCACAACCAGTAAATGTGAGGGCAGATTTGAACTCAGGAAAATGATCATATCAGATGACAGCCATATTGGCTTCTATTTGTTGGAAGAATTGAGAAATAATATGAATCACTGTTATGGTAATTAGGGTGGGACTTTTTGCTGTCTTCTTTTTTGGAATGCTAAGGCAACCAAGTGCCTTTAATGAGTGTCACTTTTGTTTGAATTGGGCAGGTGAAGTGGGACCCTTTTTTCTTGTTTTGGAGTGCTTCTCAGCACTGAGGCAATCAAGTACCCCAGGGCCCTGGGATGTGTATATAAGATCTGAGGTTGGTATTTTGTTTGGGGAGCACATTCATTGAAAGAGTGTTGGTGATGAGACTCTGGGTAGCCATTGAAAGCCCCCCCCCACCCCCACATTGAAAAACCCAGATGTTGATGCTTCTCTGGTAATTATGTATTATGATTTGGCCAGACAGAAATCTATCTGTTGATCTGTTTATATTGTCTCTATAATTTCTGTTTATTTGTTCTGAAGTTCAGGGTGCTGGCTTTTCCCCCTGAACTAAGTGAATGGTATATGTAGGTTTAATTAAAGTGAGTTCATTAACCCCTTAAAGTTGCTATCCTTAGAAAAGCAGATCAAAGAACCTGTGCTGGCATCCTTTCTGTGTGCTCTTGTTGTTGGTCTTGTTGGGTCTTTCACTTCCACGGCAGCTGCCAGCAACATTGTTGTTACAATCACCTACCAATAGAAAGAACTAAAAATAAATCCAGAAAATGATGGTCCTCTTTTCAAGTATTTTCTTTTGTAGGGTAGTGAAAATATTCCACATAGTAAAACGAGGACAAACATCATCTCATAGGGACAGAAATCACTGATGAGAATGGTTATCAGATAAGTCTGGCTAGACTCAAATCTGAAAGGATGGTAGTACCCTCTCAGTATTCCTTTCTTTTTCTTTGTCTCTCTATTTTTGAATTTTTTTTAATTAACAGAAATCTATATTCTCTTTCTCCTGCTCCCACTATACTTTTTAAAAAGTGAGAAAAAAGCAAAATAAATTCTTGGTAACAAATATGAACAATCAAGCAAAACAAATCCCTTCATTGGTTTTGTGTGAAAGGTTTCATTCTGCACTCTAAATCTATCACCTCTCTGTCAGGATAGCGGATAGAATGTTTTAACATCAGTCCTCTAGAATCTTGAATGGTCATTGTAGTTCTTATAGCTTTCAAAGTTGTTTTTCTTTATAGTACTACTATTATTAGATAATTCATTCTCCTGACTGATTATTTCATTCCTCAGTATATAAAAGTCTTCAAATTTTTTCATTTTAAAAATATTGATGTCACAGTATAAATTGTTTTTTTTCCCTGGTTCTGTTCATTTCTCTCTACCTCACTTCTTATATGTCTTTCCATGTATCTTTTAAATCATCTGTTTGCTCATTTCTTACAAAACAATGGTAGCCCATCACTAGCTTATTCAGCCACAGGTAATCAAGGCTCTCAGCTACATATGGCACCACTGAGGGAATAAGATTATAGTCAGATTTGGGGGGGGGGTGAGAATAAGAAGGGGATTGTTGCTGGTGTCTAGCTGTTTAAATTTTTACTTTTAATTACATGTATTATTAAGCTCCTGCATATGCATGCTTAACATTCCAAGAAAAAGAAAAATCAGGACTCTACATGATAGGTGCTATACAGGAAAAAAAAATGGTCCTTTTATGCTTCAGATCGACAGATGATTAAGTTTTTCTCCTTGCTCAGCTGAGAAACTGCAAGGTACTGCGATAGGAGATGTGTGTAGAATGAAAACTATTTTATCCAGCTGAAAAAAAAATTAAGCAGTATTGACTGTGACCAGCAAAGAAAATTCTCTGTGAAAATGTTTTTGCTAGCAATCTAATTAAAGGACCCCCAGGTGGGCACAGGAACTCACAGAAACAAATTTTCTATTTCCTAATTGCTTTAGTTTCAGATTAGGAACTAAAAAGGAAATTCCAGGTTCTTGTAGCTTATTTGGGGATTTACACAAGAAAAGTATATTATGGATGATGTCAGAAATGCCAGTGACAATAATACAGCTTTGTTTTTTGCCCAAGACAAGTTTTTGTTGAATAATAATTAGGGTTCAGACCACCAAAATTCCATTTAAGTACAAATCAAGTCAGTGCTGGAATATGATGTTTATGCACAGGACATAATGAAGCACTTTTAGAGCCTAGAAAAGCTTCTATATAGATGGAGGTACTGAATAAGCCTGAATAAGAAATGGTCTAAGCCAAGATATAGCATGATATAGTGGATAGAGAGCTGGTCTCAGAGGCAAGAAGACTTGAGTTCTAGTTTTACCTCTGAGACCTACCTGGTGTGGGACCTAAACCAAATCACTTTATCTCTCAGTGCTCTAGGCAATTCTCTAAGACACAAACTTGAGGAGACCTTCCTTCTACCAGTGTTAGAAGTGAAATTATGTAAGGGTACTTAGAGTAGGTCCATGATCTCATCAATCAGAATTGGTAGAGGAAATTTTCTCATCTGAGAGTTCTCTATACCAATGAAATCACAGACCTACTCACTCTCCTAAGCCAAGTTTCAGTTTAGAAATGGAAATATGTTGTCTTTCATGATACATAGGTGTGGTCTGAGTGTCTGGTTGAATTATCTTAATTTTGATGAGATGAGATCCACTGTATCCATTTTAGATTTCACTGTTTTTCCCTTGACTAGAACAAGGGAATAGGGAAAGAACTGTCTTTGTATCTCTAGCACTTAGCACCATGCTTGGCACATAGGAGATACTTAAATGCTAGTTGCAGGCCAAAATACAGAACAGAACTATTTGTATTTCTTGGTGGGGGGGGAGAAAGGTCACCCTGTCCAGCTCCAGTGATTGGCATGGAACATGAAGACAATGAAGTCTAACTGAGGGAGCATTTTGAAAGAAATATCCCCATCACAATTTCAACTAGTTTTAAACATTTGCAGTTTGCTAAGTAGAGCATAAGGGAAATGATCTTCAGGGACCGGGTATGTGACAGAAATTAGAGAACCTTCCCACTTTAACTCAGATAAGAATGAAATTAAGGGAGTCAAAGGAGAAAATGAAAAGAAATACGAGTTCATAAAACAGACTTAAAGATGCCTCTCCTTCTGGCTTAAGTTTTTGCCACAAATGAGCTAAATCTGGGGCCTAGTGCTATCAAGGTAAAGAGCTGACAAATCCCTCCTCCTGGGAAGAAGAGGCCATGCAGTCACTGAAGGTCAGCAAAGAGCAGGGCAACAAAGCAGGCTGGATGCTCATCAGAAAAAAAAAAAAAAAGAGATACTGAGATAGAGTTCAGAGGAGCTGTCCAGCAGCCAGAAGTAGGGCAGAGAGAATAAAGCAGCAAAAGACTTCAGCTCATAAATCAACTCACCCAGTGATATCAGCAGAGGACATAGGTGGTCCTGCAGCCTCAAAAGCAGGAGTGGACCCTGATATATGTGCTCAAGCAAGATGTGTCCCGTAGTCACAAGTTTTCCTTATGTGTGACCCCTCCCCAACCAGTGCTATGGTACCCTGTACTACACATAGTATATAACCCTATGTACATGAAGGAAATCTTTCTTGTCATTCATCTTGCTGTACAATTTAAATGTCTTTTTTTTGAATTAATGGGTCCTCTGGCTGTCTGGTAACACACACACACAATATCCAGAAAACCAGACACAGTTAAAAATAATTAACATGATTTTACGCAAAAGGAAATAAGGTATATAACAGGTGACTTGCTTTACAGAAGCTAGAGATAGATACAAAAATATATCCCAAATCTCTGATAACCATCTTATGAATCTAAGCACATATAGCCTTAGTACTGAGAGGGGTTCTATGGAACTTGTATTATCAGTCTTGGCACCTAGTTATCCATCTTCCCACATGCCTGCATGCAGCCTTTTGCCAAAATTGTACTTTAGAATGAAACAATAAGGTTAGGAAGAACATCATTCTTTGTCTTAAAGCAGATTTCTTCCTCCTCCACATTCCCCTGTCCTGCTTTCTCCTCTTTCTCTGTGCAATGAAAACCAACTCCGAGATTGAGAGATTGTTACAGAGGCAGGATGGCAATACCTGCCTTCATGACAGAAAGGGGAGAATGACAGATGCCCTGGAACAGGCACAACTTTGGTCCTTGTTAAGGGGAAGGAAAAAAAAGCCAGGAATCACTTGACATTAACAATCTTACCAATTACTGGTAGGCTCTTTAACCTTTCCTTCAGCTGGCAGGTGACTAAAAGTAGCAGTGGAATCAGCTTTAAGAAATAGAGATTTTTGTCTTTTGCTTGGCCCTTTTCTTTCCTTGGGTCCTTCTAACTTGGCTGCTGACACTGTCACACCTCAAAGTGGGATGTATTAAACAGCATGATCTAAAAGAAAGGTGATGATTTCAATTTGAAGACTCCTTCTAGACTTTTGCAGATTCTGTTAAGCAAGACAGAAGACATATGTCCAGTCTAGTGGGTAAAAGTCACTCCCTATACTGAGTTTATTAGTGTAAAGAGATACTACATGAAGAAACTCACTCTACCTTCTCTTCAACTTAGAGTCTTAGAGCAACAGTTCTTAATCTGGAGTCCATGAACTTGTTTTTTAAACATTTGGAAAACCATTTCATTATAATTGGTTTCTTTTGTAATTCTGTGCCATTTATTTTATGCATTTAAAAACATTATTTTGAGAAGTAGTCCATAGGCTTTACCACAGTGCCAAAAGAGTCCATAGCAAAAAAAAAAAAAGTTAATATTCCCCTGTCTTAGAGAGCAGTAGAAGGGCAGTGGGAGATTAAGTAACTTGCCTAGGGTCATGCAGCTAGTGTCAGAAGCAGGAGTTGAATCCAGTTCTTCCTGGCTCCAAAGCCAGCTCTCTATCCAATATGCCTCTCATACTGATTATTATAGGATGCTCTAACCTTCAGATGCTAAACTGTCTTTACTGGTGAGTAATTGAATACAAGCTCAACTAGACTACTATATCTAGTCAGCTCCAGACAATGTTTCACATCCCATCCAGTTATCCATCTTCCCACATGCCTCCATGAAGCCTTTTGCCAAAATTATGCTTTAGAATCAATCGAGTTAGGAAGAATATTATTCTTCATCTTAAAACAGATTGCTTCCCAGACTATGCTCCACATCCCATCCATCTACCCTGGCTGTCTTTTTTATCTGTCCTGCTGCTGTAATACCCACTCCCTTTGCTTTCCACTTCTTCCTCTGGGCAGGGAAATCAAGTCAATGTCATCGCTGTTCCTAGAAAAGGGATTTCAATTGACTGCATTATAGATCAAATCATCATTCCTATGATACCCTCCCCCCAGAACAAAACTCCCCTGGTCCCCATTCCCACATATGTGTGTCTCTCCCTATTAGAATATAAGCTTCTTGAGGGTAGATACAAATACACATGTATAGTTGTATGCACAGCACTGAGCACTGTGCTTGGTACCTAGAAAGTGCTTAATAAATACCATTTCATTCAAGCAAGCAAAAACTCTGATGTAGAATATGGTTAGTGTTACTTGTTCAATTAAAAAATGTTTTATTAGGAATCCTATATACTCAAGATCCGAAAAGCAACCAGGAAGGTCTTTTAACAGAGCATCCTATCATCAGATCCCTTCTGAGGAACAAGCCTTAAAAATTAATGTGTAGAAAGCTTTCAGAATCTCAAAGGGGCATCAATTTAATTAGGCAAACATTTATTAAGCACTTAGGTGTAGGGCACTATACTAGGCACTGGGGACCCTATAAATATAAAGAGGATATGTGCCACAGCCTCAAGGAGTTTATCGTCTAGTAGAAGAATATAAGATATATATAGAGAGAGGAAGGAAGGAAGGAAGGAAGGAAGGAAGGAAGGAAGGAAGGAAGGAAGGAAGGAAGGAAGGAAGGAAGGAAGGAAGGAAGGAAGGAAGATCTTCCGGCTATAGACTATAGGATTCTATGGAAAAGTAAAAAAAAAATGCATATGATAAAAGCATAAGCAATATACAAGTGCTACAAGAGAGCTGGAGACTTGGGTTTGAATTCCAGTTCTGTCATTCGCTAGCTGTGAGGTCTTGAACAAGTTCCTTCTCTGAGTGATGGCTCCCTGGTTTGTAGTACTAAAGGGGTGGACCAGGTCATCTCAAAGGTTCTCCCAGTTCCAATAGTCTGTAACATCTGTGGAATCTCTGCGCTCTCCCTTCGGCTCTCCCTCCTCATCTCTGCCTCCTAGATTCCTTCATTCACGTAGCAGCTAAAATTTCACCTTCTTTAGGATATGTTCCCAATCTCTCTTAACTCTAGTGCCATCTTCCTACTGATTATTTTTATCTTGTATATAGTTTGTTTGAATATAGTTGTTTGCATATTCTCTCCCCCATTAGGTTATAAGCTCCTACAGGTAAGGGACAGTCATTTGCTTTTCTTTGCATCCCGAGTGTGAGCACATAGTAGGTGCTTCGTAAATGTTTATTGACTGACTGACTAGCTGGAATCAAATCCCTGAAGGACACGATTTAGCATGTCCCCCTGAATTATTATTGAGAGTGAAAACCTCCAAGAAATTATGCACCCAAAGGACGGTCTGAACTAGTGCTTCCCAATCACTAGGCCAAACATGCCTACATGCCCCCACACAGACACAGTTGCCCCAACATCAGAGAATGGAAGTTAGAGTCTTAGCTGGAAGGATAGAAGGGAAAGCAGTCAGCTTTGAAGCATCCTTAGAAGTATGCCACAAGATTTAAATAGTTTCTAAACCCTGGTCTAAATTCCTGACTCATTAAGGAGACTGTCATGCCTGGGAATCAAAGATTTGTGTTGTTGTTCAG
The DNA here is from genome assembly GCA_028646595.1 of Phalanger gymnotis. NCBI lineage: Eukaryota > Metazoa > Chordata > Mammalia > Diprotodontia > Phalangeridae > Phalanger > Phalanger gymnotis. The sequence goes on along the minus strand of CM053626.1, from coordinate 217,424,355 downwards.
TTGTTTTTCAATCATGTCCAACCTTTCATGAGCCCATTTGGGGTTTTCTTGGCAAAATAATAAAGTAGTTTGCCTATTCCTTCTGTAGCTCATTTTACAGATGAGAAAACTGAGGCAAACAGGGTTAAGTGATTTCTCCAGGATTACTCAGCTAGTATGAGGTCAGATTTGAGTCTTCCTGACTCTAGTCCTGGCACTCTATCCACTAAGCCACCTCACTGCCCCTATCAAAGATTTTAATGAATTTCAAATAGACTTTATCTACTATTTCCCTTTCTTATCTCTATGTCTACCACTTTTACACAGGTCACTTTCATTGGCGTGTCACAATACCTTCCTGACAAAACCATGGTGGGTCTTTCCCAGTACCTGGGCCCCTTCTAGCTAGATACATTGACTTCAGATCTGGTCTAGTATGTTCCCAGGTATAAAATACCTTGACTCTATTTTAATGAAGTAAACAAGCAGGAGAAGATAGAGTATAAAGAATCATGGATCTGGAGTCAGAAGACCAGATTTCAAGGCCAGGCTCAACTATTTATTCTCTGTGTCAAATTTTCCAGTCACAAAATAAGCTAACAGCTGAATCGGGGTTAGATTCCTATTCTCTAAATTTTCTTCTATGTATATTTTCCTAGAGTGCTTCTACCCATAGTTAACAGCAACCTTTGAAGGAATGGAATCCCAGTGCTACCAACTAGATGTTGAGAGAATGAGCCCTTGGTCCTCTTTCTGCCACTAGACTGAGGAGGTGAAGTAGATATATATAGAGGACTAGAACTCCCCTTAATTTTTGAACAGCATACCTGTCACATTAGGCCAATGAGAGGAATCCTGTTATATAATTCCTCAGACCTGGAATATCACAGACAAAATCCACCAAAAAAGAAATCACAGCTGGCATAGAAATAGCTAACACTATTACAGGTTTTATTCTACCAGTCTCTGCAATCTCACTCCCAATGACCTCTACCAAGATTAAATAAGTTTTTTTTTTTTCAAAAGCTTCTTTCAGTGAAGACGGGAAGAGAAATCAAGACCCAAGAGGATTTGGTTTTTGTCTCTGTTGCAGACTACATCAATGGGAAAAAAGAACAGAAGACACCCTGAAGTCTGCATTGGAGAAATTTTCCTAGCTTTCAGCAAAGGATGGATATGCCATACAGATCAATCAAATGATCGGTAGGTAGCCTGCTTTCCAAATCACAAAACAAGGTTAGAAAAAGATCACTTTAAAAGATAAGACTAAACCCAAGAACATGTTCAAGAAAGGTGGTTTAAAAGAGGATTTAACAATAAAAAAGCAACCTTGGGAAAGCAGAAATAATTTTCTAATTCATCTCCTTGCCTCAAGTCTTTCCATGCTTTAAGCCTTCCTTCTCTCTGCTGCCAGTGATTTTCCTGAAGTACATGTCTGCCCACGTCACCTCCCACTCAACAAACTTCAGTGATTCCCTATTATCTTCATGAACAAATAAGGAGTCCTCTGGCTGCCACTTAAAGCTCCTCACCACCTGGCCCTTTCCTTTCTTCCCATTCCTTTTACACTGGACTTACATGTAGCTTCTGATCCAGCTATACTGGTCTATACTCCCAACACACCATCGATCGTGGCTGTGTCTTTGCACTAACTATCCCTATTCCTAGAATGTTCTCCATACTATCTTCACCTATTAGTTTCCAAGGCTTCCTTTAAGCTCAAGTCAAATGCCTCCTTCTATAGCTGGTTTTTAGGGTAGCTACGTGGTGAAGTAGAGAGAGCAATAGGCCTAGAGTCATAAAGACTCATCTTCCCAAGTTCAAATCTAACCACAGACACTGACCATGTGACCCTGGGCAAGTCACTTATCCCTGTTTGACTCAGTTTCTTCATCTGTAAAATGAGCTGGAAAAGGAAATGGCAAGGCATTCCAGTATCTTTGCCAAGAAAACCCTAAATGGGGTCACAAAGAGTCAGATACCCTGAAAAACAACTGAACAATAACAAAAACAGTAGGCTTTTTCTGGTTCCCCCAGGTACTAGTATCTTCCCATTCACTCTGAGATTATTTCCTATTTACTCTATTTATATATTATACTTATTTATTTACATGTTGTCTGTCATTAGAACATAAGCTCCGAAGGGCAGTAACTATTTTTGCCTTTGTATCCTCAGAACTTAGAAAAGTGCCTAGCATATAGTAAGTGCTTAATAAATATCCTGTCATAATCATGACCTCACTGAGCATAGAAGTGGAGAGAACAAGACTGTCAATGTTCTTCTTATACTGCCCACTCTGGCCTTGGGAATTCTGGGAAGTCATGGGCACAGGCATGACCACTGGCCATAGAGATAGGGAGTGGTCAGGTAAGCTTTAAAGTCCAGTAATCAATCACATTCATAGAAAGGTCTGATTTAGAGTAATTTTTAAAGCAACCTAAGTTTTCAGTTCAAATCAGAGATAGTTCACTTTCTACACAGAGCCCTCTGCCACTCTCAGTTATCTTTGCTGTTGAATTGTTTCAGTATGTCTGACTCTTTGTGACCCCATTTGGGGTTTTCTTGGCAAAGGTACAAGAGTGCTTTGCCACTTCCTTCTGACAGAAATCATTATTTTCTATTATATTAATGACCAATTATTAAATTATGATTGAGGTTTTTCCTCTCTATTTCCTCATTCAGGGATCAGCCTTTAAAGGTCAGTCAGTCAGTCTCTGAAGGACACTACTGAGAGATGAAATTGCCCAAATCCTCTGGGTACATGCTCTGTGATCTTGGACAGGACCCCACCCAACTAGAAGACCTTATAAACAGAATCTAATCTAGGTGAATTCTTGCTCTTAGGAAGTGAGCCCCTGTCCTTGGAACACTCCATCAGAATGCAGGGTAACACAGCTTATTAAGGAGAAAACCAACCAGAGTGTCCGGGTAGAGATGGATTCCTTTGTTCACATTGTTAGAGGCAGTGGAGTCTTGTGATCAAGTCACTTTCTTGCCAGGAAGAGCTGAAGACTTTTGGCCCACTTCCTCATAAATAAGTCCATCTCCTCATTAATTGTTCACCAATCAGGGTTGATTTTTACTTGTCAGGGCCACCTCCTTTTCCAAAGGTATTTAAGCATTCAGAGATCTCCATGTTTTTATCTTTGGTTACTGAGACCGCTGATCATCAATTTATTGACTATGAGCTAGCCTAATTAATAAATTGACTATTAATTACCTAGAAACTCTGAATCTTGGGCTTTTCATTCATCTCACTTCTCCAGCTTATTTTACAGATGAGGAAACTAAGGCAAACAGGGTTAAGTGACTTGCCCAGGGTCACATGGCCAGTAAGTGTCTGTGGTTAGATTTGAACTCGACAAGATGAGTCTTCCTGACTCCAAGCCTGTTGCTCTATTCACTGTGCCATCAAGCTGCCCTTCTCAGGGTTATAGTGACACATATATTCAAACTACTTCCCCTGGTCAGAAGCCTTTCATGAACCTTAAGCCCAATAACCTTCCTTCCACATACACAGCTGGTATGGAACTGCATAGAGAACTACAGCCTTCCTTTCTAATTAAGTAATTAAGTACTTAACTCATCCAAATGGACTTTCCCAAGCACTGTAATCAAACTTGCTCCCTCTGCTGCTCCTCAGAATGAGTTTCAAACAACTAAAACTTACAAGCCAAAAAGATAATGACTTTGCCCCTCCTCCCATTCCCACTATATCTCCATCCAGGGAAGGGGGATTTGGGACTGCAGCCAAAATTATGGGATGCCTCACATCAACCCATGATATCAACGCCTCTCTGAGTCTCCGGTTAAGTGTTCTTTTTTCAATACTATGGGAAAACTAGTCCTGATTCTGTCATTTGCTATAAAGTTGATCTTGGGCACTCAACCTCTTTTCCCTATTCATGAGAGTGACAACTTGGAATAGGTGATTTCCAAGGTCCCTTTCAATTCTTGAATCCCGTGAAAAGACCACCAAATTAGTTTTTAATTATGTCTGCTTCTCCTAAAGCTATGGAGAAAAATTTGCTAATGGACAACCAAATTGGCTTTATAGGAACAGGAAACTTGTCACCTGTTTCCTGCAACTGAAATCTATTTAAACATCCTTTGAACATTTAACAGCAATAGAACAACAGAAGGTCCTGTTTATATAGTACTTAAAGGTTTATGATGTACTTTCTCATAACGCTGTTGTGATGTGAGCAGCTTGAGTATTTACAGCTGAGGAAAGGGAGAATTCAAGGAGCTAGTGAAACATGGAGTAAATGTCAGAGCTAGGATTCAACCCAGAGTCTCTCCAGACTTTATGTCTAGGGCTTTTTCTACAATACCATTTTGTATTCTCAGCAGTACAGTTTCCTCCACAAATCCATTTACTTGTCATTTTTCAAGAACTTCTGACACTTTCTGCCTTCTAATTCTGTGCTTTCAAAATATAGAAATTACAATTTTGATGTGAGTGGAGAAAATAGTTCAACCTCTCTATTTATTCTGCTAGGTATGTGATCCAGAGGTAACTCCAGGTTTATATTTCAATCACTGCCTTTCTAAGTCTGATTCCATTAATAAGTAATTTCTAATTGCTTCATTTTTAAAAGAAAATTCCAGTTTCACTGATAAAACTTTATTTGTGAAGTATGTCTTTTTTTCCTAGCTTTCTAAACATTTCTAATTTCTACCTATGTGAAGTCTTGGAAGAAAGATTTTATTTTTCCCTCTGGACTTATTCTGCTTAGAAACAACTTTACCTTCACAACTTTTGACAGGCTCCTTTCCAAGTACGCTGACCCAGTAGCTGTTGCCTGGTTAATGTATTGAAGATGGATATTAGAAGGTATCTCCAATTACAGTTCCTAAAGCCATCTAATTGGTAAAGCAAAAGATGCCGCTTTTAAACAGTCAACAAGCATTTAGTCAATGTCCACTATATACTGCCATGTCTACTATCTCCATTTCTAAAGCACTGAAAATACAAAGACAAAAGCAAAACAGTCCCTGGATCTTATAATATAGGGAGTAGAGACAACACATACATGTAAACTAATACACAAAATTACTGCAAGATAATTTAGAGGAGGCATTTAGTATCAATGGGGATTACAAAAGGTCTCATGTAGAATGTGGCTTTTGAGCAGAACTTTGGAAGAATTTAGGGATCCTAAGAGGCAAAGGTGAGGGAAGGAAGGCTTCCCAGGCATGGGGGGCAAGATAACCTATGTACAAAATAGGAGAAGAAAAATCCAGTAAGAAAACCAGGTGGCTAAAAACATCACAAGAGAAGGATTTAAAACTCAAGTGGGAATGGAACTCAATGAGGAAGTTGGGGGTCTGCCAGGCAGTACAAATTATAATCCATAGTAGGGATGGACAGATTGAGACTTGGCCCTGCCATGTAAGGCATGAGACTATGATTCTAACACCTGTATCACACCCCACTTGCAACGCTTCCCTACTGAGGGCCAGGCTAATGCAGTCTTGTAGATTAGTATTACATACCCTGGCCTAATACTCTAACCTTGAAAGTAACTTGAATAAGAGCCCTTCTCTGATTAAATTTACCATTAATAAGTAGAGCATTTGTGAGCCTTCAGTGTTTCCACCAGCTATTTGAGAAGGGTTTTTTTGTCAGGAGGAATTTGAGTTTTTTTTTCTTCCAAGGGCCTTGTGGTTGTTCAGTCATTTTCAGTCATGTCTGACTCTTTGTGACCCCATCTGGGGTTTTCTTGGCAAAGACAATGAAGTGGTTTGCCATTTCTTTCTCACAGTTCAAGGGTCTAGCAACAACGAGTAAATCTATAGAAGTTAGGAAGAGCTATAGCTTAAGGCCCCTTGTCAGTCCAGTCATGAATTAAGATTTGGAATGAAATTGGGAAATGAAATTACACCAGAACCCTTCCACTCCCCACACCCAAATTACTTTAAAATATCAAGAATAAGAGAGAGATGAAGTAAGCAAAACTAGGAGAACATTGTACACAGTAACAGCAACATCGTATAATGATCAACTGTGAATGACTTAGCTATTCTAAGCAATACAATGACCCAAGATAATTTTGAAGGACTTATGAAAAGTGTTATCTACCTCCAGAGAAAGAACTGATGGAGTCTGAATGCAGATTGAAGCATAGCTTTTTTTTAGTCTTTATTTTTCTTGCTATTGCCTTTTTCTGGGGGAGGGGGGAGGTATCTGTGTTTTCTTTCACAATATGACTAATAAGGAAATATGTTTTGCATGACTGCACATGTATAACCTACATCACATTGCTTGCCTTCTTAAGTAGGAGAGAGGAGAAAGAGGGAGAGAAAGAATTTGGAACTCAAAATTTTTAAAAAATGAATGTTAAAAATTGTTTTTACATGTGATTAGGGAAAAAATAAAATATTTAAAGAAAATGAAAAATGAGAGTAGGTATTCTGGCTTGAATGTGTAGAGAGTTGAAAGGGAGACCAGAAGGCACCAAAACTGGCAGGTAATTAGACATAAGGCAGCAATGTAAAGGGTGGGAAATAAAACTGGTGGAGACATAATGAAAGACTTTTTAAAAAATAGGCTGTGTGTATTCAAATCTGCAAGGATGTGATCCATATCCCGAGTTACTAGGAAAATTAGTCAAAATTACTTTAAGGCTACTATCTTCCATAGAATTCATGGCACCCTGGAACAGAACCTGAAGAATGGGAAAGAAATCATCATATGCTTACATTTAAAAGAAAAAAAATCAACCAAGAAAGTACTTATTAAATAATTACTTCGGACTAGGTACTATGCTGAATGCTAGGGATACAAAGAAAAGCAGCAACAGTCACTGCCTTCAAAAAGCAGCACACAATCCAATGAGGGAGACAATGTATAAAAAAAAAATAAAGCAAATACATGATACAAACGGAGGAGATGGAGGGTAAAGCTGTAGGTGATTTATATTTCCAAGATCCAAGGTCTCTTCACTCTCCCTATTGGAATAGATATTTCCTGAGTTGCTACAGACAAAATAATTCCTCACAAGGTGGCCAGACTTCTAGAGCAGAACAAGCCTCTCTGAACTAGGCTGGTCCCTCCCTACACACAGTCTCTCCACCTTGGAAGGCCCTGCCAGAGCTCGTGCTCCACTGACAGTCTTTAAGAATCCAGGGTCACTCCCATGCCACAATGAGGCATGTAAGTGTAAGAAAGTGCATACATTGCTGGTTTCCTTCAAGTCTCAGATAAAATCTTCTCTTCCTCAGGATGTCAGTCCCACTTAATTCTAATATATTTCCCCTGTTAATTATTTCCTGTTTATCTTGTCCATAACTCGTTTATATCCAGTCGTTTGAATATTCTCTCCCTTATTACCCCATGAGCTCCCTGAGAGTTGGGACTATCTTTGGCATTTCTTTGTATCCCCCAGCACTTAGCACAGTGCCTGGCACATAGTACGCATTTATGGGCTGACTGACAATCACAAAATACTGCAAAGAGTCATCATAGAGTGGATTTGAAATATGAAGACACCTTAAAGAGAACAGAGCACAGGAGAACAACCAGAACAGAATCATCACTGAAACTCAGGACCATAAAATGTTACAGTTAGAAAGGACATCGGAGATCAACTGGCCCAGATGTGTCAAATACACAATGGTCACATGTGGCCCACTACACTCCTGAATGTGTTGGACAAGATTAAAATGTAACTGGGAACTATTTAACAAAATAAATAAAAATGCAATAGAACACAGACAACGTAAATCCATGATTTTCTAAGCCAATGTGCACCCCTGGGGATCCTTATGTATCATTTAGACTCTTCAGTTCTATTTGAGTTTTACCCAATCCAATCCCCTTATTTTATAGATCAGCATTTTAAGGCTCAGAGAGGCAAGCAAAATTTCTAGTCACACAGCTAGTTAAACACAGAGCCTAATCTGGTCGTGTGTCTCTTCCTCAGCCACTTTGGACATAATCATCTCATTTCTTTCTGTAACAGGCCTATCCTTAAATGTTGAAAAGAAAATGACAACATAGGGAATCATTTTGGTTTTTTTTTTTTTCTGTAACATCTATCCACCACTAAAGTTGTCCTCTAATGCCTCCTTGTGACACAGAGGTGGCCCTGGGGTCTGAAAGGCCAATACCAACAGAATACAGATTCTAATGAATCATACACCAAGCCAGAAAGGCATTGATTATAGATTCAGTGACAAAGTGGGCATCTTTTATTTACCATCAGCTACCTAAATGCAAAAAGCCCCCTTACCAGTACATTACTATCTTTTTCCTCTTAATTATAGGAATCCATGAAGACCACGTGCTCAGATATGGAGGGATTATGATCTGGGTTCATGGAGTGCCCAAACACATGACATCACAGTTCTTTTGAAGAAAGAGCAAGAGACCACATTTACATAGAACTTTGAGGTCTTCAAAGTATTCTCCTTGTGAGCATCTTGCAGATGAGGTAGTAAAATTATGGTTATCTCCATTTTGCAAATGAAGAAACTAAGTTTCTCTAAACTTAAATGGATTCCCCATGGTCATACCAGATAGGAAATGTCAGAGCTGGAGTATTAATTGTTCATCTGATTCCAAGTTCAATGTTCAGGACACCACACTACACTGTCCCCCCAAAGTCAAGGACTATAGCTGCCCCTCCCATCCAATTCAATTCAATAAACATTTATTAAGAGCCTACTATGTGCCAGGCACTGCGCTAGGCACTGGATAAGTACTTCTCCATAATGAAATAGGAAGAACACAAGCTTATTCTATTATGTACGCACATATTTCACAAATATAATCACTCAGCCATTTTACCTCCTCTAAAAAAATTATAATTTTTCTTAAAAATACAAAAAGAAGTATCTTACCTCCTAGTGATCTTATCATCCCTAAAGTGGATTTTTCCCTAAGTAAATTGTTCTGATGAAAAGAAGACATGCCTAGGTTTTCTATGGGGAGGGAAAGAATAAGCATTTACAAAACACCTACTATGTGCCAGGCAGCGTGTAAACACTTTACTCATTCAATCTCCACAACAGCTCTGTGAGGTGGATACTGTTATTATCTTCATTTTACAGCTGAAGAAACTGAGACCAACAGAGGTTAAGTAACTTGCCCAGAATCACACAGCTGGGAAGGGTCTGAGGTCAGATTTGAAGTCAGGCCTTGCTGACTCCAGGTCCAAGACTCTACCCACTGGGTCACCTAGCAGCCTATGGAACAGAGAGAAAGCTTCTGTGCTCTCACAGATTTCATTACCATTTCCAACTCATTCCTGTTTTCTCAGAACCTGAGTTGAGCTATTGTTTAGTTCCATTTTTTTAGTCATTTCAACAGGAAGTCCTGCTTCTAGGATTGCTAACTATTTTCTGATTGACCCTGTAGGCCCTTTGCTTTTCCTGTCTTCCCACAATATTCCATTTGGTCGTTTTACTGCTTATTAACCTTCATTTGAGGTTAAGCAAGGGAAAGAAGAAGAGATTAAAGAATTAAATCCATCCCCTCTCCCCAATCCTTCCAGTCACTAGAAACTTGATAAATGACTTCAGTGTGGTAAAAAATCAAATGTTTAGGCAAAATGAGATTTTCTATGGATTTTATACTTAAAAAAATAAAATGCCTTAGAGGTTCATATCAGTTGCTTTACAGTTCTCAAAATGTTTTCATAGGAATTGACTCTTTCGATATTACCAATAATTATGAGCAGTAAGGTATGAGCAGTAAGGTAAGAGCAGGTATCCCTAGCCCTAGTTTATAGATGAAGAAATTGAAAATAGGAATTTATCCAAGGTTACATAGTTATCAAGTGGTGGAGGAAAGATGAGAATCTTGGGCTTCTGACTCTTTATCCTAGGATGTTTTTCTACCATACTACTATATATTGACATTTCTCCTTCATTATGTTATCCCTGTCCCTGTTAAGAATTAGCTACATAATTATTCAGGTTAAAATAATTCCCACTAATATTTTTTCCAATTTTTATAACAGTCATAGATCACCTAATCCATGTAGTTCCCAACCAGTGACCTACAGACCCCCTGAAGGTACAGAGGTCACAGAGTCATTACTAGGAATACAATACATAAGGCGATCCGTAAGTAAGCAAACATCACTCATATAGACTGAACAATATCTTAAATGTTACTATTTTCTCCAAATATATATAAGTGCTATTGTGATTAATAGAATGCAAATTTATGGAATTGTAGATTTCGACCAAGAATGGACTTTAGCTTTCATCAAATCAAACTCAACCCCTTCATTTTACAGATGAGGTAACCTGGCCCCAGAGAGGTTAAATAAATTGCCCAGGTTCATACAGCTAGCAATTGTTTAAGACCAGAATTTAAACTTGGCTTTCTAGATCCAAATCTAATACTCCATCCAGCTGCCCCTGCCCTGACTAGCTTTCACTAAGGTTCCCTATCTTGTCATTCTGGGTTTTTTCAATCAAGAGAAATTATTTATTTATTCATTTGTCTGTTTGTTTATTCATTTGTTTTTTGCTAAATATTACAACTACAGTGATTTTGTGATATTCTCATGGGTTTTTGTGGTTGTTCAGTCATTTCAGTTGTATCCAACCCTCTGTGACCCCATGTGGGGTTTTCTTAGCAAAAATACTAGAGTGGTTGTTCATTTTATAGATGAGGAAATGGAGGCAAACAGGTTTAAGTGACTTACTCAGGATTGCCTAGCTAGCAAGTATCTGAGGCTGAATTTGAACTCAAGAAGATGAGTCTTCCTACTTCTAGGCCCAGCCCTCTATCCACTGCACCACCTAGATGCCCCTTCAACTATTATTACTTCTACTTTTCAAATGAAAAACTAAGGCTAACCACGGTTAAGGTTAAGACTTTTGTGCCAGGTTACATACTCAGTAAGTGGGCAACACAACCAATCCTTCTGACTCTAGTCAAATCCAGTGCCCTACACCCTTGCTGCCTTTCTGCCTCTCTAATATTTCTCATGGGTCTCCTGGTTGCTTTTCATTTTACTTCTCAAAATTCAGCATTGCAGTTACGGATTAAGGTAATATGGTATAATGGAAAGGAGAGCTGAGCAAAAATCAGGTGACCTAATGTTGGGATAGCATTAATTGAAGCATAGCCACTTGACTTTCAGTTGATTCCTACGTAAAATGAGGATGTTAAACAGAATGACCTCTAAGCTCTTAAAAAGCTACATGCCCCCCTATTTCTAAAGTCAGGTTTCTTAGCTCTTCTCCAGTTGTTCTTCAGATAGAGTAAGGAGGGTCATGAAAGTGCATATTGTGCCCTGTGGTATTCTAAAAAACCTGAGGGGGGCAGGGATAGAGTTGGCTTGTGTTTTCCTGCAACAGTCTATCTCTGCTATAGATATGCCTGGCCCCGATCCTGCCCTCACTTTTTCCCTTTTCTAGAAATCAGTCAACAAACGTTTATTAAGCACCTATTATTTGCCAGGTACTGTACTAAGTGCTGGAGAGGCAAAGAAAGGCAAAATACAGTCCCAGCTCTCAGGGAGCTCATGATCTAGTAGGGGGAGACATTGAAAAGCCATTCTCCAAGAGAACACTCCCAGATTTCTCCATTATGTTGACGGCTGCCTTGGCTGCAGAACCACCCCCTACCCTAGGATGCTATGAAGCTGGCTTTGCAATGGGTTTCCACAAAGTCTTCTTCATGGAGGAGAAAAACTACCCTGCCAAAAGCATCTTGGATCTTCTCTCTACTAGCAGGTTGAGGCAGATAAGTGTAGAAGTCACCTACCAGTGTCATGCTCCTGCTCGGAACACCCCTTTCCTTCCCACTCCCAAACACCATGGAATGAAATGGAACCAAGTATAAGGTAGAGACATCATAATAACAACTAGCATCCACATAGCATTTTAAATTTTGCAAAGCTCTTTCATATATTAATTCATTTAATCTTCACAATGACTCCAGGATTATTATATTATTATATCATTATATTATGATATAATATAATGTGATTATTCCCATTTTACAGGGGAAGAAAGTAAAGACCAGAAAGGTTAATTGTTTTGCCCAGGGTGACACAGCAGTTAAATTCTAAGGCAGGATTCAAACTTAGGTCTTCCTGACTCCAAGTTCAGCATTCTCTCTCCACTGTGCTCTCTCTCCACCCTCCACTTAGACATCTCAATTATTATATCTGAAGCCTTGGAAATAGTTAATTTGAATTTGGAAACACATTATTTTATTCTCTCTTGCTTTAGGCAGGGTGGGGAGGTGACTAGAAGTAGTGAACATAACCTGCAAGGAGGCAAATTTCAGTTCAATGTAAATGTGTTGAAGTAATGTAAAGAATTGTTAAGAGGCCAGTATTCTCCCAATTATTTTAACAGTGCACCTCATCGCTAAAACTTTGTTTACTTATAAATTATATGTATGTACCATGCTACTATATATTATATTATGAAATATACAGAGGATAGTTTTAAAATTAAATAAACAATTTTTTAAAAATATTTTGTTTTATTTACTGATACAAACTTTTTATTGTCACTAAAATATTTTTTATCTTTAAATATTGATATTAATAGCTTATTCTCTGTGCTCTGGGAAGTTAATGTCCTGTATCTGCTTCTTTGAATACCTTTCATGTCCCATACTAACTGCTTAAAAATTCTGAACACTTCATCTAAATTCTTAATAATCCACAAAATAAGCCACTATTCCTTCAAATCTGTTTTAAAAATATCTCATAATCACTAATATTATGATTGTGACTATCATCAACTTAAATTTTAAAATTCTCCCATCTAAAGAAAGGGCAAACTTACAGTTGCTATTAAAGTGTACATGTATACCAGCTCATCATATTATATAGGACAGTGTCTTCTGTTACATTACATTAGAAGCTATTTTAATTTTGTATTTTTTGTGTTTGTATGTGTTTAAATTGTTATCAACAAAGTGAAGAAAAACCAAATGTTCAATTTTGGAATATGAAAATATTGGTTTAAATTTATATCAATAATTGAAACATGTTTCACTTGATTTTTCTTAAATTATGATTTTGATGTATTTTGCATATTTGATACAAAGTGAATATTATTTTAATTTCAAGACAGAGCTGCTATATCAAAGGTTTCAAAAAAACAGGATGTAAAAGCAGCATCCACAGTCTAATGTCTGAAGAGGATTCTGGGAAGATGGCGGAGTACATCAACAAATTTCAAGCTCTCAAGAGTCTCCTCCACAAAAAAGAATAGCGCCTCTGGGTGAACATAGAGGTATGAAGAAAGAGTAGGGGCAAAACTGGGGTCCTCTCGGGACTACTGGAGAAGACCAGAAGAAAAATCTCAGGATGAGAGTTGGTCCGGGTGAAGAGTAAACACCTCCAGATTAGGGTCCACTTCAACAACAAGCCTCGAGCGTCTCAAACTACAAGCGGCAAGTCCTAGGGGTTAGTTGGTTTTGAGAGACTACCTCCACCCCAGCCAAAGGAACTTTTACCCTCAGTGACAGTGACCAGAGTTGGGTGTCTGATCTGGGGAAGATCTAGGGAACTTCCGCTGATGAGGAACGCCAAACCCAGCTGTGCTGTGGGTAAGGGGCGGGGCGGGGCAGCAGGCAGAGAAAGAACCAGCACATGCCACTGAGTGCAGAAGCAGTGGGTCAGGACACCTCTGACTGCGGGCACTTAGAGGAGGCTGGAGGTCTTGGTTTGAGTTCAAAGTCAAAGGAGAGAACTGAAGAGGCTCAGAGGCCAGAGGCGCCATCCCCTATGTCCGAGGACTAGAGATGATTATAAAAACCGAATTTTTACCAAAAAAAAAACTGCACAGGCAAAGGAGAAAGAATCCAATCATAGAGAGCTACTATGGAAATAGAGAAGACCAAGGCTCATCTTCAGAGGAAGATACTGAGACAAAGAAACCCTCTTCTATCCCAAAGAGTAATGTCAAATGGTCACCTGCCCAAAAATAATTCATCGAAGTACTTAAAAAAGTCTTTAAAAATCAAATCAGAGAGACTGAGGAAAAATTAAAAAGAAAAATAAGAATAATACAAGAAATACAAGAAGATTATGACAAGAAAGTCAACCAATTACAAAAGGAGATCCAGAATCTTAAATGAAGAAAATGACTCCTTGAAAATCAGAATTGGGCAAATGGAAGCCAGTGAAGTTATTAGAGGTGAAGAAATTAAAAACCAAAATACAAAGAAAGAAAAAATAGAAGAGAATGTGAAACAGATCATGAGAAAAACAACAGATCTAGAGAACAGATTAAAACATAAGAATAATTGGATTACCTGAAATTTCTGATCAAAAAAATAATCTTGATACAATATTACACGAAATAGTTAAAGAAAACTGTCCTGAAGCATTAGAACAAGAGTGGAAAGTAGAAATAGAAAAAATCCACCAATCACCACCCAAAAGAGATTATACAAGGAAGATTTACAGAAATGTTAGTTAAACTCCGAAACCCCCAGATCAAGGACAAAATATCATGACCAACAATAAAAAACAATTTACATATGATGATACCACAATCAGAATCACACAAGACCTAATTGGCAACACTAAAAGAATGCAGATCTTAGAACACCATATATCAAAGAACAAAAGAACTTGGCCTCCAGCCGAAAATATCATACCCAGCAATGGTAAGCATAATTTTGAATGGAAAAAAATGGACATTTGATCAACTGTCAGACTTTCGGGACTCTGTTAAAAAAAAAAAAAACCTGAACTCAATAGAAGATTTGACATATGAGAGCTAAAAGAAATATAGGGTCCCATACCAATGACCAATTACAAGGGACTAAATAGGAATAGCATGTTTACCTTTTATGTATGGAAAATGTAAAATCTATGTCTAAGATTGTTACTAGTAATCACATAGCTTATAAGAAAGATTGGGGTAGACCTGAGTATGATGTGACCTTAAAAAGTAAAACCGTTCAAGAACAGCTAAAAGAGTATTTATACAAATGAGGGGAAAGAGGAAGAACAAAAACAGAGGAATTAGATGGGGGAGGGAGACTGTTAGTTCTGGAAACCTATTTTCATCGAGAATGGATTTAAGAGGGGGAAATACATATACATCTAGAAGAATATAAAAGTCTTCTAAATTTAAAAAATAAATAAAACTCTAAGGGGATGGGGGGATAAAGAAGGGATCCTTAGAGGGGAGGGTGATTATGGAATAGAGTAAAAGAGGGGTATGGAAAGGTGTTTAGATTTAGGGGAATGGGAGGTTAAGGGAGGGAGCTTTAGAGGGGAGGGGGATGGAATAGGTCAAAGGGTTGAACAAAAGGGAGTTTAGATTTACGGGAATGGGTGTGGGAGTAGGTTACGTAATAGGAGAATAAAGTAGCAGGTAGAAGTAAAGTAGAAGACAAGAGAGATAGGAAAAAAAAGACAAATGCATAAACATAAAAAAAGATTAGGAGTAGAATCTCTTAGGAAAGTATATGTTTATATAAGTATATATGTGTATACATATGTATGTGTATATATGTATACATGTAGGTATAAATATCTATATATAAATATATCCATGCTCAATTGTAGCCTTGGGGTGGTGGGTTGGGGGGGGGAAAGAATAAAAAAAATTCTGTCTGGTTTATTTGTACTACCAACACAACAAATAATATTTTTAAATAATAATTTAAACTTTAATGTAAGATGCCTGTCTCAAGTCTCTCCCCAAGTCACTCCAATCGATTTTCCATTCAGTCACCAAAGTGATTTTCCTAAAATGCAGGTCCAACCATGTCATTCCTCCCCCTATTCCCGCCCCTTACTCTATAAACTCCAGTGGCTCCCTATTGCCTCTAAGAGCATATACAAAATACTCTGTTTGGCATTCACAGATCCTTGATAACATAGCCTCCTCTTACCTTTCCTGTCTTCTTGTACCTTAGTCCTCAACATGTATTTCCATTCAGTGACACTGGCCTCCTGGATGTTCCATAAAAAAGACACTCCATCTTTCAACTCTAGGCATTTTCTCTGGCTGTCCCTCATGCCTGTAACGTCCTCCCTTCCCTGCTCATACAACAGACCTCCCTGGCTTCCTTTAAATCTCAACTAAAATCCTACTTTCTACAGGAAGCCTTCCCCAAACCCTCTTAATTCCAGTGCCTTCTCTCCATTAATCATTTCTATTTATCTTGTATACATCTTGCTTTGTATATATTTGATTGCATGTTGTTTCCCCCATTAGGTTGTAATCTTCTTAGGGCAGGGACTGTCTTTGGCCTCTTTTGGTATTCCTGGTGCTTAGCACATTACCTGGCACATAGTAGGTAATTAATAAATATTTAATGATTGATTGCTTCCATAATGAATATCATTAATCACATCTTTTTATGAAGGGCCTCTTTTGATGCAAAGTCTTTATTTGCTGTGTTTTATTCTTTGACACACAGTGTTGTAAAAAATAAAAGGTGGGGTGTGGGGTGGGGGAACATTCCCAGTCTTTCTTACAATGTGTATTATTAGGAGAGAGAACATTCAATGTATTCTAACTTCTAGATATCAGCAATAGAACAGTTTTGAAAACACTTTCTGAAAACGAAGCTATAGATACTTTTGTTGTGTTGAGGGACATGAGGCAGTGGACCTCCTAAGAATCAGATGAGCCATCACAATGCAAACTGCTTTCCTGGAATATCTTATAAATATTGGTGGCATGGACTACAATAGTAATCCAAATTTAGACAGTCATTTTGGCTATGTACATTTCAGTATTTTAAATCACAATTCTTCTTATGAAAAAGTAAATGCTGAAAGCTAATTATTCGAAAATTTCAGTTGATATACCCTACATGGACCCACGAATTTTGTGATACATTTTTAATCAAATTGTTTACATAGGTTCCCCCCACGAAAAATTGCCTGGTGTCTCCCATATCACTGAGTAGTCCTATTGTGTGGAAATCTAAGTCTTTAAAAAAGCATCTTCAAAAAAGCAATGGACTGGGACATACTGGTTTCTAAAACTGTCCTGAAATGGTGGTATTTGCAACATGTCCAGAAAAATAAGTCTATTTTTCCCACCATTAAAATATATGCATCAATAATGAATGAATTCTGTTCCCCCCAAAAATCAGTCTCCTGGGGCCTTAGCAGTCCTCATGCTAACCTGCTGGCTGCTTCAATGTCCAGCTATAACAAATCCCACTAGGTTGACCTTGTCAACGGTAGCAAATGGACCCAATTTATCACCTTGTTAAAATGGTAAAATATTTGCAAAGAATAGTAGCAGAATTATATACAAATGTTGGACTTAGTATTATAATTAGTATTAATTATAATCTAATTATATTATCTACATAGAAGATACCTCATTTGTATCACTCTTAGTGTAATGACAGAGGTCCAGAGTATATCAGTGTAAGAAAGGGAATTTCACCTTCCAGCTCAACTGATGTAGTCACAGAATCAATCAATCATTTCACAAGCCCAGAATGCAAACACAAAATGGTAGGTGTTAAAGAATTTCCCTACAATCCCATAATCTGTGAATAGCTTCTTAATAAACCCCAAGGAATTAAAGAGTTTTGGCCATTTGAGTAAAAGACAGCTGACACCAGATAGGAAATATCTTGTAACTAGCTGAAAGGATCAAGACATATCCTTGAGTCTATATATAAAAATACAAATCAGGAATTCACCAAACCAGAAATGGAGGATTCTAGGTTCAAGAGTTGAAGCCAAAAATAGAAGAAAAACGAGCTCTTGAAAGGAAATCATTCTAGGAGGAGAGGGAAGGCATTTTTTCCTTCCCCTTTTCCCATTTGCATGTGGTTGAAGAGACTAGACCAGTAAGAGTAGACAAGAGCAGAGAAACATGCAAAGAACAGATGAATATGGAAAGACAGTTACCTAGAAGAGTAGCTATCTGAGGAGTCTACAAAGAAAGAAAGGACTTCCAACGCCAGGAGTTATAAATAAGCTTTTGTCATGTATATATCCCATGAGTGCCACACTATGATTATACTTTAAGTTTGAGCTCACTCTTCCCATGGAACTTCATATTTATGGAAGATTATGCCCCCAAGAGAGAATGTGCTTACTCTACCATCTCAATAAATACTTTTGACAAAGCTAATTAAGTCTACTGGCTGATTGTTAATGGGAAGCACATTGGTGAGGACTAGTAAGCAAAAGTATATCCCTACATAGTTACTCCTAGAAGCTGAAGTACTATCACACCTCTGGGTACAAAACCTGTGAGATCAAGTGTAAGTTGGAGGATTAGTGTCAGAGGGAATATTAAGCATCAGTACTATTATAATTATAATCATAAACCTGCTGCCAATTTAAGTAATATCCAAATATTTAAAATAAAAATTTTAAACTAAGTTTAAGGGATTTTTTCCCTACGTATCTGAAAATGCACTTTTCACTTCTCATAAGCAATGGAAAGTATGTAAAATTGAAAAGCTAGGGTCCATACTCTGGACAATCTGAATTTGACAAAATAGATGTCCGCTCAGCACTACTACAGGAAAGTGAGTATTTAAAGTTTCTCATAACCTAGCCCAGGGGAGGGGAACCTGAGGCTTCAAGGCCACATGTGGCCCTCTAAGTCCTCAAGTGCAGCCCTTTGACTGAATTCAAACTTCACAGAACAAATCGCCTTAATAAAAGGATTTGTTCTGTAGGCATCTTGTATTTATCTTGTCATTTGCATGTTATCACTTTCATTAGGATGGGAGCAACTGAGATACAGGAAGTATTTTTGCCTTTCTTTGTATCTCCAGCCCTTAGCACAGAGTGTGTGTTTAATAAATCATTTTTGACTGACAGAGGGATTCTATGAGGCAGAGGTGAGAAGGGAATGAATGCATTCTAGGCATGAGAGATGGCCAGTACAAAGGCCAGCACAGAGACAGGAAATGTAGTGGCATGTGTGAAGAAAAGAGAGACCACTTTGGCTAAACAACAGTTTGGCTAGATTAGGAGGGAGAATAATCTGGAGATACAGGTTTGGAGTAGATTATATAGGATTTTAAAAGCCAAACAGAGGATAAGTAAATAAAAGGTAATTTGAGGTAGGTATAAGACCAAGATGGAAGAAAGGGGCTTAATGAATACTTCTAACAGAAATTGGTGCCTAAGCTGACCCTCAAAGAAAGATATGGATTCTGAAAGGCAGTACTGAGAAGGAAGTGTATTTCAGGCACAGGGCACGATCTCTGTGAAGCCAAGCAATAAAAGTTGGGATGCTAAGACTGGGGAACAGGTATCGGTCCAATTTGGCTGAAACATAAAGTTGTATTAAGGTGAAGATTATCAATTTGGTCTGAAAAAGCAAGTGGAAGCCAGATGGTGGAGAGTTTTAAATGTGGATCAATGAGTTTTAATTTTATTCCATGGCAATACTGAGGTACTCAATATTTGTAAGTAAAGGAATGACAAAAGAGAAGTTTTAAGATGTTCTAAAAAGTCCATTAATTTCTTAGGGGAAGTCTGGTGAGTTGTAGTTGTTGCTGTTTGTCCTCTGTTTTCAAAGAAGACCAAAAATATCACAGTGTTGAGTCAGGGTATGGTGTTTGTGGCTGTGGCTAATGAGGACAAGATGAGTTCAAAAGGCACAACCATAGGTCAGGCACAAGTAATCTTATTAGAACATTTATAGTGGAAGTGGCTCTGGATTTGTGTAGCTCATGTTTCCTTTGTGTTTCTATGATTCTGCTTTGCTCACGGAGTATAGGGCCTTCTTTGATGGTGGCACACCGTGCTAGATGGTCATGTGCCAACATTTTCCACGTCTTATAGTCAATACTAAAATTAGTCAGAAATACCTCAAGAGTATCCTTATACTGCTTCTTCTGACCGTGGGCACCGAGAACTTATAGAAGACGATGGCAAAACTGGGCTACCCAGAGAAGTTCATCAACATTGTACACCAGTTTCACAATGCCATATTCACAGGGGTTATGGATGAAGGATGATGCTCTCATGCTTTCCCAGTCACCAATGGAGTGAAGCAGAGTTTCATGCTTGTTCCCATGCTCTTCAACACGCTGCTTTCCATGGTGTTGTCAGATGCCTTCAATGAGGATGAAAACGGCATCAAGGTCAGCTTCCTCACTGATGATAAACTATTTAACTTAAAAAGGCTACAAGCCAAGACCAAAGTAGAGGGGGAAATGGTGTACAACTTTTTGTTCATAGGTGACTATGCACTCAATGAAGTCTCTGAGGTTGAAATGCTATATAGTATGATTTGATTCTCTGCTTCCTATGCTAATTTTAGCCTGACAATCAATACCAAGAAAACAGAGGTCCTCCACCAGCCAGCACCACATCATCCAATGGAAAACATTGTATTATAAATTTAACTGGAGGGGGAGTGAGGGAGGGAAGGAGAAGGAGAGAGAGAGAGAAGGAATGGAAGTAGTAGATGTACAAAATACTGAAAATGATGGATTTTCCTGGACTGAAGGAGAGACTGAAGGATCATGGGAGGAAGAATCCTCACCTGACAGCGAAGCACAGGAATTTTTGCTCTCCACAAAAGGAGAGATGGTTAGGGTGTTACCACTGGTGGCAAGAAAGATACTACTGCCCACCGAATGTAACTGACTCACTGAAGGAGTGATCTTTCAGCAAAGAGTTTGTTACTTGTATAGATGTACCAGTTAGCTGTACTATAGGATCTGTTGAAAGTATTCCATCTCCATTCTCTCCTCTTCATCACTGCCTGACTAACAGGCATGCCTACCTTTGAGAGTGTCCCACTCTATTTAAATTTTGCTTATTTGCATATATTTTTATGAAGAGTTTTGTCTCCATGTAAAGACATGACTTTTTTTCATTTCAAGCTAGTATTTACTATAAAGGACTAGATCCACATAAGGAAGACAAGGTCAAAAGAGAACTTGAGGCAGTTGCCTTAGATTTAACCACAAGCTTATATTAAACTCCTTCAGTGACTGCATGAAAGGGGTGAGGGGTGGGGGGACTTCATAAGTATAGGAAAAATAAAATCAAATAGATAACTTGTGAAATGGAGCATTTAGATGAAAACAGTTTGTAGAATGAATCTCTCCAGGCAAAACTGAAATACTTAAGTCAATGTACGTCCTCTTTCACTTCAAAATACAAAAACAAAACAAAAAACAATGACCAACAGAACTATAGTTATTAGCAAGAATAGCCAGTAACTGGAAGCAATATACCAGGTGGCAAATGGAAGAGAATTAAACAAGGCTCCCACCTAGTTGGTTCCAAAAATATAATAAACCAAAAGACAAGACAAGAAAAAAGAAATATAATTCATGCCGAAGAAAGAACAGATCCTCAATCTGTCACCCAACACGCTAGGTAATGCATAGACAACAAAGCTTTGCAATGAAAACCTATCAATCTTCCCCTTTCCTTACTCTATTACCTACCACACACTGTGTTAATTGTGTGTAAATATTTATCCGACAAAACCAGCAGGTTTGTTTAAAAAAGGTAAAGCTTGTTACAAACAGAGAAGCTATAAGTCACATGAGCATCTTCAGCAAAGCAATGCTCACCTCTTCCATTAGATTATTTTTAAAATATGACCTGCTCTTTTCTTCTATAAAATAAGTTTTAAGAACCCACTCAATAGAGAAAAGGAAAAATATTAGTGAGTGAAGATTACAAAATTACAAAATACAAGATTATCTAATATGTTAAAGAGGCAGTCCTTTTGAAGCCTCTGAATTTCATCCAATTTGTAGCATTTCATTTACCTCAGGCCACAACCCTGCTCTATTAATGAGACATTAGACATTAAGCCTAGCACACAGCCTCTGCACAAATATATTCCTTGGGCATCTCTACCGTGCTCAGGGATTTGCCTCATCTCTCGAAAGCTCTCTTTATTGTTTCCCTGTCTCTTCTGCCTTTAATAAGATATGTATCTGAGGAAAAGAGAAAGGCTATTGATTTTTTCAGTCAATTGTGAGCTGCTGAATTTCATTACTTCAAATCTCATTTGAAGAAGACCTGACATCGCCCCTTGGATTATTCATTCTGCAGGGAAATGTGTGGTATGTGGAGACAATGAACAGGGGAAGTGAGAGGCACACTAAGTGAGTTGCATCTTCCTGGTGTGCACACTGCAGTTAACCCAATAGAACCACAACAGCCACCTGGTTTGCAGCCTACTGCTCTCCGCAATCCATCGGCCCTGAATGAGGCTCATTTCTCTGTACCAATATTCCCCCAAAGCATAGAATGTCTGCCCAGGCAGAGCATCTGCATCCAGGGGTAATGTTTGATTCATAGCTTGTATGGATGGTTCATGAGGAAATATAACATGTTTCCTCTAAATACACAACCAGAGAAAATTCATCCATGAGCCTTCAGAATATATTTCATAGTTAGCATGAAAAATTCTAGGAGCTGAGAAATGAAGAATACAGGCACAATCTAACATGAGGCAGGCAGATACTTCTAAATGGATTGTTAAGGGGAAATGCTCAAACTCCCATATGAACATCATCATGATGGTAATTATTGCAATCACTTTATTATTTCTGAAGTACACATTTGTTAGGCATTGGCAAAAATACATCTCTTATCTGGTTTTCAAGATACACACACTCAACTAGCCACTAACAGTGAAAGACAAGAAAACCGCACTGGAGGGAAATGTTGTACACTTCCACAATCCTCTTTGTGCTTCAAACTATATTATAAATGAATAATATCCATATTCAGGGAAGTGACTCTGAAACTGAATGTTCATCTCCTTTCTTCCACCTATAAAGGAGAATAGGTGAGACAAGGACGGACACCAAGTTGCTTTGACAAAGAAATGAATGGGATTACCATAACCAGGAATGGAACCAAGCTCACAGTTACAAAGCAGTTATAAAATTTAATTTTCTCAGTCTCTCTACTCTGCACTCCACATATCAGTACAGTGGAGAGAGCAATGCCTCATGAAGTCAGATAACCTAAGTTCAAATACTGTCTCTTATACTTACACCTTTGTGACTTTGGGCAAGGTGATTCACTTCCCTTACCTTAGTTTTCCCAAGTGTAAAATGGGGGAGTTAGACAACATGATCTTCTAGCTCTAGATCTAATGATCCTTCTCACCCGCACCTACCCCTGCGTGGTGGGGAAGGTGATGAATGGTTTATGACATAACACATTTAAGGCGATGGGAATTCAAATAGTGATATTTTGTAGGCACCCTCAGGCTTCTCTTATTTCTCTTGTTCTGCTGACCCACCATATGCTTCAGCATACTGGATTCTATATAACAAAACACTTTGCCCTTTGCATGTTGAAAGAAAAGCCCTCTCAGCAACCAAGGTTAAACAGCAGCTCTCCTTGTCATAAGCAGGCAGCACTCAATTCTCATACTTTTATCTCCAAGCTACACGTCCAAACAAATCATTGGAATTGTAAAACTTCTGCTTTCATTTTGAATACCTAAATGGAAAGCAAGTGGGGAAGGGGAGGAGTGAAGTTTCCCCAGCCCACAACGCACTCATCCAGAGGATTGATTCTCAGTGTGCCAAGGTCACCAATGATGCCCTTCAGGCAATCAGACACCCTACCATCAGTAATAGGCTCAGAAATGCCAAATGCAATTAAGAAGTTTATTGTCAAGTTCAAGGCACATTTTATCCAGAGCAAGAAATATATTATTCCTTTTGAACTTCCACACTGCTACTGAGGTGAGTAAATCAGAGCTTACTTCTCCATAGACAGCACAGAGCGTCTCTGGCCAACAAGGCGTAACTACTTTTATTGGTAACAAAAGTAATGACAGTATAAGTTGTTTATTTCTGCAGATGTTTATAATCATATGAGTTTTTGAAAACTCTCTTCATGAGAGCGTATTTCATGATTTTTCCATTTCATATGTTCTCCAGCCATTCCAAGTCTTGGACAAGCCAAAAACAAGAAAACATTAGCAGTCTAGTATTCCAAGGTCCACAAAGACTAGAAGATGGAACCCCCAACTCATCATTGTCCAGAAGAGAAAAAAAGTGGAGATAATAAAAGGATTCTGTGACACCAACCCCAAACTCTTCCCAGACTCCCTTCCTGGAGCTGCTTAGCTCACTCCCCCTACTGTACTCACTTTGGCAGGTCAGGGGACCAAGGTCACAGCCATATAGCTATTTGAGAGATCCCAACTCTTTCAGGTTCCTAGAGGTAACTCTCGAGTGGAAGAGGAGTGCATCTTCTCACTCTTGTCACTTATCATTGTCACTATTGCTCCTGAGCCCTGACCAGTGTGTTTACACATTTACACAAAACAGGTCACAATGACACCACTGACTCAAACATGAAAAGCTCTCTCGATACACAATGAATATTTAATAAACATTATTAACTGTTATAGAGGAGCAAAGGAGCATCCTTTCCATAACATGAGAAC
Organism: Phalanger gymnotis; assembly: GCA_028646595.1. Taxonomy (NCBI): domain Eukaryota; kingdom Metazoa; phylum Chordata; class Mammalia; order Diprotodontia; family Phalangeridae; genus Phalanger; species Phalanger gymnotis. Next base: position 217,400,039 of record CM053626.1, on the reverse strand, counting down.
ATAATTTCATTACTTTGTTTCTTATTCATTCTCATTTCTATCCACCCTCCCACCATACCCTAATCTCTAGGTTACTTATACACCTAAGATCTGTGACTGGGAAAGTCTTTACTTCTTTGCCTACTGCCATGGTCACAGTAGTACAGAGGAGTGAGTTCTCAATAGAAGTACATCTGATGGAAAGAGATCATCTTTCCCAAAATGTCTGGCCCTAGAAAGCAAACAATCAGCGGAGCATACTCCTAGAACCCTATTTACCCATAAGATGACATGCTAATGGTGCTTGGTGACCACATCATGGGAATAACAGATGGAAGTCTCCGGGAAGAAGAGGAAAAGTCAGGATATGTACTTCAATTAGGTAAGAGCACAAAGCATTTGAAACTATGGTAACATCATTCAAGAGCCCCTGAGTCTTATCATCTCCCTGAAACATGGAAAAAATACCATGAAGTGGAGAGATGAGCCAAAATATCATAATCCCTACAGACTTTAAGCAAAGATACCTTCACTTAAGGGTCTACTTTGCGCTTGTTAGAGTTCGAGAGAGCTCCTTATTTTCCAGGAATCATGAGAATCAAAAGAAAAATGTTTTCCTAGGCTGCTTTGTTGGGAATCAGAGTTGAAGTTGAACTCATTTAGACTGAGTGGGGAGATGTGGGGTTTTTTCTCTATTTCTTTGCAATTCTGTCCCAATTAAGTATTTTACTATTTCAACACTGATTCCTGACTACTCTGATAAATAAAATATAAATTGAATTTAAATGACCTAAAAATGTCCTCAGGAAACTGGGTTGGGTTTCAAGTCTAGTAAGGTAAATTATAATCATCCAAAATATCCCCACATTAAACCTTAATCTATGTGAATCCAGAATATAATGAAAAATAGATGGCACACTTGTTAATCTGTGCCTAGAACATCAACCCAAAAAGAGATCCGAATTCTTAGATTTGAGATTGAGGTAGAACTCCCTAAAATAATGACTACATAGCACAATTTACTGCCCACCAACTATATTATCAAGGGTTCTTCTTCAAGTCAAACCTCACTAACCTCGCTCTTCGTGGGGTAGGGGTTCCCCAGAACAAGACAGTTGTTCTATATGTGATGTCTACTTCCATTAAACTAACATTCCAAGGCAGGTTCATGAATGGGTTCAGTCACTAGAAGTGTCCCATCTCATATATTTATTACTGAGTTGAAAGAGAATTAGAGATGATCTAATCCAACTTCCTCACTTTATAGATGATTAAACAGACACCCAGAGAGGTGTGCTGCTGAAGGCAACACAGATAGCTAATAGTAGAGTCAGAACTGGAACCACATCCCCTCACTCTGAGTTCTGAGCTCTTTCAGAGCTTAGTATTGTCCTTGGTACAGTAAAGTTCAAATTTCTTAATTCTTTTTAGTAACTGGTAAACGGTAGTCAATCAACAAGCCTTTATTAGGCAATCAATTTGATTCTGCTAGGGGGCTTGGGTGTTTTAAAATTAATTTTGTAAAAAAGCATTAAAAACCCAAACACCTTGAAGAACAAAAACACTTTGACAGGCGACCCTTCTTCCTAATATAATAATTTATGGTAAAATTACAGCAAAATAGCATTCTTTACCATTCACCCACCTCACAGGTTACTCACCATAGATCTATGAGCAAATGATTATTGATAAAGGTGGCTGTCCCAACCCCATCCAACTGCTTTTTGTAACTTTAAGGAGGCCACAGAAAAGGCAGGCTAGCCAGTGAAACCTATAGTGCTAGGCCTTTTTTTGGAGCATCTAAAATCACATAAGAGAAAAAAGCTTATTGCTTAACCTGAGACATACAAGGTCACGTGGAGAAAGACAAGGGAAAGAGGAAGCAAGAATAAATCTGGGTCACAGTCCACAAAGAGACAAAGATACAACTAGCTCTCCAAAGGGACAGATATATTCAAGACTCAATCAAGAGAAGTGTCCCAATCTTCAGTGAAATGAGTTTATGCCACAGCAGGAGATGGAAATGCATCAGTGACCCAGCAAGAGACAACCTTTCTCACCTGGTACCCAGGACATGTCAAACTTTCTTCCCTTTTCCAAGTTTGGCGCAGGTAAACTCAGGGTCCATCCCATACAACAGTGCTCCTCATTCAAGAGGATACAGGTGAGATATTTTCTAGGGAAAGTCCCTAACGGTCATGTTTGATTGGTTTCCCAATGAAACCAATCCCAACGGGTTTCCCTGAGACTTTGATGTCACAGAAAGGAAGGTACCTATTAGCAAGGTTGCTCCAGGCATAAAAGATCTCAGAAAGGGGTTGAGGAGGAATTGGGAGAACATGGAGAAATAAAGACAGAGTTTCTAGGACAGAGACAGCATTGCAAAAAGAAAAGAAAGAAAAGAAAAATAAGCAAAGCTAGGGAGAACAGCAGTGGTTTTATATTTACAAGTTTTTCTAAGTGATTTAAACTTTAAGCATGTTACTAAGCCTAGAGTTCAAGTGGTTCTATTACAAAATTACCAAACAGATTAATTAATTTTACTATAGCAGATGGTGACTTTAATTCAAAGCTTCTCTCCAACAGAATAATGTATGGTCTTTCATACACAAAAATGTTGCTGCTAACACAGCATCAGTAGCGTATTATGAACTTCTACAGCACATACTCTCTATAGTACTTCCTTTGATACTTTTTCTAGAATCGTTATCGGTTTCATATGTGTATGACTTATAGAAATCATGACTTCCTTGAGGGCAAAGACCAGGCCCTATACATCTTTTGTATCTTTCTAAGTACAGAGGAGGTATTTGTTCAATGTTTTGTCCACTGTTCTTTCGGCACTGTTAACTAGCATGTCAATACATCTGCCCTCTTTTATCTAGTCCCTCTTGTAACCAGCCACGTCCATTTGCAAAACAATGGGCTGAGACCCTTTTTCTGTCTTCACATAGGTCCTTTGTACAGTTCATGCTTTTGTCATGTTCTACTTGACACTGTTGCTGTTGTTGCTGTTGCCGATGATGATGACGATGTTCAGTCATGTCTGACTCTTCATGACTCCGTTCAGGGTTTTCTTGGCAAAGATACTGGAGTGGTTTGCCATTTCTTTCTCATTTTACAGATGAAGAAACTGAGGCAAACAGGGTTAAATGACTTGCCCAGAGTCAGATGCCTAGTAAGTATCTGAGGCCAGACTTGAATTTGAAAATGAGTCTTCCTGACTCATATCCACTGTACCACCTCGCTGCCCCTACTTGACACTAACAAAAAAAATTATACTTGACACTATCATATTTTCAATTGGTCTCACATCCTACTCCGCTCTATCATTGTTTTATTCTTATAGTAAGGCATCATGGCATAGTAGATAGAGCAGTAAACCTGGAGTCAGGAAGACCTTAGTTCAAATGCTGCCTCAGTTAAATATGTGATCCTGATCAAGGTAGTTAATGTGTCTTAGCCTCAATCTCTTCATCTGCAAAGCGGGAACACCAACAATAGCACCTATTCTCACAACATTGTTGTAAGGATCTACAGAGATCCACCTATATAAAGTGACTTGAAAATTTTAAAGCACTATAAAATGTTAACTATTATTATTCAAACAGTTATTAAATATTCATGTACTACTGCATATTTGTACCTACGTCTCATCTTGTGTGCTAGACTGAAAGCTCCAAGAGAGTAGGAGCCATATTTTAATTATCTTTCTTTGAAGATCTCTCAATACCATGGTTTTCATGTAGTAGGTGCTTAATAAACGATCGTTAAATGAATGAATGGCTATGAAATTGAGCAAATCTTCACGTTAGCGCTAGCTCTCTGAGCTACTCGCCCTGCCTAGAAGGAGTTTATGTACTAATGAGCTGGTGAAACAATTCATCAAATGGAGGGTGCCAACACTCGCCACGAGAAGCAACTAGAAAGTAATTAAAGAAGAAAAAATACCTCTTCACCGTTTCAGGGAGCTCCAGACTAAGTGGAATCTGATAGGATAAGGCTAGCGTGTCATCCAGGGCCTTCCTGACCTCCTGCAGTTCTCCCAGGGACACACAGCCCAGCAAGGAAGTCAGCTCACAGTCCTGAAACTGGATGAACCTCTCTTGCTCTTCTATGTCCCGTCTTAATTGTCGATCTTTCGCTTCGAGCACAGACATCCTTGCTCGGAGGCCTTCGATTTCCTTCTGTAGGGGATAGGCAAAACAGATTTTACAGATTAACCCTGCTAACAGCAAACTGCTCACTGATAATGAGTCATTTAAACGAGAGTTAACTGTATGCACCAGAGCAGTGACTGATGCCTCTCCTTCTGAGGCAGGCAGATTTTCTGAGGTTTGCTGAACTGGAAAAATCATGCTGGTTTTACATTTCTGATTAGTTGGCATAAGGAGAAACGGTCCTCCCCAAGCATGAAATAACTGCTGGGGGCATCCGAAAATTTGACTGGAAATATGCCATAAATGTATAAATTACTTCCATCATAGTGGATACAATGGTGAGATGCCAGGACAAGGAGCATTATCCAATGTAGTCACTTATTAAGTACATAATACCACTCAGCGGGTCCCCTCCAAACTCACTCATCTGTCCATCTGAGCCCAAATGTGGGAAGTGTGTGTGTGTGTGTAAATAAAGACCACAGAAGCATGTCTTTACAGAGCTATAATTTAGGGCAAGAGTTGGCAAACAGCAGGGTCAAATCTTCCTGCCACCTGTTTCTTAGGGCTTGTGAGATAAAATTTTATTTCAAAATGTAAAGATCATTCTTAGCTCTCAGGCTTGGCCAGATTTGACCATTAGTTTGCCCGATGTAGTGAGTACAAGCAGAGTATTGCTCTTGTCACGTAAAATTACATCAATGGTGAGTTCCATCTAGCCTGTGCTGTGGGCTCAAAAACTGAATTTCTGCAGCATCAGAATTCATGTTCAGTACAAAGAACGCAGAGCATTAGTACTTCTTGAGGGCAGTCAATCGGTCACCATTTAACTTGGACTGATGGAGAGGCTAGGGCTAATTCTCAAGTATTCTAGTAGTACTTCCATTCCAATTCAACAAGGATTTATTAACTACCTATTATGTGAATGGTACTGGACTAGATGCTGGAGGCACAAAGACAAAAGGGAAACCAGAGTTTGACCTCCAAGAGCTTCTATTCAATTAGAGTTCCTTATTAGAACCCCACTTGCTTCTACTTCCCTCACTAGACCTGGGAAGTCATGAATGATATGTCAACAACATAGGCTTAGGAGAGCCATTAGCTATGTGCATGGCATGACATCATAATTGGTAATGAATTGGCAAACTCTTTTTCCCTTTCTAATTTTTCAACCATATTGACCTCTCTGTAGCACTTCATGCTGTTCACCATCCTTCCTCTGCCTGGACACTCTTTCCTCCCTGAGTTTGCTTAGCACTTCTGGTTTCTCCACCTACCAGTCTGTCTGAGTTCTCATCCGTGTCCTGCTCCTGTGTCAGTGCACCCTAGAGCTGTATCCTGGGGCCTCTTTTATGTCTAAACTCTCTCCTGACGATCTCAACCACTCCCATGAGTTCAACTATCACCTCTAAGCATATTTTGCTGGAAATTCATATATATATATATATCATGACCACTAAATGTAGATGCTCTCCAAGGCTGTGTCCTGGGCGTTCTTCTCTTTTCTTTCTCTAATATCTCTATTGACAAGTTTACCACCTCTTGTGGATTTAACTATCACCTCTCCATTTAATACCAGCTACACTGCTTTTGGACTTCTTTGGACCTCTCCATCATGCCTTCCTTCCCCAGGAAACCTATCACAGGGAAATCTCATTATCCTGCAAGTTCGAATCTGTCTCCATGCTTGTATCTCATCAATACCCACAGACTCTCTGATTAGAGCCTCTGAGTGGTGGGCAGGGTTAGTGATTCCAGGACCTCTTTTTAAGTAAGGTGTTTATGTAGCACAGTCTTTTCCCCATTTACCAGCAGCTACGCTGCTTTTGGCCTTCTCTATCATGCCCTCCATACTAGATACCTTCTTTCCCCACTTCCCTTCCTCCCCTACTCCACATTTCATTTTCCTTTTGTATTTGTCTTCTCTTATTAGATTATGAGCTCCTTGAGGGTGGAGACTTTGTTTTTATTTGTTTCTCTATCCCCAGCACTTTGCACAGTGCCTGGAACAGAGTAGGCTCTTAATTAATGTTTATTGACTAAAATAAGATGATTCCTAGACCTATGTTAACTACCACTAATCTAGCCTTTGAATTCCAGTACCACGTCATCAACCACCTAATGGATATTTTGAACTGGATTTACTGTAGGCATCTCAAACTCAATGGGTCCAAACTCCAGAGCTCTTTCCCCTCAAACTATCCTCTCTTCTGAACTTTGCTATCACTGTCAAGGACACTACCATCTCCCTAGTTCAAACCTTAATGTCACCTTTGTGCAGTACAATGTGTGGCACTGAACCTCATTCGTTCCCCTTTAAAAAAAATCTCTGGGATGGCCGTCTTACCCAACCTGCATTCACTCATACTGGAAAATTGGGGTTCCCAGAGAGGATGACCACGCTACTATTATGGTACTCCCATTAGACCATGAGCTCCCTAAGAACAAGAACTATTTGTTTTTTGCCTTTATTTGTATCCTCAGCACTTAAAACAGTGCCTAGCACATAGTAGGTGCTTACTAAATGCTAGTTTATTGAATGCTACAATTCACTTTTTTAAAGATACTAAACCCTGATGTAACTATATTTTTCTTACTAACAAGTGGAACTCTTGAGCCTCTACCAGTCTCCTTCCTGTTTAACAACTCAGTCAAAATGAGTCAATCAGTCATATTTATTAAGGACCTACTACGAGCCAACTACTCTGCTAAGCACTGAGGATATAAAAAAGGATGGTTATGCTCTCGATAGTAATAGGGAAGTTTAAAAGAAGGAAGGGATTGGAAGGAAAAGATAACAAATTCCATTTTGGACATGTTGACCTTTAAGATGGACATCTTAAGAAGGACATCCATTTTGAGATGTCCAATGGGCAGTTGGAGATGTGAGACTAGAGGACAGTGGAAAGGTTAAGGCTGGAGAAGATATGAGAAAGATGACACCATTAACTCTTTTTGAAGGGAGGGGAAGGAATAGGGAGTGACTTGCCCAGGGTCACCCAGCTAGTAAGTGTCAAGTATCTGAGGTCAGATTTGAACTCAGGTCCTCCTGACTCCAGGGCCGGTGTTCTATCCATTGTACCACCTAGCTGCCCCTGACACTATTAACTCTTAATCAGAGCCATCTATTAAACACAGGGCAGAGCAAAAGTAAACAGAATATAACATTCTACCCATGAACTTGGGACACACTCTCCTACCAATATAAACAGTGTCCATAGGAGAAAAGGCCACAAACTTATGGAACCATAGGAAGGAAGCACTTAAGGGAACACATATGCCCAGGCCTCAATGCTCCATACACCCTCCAGGAATAGTCTGTGCACTAATTCACTTGAAGGAGGGGCCACACCCTCTCTGGGCCTCTCAGCTATCCTGGTGGCTAGGGTCACTTTTTGTAGGCTCTTCTTTTGGGCTTCTGAAACAGAAACCCTAAGCCTAGGATTGCGCTGGCTCCTCCAGCTCCGCTTCCTTGGCTGGGCTCTACAAGTTCTCTACTTCTCAGGCAGCAACTTGCAGTGTGATCTTTGCGATCTGTTCCCCGGCCCTATGAGAGATCTTCTCTGAGCCCTAAGCTCAGTTCTGGTCAGTTCCCAGAAACAGGTTTTTCTTCCTCCAGGTCTCTTCTAGGCAGCAAAAGGCAGTTCAGTCTCTGCAGTCTTCCTGTAACCCAGCCCTAAGTTCTGGACTTGACTAACCCTACTGCTCCAAACAGTGTCTCTTACATGAAATGGCTTGCCTCATAACAGTCATACGTAAATAAGATGCTAGAGCAAAGGACACGTGGGTACCTTTATCCTCAGTAAATATGGGATGCTTTCCATCCTGCTGTGGGTTGCTTCCTCAGTGCTCCTCTCACAACTCCCCTTGTTTCTTCCTCTGCTCATAAAAGTATGTAGTTAGAAGTGGAGGTAGGCCTTATACTTAACTGACTCCTCATTCTTACGTACCCCACATATCCAATCTGCTGCAAAATGTAGTCATTTCTACCTTCACAATTCTCCACTCACATCTTTCTACCCTAAATGTGGTGCTCATCATCCCTTGGCTAGATTATTGACTTAATTAGTGTCTCTCCCCACTCCAATCTATCTTCCACATAGCTGCCAAAATGATTTCCCTAAAACACAAGTCTCACCATGCCACTTCCCTGATTCAATAAATTCCAGTGACTTCCTATTACCTCTAGGAACAAATATAAAGTTTGATGTTTAAAGCTCTTCATTGATCTCTTCCTCCTTTTCCAGTCTTCGGACATTTTGTTTCCCCTCTGGACACTCTGTAATACAGCCATGTTGGCTTACTTGCTTTTCTTTGCTCACAACATTCCATCACCTATCTCCATCCAAGCCTTCAGGTCGCTAGCTGATCCCTCTATGCCTGCACTTCTGCCCCTCATCCCTTCATCTTCACCTCTCAGAATCCCTAGTTTCTTTCAAGACTCAGTACAAATACAACCTTCTACAGAAGGCCTTTCTGGATCCCTTCCCCTTCTCCCAAAATGGAGCTTCCCCTTTGAGGTTAACTTTCATCTACTCTGTATGTAGTTTGTACTGCTTATTTACATGTTGTCTTCCCTATTAGAAAGTAAGCTTCTTGAGGGCAGGGTCTGTTTTTGCCTTTCTTCAAATTCCTATCACTTAGCACAGTGACTGCCACCTAGTAAATATTCACTGGTTGATGACTCCCTGATCTATATATTCAGCTCTGGTCTCTTTCTTGAGCTTCAGGCTTATATTTCCAATTGTCTATTGGGCCTTGTAAATTGGATAGCCCACAAGCATCTCAAACTCAAAATATCAAAAACAGAATTCATTATCTTTTCCCCAGAACCTACCCTTCTTCCTAACTTCCCTATTTCTGAAAGCACAATTATCCTTCAAGTTTCCCAGGTTCACAACATCAATTTATCTCCCGCTCTCAACTTTCACCCCTCATATCCAATTAGTTGCCGGTGTTGTTCGTAGCTTGACAATATTTCTCACCTGTGTCCAATTCCCTCCAATGCCATCATGCTCATCCTGGTTCAGGTCCTTACTACTTTCTGCCCAGCCTATTGAAACAGATTCCTCATCAGTCTCCCTCTTTTGAATTTCTTTCCTCTTCAATCAGTCCCTCAAAAGCTATCCCTAAAGCACAAGTTTAATCATGTTATTACCCTGTTCAAAAGCTCGGGTAGCTCCTTCTTGCCTTTAGGATAAAATGCAAATTCCTCAGTTGTATTTAAAGCCCTTCACAATCTGGCTTTGACCTACTTTTCCAAGTTTACTCCACTGTTACTTTCCCTCATGCACTTTTCAATGGAGATAAACAAGCCCACCTAGTGTTTCCCATATACAACATTCTATCTTCTACCTCCATGCCTTTGCATGGTGTCAGTAAGGTGAATTTTAGTGTAAGGTGGATTTTAGTGTGAGTAAGGTGGATTTTTGTTATTATTTCTAAGAGTTCAGTTTCCCAGGATCCGTGGCCATAATAAACTCTGTTTCCCAGGCTCGTGGTTCAAAACATCTCCACCATGAAGCATTATATAATGATAAATAATATAATCGTTTGTGCTGAAATTGTAAACATCCATCGTGACTGTGCAGTGAGATATAGCAATGAGGTGATGTAAATTTGTGAGGCTTTTGTTGGCAATATGCCTTCTTTGTCTGTTGCCCTGGTCAGTGAGTTGGGGAACCTTTATGTTCAATGCACAAGCTGGAATGCTGTGTGCTTTGACTGGCCCCCATCAATGCTTGGGAGGGGAGAATCTGTGTGTGCCTCAACTGGCCACCATTGAGGCTTAAGGGGATATACAGGATGCACAAGTTGTGCCTGTCTCAATTGACCCCATCATGATGTAAGGGTAGTTGCTCCCCCCGCCCCCACGCCACCAGCCCCCGGGGGAAGAGTGATTAGAGAATAGCGGAGGAGTTTATAGTGCTTCCATTATCAGCAATACTGTGTTAGAGAAAACTAGACTAGAATAAAGCTTATTATTAACCACTTTGAAGCTGTTTTTCTGTCTGACCAGATCAAAAGTGATCCTTCTAGAGGGTGGAGTCTGAAACCTCTACTGCCTCCTGTGTGTTATCTGTGTAACACACGGGCTCCCATCCATGCCTGGAATGCACTCCTTCCTTGCCCCAACATCAGAGAATTGCTAGTTTTCTTCAAGCCTCAAGTCAAGTGCCAACTCCTATGTAAGTCTCCCCGCCCCCCATCTCATTAGAAGCTACTGCCCTCCACTCCAGAAATTACTTTACATATAATCTGTATTTACTTATATGTATACATGGATTTCTACCCCCACCCTGACCCTCCACCACCAAAGCAACAGACTGGTGAGTCCTTGAGGACAGGAACTTCTGATTTCATCTTTGTAGTCTTATTACTTGACACACAGTAGGCATTGTAAATATTTAGACAGACTGGTAACAATAGCACTCAAGGCACAAGTTGGCCTTTCACAGACAAGAACATTAGAGACACCTAGGTGGTTTAGGGGATAGAATGCTATGCCTGGAGTTGGGAAGATTTGAGTTCAAATATGGCCTCATTTACTAGCAGTGAAAGCCAGCATTGGAGTCAGAAAGATCTGTTTTCACGTCCTGCCTGTTTCAGAAACATACTGGGCAAATTATTCAATTCCCGGGGTGGAACTGACAGCTATAAGTTATATACAAGCTGTCAAGTCACTTCAACCTCTGTTTGTCTCAGTTTCCTCAAACTGTAAAATGAGGTTTATAATAATAGCACCTAGCTGCCAGCGTTATCATGAGGATCGAGTGAGATGACGTTTGTAAAACACCTAGTACATCCTCAGCACTTAATACACACTTGGCCCTTCCTTCCATCCTCCCAGAGGCCAGTGAGATTATGCGGATGAACTGAAGATACCGCTACAACTTTAAGTTGAAGAAAGTCCCTTAGTCCTTCTCAACGGTCCACCCACCTCTTCTCTCCATCCTGGAAAGCCTATTGCCTTCAGACACTAGGCCCCTTAAAATGAAATTCCATCTTCTGGGTTCTGATAGTACATTAACTTTCTCATTATTCACCATTTGTTGCTGTTCAGTCATTTCAGTCCTGTCCAACTCATCAGGACCCCATTTGGGGTTGTCTTAGCAAAGATACTGGCATGTTTTGCTATTTACTTCTCTAGCTCATTTTACAATGAGGAAACTGAGGCATACAGGGTTAAGTGACTTGGCTAAAGTCACACAGTTAGTGTCTGAGGTTGGATTTGAACTCAGGAAGATAAGTCTTCCTGACTTTAGGGCAGGCGTTCTATCCATTGTGCCACCTAGCTGCCCTCATCTATTGAAGGCAAATAATGAGAAATGAAAGACAGTCTAGTTTAGTGAATAGAAAGTCAGCCTTAGAGTCAAGAAGACCTGAGTTCAAGTCCTGCCTGCTCTGGATACATACTGAATGAGTTACTTAACTCCTGGTATGGAACTGAGGACTATAATTTACATATAATCTCTATCAATTCTACATCAGGAATTCTCTACATCAATTAAAAAATCATAGGTCTAAAAAAAATCAAAAACACAGAAATCAGAGATCATAAGCAACTTTAAATTCTAAGGTCACTCAAAAATTCCTAAGATTCCTACTAGACATCCTTCCTAGCCTGGAAATGATAATTCATAAAAGCAAAGCAAGAACAGATTAGTAGGAAGGGACTTGTGTTCGTCCTTCATTCTCAAAGAGGACCATGACATCAGGGAAATGATGACATGACTTGCAGTTAACTTTGCTTTGAGTGAGGGAGGGCCGTGCAAGGTCACCAGCCTCACTTTCTGCTCCAGAGCCATCTGGGTCCAGTGGCCTGATACTCACCAGGATGACTGGAGATGGCCCAGGATGCATTGGGAGACCCTGGCCCTTTTAGGCTATGGTCTTTTCAGGTGCTCACTGTGAGTGAGGTAACACCCATTCAGTAAATAGGACTAAGTATCTGACAGTATTTAACCTTCAGCTCAGTTCATGCCAAGGGAACCATGGAACCAATAGAAGGATTTATATTCACTCTAGGAATGTCCTCCCTCTCCATCTTAGTCGAAGGCCAAGCACTATCAGTATGCTCAAATACTTCACACTCTTCCCAGAAACAAGCTTTTTCTAGGTGACCACACTGGACCATGGATGAACCTCACTACCAGCAGGCATCTAGGTGGTGCAGCAGATAGAGAGCTGTACCTGGAATCAAGAAAACCTGAGTTCAAAGTCAACCACAGGTACTTACTAGCTATGTAACCCTGAGGAAGTCATTTAACCTCTATTTACCTTCATTTCCTCAACTATAAAATGGAAATAATAATAATCCCTACCTCCCACGGTTATTATAAAAATCAAATGAGATAATGTTTCATAGTACTTAGCATGGTGCCCGGCACATAGTAAGTGCTTAATAAATATTTATCCCCATTCTCTGCCCATCTGAATCCACAACCCTATGGCTAGAGTAGTGTTTAAGTTGAATACGAAAACCAAATTACTCTGTAGAACTCTTACTAGTCAGTACAATTTGGTGTCTTATAGTCGCCTTTGAATCCTAGGCCCAGGGTTGGTCACATCCTAGGAAGCCAATCAGCAGTTCCTGCCAGAGCAGAAAGCATTAAGCTGTAAGTATAAAACAGTGGCGGGGGGGGGGGGGGGGGGGGGGGGGGGGGGGGGGGGGGGGGGGGGGTGTTTAAGGGTGGGAAACAGGAAGCTTGTAGACTCTTATTACTTTGAGATCCCATCACGAGGCTTCCTATCTCAGAGAGAGCTATCACTTGTCTGTGATAGGTCATCTCTACTTCTAGAGTTCCTAAGTGCTTATCTGATTTTAAACTATTGCTCTAATACGATTTCAAATTTGAGTGATCTCTGGCTCCCAAAGCTAGAAGTCTCAAAGATAAGTGTGACAAGTTACTAGCAGTACATATTGAAGATGGGTCGACACTTAGACTGAGTCACCTTGAGTTCTGTTTTAACAGTGAATTTATGATTGCTGACCTTGGACTCACTGTCTTATACTGACCTCTAGCTGCCATCCATTTCCTATATTAGGCCATTCCAGTGACTGGCTTTTATCTGTTATTTCCACCGCCTCTCCCAGCACTGCTTTATATCTTTCTGGTCTACCATTGCCCACAGTTTGGTGCAACAAAGATTTTCAAATGGGATAGTGTTTTGCAAAACTCTTTTTATCTTCCAAAAAAAAAGCCAACAACTCTTCAAAGGTTAGCATGATCAAAGATGACAAATGAGCCTGAAAAACACAAAATGCATATTTAAAAGATAATGAGGTATGTCAAAAATAGGCACAAAAGCCGCTGTTTTCAGTCCCTCATTTGTAATGAGATGCATGCAGCCCCTGTGACAGTCCTCTTCCAATCACTGCTTAGAGAATCTTATTGGATTCCAGCCAAAGCTCTAATTGCCACACTGAAGCAAAGAAAAGATTTCCAATTTATCCCATTCGCCTCAAATGGCTGCAAAATCATTTTACCAATAGTGTATTTTCTTACAACTTCATCATCCCATTACCTGCAACTGCTGCTTCTCTTGAAGAAGCCAATCTCTCCTGGTGATGGAAACCTGGAGTCTGTCCTGAGCTGCAGATTCCATGAGGTTGAGCTGGGGTTGGGCTTCTTCACCGCTGACCCTTAGGAGGTAAAAGAGTAAAACTTCATATTGGAGCAGCCTTGTAAATAAACCCATCAGTCAAATGTCTTTATTGACTTGTAAAATGGTCATCATGTCACAATTCTAATCAGGGTCATGGAAATCATAGGATCATAGGTATAGAGTGGGAAGGAATCATGGAGGTCACCTACTGTAAAATCTTTGTTTAATAGAAGAGGAAACTGAAGACCAAAGAGGTTAAACACAGGCCTTAAGGGAGAGAGGCAGTTGAACACAGGTGCTCTGGCTCCAAAACCAGCACTCTTTCCAGAGTACCACAGTGCCTCTCAAAAATAAGATAAGACACATAACTTGAATTTATAAGGTAATTGCTAACATGTTCCCCTTTCAGATTACCTTCTAGCTACCTTGGATGTTGTTGTGTATGAAACATGTTGTTTCCTCCATTAAAGTGTGTGCTCCTTGAGGGCACAGAATGGTTTTTGTTTTTGTTTTTGTTTTTTTGCCTTTCTTTCATCCTCAGACCTAGCACAGTGTAAACACTAAATGCTTGTTGATTGATTGGTGTAAGGCAGAGGTTCTCAAGCTTATTTGGCCTACTGTTCCCTTTAAAAAAAAATTACTCAGCACTCCCCAGGGAAATCTACTTTCTTTAAGGTGTTTTCTATTGGAATTTGTGTCATTTCAAAAACATATATATAATATTTTTTAAATGACACATTCTAAATTTAACAAATTATTATAAATTTGTGGGTTTTTTCCTGCATTGAAATTCTGATGATGAAATGTTGTGTAATGTAACTGTATAGTACCGCATTATAAACAAGTCATTACATGTACATTTTCCTGCTGATGCACCCTGGACTTTCTGACAATTCTCAACATGCTAGCCTGCCAACACTTACTTGTTAAGACCTGTTGGCTGACTTGACCACTGATTGGTTACAGCTTGCATTGTGTGTGTTTACTGGAAAATAATGTAATCACTATGACTTTAACTCTGTTACACAACAGATGAAAAATGTATGAATGGTTTTTCAAAATTTTCCTCTTTTCTTTCCTTATGCTTCCACTGCCCCCTTATTTTTATTCAATGCCCCCCAGTTGCACCCAAGGCTAGTACAGCCCCCTGGATTGTTCCAGGGCACCACCACCACCCCACACAGGGGATGGCATTGCTCACTTGGGGAACCTATGAATTATTTTGTATTTTTTTAAGTGTGACAAATTCACAGATGCTAGATCAGGGATCAGCAGAAAAAGCTCTCTTAAGGAGCTTTTAATATATTAAGAGATTTATAAGCATGTTCTTTTTAATCTTTACCACAATCCTTTGGTTTTCATTTGAAGGCAAGTTCTATTTTGTTGAAATATTGGAACGTGGTCCATGTGCCTAGTAGCCATGAAGCCAAGGATACCTTTTAAATTAATTATATCATTTAGCAAATCACCAAGGATAGCTTAGCTTGCAATTAAATCTTAAGACTTGCTATATCTCTGCGACATCTGTCAGTCTGAGGTATAAACTCCATGTCCTAAAAATGTCCAGTTAAGCTTTTTTAAGTACATGGCCTGGCTTCTCCCACTTCATAATTTTATATTTTTGCTTGAGAGGTTCTCACTAATTTTGAGGTTTATTTAATAGAAGAATGAGGCCTTCCCTTTTTGCTGCACATTTCCATAAAAACTCTTATTTCTGTATAGCTCAGTAAAATGTACAATTCTGACCCTAAATCCAACTACTTCTCCTAACTCTTTAATAGAAGCTTACTAAAGGCTCTTCTCTCTCCCTCCATGCATTTTGTTTCTTAAAATCCTGGCATGTCATCTACAAAGGAAGTGAACCAACTACATACTATAATGTCATTTCCTTGGCCTTCAAAGGATGAATAACATTAATAACCACAGCCACCTTGGATCCTCAGAACAATGGACTTTAGAATGATGGAGCCACATTCTATTCCCACATCATTTCATTTCTGAATGCCTTTGATCAACTCCATTTGTTATGAACATAGAGTTTAGATGTTTTATATATGTCTTGTCATCTAACTTTTTCACATATTTGACCGCAAAACGAATAATATAAAATGGCAGCAATAGCAAGTCTGCAGGTTTCTTTTGTTTCTCTTACAGAGCCTAGTATATATAGGGCTCAATAAGTACACATTGATGGATTCAGCCTCCATATCCCTCAGCCTTCTCAATTTTTGCATCTGAAAAATGGAATAATACTCATTATATACCATCATACTATGTACTACATTGTTGTGTTGTTTAGTCGATTCAGTCACATCCAGCTCTTTGTGACCCGACGGACCATACTGTCCATGGGGTTTTCTTGGCAAAGATACTGGAATGGTTTACTATTTCCTTCTCCAGTGGATTAAGGCAAAAAGAGGTTAAGTGACTTGCCTAGGTTACTAAGAGTTTGAGGTCAGATTTGAACTCAGGTCATCCTGACTCCAGGCCCAGCTCCACTGATCCACCTAGCTGTACCATGTACTACAATATCATAGTATTCCAAACATGGAAAAAAAAAATGGCTAGCGTATGGGGGTTGGGGGGCACATTGAAGATAAAAGAAAAAGGTTTTCATCCTGTCTTAATTATCTGTGCAAATGGAAGGTCACGGTGACACAGATGATGGTTTTGCAGGAATTCTTTGCACCAAACTTACTTCCTATATCGTTCTGATTAGGTTAGTATTAAGATTTGTCTGGATCTCCTAAACACATACCATCTGGATAGGGCTGAGGAAGGGGAGCTTGTATGAAATTTAAAATTAATCACAGATGATCTACGAGATAGATATTCCGTGGATGGAATTGGAAACTGGCCATATCATCATGTGTCATATTCATTACATAATCCAAATGACAGCCCCCTGTGAAATGCCAGTATTCTAAAAATAGAAATGGAGCCACAGACAGTTGCTATGACCTACCCCAGGCCACAGTGTGATCTAGTAATTAAGCAAAGTATAGTTTTGAACACGTGTCCTCCTTGCTTTACCGGGTCATTCTTCAGTGTTTTCTGATTGTGTTGGCTCTATTTATGTGTAATAATTCTCAACAAGTCTCCCTCATCAATGCAAATTAGTACAATTCTGCTATAAACTAATCAATATATAAAATGAACAAATCACTGAGTGTCAAGTATTAAAACACAGATGTCTTGGAGCGGCACTCAGGCAAAGAATTTGAGTGCCAGTGGAAGCTCTCTCTTTCTCTCTCTCTCTCTCTCTTTCTCTCTCTCTCTCTATATATATACATATATGTATATATATATATGCATGTATATATATATTTATTATCTTACATGCTCCAGTGCAAATTAGGCAGACCCCATCTAAACACTTTTGAAAAAAAAAACCTGACTCTTTTATTTGGTGTCTTCCAGGGGAAGGGAAAAACAACTTTTAAGTTAAGATAGAATCCTACCCCCATTGAAAAATTTCAGCTGTAATTGACACAGCAGCAGAATCTGTATTCTATCAATTACGCGCACCACGTGACCATTATGTGTGAATATTCTTGTCACATTAAAAAAAAAAAGGAAATAGACAGCCATCTGTGTATCAACTGTTTGAGTGCCAGACTATTAATGTGTATGTGCTTTATGATGGTTACACATCACTGCCTCCTCACCAGCCAAAGAGCATTCAGACTTTCCCAATGCTTTCAAGTGCTCGTTGGTTTGCTAAGGGGGCCACCTCCTGAAGCCTTCATAAAGAGAGAAAATCTTGATCAGTCAGGAAAGACGACAGACTATCCACCTTCAAACATATTTTATTACACGAAGCATTCATTAAAAAAAGAAAACCATGCTTAAACTAGTTTCTAAGAAATTTATGTACACCGCTGGGGGTTCTTTATCAGGCACATTGGATGCCAACCATTACACTGGGGGGGAAACGTTTTGTGCCACAGCTAGGGTCAATGAATTTTAGAGTTAAAAAGGGACTTGAAATTATTGATTCAGAGTTAGAAGGGATCTCCAAGGTCACTTAGCCCAAGTCCTTCATTTAAGATAAGGAAACTGGGGCCCAAAGAGATTAACAAATGACTTGCTTAAGTTTATGTAAAGAATAAGCATCAGCGGTGGGACGGGATGGATGTCAAAGCCATCTCTTTCCACTGTGCCATACACTGCCTTCTAAGAAATTGTACAGTCTAAATCATTCAACTTGAAGAAACAAGGCCCGTGTATCCTTTAGGGAAAGGATAATGTCATATGTCTTTCTTTATCACCCAAGCATCTCATGACATGTTACATAGTGTAGGTATTTAATACATATTTTGAGAATGAATGAACAAATTAACATATGAAAATTGCTCTTAAGTGACTTGCCCAGAATCACAAAACTAATTGTTTTGAGAGAACTGAAATAAAAATTAAATCTACTGAATCCCATATCTGGGATCTTTTCATTATGCCCCATTCACATCTGAATTATTTTTAAATTTTATTTTATCCTGAACTTAAAAAAAAACAAACAAGCACTTCTATAGCATAGTAGAAAAGAAAAAAAAAAGATGATTGCACATGAAACTGCAAATCTGTTAAGCACAACTTGCTATTCCTTTTAAACATATAATAAAGTTATCAGGTAACTTCCTTTTCTCCCCCTTTTTTTCTTCCCTTCTCCCACCTCTCCCCTAGAGATGGCTACCATTAGACACAAATGTGTGTGTGTGTTTAATCATTCTATACATACTTTAATTTATCAGTTCTTTCTCTGGATGCAGATATATGGCTGAATTTTTGAGCACACAGGTACACGCATGCATGCGCACACACACACACACACACACACACACACACACACACGCACAGTACCCAGTCCAAAAACAACAAAAACCTTCTCAGATTACGAGAACAAATCCAAAGTCCAACTGGATTCTCACATTAGCGTGACAGACTGAAATGAAAAATAAACTGGTAATTTAGGAGGCGACACTTCTCATCCTAGCTTTACCATTAACTTTCTGAGAAAGTCACTGGTTTTCTTTGGGCCTCAGTTGCCATTACTATAAAGTAAAGGAGGCAAAGGATATGAAAATTCTTTGCTTTTAATCTCCAGTTCTTTACAGTGTTGTTTTTATATACAAAAGTTTGACCTGATAAAAAGTCCTTCTATCTTTTATTCATCATTCTGTTGATCTTTTATAGGACAATAAAGGAAGAGCTAATTGCTCTAAATTACATGTGACCTTTTTACATTAGCAATTAGCAATTAATTACTATTCCTATTTTACCATTCTAATAGTTCTATTTTTATAAAAAGCATAGTTGACTGGAATAATGTGTTATATTCCCTTTGATTCAATTATCCAAACAATGGACAAGCATTTGTTAGGTATCTATGTGCCAGGAACTGTGACTATAAAGACAAAAGCAAAAATGGCCCTGCCTTCAAGTTGCTTACATTCTAATATGGGAGACAACATACATATATGTAGGTATATGAAAAATGCATAAAACACATACAAGATAACCTTATAGGGGAACACACCAGCAGCTAGAAGGAATGCATTTTTAGGAGGAACTTTTCTCCTTATAACATGTGCTCATAGTTGAAATACTACTGTCTATCTGGTGGTAACTTAGCCAAATTGCAGCATGACATCCAGGATGAACAAGAGCTTCCTACATAAGATACTGTATCAACTCAGATTTATAAAATGACAGTCAGTATCACAAATTATAAGCAACAACTGAACTTTCTTAAAATCATAGAATTTCAGATTTGGAAAGGGCCTTGGAGATTTTCTAGTCCAACTGCTCTGAAGAAACTAGGAATACAACAGGTAACCTGATTTGCTCAAAACCATACAGCTAGTTAGTAGCAAAGCTAGGACTAGAAGAATCCAGGTCTTCTGGACTTGGCGGGGGCGGGGGGGGGGGGGGGGGGGGGTATTCTATCACCCTTCTACTTCTTACTAATTGAGTTAAAACCAATAACAAAAAAAAAAAGCTAAAGGGGATTTGGTCCCTGTTGAAATTACTTAAGTCCAAAAGTACACTTGGGATAGACACCCACACCCTGGAGACATTTTGACTCTTAGATACAAGCTTGGAAATGTTTAGATTCTCTGGTAACCATCGACCTCTCATCACTTCCCACCTGGACTACCGTAATAGCCTGTAGTTAAACAGCACCTTCTTATCTCCAGGATCAAATACAAAATCCTGTTTAATTTTAAAGCCCTTCCTACCTTTCCAGTCTTCTTATACCTTATTCCCCTCCCCATACTATGATACAATGCCGTAGGTTTTCTTCCTGTCCCTCACATAAAACACTCCATCTCCTAACTCCAAGCATTTTCCCTGGCTTTCTCCCATGCCTGGAACCTTTTCCCTCCTCATGTCTGCCTCCTGGCTCCCCTGGCTTCCTTCAAATCCTAGCTGAAGTCTCATCTTCTGCAAGAAATCTTTCCAAGTCTACCTTAGTGTTAATGCCTTCCCTCTAAGACTACCCCCAATTTATCCAGGATAAATCTCATTTGTATGTAATTGCTTGAACGTTGTCTCCTCATTAGTCTGTGAGCTCCATGAGGGCAGGGACTATTTTTTTTTCTTTTCTTTATATATACAGTACTTAGCACAGTGCCTAGCACACAGTAGGTACTTAATAAATGCTTATTAACTGAGAAAAAAAAGATTGATAGCAGTTAACTGGTGAGGCATCTAACTGTACCTGTTTATATTTCTATATATATTGTTTTATGTTATGTATCATTATTTAAATCATGTTTATGCCAGCAGTAAAATGTCTAGCAATTTAATAGAGTTTTATTTTCACAGGAAAAAGCCGTAATTGAATGGAAAAACACATGCCACTCTCCCATCAATTGATCATGTTTATTAGACACGTATTAGACACATGCCACTGTCCACCCAAGAACACTTTCAGCTGAGGGATCAAAGGTAGTTTCATGAAGGAAGTGGTACCTCAATTGGAGCTTAGAGCTTCCTCTGAGCTGCCAACTTAATCTTGTCAATCTGCCAAAAATAAGGATTCTAAAAAGTGGAAATGAAGAGGGAAGAGACTGCATAAAATCAAGTATTGAGGAAGGAATTAGAGCATATGCCAAATGTTATCCTTGCAAAGGCAAACCTGTAAAGTGATGGTAAACATCACTAGTACTTACCCATGTGTAGCCCAGTGCAGAGCAGATTGGACTTGGGCTCCAAAATAGTCCAAAAATGAACTGATGGATGGATGTCTTGAAGGAAGCTGAAACTTCAGGGTGTTCTTTTCTTTCTCCAAGTTTTCTAATTTTTGTTTTAATTCTTCAGCTAGATACCGGAGAGAGGAAGAAAGAAAAAAACAACGAAACCATGAAATTCAGAATGGATATTTCTTTTCAGTGCTTCTCACTCTTTTTTTTTTTTTTGGTCTAAATCTATGACATCAGTATAAGGAACTCCCAGTGCAAAAATTCCTTTCATTGAGGCAGATTTGCACTCCTCTCTTTAAAACTTACAATCTTAGAGAGTTACCTATGGCGCTAAGAGGCTTAGTAACTTGTCCAGGGTTATACAAGTAGTACATATCAGAGGCAGGATTTAAACCCACGTTTTCCAGACTACAGGCAAGCCCTCTTTCCAGTACACTACTTCTCTACCTTGCACATAATAGGAACTTAACAAATGTTAGTTGAATTGAATGGAAATTTACTTTTAAATAATCTTTATCCTAATGTCATGATCTACATGTTATCTGGACCAATGGTTTTTTACTTTTCCTCCTTCAACCGGCCCTCACAAAGTCTCTACTCTTTCCTACGTGTGTGTGTATGTATTTTATTATTGTATTTATAAAGCACTAAACTTGGTCATTCTCAGAAGGCTACTACTATCCAAGCTCTATTCAATTCAACAAACATTTATTAAATGCCTCTTATTCCCAAGGCAGCGTGCTGAGTGAGAAGGAAACAAAGATGAAAAATGGTAAAGCCCTACCTTCAAGATGTTTACATTCTCCTGGGGTGGGGGTAGAGCAGGTATAGGACAAGATGGCTCCCAAACAGGCAAATAAATGCAAGTCAGAGTGTGATATAATTAAAAGAGAGAACCAGAAAAACCCTCTAGAAAAGTTTAAGGAAGGAGAAAATACTTTCACCTTGGGTTTAAGGCTTCATGGAAGGAAGAGTATCTAAGCTAAGCCTTGAAGACAAGGATTCTGAAAGGTAAAAATGAGAAAGGAATTCACTCGAGGCACAGGGATACCTACATGGATGCAGAGAAGGAAAAGGTATCATGTTAAGTTAGAGCAGGAGTTCTTAATCTTTTTTGTGTCACAGAACACTTTGGTAGTCTACAGACCACATCTTGGAATATTTTTAAATACATAAAATAAAATTCATAGGATTACAAAAGAACCCAATTCTATTGAAGTACAATTACCAAAACATTTAAAATTAAATTCATAGACACAAGGTAAAGTATCTCTTAGTTAGAAGATGGCTAGAAGACAAGTTGAAAAAAAAAGAAAATAACAGGAAATAAGACTGGAAAGATAAGTTGGATCCAAAATATAGAAAGCCTGGGGACCAACAAGTAAAAATGCGCAGAATGGGGAAACTGAGTGTTATGAGCAGCAAGTTGGCCAGTGTTGCTGAATCATAGAGTATATGGAATAGGGTAAAATATAAGAAGACTGTAAAAGTAAGAAAGGCCCAGAAAACAATTAGCATGATTAACCTTATTAATAACAAAACAAAACCACATGATTATAGCAATAGATAGAGAAAACATCTTCAATAAAATATGGCACTCATTTATGTTTAAAAAACACTTAAAAGGCATAAAAATAAAAAAGACCTTTCCTTAATGTAATCAAAAACATTTATCTAAAACTAAGAACTAGCATTATTTTTAATGGAGAAAAATTAGAAGTTTTCCCAATAAGCTTAGGAGTGAAGTAACGATGTATCTGCTATCTCTATTATTATTTGGCAGTGTACCAGAAATGCTAATGATAGCAATATGACCCCCTAAAAAAGTAAAGCAGTAAGCATCGTCAAGGAGACAAACTTATTTCTTTTTTTTTTTTTTAATTTTTTTTTTATTTTTTTTTTTAATTTATTTTTGACATGTTTGGTTTTCAGCATTGATTTTCACAGGCGTTTGAATTACAAATTT